>CM070609.1:44269277-45469277 GCA_036346395.1 Hsuehochloa calcarea | reverse complement strand
GTGAGTGCATCGTAATGAACTACCCTCCACAAGATCATTCATCCTTGTCATTTACCTAAATAAGACAATAAAGCAAGAATGAGCCAAAGACTCGACAAGCAAATCAGATGTAACCATCAAGCATACAATGAACAATATATCACAATCATAATTTGAACAACTCTCGAAACGAATTTATGAATGGATGAAGTGGAATGGTGCATTGAAGGAAATGGACATAATGCGAAGATATACGGTATAGCGAGTGAAGCACCGTCGGTGTTCACTTAAAGTGTTCGTATGAAGAACGTTTCATCGATCATCCAACGTGGCCCACATTGGAATGGTGGACTCACGTAACGTGGCCCACATTGGAATGGTGGACTCACGCACCCATCTTGGAATTGATAGGATTTCAAGTGCCCATCTTTGGAATTGATGGGTCTTACCAAAATAATGTATGCATGTCATGATGATCCCATGTCAATATTGAATAGTAATCATAAATGAAAAGAACACATGGCATTCATCTACAAATACGAACAAGTGTAAGCATTCATTCACACATCATACATGACATCAAACATTGAATACAAATTACTTGCCTGCCGCGCTGCAACGGGTTGGGAGGTAATTGAGATACCCCTCCACTCACCGCTTCACCGCCTACAATATAAAATAATCGAAATGAGGACAAGCGAGTATGGAAATGCTACACGTGTCCTCCCTCAATCTCTAACCAAACTAACCCAATAAAAGTTCAATTTGATCAATTTACCCAAACATTTCAATTATCCCTAATCTGGCAGTTTTACTAGAAAATTCACCAATAAAAAACCGTAAGTCCAAAAGACCTGAAACCAGTGCTCAAATTTTCTTAACTTAACTGGCTACAAAACTCTAGTTGATGGAAAACTCTAATTCGGCCAATACAGAGGTCTAACCAACCAATGAAAAACTACAACTGCAGTCTGCCCAGAAGTCTGATCAGCCCTAAATAAAATGCTCTAACTTTTAAACCACTGCTCCAAATAAAGTGCTTTTTATCAGCCTGGAAACATGATGAAATTATCTTCAAAAACCTAGTTGGGTGGCCGAGCTGATTCTGACTCTAACTAGATCAAAACCTAGGTGCAACCGACTATACCCAGCAGTTCTGACAGACAGACCAGCACGTAGTAAAACAGTCATAACTTTTAATCTACTGGGTGAAAATTCGTGATCCAGGTGCCAAAAGAAAGCTAATGAAATAAGGAACAAAACTCTAGAAGGCGAAAACCTCCAATTCTTCCTCTAAGGCACCCAAAACCGAGTTGCAACATACTGTACAGAACCGATCTATTAACAGAGATTGCGCGATACTACCAAAAACATGGAATCGACAACTCTAATGCAATCAAACAGCGATGGGGTCTCTCGTTACCCTTGTAGACCCGAAGAACGACGAGGAAAAACTTCCCGAAGCCTTCCCCTCTCCTTCTTTGGCCGGCCCCAAATCAGCGAACCCGAGTGGATGCAAACGCCCGGCGGGGGAAGAACCGAAGATGAACGCGTGGAAGAACGGGTGTGCAGCTCCGGGGATCTCCAATGGCAGCCACCAATGGAGGGGAGGCCTAGGAGGAGGGGAGGAGGAGAGGGGGCGGCTCAAGGGGGAGGAGGGGCGGCTCAAGGGGGAGGGAGGTGGAGGGGCTAGGGTTTGGGGGAAGTGGTGCCCCCTTTTGGCCTTTTGGCCGGCCCCTACATGGGCCGGCCCCTCATGGGCCACAGGTCGCGACTGCGCCCGGGTTGTCTGGCAATAACATTTACCCCCCCGAAGATTTGGATTTTCTGACGAAAAACGATTTCTTTTACTCTCTCCGACCTCTTTCTTTCTACCGAACCGATTCCGGAAAGTTGCAAATCTCGTTTTCGAATAGAATTCCCATACCAATAAAATGATACAACCTAACTGGATAAATGAGGTATTACACTCTATCCCCCTTAGAAAAGATTCGACCTCGAATCTACGCACCAATCTACTCGAAAGGAAACTGCGTCTGGAATGAAACAACGATAATTCAAGCTTGGAATTGCTCAGATACTCGCTTAACACTCGTGCACACCAGACGATGCGTACCTCGCATTAGGATCCAAGACGATCAACGCGATAAGCCAACGTCCTAATTCTTACAACTTTCATAAACGAAGAGAATCCAACTAGAAATAGAGAGTCCTCATCGCATCCACGTAATGCTAACTCTCACCAAAGGGTTAGATTCCAAATTTGACAATTCATCTCGAAAACAAATCCATTTTACAACCAAAGGAGAAATTACTGGAACGCCCAAACCAAACACTTGCGCTTTATGCGAATTGGAAAGAATCTACTTGCCAACACAGCCTCAACTCAAATTGCAGAAAAACACCGGTCAACAACAACAAACTCAAACGAGAATCAAGAAAACACTTCATTATCCGATGAACATACCTTTCCACAGCCTCTCTCCTCCAGGAATAAAATTTCTCTAATTTGAATTCATCGCATACCACATGAGATTAAACCTCTTAATTGAACATTATCAAATTATGATCAAACTGAAGGACATCATCTACTCAATTATGGAGAGGCTAAATTGAATCCACCGAATACTCTAGACAATTCATTCTACTAACCATAATCGATTTAATAGAAGGCGTTCAAGGCACCACAGAAAAGGCTCCATACCATCACATTACCTCCAATTTCCAAGAACAACAACTCAGAATCTTTAACCCGCACAATCATGTACTACAACAAAAGGGTTCTATCAATTATCATTTTACTGATCAGAAACTCCATTATTCCACTTTCTCTACACATAATCATTGAGTGACCAAAGGTCTAACATAACAATGCAAACCCAAATTTAACTTCCAAAACCTCTACAACAGATTGTTCTTATAACTGATAGTGAAATCATCGAATTAAATCTCCAATAGCACCACCATTCTAACATACTCACTCAATGACATCATCAGAAATCACCCACACCATCTCGCAATGCTATCCAATTGCGTTACTCTAAAAAATTCAATGAAGGTTTCCATACCTCCGATAATCACTAACTTTTCAATCCTGAATTGAAGTTCTAGAATTTCACTATACCGGGTGTTATTCAAATAGTAACACTATTCGCACTTACTTGAAGTCAAACATTTCAGTGAATCAATTTCCCTCCCGTGGATACAGATTCAAAACCATTTCACATTCTACTACTCCTCCAATAACTTGGTAGCAAAATACCATCGCTACGATTACTCATCCACCACCAAACAATTGCCAAACTTATCCTTTGCAAACACTTTGCAACCCAAAACTGTGATCCTTTCTCAAATGGAAGAGGCGAACAAAGATAAGTTTATTCAAGCAGAAAGACATTGCTCATTACGTACGAGCAGAAACCAAAAGAAATATTCGCAAAAAAGTGATCTTGGAAAACGAAAGTCGGGTTCATAATTGAGGCACACATCCTCAAAAGAGAATAGCAAATAACAGTAATTACACGAAAAGAAAGATATTACGTTTGAAATTCGCCATCTCTTGAGCGGAAAGAGCAACAAATTTAGGAACGATGCAAATAATCACAAGTTCTGAAACTTGACTCAAATTATCAAATACTCTCTCGCACTCTTTCCTTTAACACAACAATTAGTTCTTGAACTAATAACACACAGCCACATGAACAAAGTAAGTTCTATAGTTCAACCCACGAAACTACTTAAGAACAAATAAAATTTTTCAACACGCCAAATTTGTTCAAATAGTTCATCTACTCATGAAACATTTAATCCAAATGACCTCACCACAAAACAAGCATTTTCCTTTACAGGACTTCACGGAAAGCAAACGGATTCTCAACGAAAGCGACAAAAATTTCCTTTGATTGCAACCTCACTTTGCGAACTCAAACCAAGGAACCTTTAGGACTAAATCACACAAAACTCTTAAGAAGCAATAGGATATCTCCATGCACCATTTTACTTAAAACAATTTCAGTTACCAGAATATTCACGAACTCCAAAAGGTTACAGAAAATAGACTTGAAGTATTCTCATTTAGGTGGTAACACAGAGGTGATTATTTTTCTACAAGTTTCAACATCAATCTCACAACGTCAATTAGAAAACACCTCGAAAGACTCATGTGAAAAGAATGGGTCGAATATTTCTGAAAAGAAGAGGCACATGACAATGATTCTCACCAACTAGAAAATCATTTACCACTCGCCACAAACACCGGACCAAGGAGAAAACCAATTAAGCAATGAACTTATTGAACATAAGGGGAGTTCACAGTTGAATGCCTAAGCCTCAAAAGAAGAGAATGTCTGACCTCAGCAGATAAGAACAACGAGCATTCAATATCAAAGCGCTTGCATCACTGAAGAACCATTATAACTCTGCAACAAATCGTTTTACGTAGCAAACTTCGTTTATCATAATTAACTGGGACCTCCAATAGGTCATGAACACAAAACTCGAAATTGGATCATTTTGGAAACATCAAGAAAGGTGGTCAAACTTCTTTCTCTATAAAAGAATCAACCTTACTCTCACATTACTGATCGTGTCAATAAACCTTCTAAAGGGAACATGACAAATCGGATCATAAAATTTTCAAAGATCAAATGGAATTGTAATAACAACTTAATCTAGAAAAGAATTCTTGTACAAAACCACAAAGTTGAACAAACGTCACACCCAAAGACTACAAAACTCTAGAGAAAGGGGTTTCACACTTTTCTTTTCAAAGGAGGTTCTAAACTCCAACACTCCAAATATTCCAAAGAAATGAACATAGTCGAAATTTTCTTCAATGAACTTTGTGAAAGGAAATTTTCATTCTCCGAACTGTCAAACGGATAACCGAGCTGCACTTATCAACAAGAGAGATAGGGCTAACAGAAAGAGAACGATCTTGTCAAGAATAACGTTCACAAACAGCAATGAGAGCTCCGCAGCCAGAAAGGCAAGAAACTATTTTGAAAAACAAATAGGGTCTAATAGAAACCCGTAGCCCACGATCTTTGTTTGGGTGCAACCCCCGACTTAAGCATAACCAAGCACTCCCAAAAGGGTTTTAACGCTTTTCTTCAGAAAAGAGATGCATCAAATTTCAACAAGCGAGAGGTTCCAAAGGAATACGTTGAGCCAATGCTTTCGTGTTAACGATCTTGCAACAATAATTCTCATTAGGCAATCCATCAAACGAGTAAATGAGTCGCTCTTTTCCAATGAGAAAGAAAGAAAAACCATGAAAATATCAATGTTGCCAATTTACAAAGATCATTCGTAGTAAAAACAATTCGACAATCGAAAAACAATAATGTTTTCGGAGTACCATTAAAGGCCTATTTAAACTCGTCTACCAAAACCATGAACCCAAGAGAAACTCATCAATCGCCACCGGACAAGAATTTGTCAAATTCGAAAATCAAGGAAGAGAACGACTTACTAAAGCAGCCCAAGAGAAATATGCAAGATCAATACACACTTGATAAAGAACTTGCAAAAGAAGTCTTCCAATACCGAGATTCCAAACGAACGAATGAGTTAAATTTCCCCAACAGGGGTAAAACAAGTCTTTTGTGAAAAGAGGAATCTTGCATTTGAACTATGCTCACGTGGAGCAGAAATATCACAATAGTCGAAAGGGCAATATTTGTTT
This sequence comes from Hsuehochloa calcarea, assembly GCA_036346395.1. Classification (NCBI taxonomy): domain Eukaryota; kingdom Viridiplantae; phylum Streptophyta; class Magnoliopsida; order Poales; family Poaceae; genus Hsuehochloa; species Hsuehochloa calcarea. Next base: position 45,463,612 of record CM070609.1, on the reverse strand, counting down.
TAAAGAACGAATCAGAGAACTGCTGGAGCTTGCCTTCTTCATTAAAACCCCAATTTCAAAGGAATTCACGAACTGCCAGGAACCACAACCAGGAAACCAGATATCAGTTCGAGAAAGGCAACAAGTTCATCAATGAGCTCATGCTCAATACAGAACTTATGGAATAGAGGTAAGAAGTTCTCTAATATCATACTACAAACAGTGGTGTAGCCTGGCAAAACCCAGGACATCAACCACGAACTCGACTGATCAACGCCCGCTAGCGAAACGCATAACTAATGCAATCAATTATGAATATATATATATTTATATCGGATCATCTCTTGACGATCATAAAATTAATCCATATATATATATAGGATAACACATCATATCATAATTTAACACATCACAGCACAAAACAACTCAACAACGACTCATTAATCGAGTCACAACAATTGAAATGCGAAAGCAACTGTTTACCCAATCCCTCTAATGTGCACAAGGTGTCAATTTAATATGTTTGAATGAACCACGGACCTAAAGCCCGCTCTGATACCAACTGTAACACCCTGACTATAAGGAAGTCAAGATGTCACCTACAATCACTACTCTTCAAATGAATAACATCAAATCGCATGAAAAGGCGAAGCGAGTATTATGAATATATGGAAACAAGTATTCATCCTCAAGTCTTAATCAACGAAATGGAAGTAAATGCTCAACAAGATATGGTAAACAAGGCCATGTTGGCTTATTACAATGCAACACAAATCATAATTAATGATGATAAAAGTCCTCAAGCTGTTTGTTATACGATAGTGAGTGCATCGTGATGAACTACCCTCCACAAGATCATTCATCCTTGTCATTTACCTAAATAAGACAATAAAGCAAGAATGAGCCAAAGACTCAAAGAAACAATCAGTATGTAACCATCAAGCATACAATGAACAATATATCACAATCATAATTTGAACAACTACTGGAAACAAATTTATGAATGGATGAAGTGGAATGGTGCATTGAAGGAAATGGACATAATGCAGCATATACCGGTATAGCGAGTGAAGCACCCGTCGGTGTTCACTTAAAGTGTTCGTATGAAGAACGTTTCATCGATCGTCCAACGTGGCCCACATTGGAATGGTGGACTCACGTAACGTGGCCCACATTGGAATGGTGGACTCACGTACCCATCTTGGAATTGATGGGATTTCAAGTGCCCATACTGGAATTGATGGGTCTTACCAAAATAATGTATGGATGTCATGATGATCCCATGTCAATATTGAATAGTAATCATAAATGAAAAGAACACATGGCATTCATCTACAAATACGAACAAGTGTAAGCATTCATTCACACATCATACATGACATCAAACATTGAATACAAATTACTTGCCTGCCGCGCTGCAACGGGTTGGGAGGTAATTGAGATACCCCTCCACTCACCGCTTCACCGCCTACAATATAAAATAATCGAAATGAGGACAAGCGAGTATGGAAATACTACACGTGTCCTCCCTCAATCTCTAACCAAACTAACCCAATAAAAGTTCAATTTGATCAATTTACCCAAACATTTCAATTATCCCTAATCTGGCAGTTTTACTAGAAAATTCACCAATAAAAAACCGTAAGTCCAAAAGACCTGAAACCAGTGCTCAAATTTTCTTAACTTAACTGGCTACAAAACTCTAGTTGATGAAAAACTCTAATTCGGCCAATACAGAGGTCTAACCAACCAATGAAAAACTACAACTGCAGTCTGCCCAGAATTCTGATCAGCCCTAAAGAAAATGCTCTAAATTTTAAACCACTGATCCAAATAAAGTGATTTTTATCAGCCTGGAAACATGGTGAAATTATCTTCAAAAACCTAGTTGGGTGGCCGACCTGATTCTGACTCTAACTAGATCAAAACCTAGGTGCAACCGACTATACCCAGCAGTTCTGACAGACAGACCAGCACGTAGTAAAACAGTCATAACTTTTAATCTACTGGGTGAAAATTCGTGATCCAGGTGCCAAAAGAAAGCTAATGAAATAAGGAACAAAACTCTAGAAGGCGAAAACCTCCAATTCTGCCTCTAAGGCACCCAAAACCGAGTTGCAACATACTGTACAGAACCGATCTATTAACAGAGATTGCGCGATACTACCAAAAACATGGAATCGACAACTCTAATGCAATCAAACAGCGATGGGGTCTCTCGTTACCCTTGTAGACCCGAAGAACGACGAGGAACAACTTCCCAAGCCTTCCCTCTCCTTCTTTGGCGGCCCCAAATCAGCGAACCAGTGGATGCAAACGCCCGGCGGGGGAAGAACCGAAGATGAACGCGTGGAAGAACGGGTGTGCAGCTCCGGGGATCTCCAATGGCAGCCACCAATGGAGGGGGAGGCGCCTAGGAGGAGCGGAGGAGGAGATGGGGCGGCTCAAGGGGGAGGAGGGGCGGCTCAAGGGGGAGGGAGGTGGAGGGGCTAGGGTTTGGCGGGGGAAGTGGTGCCCCCTTTTGGCCTTTGGCGGCCCCTACATGGGCGGCGCCCCTCATGTGCCACAGGTCGCGAATGCGCCCAGGTTGTCTGGCAATAACATTTACCCCCCCGAAGATTTGGATTTTCCGACGAAAAACAATTTCTTTTACTCTCTCCGACCTCTTTCTTTCTACCGAACCGATTCCGGAAAGTTGCAAATCTCGTTTTCGAATAGAATTCCCATACCAATAAAACGATACAACCTAACTGGATAAATGAGGTATTACAATGTGTTTGGGAAATTATTAATGTTGGTAACTTTTTATAGTTTGGCAGTTTTGCTTTGGTCAAATAAGGACTTGAATTTGTGTGCTATTGAACTGAGTCGTAACTGTACGACCACATGCCTCGTGTGGGACTAGCCTAAATTAGTAAGTTATGGAGTCTTGAAATTGACTACTCATGCAACAGGTTAAGCTATGTGCCAGAGTAGAGGTGTGATTCTTTTTGAGTGGTTGAGTCACATTTATGAGCGTTCATTGTATCTAGGTGCAATGGTTTGCGACGGGCCAACAACCTTTGCAGGGATTGGTGCCAGTAATATACACAACGGGAGCATCAATTGTTGAGATAAAGTTTCAGAAAGGTACTGTTACGTTTGGTGCTAGCTACACTGGTTATATTATGTGGGTAAAGTGTACAACCTTTGTACAATGTTAATCATTCTATTCGAATAGCTGCATCCACGATTATTGACATGCTTGGGGATTTCACACGAGGGGTAGATTTTTATAAAACAATTGGGAGAGACAACTATGTGGTTAAACCCATGTAGTTGTGTGAAAGAAATTGATTAGGCCATGTGATCTTTGTGAAACTATTTTAACACCACAGCTATCACGGAAGCCAAGATATTACCTAAAGTCTAACACCAAGCAATACCATGAATCAATTTACAATAATCTTTCAGCTAATAACATAAAAGAGCAATGACTAATAAAATAAGTGTATGAATTGAACCAGAAAAAAACAACATATCAAAACTCTAAATACCCAATCATAATGAATCACTTATGATAAATCTATCAATAGACTATACGAAGATCATTAGGTAGTACTAATTCAATCATAACATAATGAAGGATAACTTCAACCATCAAACTCTGATTATTACAATTCAATATTTATCAAATGCAAGGTAATGACAAGTTCATTTAATTAAAAGTGAATAGGGTGAAGTGAATCAGGTGATTCGTGACTAATCCCTCCCAAGCATTCCGCCTTCAAGGTTCACCTAAAATGAATAAAAACAACAAGGGTGGGTCCACAACTCAGCAAGTACAAAAGAATGCCATGAACAACAACGGGAAGAACATGACATACACACAATGGAACGAAAAATGAAGTAGTAGAAAATATATGAATGAATGATCATGCTTGTCCTTCTCTTCTGCTTATACCGGTATAGCCAGTGAACACCCGTCGGTGTTCACTCATGAATGCATTATCCAAAATGTGGGGATCCAAGGCCCGTTTGAATAATGTTTCAAAACGGGGATCCAAATTACCCACATTGGAATGGTGGGTCTTACATGCCCATGTTGGAATGATGTGACTTCACTACCCACTCCCGTGGGTGAAACATGGACAATGCTTGCCTAAATGAATGCTTACGATGAACATAACTTAATGTCAAAGAACCATGATAAATCATTTATAACGGTGAACAAGTAATATCAAAGTTATCCATCACACATTTATCGAACCAGGAAGGCACATATCAAAATCCAACAATTCAGATGTACTTGCCTTTCGCGCTACGACGCGTTAGGAGACAAGGATGATGCTCCGAATCCCGAAGCCTCTTCTCCTACACAATTGAATCACTAAGATAAGAACGATCCAAAGAGAAGACACTACTCGCACCGCTATAACCCGTCTCCCCAAAACCCAGGTTTTAAATATTAGCTCTACTCATATTACACGACAAACTAGCGGAAGGTTTACTCTAGACAGTGGTATTAAAACCTTCATAACTTTTCCTACGAAACTCGGAAAGACTTGATATTTGTCTTTATGGAACCATAACGAAATTGTCTACAATAACCTAGTTGGCAAGGATTTCCAATTCTGCAAACTTCTATGTCTAATGCTCAGATGAAATTCTACATCTACAATCTGTCAGTCAGAAACTACTACAGTAGAATAAAATTCATAACTTTTGATTGACCCAACCAAAATTCAAGTTCTTTACCAACCTGGAAATCCTAAGGAATTTCCTACAACATTCATGTTGGGTGAAATCTCTGAATCGGCTCCTAACTAAATCATATTCGCTAATCAATGTAATAGCTAACCTTCGTCAGACTTTCTGGACAGTCGCAAAGAAACCAATGTAACTTCTAGAGCACAACTCCGATTTGGGTACTCTTTACGCCTATGGAAATCTAAGAACGAGCCATTCAAATATCTAGAAAATGAAAGTCCCCAATTCAGCCTCTATCTATGCGTAAACCGATGCACAAGAAACCCACATATTCTGAATCTTTGCACGGCAGCACGACGAAAATGTATCACCACTCCAATGGAACTTGGGAACTTACCTGATGAGGACATCACTCCTTCGGATACACGCACTACACAAAATCCTCCAGATCCTGCTAAACTACAAGGTCCTATGACAAGAGCTCGTGCACATCACTTAAATTATGAGGTGTGCTCGTTTCTAGGAGCTAATAATTTATCTATGCAGAATGGTATGCTACCTAAAAATTATGATCTTCTATTACTTAGGAATGTTGGAGAGGATCCAAACCGTCTACGATCAGTTCTTTGTGATCTGCAAGCTCTACGATCGATCTGCGGATCCATGACCAGGTCTCAAGCTCTATGACCAGTCCTACGACCAGGTGACCAGATCTACGACCAGGTCTCAAGTTCTACGACCAACCCTACGACCAGGCCCACGACCAGTGACGACCACGTTGGGAGTTAGTCAGAGACATTGAAATAAGGTGCTGCGTCACCGTTTTGGGCCTAATAAGACCTTGTAAGCGTGGCGAGGTCAAAGCCCAGGATGTGTACGCCTCTCCACATGGCAGCACAACCCTTGGTCGACCTCCTGATGTTCTCCCCCCCTATATATTGCATGCAGCCGCCGCCATAGTTTAGGGTTGGGTTTTTTCTTAGATCATTCTGCCTTTGCAGTTTCGCCGTTTACGGTTTGAGAAACCCCACTTTGTGAACTTCATCCAAATTCGCAATATATTTCAGATTGCATCTATCTTGTTCTTGTGGGTTGCTTCGATTGCTTGCAGGAACCATAACCCTCGTGGTGAGGTCGATCGCGTGCGAGTGTGGTTGATAACGACAGTCGTGCGGGTGTAGCGAATTGCAAGGTTAAGATCTGCGGGTCGGAAGCCTCCAAGCGTCAACGTCCTCACGACGAAACAAATCGAACCTATCGGAAGATCGGGCCGCCGTGTAGCCATCCTTTGGTATCATAGCATCAGGTTACCCGTTAGTTAATCTTGTTTATCCCCTTTTGATAGTTGTGTTCCATCACCTAGAGTCCAGAAAATTGCCCCACAAAAAGTTTTAGATCTTAGTTTTTCCGTTGTCCAAACCACTTTGTGCCTATCGCAATTGTGTTTTCAATTTTCGCGTTGTTGAGTTTGAGTCCACTGTCGGTGTCTTTGTTGCTGGTCTAATCGTCGTAATCTAGTTTCTAGCGTCGAGTCTTCGCTATTTTGGTCTTTGTGTATCTCGGCCTGCCCTTAGTTACATCCTTTGTTTTTGTCGAACCCGGGAACGAAGGATCCCAAATTCTCTGTGTTCATACACTAGTCCAGGATTTCCAGTGTACACAGTCACAAAAATGTTATCACAAACATATCCAGCGTGTATATTAAATAATCATAGAGTTTATTACAACTGGGGCCGGAGGCCAAATAAAACATTAAGCGGAAGCAAAATATAATGGTAGCCACACGATATGCCACAGGCAATCGTCTGGAGGTCGCTGCCTAATCGTCCTGCTCCTCACCTTCTGGATAGCAGTCTTCTCCTGAATAATAATATTCAGCAAGAGTGAGCACTACAACTGTGCTCGCAAATTACACCCAATACAGAATTTAGAATGCATGCATAAGTTATTCAAAGGAAGGTTGTAGGGTTTATTTGCATAAATCAGCATTTTTGGTTTAAATAGTTATACTAAGTTTCAAGGCACATTTTCATTATATAACTAAAATCAGATTTAAAATTGATCCTTTTATAGTGGATAACCTCCATATGAAACATGGTGAAGGATACCCTCCTATCACAAGGCTACCCGCCAAATTTACCACAAGGATTAACCATCCTCAAATCATGTCCAAAGTTATTTTAAAACCAAAAACAAATCTAACTTAGAGTGGCTTTGCTCAGCATGTCCATGACCGTGGACACGGCTATTCGAATAGATTTACACTCTGCAGAGGTTGTACAACTTTACCCACACGAGATAATTTGCCCGTTATGTCGGCCAATACACGCTTCCTTAGGCGTGTGACTAGGCAATTATCACAAGGCGTTTCCAATGCATTACCTCAATACCAATATGCCCGCTAAGGTTTCACTTCCATTAGGCTAACCACCACGGAAACCCTCTTGCGCCAAGTGGGAATAAAGTCTAACCGACACCCACACAACAAAAATGGCATAAACAATACGAGGTATTACAAATTATTAAGCCCGGTTCGCCCATACGAGAACATGTGGTAGTACTGGTGGAGCTTTTGCAAGATGCGGCTCAAAGGTCGGTCCTTAATCTACTTGGGCAACTTTCAATAAAAACCACAGGTCTCGATCCTAACTGCACAAGCCCGTGCATAAACTCGCACCGACTAACGGTCCATGTTTGCCCAAGTACAAACCATTTTCTTTTATTTTTAATTTTCAAAGACATTTGCAAAAGTCCACCATGACAAAGCAATGTCATAGGCTTTTTATCAATTTATGAAATTTTGGCTAAATTCTCCGAAAGTCAAATATTTCATGGTCTAAGCATTTGCTATGCATACATTTATTTTTAAATTCATTTGACTAAGGTTACAAGGAATTGATAATACAACAATCAAATTTGGCTATACAAAGGAATTGGAATAATTAAATATTTAAAAAAGGAATTTAAAATAATTAAATACAATTATGCATGCAATAATAATTTAAAACAGAAATTAAATAATTTTAAATATTGGGGGCAAAATGGTCGATGGTGTAACTTGCCTTGTTCAAATTCCTGGTATTCTACTTCTTCAATAGGGTCAAGCTCTCCGGAGTCGTCAAAATCTATACGCGAAAATTATTCCAAATTCAAACAGAATTCAAATGAACACAAATAAATTCAAATGAAAATTCAAATTAACTCCAAATTAAATAATTTTGGTTTAGTTAGCTAGATCTTGATTTTATACAAATTTAGAAATTTGAATCACCTAAATCGGAGTTTGTATGAAGAAATACGAGTTCCTGGAAGTTTAAATTTAAATTTAATTCCAAAATCAGGATTTTCCAAATTTCCCGAATTAAATTTCTAAAGGAAATTCTATTTATTGCGCCAATGACGTCAAGCAGATCTTGTGCCGAGATCGACATGTGGGCCCGCACAGTATGGACAGAGTCCATAGCGAGGCGTAAGTCCACGGTGGACTCGGTGCGCACAAGATCTGAAGGGGTAGGCTGCGGCCTGGCCGCTACATTCGCTTATTGCGACCACGCTGGCGCCGACTTGGGCGCCACGCATGCGAAAGCGATGAGGTGGCGCCGAGGTGGCGAGCCACGTCGGCCTGACCGAGAGGGAGGCGCCGGGAACCAAGGTGCAGCGCGCGGCGGCGCGGCGCGAGCCGGTGAGTGCGCAAAACATTGAGAGACGACATCGAGCACGATCGCTACTGGCGACGCGAGGGCGGAAGATGGTCGGCGACGGCGAGAGGCGGTGTGGTTCGGTCGTTAGCGGCGAAGGAGCTCGGCGACGTTCCGAAGTGCGAGAGTGCACACCGAGTTCGCGGTCTTGAGGCGGCCGTTGGTGCGGCCGAGGCGGCCGGAGGTTCACCGTGGCGGCGCTAGAGGCGTGAGCACAGCTCGGCATGAGAGAGAAGAGCCAATTGCGGGCGACTGGGAGCGAGGGAGGTGTGGAGAGTTGGGGCAAAAGCTTGAGGGAGTAGAGGCGCACCTGGTGCTCCCTTTTATAGGGCGAGGGCGAGGCCGGGTGATGGAGATCGTGGGCGAGGTGGCAACGGCCGTTTGCGGAGATGAGGCGGCGTTCTGAGTTAAGGAGGGGGTAATGGAGAACGAACGCGGTGGGAACGGCCGCTTTCATTGCGCGTGATGGCGAGTGAAGAGAGGGAGGGAATCGCGGGAGTGACGAGCTCCGAGGCGAGCGGCAATGGCGGCGAGAGGCGCGGGCGTGTGGGGAAGAAAGGGAGGAGGGAGACGACACTGTGTAGGTGGGCCCACTTGTCGGCGAGACAGGAGAGAGGGCGCGGGGTGACGGAAATCAGCCGTTGGATGCTGATCTGAAGCGCCAGCAATAGTGAGCGACGACAAGCGATGGAGTCGCGCTTGCGGATGTGTGACGCGTGGCAAGGGGGCGTGAGAGAGGTGGGCGGTCTGGGAGCAGTCTTTGGTCATGCGGCCCGATCTTGTTGTAAAAGATTTTAAACCTTTTCAATTAATTTAATTCTAAAATTCAAATAGGCTTTAGAAAATAGTAAATGAAGTCCAAAATTTTGAGAAAATTCACATAAATTCTATGAGGCATTACGGACTTAAATAAAATAATTCCAACTTTTAGTTGGTAATAGATTTTGCACATAAATTCTTTTAGCCTTAATATACTTTAGTGAAAAACTTTTAAAAATTCGGAAAATCCACAAAATTATTGAAGTCTTATTTTTAAATGAAATTGAAATTTTGGGCATTACAAACCTACCCCCTTAAAGGGAATCTCGACCAGAGATTCGGACTTAGTGAGCAAAAGGTAGGGATACTCGGCTCTCAAAACTTCTTCTCGCTCCCGGTAGCTTCTTCTTACGAATGATTGCTCCATGAACCTTACAAGAACGTATGACTTTGCTTCGGTGACGCTGCGCCACATCGAGAATCTTGATTGGTTGTTCCACATAGGTGAGATCTTCACAAGATCGATGCTCTCAGCGGTGTTTCTTCTGTTGGTACTCTGAGACATTTCTTTAATCGGGATACATGGAAGACATTGTGAGCAGTGAGAGATCTTCGGTAGTTCCAATCGATCATAACTTCACCTCTTTTGCCAAAATCTTATAGGGTCCGACAAATGCAGGTGCGAGTTTTCCTTTAGTCTGAAATCTCTTCACTCCTGAGTGGAGTTACCTGAGATAGACAAAATCTCCCATCTCGAAGGATAGTTCTCTCAACGATTATCGGCATAACTCTTTTGTCGGGTTTGAGCTACTTTCGACGTTCTCTTATTGCTTTTACCTTACTTTCACTTCTTTTATCAATTCGTCCAAGAATTGGTGTTCTCCTACTTGATCCCAAAGGAGAGGGTTCTACACTTTCTACCATACAATGCTTCAAATGGCGACATCTGTAGGCTAGCTTGAAAGCTGTTGTTGTAGGAAAATTCTGCATAGGGCAAATTCTTATCCCAGCTTCTTCCATAATCTATAGCACAAGCTCGAAGCATGTCTTCTAGGACCTGATTTACACGTTCACTCTGGCCATCTGTTTGTGGCGACCATGTGAGAGGTCCTCCTCTCGAGTGATGAGTATTTGACAAGTGTGTTGATTAGATTGAGAGTTGAGGTTTTGGTTTGGACTGTTTACGAAGTTGAGTCGAAATCGGAACTACCGCTGTATGGAGCGGAAGTTCGATTAATCAGAACTACCGGTGTTGGAAATAGGAACTTCCGATTTATCCGGTTTTGGTTTGGTGAAGGTAATCGAACTTCCGCTCAAGGGTAGCGGAGTGTCCGATAATTCGACATTAAGTGTTCTCTCGAGATATCGAATCGAATTAAATATCCGGGAAGTCGGTTGTTCGGATATCGGAAGTACCGCAGATGTTGAGCGCGAACTTCCGATATTCTGACAAATGCGCGGATGTTCGAAATCGGAACTTCATTTGTAGTAATCTGGAACTTCCGATTGTGTCGAATGTGCGCAGAAGATTATTTTGTGGATTTTGATCTTGTATGAGTTTGAGTCTTATACAAATGTTGATGCTATGTTATTGTGCAATGCTATGTGATGTGTTTTATGCATGTGTTGATGCGGGGCATCAAGATGGAGTCGTGGCGAGACACGTGGACCGGACTAGGCGCGGAGGCGTTGAGGTCGAACGGTCGGGATGTGTCAAGACGGCGCTAATCTTGAAGCGGTTGCGAGTCGTGCACAACAAGGTGTCTGGGAGGCTTCGGAAAGGTGCGCAAGGGGCGAAGGGTCATTTCGCAGCGGCAAAAGTGGAGGCGGTTCCGTTCGGTGTAGCGGGCTTAATGGGTTGGAGGCCCATTAGCCAAGGCTATAAATAGGGGAGAACCACGAGTTAGGGTTAGACTTTTGGGAGAAAGAAAATTAGGGTTAGCCTTAGCAAAAGGTTTGTTTTGCTTTGAGAGTTTGTTGAGAGAGAATGAATCAAAATCTTGTAATCATTCCTCTGTGGTTCCTTGTAATCTTTTGAATTCTCTTAATGAATCTACGAGGTTTTGATTACTTGCCTATGCCTTTCTCTATTCCTTTCTCGTTCATGTTGAATATTTAAGGTTTTGATGTATCTTTTGATTAAATCGTATGAAATAGCATGAAACTTGATATCTAGAGTCGTTTTGCTATTGCTAATGGATTCCCAAAGTCTCATGAACTAAGAATCTGAGAATCGTGTCTATTTTGGGTTTTGGTCTTTCTTTCCCCTTCTTCAAGAAATCCATATTTAGCTTGATTATTGGATCTTTGTTTGCGATTCTTCTCCATAAGGTCAAGATGGTGTTTAGGATGATGTCCTGTGAACCTTGACCTGAGAAGAGCACTCAAGATTTCGCATTTTGGATTTTTGGGAAAAACCCGCGCCTTGTTCTTCTTCGGGACAATCGAACTTCCGATTGTCCATGGCGAACTACAGCAGCGGAACTTCCATACCAAACCCGGAACTTCCGGTGCGGAACTACTGCACGTAAAATCTAACGTCCGATTTCTCGAGCGATCTGAAACTTATGTTCTTGTTCTCTGATTTTGCTTCACTCTTCTTGAGATATCCAGAGGACTTTGTAGGTCTTATTTAATTACAGCAAAGGGGAGTTATTAATTTTAAAGCACCATTCACCCCCTCTCGTTGCCATTTCGGTCCTTCGGTTTGGGGATGATATCTTTGTCTTTGAAGTTGAGTCACAGTTCCCAAAGCTTCATGTAGACTCGCCAAAATTTTGAAGTGAATGCGAACCTCATCGGACACAATTTTCTTGGGTATACCATGTAGACAGACGATCCTGGCCATGTACAATTCTGCTAACTTATTGCTTCTGTAAGTGGTCTTGACTGGAATAAAATGAGCCACTTTTGTTAATCGGTCAATTATTACCCAAATGGAATCACAACCTGATTGGGTCCTAGGTAGTCCGGTGATAAAATCCATACCAATCTCCTCCCATTTCCACTCGGGAATTGGTAATGGTTGTAACAATCCGGCAGGTCTCTGGTGCTCTGCCTTAACACGTTGACATACATCACAACGTGCAACAAACTCAGCGATCTCTCGCTTCATACTGACCCACCAATACTTTTCCTTCAGATCCTGGTACATCTTGGTACTCCCGGGATGGATAGAGTAAGGTGATTCATGAGCTTCTTTCGTAATCGGTTATGCGGTTTCATGATGTTTAGGTACAGATGCGGTTGCGAACCATCTTGCCCCTGCTCGTCTTCAGAAAATCCTGGGGCTTTGCCTCTTCTCATGTTCTTCATGATTTCTTTGATGTCTTCGTCTTCTAGCTGTTTTTCTCTGATCTGACTTTGTATGGTTGGTTGGACTTCCACTGTGTTGATACAGCCTTGACTGACAATTTCCAGATTCAGATGCTTTAGTTCTTCATACAATTCTGGTTGATTTTCTTGAACTAACACCGTGTTGCAGTATGCTTTCCTACTCGAGCATCCGCTACCACGCTGGCTTTACCCGTGATAATGAATTCGAGGTCATAATCCTTTATCAGCTCTAACCATCTTCTTTGCCTGAGATTAAGATCTGACTGGGTGAAGATATATTTCAAACTCTTATGATCTGTGAAAATCTCACAGCGGTTACCAATGAGATAATGCCGCCAGATTTTCAAAGCATGCACAATTGCCGCTAATTCTAGATCATGAGTTGGAAAATTTCCTTCATGTGGCCTTAACTGACGAGATGCATAAGCCACAACCTTTCCTTCTGCATCGAGACATCCTAGCCTCAAGGATGCGTCCTGAAAACTTCAAAATCCTTACGTATATCTGGTAAGACTAGCACTGGTGCAGAGACTAATCTTTTCTTCAGCTCTTGGAAACTTTGTTCACATGCACTTGTCCATTCAAATTTCTTTTCCTTCTTCAGAAGTTGAGTCATGGGTTTGGCGATCTTGGAGAAACTTTCAATGAATCATGGTAGTACCCACTAATCCGAGAAAACTTCTCACTACGTGATGACTTGGGTTGCTTCAATCCATTCTGACTTCAACCTTTGAGGGGTCTACTGCAACTCCTCCTGCTGACACAATATGTCCAAGAAAAGCCACTTGACTGAGCCAAAATTCACTTTTGCTAAGTTTGGCATAAAGTTGGTGTTCTCGGAGTTTGCCCAAAATAATTCTGAGATGTTTTTCATGCTCTTCCATATCTCTTGAGTAGATGAGAATGTCATCTATGAATACCACCACAAACTTATCCAAAAATTCCATGAACACTTTGTTCATCATATTCATTAAATAAGCAGGGGCATTTGTTAGTCCAAATGACATCACTGTGAACTCGCATGACCCATATCCGTGGTGAAGGTGTCTTCGGAATATCTTTCGGTCTGATTTTTAACTGATGGTAGCCTGATCTCAAATCAATCTTGGAGAAAACACTGACTCCTTTAAGTTGATCAAACATATCATCTATCCTAGGTAACGGGTACTTGTTTTTGATTGTTACCTCGTTGAGTGATCTATAGTCCACACACATTCTCATACTATTGTCTTTCTTTTTGACAAATAGTCTTTGAGCTCCCCAAGGCGATGAACTCGGTTGAATGTAACCTTTACTCAGTAGTTCTTCGATCCGCTTCTTCAACTCGCTAGATCGTTTGCTTAGGCGTCAGTAGGGTCGCCGAAATTGGAGCGATCCACAGGACTAAGTCAATTAAGAACATTATGTCCCGGTCCGTGGCATACTGTAAGTCCTCCGAAAAACATCTGGATATTCTTGTACCACGGTATATCTTCCGCCACTTCCTTTAAATGGTCAAGATAGGACTTCTTTCCGTAGAAGTCTTGGGTGGAACTCTCTGAAATCCCTTGTTCATTGGTGAGGTTGATAGATCTACTAGCACAATCTATCACCGCCTCGATTTTTGGCAAGCCATCCATTCCAAGAATTACGCCCAATCCTTGCGAACGCAAGACTATTAAGTTGGCCGAAAGTTACTCCGAGATTTCAAAGGTAAGATTTGGACAGAATAAACTAGCCCTCATTTCTGAGCCCGGGGAATGGATTAACATGGGCTTAACTAAGGGGGAGGTAGATAACCCATATTTTTCCACAAACTTATTTGACACAAAAGAATGCGAAGCTCCGGAATCAAATAAAGCGATCTTTGATCTTGAGTTGACAAGGAACGCACCAAGAACAACATCCGTGTCTTGCATAGGCTTCCTCTGCGGTGACGTGATTCACACGTCCTTCATGAATCGACCACCGGTCTTGAGGGACCGCCGAGACCAAACTCCGGAGTTGGCTTGACGGGGTGGCGATCTGCGCTTCTTGGACACTTATTTGCATAGTGACCCAACTCGTTGCGATGAAAGCAAGTGATTCTCGCCGTGGAAATAGTCAAGCCTGCTGGCCGACCTCGGATGAACTACTACGGAATCCGGAAGTATTTGGGCGCGGAACTGGAGCTGGAACTCTCGGTGTAGTAGTCTGGAATCTCCCACGCTGAGGTGGCTGAGACTGAGAGAAACGAGGCTTGGGTAGTCCTCCCGAGTTAAACTTCTGAGCTGCCATCCTCCGCTTGCGATTCTCCATTTCCTGATGTTTGCCTTCCTGGCGTATGGCCTTATTACCAAGCTGCAAAGTCGGTAAAATCTCGAGAAATCAAGCGAGCAGAGAGTTCGCTGCTTAACCCTTCGTAAATCGCTCTTGCCTGTCTTCGTCTCTGGCTACATCCTCAGGGGCATAGCGAGCAAGTTGGTTAAACTTATACAGATACTCGCCAACTGAACGGTTTCCTTGGCGTAGCGAGCGAAACTCCTTCTTTTTCAAAGTAATCATGCCAGATGGAATGTGAGATCGGCGGAAAGCTTGCATGAACTCATCCCAAGTGATTTCTTGGGCATTAGCATGAGACATGCTGAAATTATCCCACCATTCTGATGCGGGACCCATCAACTGATGAGAGGCAAACAAAACTCTCTCACGATCTGTGCATTGAGCAATATCTAGCTTCTTTCCAATGACCCTGAGCCAATCATCTGCGTCCATAGGTTCCGTGCTACTAGAAAACGTTGGCGGACGCATCCTCATGAACTCTGACAAAGTCACTCTTGCGGGAGGTGGAGGAGCATGATAGGCTGCTGACGCTGGGTATTCGATTCTTTGTGAAGGGATGGGCTAGCAACTCAATCGATGAGTCGATTGGCCATCATTTGGCGCCACCAGAGCTTGATTGGAGGAGGTGGTGGCTGTTGAACTGGGTTTTCTTGATATTCGGCATTCTCATTTCCTTGCCCTCTAGCACTGACACTTCCGGTGCGGGTGGTCACCATCTGATGAACTCTTCACAGATTAGACAAGAGAGACAGGAATTATAAGAGTATAGATCTAAAAATAGCCCAAATTCAACAAACACAAGACAAGAACATTTCAGCAAAATAATTTATTTTTATTTTATTAATTCATTATGGCTACTACAAAGGTTTGGTAGCTCATAATTACAACTAAAGGAGAAATTTAAGGTCAAATATATGGTGTTATTGGGGTATAATCGGCTCACTAGAACTAGCCTCGCCTTCCTTGTAGGAGGCCGCCTTGTTCTGCATCTTCAACTTTTCTTACGCATCTTGTAATTTCACTTGCGGGAGAGACACTCATCTAGTGTATTCCGTAGGCATAATCCATGGCTCGGCGGATCCACGATGAGTGAGATCGGGGCCATCTTCATCTCTAGTTGAGCGGAAAGCACCGTCATGCCGGGTTGGAATGTGCATTGGGTAATAGTGGAACCCAAAGGCCGTTGAGGCGATGATCGTAGATGTATCGAAGTCTGCGGGTTGCTTCCCTGGCTGCATCCTGGATGCCTTCGGCGAAGGTGTCTCGTCGCATTGGGGCATCGAAGACGTGGAAGTCTGTGTTCGGCGATAGATTGGAGTAGAGGATCACCTCTACTCTCCACCGTTCCTGATTTCCCACCTTATACTTGTATCCTTGATACGTCGGTCTTTCTTCAAAATCCAAGTGCTGCATCATCTTCCAGAGAATGGCGCCCAATGTCCAAAAAAACACCATGGGAAATGGCATTCTAACTTGACCATCTACAATTTTTGAAAAGGAGATGAGTTAGTAAATAATTTTTCAAGAGAAAAGTTGAGGAATGACTCCAGAAGACCAAGTTATTTTTAATTTTCAAAATAAATCCTTAAGGGTTTGATTTCCTTCTAGGTCACGACCTACAGTCGATATGGCTCTGATACCACTTTTGTCGAACCCGGGAACGAAGGATCCCAAATTCTCTGTGTTCATACACTAGTCCAGGATTTCCAGTGTACACAGTCACAAAAATGTTATCACAAACATATCCAGCGTGTATATTAAATAATCATAGAGTTTATTACAAGCGGGCCGAGAATAAATAAAACATTGCGGAAGCAAAATATAATGGTAGCCACACGATACGCCACAGGCAATCGTCTGGAGGTCGCTGCCTAATCGTCCTGCTCCTCACCTTCTGGATAGCAGTCTTCTCCTGAATAATAATATTCAGCAAGAGTGAGCACTACAACTGTGCTCGCAAATTACACCCAATACAGAATTTAGAATGCATGCATAAGTTATTCAAAGGAAGGTTGTAGGGTTTATTTGCATAAATCAGCATTTTTGGTTTAAATAGTTATACTAAGTTTCAAGGCACATTTTCATTATATAACTAAAATCAGATTTAAAATTGATCCTTTTATAGTGGATAACCTCCATATGAAACATGGTGAAGGATACCCTCCTATCACAAGGCTACCCGCCCAAATTTACCACAAGGATTAACCATCCTCAAATCATGTCCAAAGTTATTTTAAAACCAAAACAAATCTAACTTAGAGTGGCTTTGCTCAGCATGTCCATGACCGTGGACACGGCTATTCGAATAGATTTACACTCTGCAGAGGTTGTACAACTTTACCCACACGAGATAATTTGCCCGTTATGTCGGCCAATACACGCTTCCTTAGGCGTGTGACTAGGCAATTATCACAAGGCGTTTCCAATGCATTACCTCAATACCAATATGCCCGCTAAGGTTTCACTTCCATTAGGCTAACCACCTGCCGGAAACCCCCTCTTGCGCCAAGTGGGAATAAAGTCTAACCGACACCCACACAACAAAAATGGCATAAACAATACTGAGGTATTACAAATTATTAAGCCTGGTTCTGCCCATACAGAACATGTGGTAGTACGGTGGAGCTTTTGCAAGATGCGGCTCAAAGGCGGTCCTTAATCTACTTGGGCAACTTTCAATAAAAACCACAGGTCTCGATCCTAACTGCACAAGCACGTGCATAAACTGCACCCACCAACAAATCCATGTTTGCCCAAGTACAAACCATTTTCTTTTATTTTTAATTTTCAAAGACATTTGCAAAGTCCACCATGACAAAGCAATGTCATAGGCTTTTTATCAATTTATGAAATTTTGGCTAAATTCTCAGAAAGTCAAATATTTCATGGTCTAAGCATTTGCTATGCATACATTTATTTTAAATTCATTTGACTAAGGTTACAAGGAATTGATAATACAACAATCAAATTTGGCTATACAAAGGAATTGGAATAATTAAATATTTAAAACAGAATTTAAAATAATTAAATACAATTATGCATGCAATAATAATTTAAAATGTAAATTAAATAATTTTAAATATTGGGGGCAAAATGGTCAATGGTGTAACTTGCCTTGTTCAAATTCCTGGTATTCTACTTCTTCAATAGGGTCAAGCTCTCCGGAGTCGTCAAAATCTATACGCGAAAATATTCCAAATTCAAACAGAATTCAAATGAACACAAATAAATTCAAATGAAAATTCAAATTAACTCCAAATTAAATAATTTTGGTTTAGTTAGCTAGATCTTGATTTTATACAAATTTAGAAATTTGAATCACCTAAATCGGAGTTTGTATGAAGAAATACGAGTTCCTGGAAGTTTAAATCTAAATTTAATTCCAAAATCAGGATTTTCCAAATTTCCCGAATTAAATTTCTAAAGGAAATTCTATTTATTGCGCCAGCTGACGTCAGCAGTACTGTGCACTGAGACTGACATGTGGGCCCGCACAGTATGGACTGAGTCCACAGCGAGGCGCAAGTCCACGGTGGACTCGGTGCACGCGAACAAGAAGGGTAGTCTGCTGGCCTACGCGCCTTCTGTTGGCGACCACGCTGGCCCGACTTGGCCGCCACGCATGCTCAAGCGATGAGGTGGCGCCGAGGTGGCGAGAGCCACGTCGGCCGAGAGAGGAGGCGCCAGAACCAAGGTACAGGCGCCTGGGCGGCGCGGCGAGCTCCGGTGGTCGCAAAACATTCGAGAGACGATCTCGAGTACGATCGCTACTGGCGACGCGAGGCGTGGCGGAAGATGGTCGGACGGCGAGAGCGGCGGTGTGGTTCGGCCGTTGGCGGCGAAGGAGCTCGGCGACGCCCGAGGGCGCGGAGTGCGCACGGAGTTCGCGATCTTGGCGGCCGGTGGTGCGGCCGAGGCGGCCGGAGGTTCACCGGTGGCGGCGCTAAGCGGCAATGGCTCGGCCGGCGAGAGAAAGAGCCAATTGCGCGATCGGGAGCGAGGAGGTGTGGAGAGTTGGGGCAAAAGCTTGAGGGAGTAGAGCGCACTGGTGCTCCTTTATAGGCGAGGCGAGGCCGGTGATGGAGATCGTGGGCGAGGTGGCAACGGCCGTTTATGGAGATGAGGGCGGCGTTCATGGCGAGTTAAGGAGGGGGTAATGCAGGAACGAACGCGGTGGGAACGGCCGCTTTCATTGCGCGTGATGGCGAGTGAAGAGAGGAGGAATCGCGGGAGTGACAAGCTCCGAGGCGAGCAAATGGCGGCGAGAGGCGCGGGCGTGTGGGAAGAAAGGGAGGAGGAGACGACACCGTGTAGGTGGGCCCACTTGTCGGCGAGAGAGAGAGGCGCGGGGTGACGAAATCACCGCTGTTGGATCGATCTGAAGGCGCCAGGCAATAGTGAGCGGCGACGGCTGCGATGGAGTCGCGCTTGCACGGATGTGTGACGCGTGGCAAGGGGGGGCGGGTGCGAGAGAGGTGGGCCGGTCTTGGAATGCAGTCTTGGGCTGCGGCCAAGATCTTGTTAAAAGATTTTAAACCTTTTTCAATTAATTTAATTCCAGAAATTCAAATAGGCTTTAGAAAATAGTAAATGAAGTCCAAAAATTTTGAGAAAATTCACATAAATTCTATGAGGCATTCTGGACTTAAATAAAATAATTCCAACTTTTAGTTGGTAATAGATTTTGCACATAAATTCTTTTAGCCTTAATATACTTTAGTGAAAAACTTTTAAAAATTCCAGAAAATCCACAAAAATTATTGAAGTCTTATTTTTAAATGAAATTGAAATTTTGGGCTGTTACAGTTTTGTCTGGTATAGTTGAGATCGTGAGACCCCCTCCCCGACCACCTCCTCGGGTTCGACCACCCAGTCGTATTCGACCACCTACTCGAGTTCAACCACCTCTTCGTGTTCGACCACCGGTTGGATTCGACCACCCACTCGGATTTGACCACCTATTCGAGTTCGACCACCTCCTCGGGTTCGACTGCCTAGTCGGCTCGACCACCTCCTCAGATCCGACTACCTATCCTTTCGACCACCTAGCCAAAGTTCAAAGAGAGAGAGAGAGTATCTTTTTATTACCTTTATACCCCTGCTCTCCGGAAAAAGTTTGTGCCCTATATATATCCCCAGACCCAGAAGAGGGTTTCGAAGAGTTGTGAGTCAAGATCTCGCAAAAAAAACCTAGGTTGCGTTTCTACAGTCAAAAAAGAAGAGAGAAGTGAAAAAAAAGAAAAGAAGAGAGACCACTCATAGTTGGCTCACGACCACTCTCAGTTGGTCTACGACCACGCTCAAGTGGCCACAACAACCCACAGTTGGTCCACGACCACCCACAGAAGAAATCAGTTGCTTTGTGACTTTTGTTCCATTGTGCTTGTATCTACCCTATTTTTCAGCTTGCTTGAGCTAGTTCTAGGAACGCGTTTGGGCCAGCAACTGTGACGAGTATCGTGGACTTTAATTCAGCTTTGCTAATCTGATTTCATTATTGTTATTCTTTGCTACTAAACATTGCCTATCCGAGCTCCACCTACTTTCGGCCCTCAGATTTGGATCCTCGCATTCGCCTCCGCCGTGGTCATACATCCCACCTTCTCCGATCAGACCACCTGCTGCGATTTGGTAAGAAACTCATAAGAGCTTGGTAAGACGCTCGAGAGTGTGTGATTCCACCTTCCACCACCTGGTAGTTGATAGGGATAATATCTTTGTGTTGTCTTTTGTAGCATCCCAAAGTTCTATTACCAAAATAAAAATAAATAAGTTATTATTTTATTAGATTTTTTGACCGTCGAATAATTTTTCTCGATTTTCTGTAACCTAAAAAGAGTTTTCACTGTTAAAAGGAAAAAACATAAATTATTTAATTTCTTGGTTTTAAAGTAAAAAAGAAAATTTATTGATTTTTCTGGGATTTTATTGTATTTAAAGTGAAAAATAAAAATTTAATTAATTTCTCAAATTTTCTGGTATTTTAAAAGGGTTTTCCTATTTTCTAAAAAAAATCAAAAGTAAAAGTCAACTTTATATTGAAATTATTTTTATTAAATTCAAAATAATTATAGGAATTTTTTTGAATTTTTCTAGAATTTTTGGACTCTATTTACTATATTCTAAAGTGTATTCAAATTTGTGGTTTAAATGTATTTCGAAAATAAATAAATAATTTTGAAAACCTACCGGCCGGTCACCCATCCCATCCCTGCCAAAGACCCAGCACGCTTAACATTCGAAAGCCTACCCATTGCAATGCCATCCATCCACTTCCTCTCAATTGATTATATTCATTTTTTCGTTCCTTTTATTGCCTTCCTTACTTTCCTTTCTTCCCAACAACATTCTTCTTCCTTGGACTCCAGATAGCACACGCACACCCGACGCCATTGAAGCCATTTGGAGATCTTGAAAACCCGTGATTTCCACCCCAAATCTTCGCGCAATTAAGTGCATTAATACCCCACAACAATGACTCCTCCATTCCCGGCCGTTTCCCCCTCATCCACGCACTAAAACACCAGAAACGCGCCATGTCCGCCCGAGGACACCGTGCCTTGATCTCCTCCTCCGGTCCACCTCCGCCCCTATATAAGAGAGCACCATGTGCTTCTCCTCTCCCTCATCCATCCGGAAAAACTTAGCTCCTCCCTCGCTTTCTCCTCTCCGCAACCGAAGTTTTTCCGACACCCTCCAAACTCCGTTCATCGGCCATTTGCGCCGCGTGCAGTGCATCCCTGCCACCATCTCCACCATCCCCTAGTTTTGTCTCGCGACATTCTACGTGGTGCTCACCTCGCCTTCGCCGGAACATCGCCGGAGCACCGCTGCCCCCGTGCGCCACCGTCGCCCGTGCGCGCTTTCCGCGCCGTCGCGTCATCTCTGACCGCGCAGCCTCCTCCTACGGCTCCGTCTCGACGTCGGCAATCCATTTTGGTAATTTCCTGGCCACCTTCCCTTTTCCTTTCCCCGGTGCCATGGTCATTTTCTTCCTCTCTATTGATCCGAAGCAAGAAGAAGTAGAGTGCAATTGCTTGTTATAGCAAATCAATTAGTTGTGGAATTTCACTCCAATAATCATTCCTCTCTATTGCAAACTCCAAATTCGATGATTCTTGCTCGTAAAATCATCTAAAATCATCCTTTATTTTTTATTTTGTAATTTTTAGTTTTTATGTTATTTTTACTGTTTATTCCATTTGTGCGTCGCCGCCGCCACCAGTCGTCGCCGGCCGAACCGCCACTACCATCGGGTAGAGTACCTCACCGGGGTTCTATTTTTGTTGTTCGCCGGTCACCTCTCCCTTCCTATCACCGGCATGGCCAATTTTTCCGCGATATTTAATATTCATGTATGCATGGAATGAATAGTGCCATGCACACATGCATGTACCCAACTTCGCCACCTCCGTTCTCCCTCCTCGGTCAGTATTTTTCCGAACCGACTACGTCGCCGCGTGCCCCTCAATTTCTCCTTCCTTTCCCTGGAGTTCGCCGCTCTCTTTTCGCCGCAACCAAGAATTTTCCATCGGAGACCAAACCATCTTCTGTCGTCATTTCCGGCGCCGTCTTTGATCCGCCGGTGATGACGTCACAACCATTAGCTTCGCCTCGCGATGCTCTACATTGTGCTACCTTCCTTTTCTCTAAAAACATCATCGGCTCTCCGACGCTACTATTTATCTCGCACGGTTTTGCGCGCCACCGTAGCGCTGGACCTCCGCCAGTGACGCGACCACCACCGTTGGTTCCGTCTCATTCCCAAGATTTCATTTGGCTAGTTCGCCGGCCTCCCACTCCCTTTCCATCACCGGTGCCATCATTTTTTTCATGAACTGGCACTGTTCATGATTTCATCATTTCATGTGACTTTCTTTCTTCTGATAGTTCGTTCTCCCTCATACAAACTCCGATTCCATCGATTCAAATTCCTATATTCTTATAAAATTGATATCTTACTTACAGCATTTATCGTATAATTTTTTGATTTTATTTGGATTTCATTTGAATATTATTTGAATTTGGATCGTTTGTGCGTATAGATTTCAACGACTTCGAACAACTGGATTTCGACGCCGTTTGAGAACAACATATAACCAAGCAAGGCAAGTTATACCTTTGA
The DNA here is from genome assembly GCA_036346395.1 of Hsuehochloa calcarea. Taxonomy (NCBI): domain Eukaryota; kingdom Viridiplantae; phylum Streptophyta; class Magnoliopsida; order Poales; family Poaceae; genus Hsuehochloa; species Hsuehochloa calcarea. The sequence continues at coordinate 45,440,725 of CM070609.1, read as the reverse complement.
TCATATTTGATCTAATTATTTCAAATTATTTAAATTCTATTTTAAATTATTATTGCATGCTTATTTTTTATTCAATATAATTTAAATACATGTTTTAAATTTATAGTTATGCCTAAATCCGTTGTATGGCCAATGTTGATATTTGAATCAAATATATTGTCACCCTAGATAAAAACCTTGTTGATACGATAGTATGAACTTGGATCATTTGAAAGTATTATGCAAAGACATGCTTAGACCAAAAATATTTAGTTTGGGAAATTTTAGCCAAATGATTAACTATTGTTTAAAACCCTGTGGCATTGGTATGCTATGGATGTTTGAAAAAGATTTGAAAAGCAAAATAAAGTTGGTTTGTACTTGGGCGAAGTGGATGCTTGGTGGGTGCAGGTTTATGCATGGGCTCAATCTGGGTAGGATTGAGGCCCAGGGGTTATTTTGGAAGTCGCCTGTAATACCCCGAAGGTGATTCGTCTTATTAGAAAAAGTTTCAGAAGAGGGAGCTAATCGAAAAACCAGAATCATCTTTTCACCGGGGGGTTTTCTGTGATTTCACGGCAACCTGGGCCCGGGCCACGGTCCAGGAGGGGCCCATGTGGTGGCTGGCCATAAGAGGGGGGTTCCCACCCCCCAAACACTAAACTCCACATTTCTCTCCCCCTCCCCCCCTTTGGAGCCGCCGCCCCCCTTCCCCCTTGCTGTGCACCGCCTTGTACGTCGATTTTGGGTAATATTCGTTCGTTTTCTGTCCTGTCCATCTCTTAGAAAGTTGTAGGTATTGTTCTTAGCTTTACATAGCCACCGAGATCGCGTGATTCCGCCTTACGGTTTAGGAGATATGATTTTTTTAGTGCGCGCTGTTTTGTCTGTCTGACGAGAAAGATCTGTCGGCTTGATCCTAGGTTTTGATTTAGTTAGAGGCATTTCCAGAACCTCCACCCAAATAAGTTATTGTAGCCCTTTACATTATCTTTCAAAGCTGATAAAGATCATCTCCATTGGATCTGTATAATGAAAGTTATGATATTTTATTTACCACTGTTCTGAATTTTGGGCAGATAATTGTTAGTGTTTTCATCTATTGTTTAGACTACTGTAGAAGCCGAATCTGGGGTTTTTCCCTTCTAGAGTTTTATTACTGGGAACGTTAGCTTTCTTTTGGCACCGAGAGAAGGAAAATCCGATCTGTAGTGTGGGAGATATGAATTTTTGATTACGAACTGTCCGGTCTGTCTGAAAACTGAGGTCGGTAGGTTTGTCCCTCTGTTTTGTTCAAATTAGGGGCCGAATCAGAACCTTCACCCGACTAAGTTATTTTAGACCTTAAAATTTTCTTTCCAAGCTGATAAGAATCATTCTCATTGGATCAATAGGTTGAAAGTTACGCCGTTTTCTTTATCTCTGATCTGTATTCTGGACAGACGTAGATGGGTTGTGTTTAGCTGTTAATTAGCCCTTTGTTTTTGCCGAATCAGGGGATTCCACCAACTAATGTTTTGTATCCTGATCTGTTAAGATTCAGTGAGCACTGGTTTCAGGTCTTTTGGAGTTACAGATAATTAATGGTGATTTTTCTAGTATCGCTGCCAGTTTAGCGGTAATCGTGCTGTTGGGTAAACTTGGTAAAGTTGATCCCGTTGTTTGGGTGGGAGAGATAGAGGGGATGGAAGGGCTCTTGTAGCAATGTCATGCCTTGTTATTCTTATTTCGATTATACATTTGTGTAGGCGGTGAGGCGGTGAGTGGAAGGGCATCTTCGTGTCCTCCTATTACGTCACATCGCGGAAGGCAAGTACCCTATACTGTTTAGTGATGTTTCCAATTGTTTGCTTGATGTTGGGATAAATTGTGAATGCCTTTTTCTATCCATCCTGATATTTATTTCATTTCAAGAAGATGATTCTTGTGATTAAAGAATTAGCATTCATTTCAGTTGTTGCATTCCATTACATGCAACTAACTTGTGTGGCATCCTTGATATATTATGTTGTGTGGGAAAGCATACTCATACTTATTTACACATGTTGTTGAATGCCATGTGTCTTTTCCACTAATGTGTGTTATTCATTCATACCATGAGAAATCATCATATTCATTCATAAAATTCATTATGACCACGGAAGTGGATTCTTTTGGTAAGTTCCATCAATTCCAAAGATGGGCATTTGAAAGACCCATCAATTCCAAAGATGGGCATTTGAAAACCCACCATTCCAATGTGGGTTGTGTTGACCACCATTCCAATGTGGCAACTTGGACACCGTATGAAACGTTCTTCATACGGTGATTGGGTCCCCGTACTTTGTGAAGTACGGGCTTAAGTGAACACCGACGGTGTATCACTCGCTATACCCATTATAAGTCGTGATTAGTCCATTCCTTCAATGCATTCTTTCATTCCATCCATTCATGTATTCATTCCATTCAATCATATATGTGTTCCAAGATTTGTTCGTAATTCAACTAGATTGTGTTGTCCACTCTATGTTTGATTATTCTTGTATGTACTTGCTGAGTCTTCGACTCACCCTTGCTTTGTATGTTTTAATTAGGTAATTGAGGAGAAGACAAGGTGATTTGGTGGGGTAGTTCGACTGCGCACTTCACTTTTATCCAATCAGAATAATTATTATTACCTTTCAGTCAAGCCAACTTGTTAAATAAATTTCCAGATTTGTAATAATCCAACTTTGGTATTGCTTGACTGTTCGTGGTATTATGACCGTTTATCCATTCTTTACTATGATTCTAGTGATCGTTCATTGTCTTTCCTTAGGGATTTATGTTGATTGAATCTGGATAATCTAGTTTTAATGCTATGCTTAGTAGTTTGATAGGTTTGCGTGACATTTTAGCTTCCGAATAGCCAGGGTGTTACAGTTGGTATCAGAGTGGGCTTTAGGTCCGTGGTTCATTCAAACATATTAAATTGACACACTGTGAACATTAGGAGGGGTTGGGTAAACTGTTGCTTCCGTATTTCAATTGTGGTGACTCGAGTATTGAGTCGTTGTTAAATTGTGTTATGCTATGATGTGTTAATGCATGATATGATGGGATAACCTCTATCTATGAAATTATTCTATGATCGTCATGAGATGATCCGATATAAATATATATATTCATAATTGAATGCATTAGTTATGCGTTTCGCTAGCGGGCGTTGATCATTTGAGTTCGTGGTTGATGTCCTGGGTTTTGCCAGGCTACACCACTGTTTGTAGTATGATATTAGAGAACTTCTTACCTTTGTTCCATAAGCTCTGTATTAAGCATGAGCTCATTGATGAACTTGTTGCCTTTCTCGAACTGATATCTGGTTTCCTGGTTGTGGTTCCTGGCAGTTCGTGAATTCTTTTGAAATTGGGGTTTTAATGAAGAAGGCAAGCTCCAGCAGTTCTCTGATTCGTTCTTTGAAACAAATATTGCCCTTTCGACTATTGTGACATTTCTGCTCCACGTGAGCATAGTTCAAATGCAAGATTCCTCTTTTCACAAAAGACTTGTTTTACCCCTGTTGGGAAATTTAACTCATTCGTTCGTTTGGAATCTCGGTATTGGAAGACTTCTTTTGCAAGTTCTTTATCAAGTGTGTATTGATCTTGCATATTTCTCTTGGGCTGCTTTAGTACGTCGTTCTCTTCCTTGATTTTCGAATTTGACAAATTCTTGTCCGGTGGCGATTGATGAATTTCTCTTGGGTTCATGATGTTGGTAGACGAGTTTAAATAGGCCTTTAATGGTACTCCGAAAACATTATTGTTTTTCGATTGTCGAATTGTTTTTACCACGAATGATCTTTGTAAATTGGCAATATTGATATTTTCATAGTTGTTCTTTCTTTCTCATTGGAAAAGAGCGACTCATTTACTCGTTTGATGGTTTGCCTAATGAGAATTCTTGTTGCAAGATCGTTAACACGAGAAAGTATTGGCTCAATTTATTCCTTTTGGAACCCTCTGCTTGTTGAAACTTGATGCATCTCTTTTCTGAAAAAAAAAGCGTTAAAACCCTTTTGGAGTGCTTGGTTATGCTTAAGTCGGGGGTTGCACCCAAACAAAGATTGTGGGCTACGGGTTTCTATTAGACCCTATTTGTTTTTTCAAAATAGTTTCTTGCCTTTCTGGCTGCGGAGCTCTCATTGCTGTTTGTGAACGTTATTCTTGACAAGATCGTTCTCTTTATGTTAGCCCTATCTCTGTTGTTGATAAGGGTAGCTCGGTTATCCGTTTGACTGTTCGGAGAATGAAAATTTCCTTTCACAAAGTTCATTGAAGAAAATTTTGACTATGTTCATTTCTTTGGAATATTTGGAGTGTTGGAGTTTAGAACCTCCCTTTGGAAAGAAAAGTGTCAAAATCCCCTTTCTCTAGAGTTTTGTAGTGCTTTGGGTGTGACGTTTGTTCAACTTTGTGGTTTTCGTGCGAATTCTTTTCTAGAATAAGTTGTTATTACAATTCCATTTGATGCTGAAAATTTTTATGACCCGATTTGTCATGTTCCCTTTAGAAGGTTTATTGACACGATCAGTAATGTGAGAGTAAGGTTGATTCTTTTATAGAGAAATAAGTTTGACCACCTTTCTTGATGTTTCCAAAATGATTCAATTTCGAGTTTTGTGTTCATGACCTATTGGAGGTCCCAGTTAATTATGATAAACGAAGTTTACCACGTCAAACGATTTGTTGCAGAGTTATAATGGTTCTTCAGTGATACGAGCGTTTTGATCTTGAATGCTCGTTGTTCTTATTTGTAAAGATCCGACATTCTCTTCTTGTGAGGCTCATGGTTTCAATTGTGGACTCCACCTAGGTTCAATGAGTTCATTGCCTAAATTTTTCTGCCCTTTTCACTCAAAAGATTTCGAGTTTCAATCGTAATGCCGTTTTCTTATCGGTTGTTATTTGCTATTATCTTCTGAGGAATGTGTTCCCTCAACTGTGAACTTAATTTCCGTTTTCTAAAGTCACCTTTTATCAGAATATTTCTTATGGTTTCTTGCTCGCCGTGATGAACAATGTTTTTCTGTGTGACGAAGCTTGTCCTTATTCGCCTCTTTCTTTTGAGAAAGACCCAAAAGTTTTGTTGCAGGGTTTTACAAAGCGTTTATTGGCAATTGTTTGGTGGTGGTTAAGTTTTGGTAGTGGTGATATTTTGCTACCAAGTTATTGGAGGAGTAGAAGAATGTGAAATTGATTTGATCTGTATCTCTTGAGGAAAAAAAAATATTGATTCACATGGAGTGTTTGGCTTCGAAGTAAGTCTGAAAAGTGTTACGGCTGATTAACACTGTATAGTGAAATTCCAGAACTTCAATTCAGGATTGAAAGGTTGGTGATTATCGGAGGTATGGAAACCTTGATTGAATTTATAGAGTAACGCAATTGGATAGCATTGCGAGATGGTGTGGGTGATTTCTGATGATGTCAATGAGTGAGTATGTTAGAATGGTGGTAATGTTGGAGATTTAATTCGATGATTTCACTATCGCTTAACAAACAATCTGTTGTAGAGGTTTTGAAGTTAAATCTGGGCCTTGCATTTGTTTATGCTAGGACCCTTTTGAAGCAGTACATTAGCATGCGTACTGCCGATTCTGAGTTGTTCTTGAAAATTTGAGGTAATGTGATTGTGTGGTATCTATCCTGTGGCGCTTTGGGTGCCTTTAATAAAATTAAGGTTGAATAGTAGAACGAGATGTCTAGAGCAATCAAAAAAAAATCAATGGAGTCTCTCCACCATGGTGTGGATGATGTATTTCAGTTTGAGCATAATTTGATAATGTTCAATTAAGAGGTTTAATCTCTTGAGGTATGCGATGAATTCGAATTCCAATATTGGAGAGAAGTTTTACTCCTCGAAGAGAGAAGCAGAAGAAAGGATGTTTCTTCGGAAAATGATGTGTTTCCTTGCTTCTCGTTTGGGTTTTGTGCTGTTGATAAGTGTTTTCTGCACTTTGAGTTGGGGCCGTGTTGGCATGACTGAATCTTTCCAGTTCAGTCGGAGTAAAAGAAATATTTGATTTGAGTATTCAAGCAAATTTCTCTTTTGGTTTTCGTGGTGTTCTTTCGCAAATTGATTCATTGGAAGTGGAATTGCTTTATTGATGAATAGTCACATTTGGGATTTAACCTTTTTGGTGAAGAGTTAACATTGCGTGGTTGCGATGAGAACTCTCTATTTTTTTCAGTTGGATTCTCTTCATTTCCGGCAGTAGAAGAAATTAGGAAGCTGGCTTATCGCTTTGACCGTCATGGGTACATACCTGAAATACGCAACGTAAGGTGTGTGCTGGTGCTGAGTGAGCAGCAGGACTATTCAAAGTTTGAGATTAAGTTAAAAACGTTGACCATCGAGTGAGGTCTTACCTTCGATCCTCTTCTGATGAGTGTACCTAGAAAGTTCAAGTTGATTGTTAGGTCAGACGTCGCTTCACATCTTTGCTTTGAGGTTTCTCTATTCCGAAAGAGAGGCCACTTGGGAGATAGAGTCTCGCATGCGCGAGCAGTATCCAGACCCGTTTGTTTCTGGTACAGGTTAAATCCGTTAATTTCAACTCATTGGAAATTCGTTCTGGTATTAGTTGCCGGTTAGAATTCGAGGTCGAATTCCGTTAAGGGGGGTAGAATGTAATACCCCGAAGGTGATTCGGCTTATTAGAAAAAGTTTCAGAAGAGGGAGCTAATCGAAAAACCAGAATCATCTTTTCACCGGGGGGTTTTCTATGATTTCACGGCAACCTGGGCCCGGGCCACGGCCCAGGAGGGGCCCATGTGGTGGCTGGCCACAAGAGGGGGGGTTCCCACCCCCCAAACACTAAACTCCACATTTCTCTCCCCCTCCCCCCTTTGGAGCCGCCGCCCCCCTTCCCCCTTGCTGTGCACCGTCTTGTACGTCGATTTTGGGTAAGATCCGTTCGTTTTCTGTCCTGTCCATCTCTTATAAAGTTGTAGGTATTGTTCTTAGCTTTCCATAGCCACCGAGATCACATGATTCCTCCTTACGGTTTAGGAGATATGATTTTTTTAGTGCGCGCTGTTTTGTCTGTCTGACGAGAAAGATCTGTCGGCTTGATCCTAGGTTTTGATTTAGTTAGAGGCATTTACAGAACCTCCACCCAAATAAGTTATTGTAGCCCTTTAAATTATCTTTCAAAGCTGATAAAGATCATCTCCATTGGATCTGTATAATGAAAGTTATGATATTTTATTTACCACTGTTCTGAATTTTGGACAGATAATTGTTAGTGTTTTCATCTATTGTTTAGACTACTGTAGAAGCCGAATCTGGGGTTTTTCCCTTCTAGAGTTTTATTACTGGGAACGTTAGCTTTCTTTTGGCACCGAGAGAAGGAAAATCCGATCTGTAGTGTGGGAGATATGAATTTTTGATTACGAACTGTCCGGTCTGTCTGAAAACTGAGGTCGGTAGGTTTGTCCCTCTGTTTTGTTCAAATTAGGGGCCGAATCAGAACCTTCACCCGACTAAGTTATTTTAGACCTTAAAATTTTCTTTCCAAGCTGATAAGAATCATTCTCATTGGATCAATAGGTTGAAAGTTACGCCGTTTTCTTTATCTCTGATCTGTATTCTGGACATACGTAGATGGGTTGTGTTTAGCTGTTAATTAGCCCTTTGTTTTTGCCGAATCAGGGGATTCCACCAACTAATGTTTTGTATCCTGATCTGTTAAGATTCAGTGAGCACTGGTTTCAGGTCTTTTGGAGTTACAGATAATTAATGGTGATTTTTCTAGTATCGCTGCCAGTTTAGCGGTAATCGGGCTGTTGGGTAAACTTGGTAAAATTGATCCCGTTGTTTGGGTGGGAGAGATAGAGGGGATGGAAGGGCTCTTGTAGTAATGTCATGCCTTGTTATTCTTATTTCGATTATACATTTGTGTAGGCGGTGAGGCGGTGAGTGGAGGGGCATATTCGTGTCCTCCTATTACGTCACATCGCGGAAGGCAAGTACCCTATGCTGTTTGGTGATGTTTCCAATTGTTTGCTTGATGTTGGGATAAATTGTGAATGCCTTTTTCTATCCATCCTGATGTTTATTTCATTTCAAGAAGATGATTCTTGTGATTAAAGAATTAGCATTCATTTCAGTTGTTGCATTCCATTACATGCAACTAACTTGTGTGGCATCCTTGATATATTATGTTGTGTGGGAATGCATACTCATACTTGTTTCCACATGTTGTTGAATGCCATGTGTCTTTTCCACTAATGTGTGTTATTCATTCATACCATGAGAAATCGTCATATTCATTCATAAAATTCATTATGACCACTAAGTGGATTCTTTTAGTAAGTTCCATCAATTCCAAGATGGGCATTTGAAAGACCCATCAATTCCAAAGATTGGCATTTGAAAACCCACCATTCCAATGTGGGTAGTGTTGACCACCATTCCAATGTGGCAACTTGGACACCCGTGAAACGTTCTTCATACGGTGATCGGGTCCCGTGCTTTGTGAAGTACGGGCTTAAGTGAACACCGACGGTGTATCACTCGCTATACCCAGATAAGCCGTGATTAGTCCATTCCTTCAATGCATTCTTTCATTCCATCCATTCATGTATTCATTCCATTCAATCATATATGTGTTCCAAGATTTGTTCGTAATTCAACTGGATTGTGTTGTCCACTCTATGTTTGATTATTCTTGTATGTACTTGCTGAGTCTTCGACTCACCCTTGCTTTGTATGTTTTAATTAGGTAATTGAGGAGAAGACAAGGTGATTTGGTGGGGTAGTTCGGCACACTGCACTTCACTTTTATCCAATCAGAATAATTATTATTACCTTTCAGTCAAGCCAACTTGTTAAATAAATTTCCAGATTTGTAATAATCCAACTTTGGTATTGCTTGCCTGTTCGTGGTATTATGACCGTTTATCCATTCTTTACTATGATTCTAGTGATCGTTCATTGTCTTTCCTTAGGAATTTATGTTGATTGAATCTGGATAATCTAGTTTTAATGCTATGCTTAGTAGTTTGATAGGTTTGCGTGACATTTTGGCTTCCGAATAGCCAGGGTGTTACATCGCCCAAGTCAGTTAAGGACCGGTCTTCGAGCCGCATCTTGCAAAGCTCCAACGTACTACCACAAGTCTGGAATAGGATAGGCTAGGCTGAATAATTTGCAACGTTCCATTGTTAGTTATGCTATTTTGGTGTGTGGGTGTCGGTTAGACAGTATTCCCACTTGGCGCAAGAGGGGGTTTTCGGCGGGTGGTTAACCCAATGGAAGTGAAACCTTAGAGGCGCAAGAGGGGGCTTCTAGCGGATGGTTAATCCAAAGAAAGTGAAACCTTAGCGGGCATGACAACTTTAGAATAACGCATTGTAAAGGTTTCGTGATAATCACTTAGTCGCACACCTACGGAAGTGTGTCAGACGGACATTAAAAGTTGATTATCTCTTGTGGGTAAAGTTGTACCACCTCTGCAGAGTGTAAAACTATTCGAATGGCCGTGTGCACAGTCATGGACATGCTAAGCAAAGCCACTCAAAGTTAGACTTTGATTTTATTTTAAAATGATTTTTGCAAATGATTTGAGGATGGTTAATCCTTGCGGTAAAATTGGGCGGTTAGCCATGTGATAGGAGGGTATCCATCACCATGTTTCATATGGAGGTTATCCTACTATAAAACTTAAGAATTTATAAAATGAATTTTATTTATTAAATAACTGCTTTGGAACTTAGTACAAATATTTAAAGAAAATATTGCTTTATGCAAAATCAACCAATAAGCCTTCCTTTGATATATCCATGCATGCATTAACTCTCTTATTGGGTGTAACTTGCGAGCACGGTAGTTGTGCTCACCCTTGCTTCATGTAAATAAATTTAAGAGGAGAAGGACTTCGGATCTCGACGACTAGGCCGCTACCCCAGTCGATTGCATGTGGCAGATCAACTAGACTCCACTACTTCCTCGTCTTCCGCTGTGTTTGTTTAATGTTGGCTTGTAAGCCTTTCTTGTAATCAACTCTATTTATTAATAAAGTTGTGCGATTTATGGATGTTACCATATCTGTTTACTGTGTGAACTAGCTACTGATCATGGGACTAGTTCAGAAATGCACAGATGATTCTGGGGTGTTACTCCCGGGTCCGACATCTTTTGTCTCCTACTAACCATGGCAGGTGAGGAATTGGAGGCGCAAGAGTGTGTTTTGAGGGAAGAGCTCACGAGGGTGTTGGATGAGCACCACCATGCTATTAATGACGACATTGATAGGAAGTTTGCGGAAACAAATGCTACACTACAACATCTCAATGAAAGCATTGCAATGCTCAATACATGCATTGATGGTTTAGCCAATCCGCCACAGAACAATGGGCGTGTGGATCCTCAAGGTGCAGTCCATAACCATGAGATTGATAATGATAATGAGATGCGAAACCATGACTCCTTTGATGCACAACAACAGAACCGGTTGAACTTCAACCGTCAAGGTATGAGAGGTAATAACTTTCAGTAACATAACGCACGTGTTAATGATGATTCATATGCTAAAGTCAAGTTCACCGTACCATCTTTTGCGGGTGCTTATGATGCCGAAATATACCTAGATTGGGAGATGACGGTAGAACAGAAATTTAATGCTCACTTAGTTCCTGAAGTGCATAGAGTTAGGCAAGCCACAAGTGAATTTAGAAACTTTGCCATCATTTGGTGGAATAGGGTATGCAATGATGAATTAACGCCTACTACTTGGGATGCTTTAAAGGTTGCTATGCGTAACAGATTTGTTCCACCTTCCTTTAAACGTGACTTGCGTAAGAACCTGCAGCGCTTAAACCAAGGCAATAGATCCGTAGAAGAATATTATCAGGAGCTACAAATTAGTATGTTGTGTTGTGATATTATTGAGGATGAAGAGGCTGCAATGGCACATTTTTATGGAGGATTAAGACGTGAAATTCAGGACATAGTTGATTACAAAGAATATGATAGTGTTCCTAGATTATTCCACCTTGCATGTTTGGCAGAAAAGGAATTGCAGGGACGACAGCAGAGGCCAAGGAACAACTTTGGAAGCACGTCTACACCAAGATCAACGCCGGGGCAAGTTAAAACATTTCCACCTTCAGCTACACGGTCTATTGCCCCCTCCACGAGTAGGGCGCGTTCAGCAGCACCTCCGACACCATTACATGCACACGAGGTAAGCAAATCTACTAGTGTGCAGGCCCCAGCCAAGAGTTCTTCTTCGGTTGCTTCCACAGACCGTACGACTGGGATTGTTTGCCACCGTTGCAAGGGAATGGGCCACGTCATGAGGGACTGCCCAAGTCAACGAGCATATCTTGCCACCGAAGACTGCGGTTATGTAAGTGCTAGTGATATTGAGGATGAATATGTACTTGCAACTAACATTGCAGGTGGAGGAGACGAGATAGACAGTGATGCTGATGATGTAGAGGAACAAGTAGCTGGTGTTGACACCGGGAATTATATGAGCCTTGTTGCGCAACGAGTGTTGAGCATACAAATGCAGATGGCGGAGCAAAATCAACGGCACAACTTGTTTCAAACCAGATTTCTCGTGAAGAAGAGAGTCCGCAGAGTAATCATTGATGGAGGGAGCTGTAATAACCTTGCAAGTTTCGAGATGGTCGAGAAGCTTGGCTTGGCCACACAGCCACACCCATGTCCCTACTACATCCAATGGTTCAATTCGTGTGGTAAGTTAAAGGTAAACAAAGTTGTGAGAGTGCAATTTTCAGCTGATAATTACAAGGGTAGTACCGACTTTGATGTAGTGCCTATGCAAGCATGTTCTTTATTGCTCGGTAGGCCTTGGATGTATGATAATGATGTTTTGCACCATGGTAGAGCTAATACCTACTCATTCTCACATAGGGGTAAGAAGATTAAGTTGTTGCCTTTGACACCCGCTGAAATTGTGAAAGATGAAGTAGAGCGTGCTAAAAATGAAAGAAATACCAATGAACATGATTCTGAAAATCAGCAAGTAGTAAAACGTGTTTTCCCACCTAAACGGGAGAAAGTGGCGCCTAGTTTTAAGTCCGAGGGAATTAAATTGAAGGGATGTGTTATGCTTGCCACTAAATCTGAACTTGCTGAAATTTATGATAATAAGCTGCCCTGCTATGCTTTGATATGCAAAGATGCCTTATTTTTATTTAATAATTTGTCTAGCTCTGTGGATATCGTGAGGATATGCGCACGATCTTAGAATGATGAGTCAATTGGCAATGGCTTTGTTGGTTTGAAAAATCACGCGTTTTCGGTTTTGTTCCAGTCTGTGAGACCACAGGCGGTCTGACCGGTGGTGTGGGGCGGTCAGACCGCCCGTGGAGAGGTCGGACCGGCCGTGGTTGCTTGGTCGACCTACCGACCTAAAAGTGGATTTTGGGGCTGAGCCAAAAATAGGTTGTGTAGGCAAGTGAGGGGAGTCTCCTGGATGTGGTCACATCATTTTTGGAGCTCCCAGTCAAAACTTCTATTTCGCTGAAATTTTCAGAAGGTTTCGAAATTTCGAGTTGAAATTTTGGCTAAGTCTTTTCGGGCGGTCCGACCGCCGTTGTGGAATCTGTCCGACCGGCCTGAAATCGGTCGGACCGGTGATGTGGGGCGGTCAGACCGCCGATCACTTGAAGGTGAGCCTTCTTGGCATTGACGTGTTTTGATTGTGTTTATTGTGTTTATTGTATGAACTTCAATGCTTTATTTGTTGCATATTGCATTGTGGAACTAACGTGGGTCAAGTTGTGAAGAACTTGTTCCTGGAAACGATTTGTTTGTCTATTGCTGTGCAGGTAGCTTGCAGGTCAACGACGTCAACGGTAAGGCGGATCGGGACTACGCTTGGAGAGCTGAGGTCCAGAACGATCATGGATGCCGGGTGAGGTCGTGTGACTCAAGCATGGTGCAGAATGGGCAAGATGGATCGAACGGGTAGTTCGGTGCAGCTGGTTGGATCAAGTGGTGTAGAAGTCGGTGCGAGTCTCTGGGAGGTTCCGATGGGATTCGGACAGGAGAGACTTAGCGACGTGATGAGAGCCGCTGATCAACCTACACGTGGTGAAGCAGGCGATTGCTTCAACAGTTGTATGTGTGTGGGTCTCATGTGTGTATGGGTCCCAAGTGTGAAACCCTAGGCCTCTCCTATAAATAGAAAGGGGGGAGAGGAAAAACCCCCTAAGCACTCATTTGGCCTTGTTCATCTTTTTCTAGGGTTTGGAGGAGAGGAGAGGAGAAGCTAGGGTTTGGAGATTGTGTGTGTGCTCCTTGTGTGAACTCTTGTCCTCCTTGTTGGAGTGGCTTTGTAAGCATCTAGTGTGATCAATCAATCTTGTGATGCTTGCTTGAAAGATCTTTTGTCCCCTTTGTGTTCTTGTCGGACCCGGGAGTAACACCCCAGAATCCTCTGTGCATTTCTGAACTAGTCCCATGATCAGTAGCTAGTTCACACAGTAAACAGATATGGTAACATCCATAAATCGCACAACTTTATTAATAAATATCAGAGTTGATTACAAGAAAGGCTTACAAGCCAATATTAAACAAACACAGCGGAAGACGAAGAAGTAGTGGAGTCGGTGATCGCCTGACAGCAATCGATAGGGGTAGCGGCCTAGTCGTCGAGATCCAAGTTCTTCACCTCAAATTTATTTGCATGAAGCAAGGGTGAGCACAACTACTGTGCTCGCAAGTTACACCCGATAATGAGTTAATGCATGCATGGATATATCAAAGGAAGGCTTTTGGTTGAATTTGCATAAAGCAAAGTTTTCTTTAAATATTTGTTACTAAGTTCCAAAGCGGTTATTCTATAACTAAAATTCATTTTATAAATTCTCAAGTTTTATAGTAGGATAACCTCCATATGAAACATGGTGATGGATACCCTCCTATCACATGGCTAACCGCCTAATTTTACCGAAGGATTAACCATCCTCAAATCATTTGTAAAATTATTTTTAAAACAAAATCAAGTCTAACTTTGAGTGGCTTTGCTCAAGATGTCCATGACCGTGGACACGGCTATTCGAATAGTTTTACACTCTGCAGAGGTTGTACAACTTTACCCACAAGACATGAATTCTCTAGTTTGTTTGGCATCCGTCGATCCCACTCGCCACTACCTTAGGTAAGCAGTCTAGAGCACGTGTCAAGGCTTTTACAATGCGCTATCCCACCGTAGCCTTGCCTCGCTAAGGTTTCGCTTCCATTGGGCTAACCACCACGGATTCAAGCCCCTCTTGCGCCATGTGGTATCTTGTCTAACCGACACCCACACACCAAAATGGCACAACTACGATGGAATGTTACAAATTATTTAGCCAGGTCCTGCCCATACAGGACATGTGGTAGTACGATGTGGCTTAGCAAGATGCGGCTCGAAGACCGGTCCTTAACTGACTTGGGCGACTTCCAAAATAACCCCTGGACCTCAAACCTACCCGGATTGAGCCCGTGCATAAACCTGCACCCACCAAGCATCCATTTCGCCCAAGTACAAACCAACTTTTCATTTTTGTTTTTCAAAGTCATTTGTAAAATCTTTCATGACAAACCAATGTCATAGGCTTTTAAACAATAATTGATTATTTGGGCCAAATTCCCGGAACTGAACATTTTTTTGTCTAAGCATGTCTAAGCATAATTTTTTCCAAAATGTTCTAGTTCATACTATTGCATAAACTAGATTTTCATCTAAGGTGCTAAGGTATGACTGATTCAATAACAAGATTGGCTATACAATGGAATTGGGAATAGCTATAACTTTAAAACAGGAATTTAAATTACTTGAATATAAATACGCATGCAATAATAATTTAAAACAGAACATAAATAATTTGAAATAATGGGATCAAATATGATCAAAGGTATAACTTGCCTTGATTGGTTATGTGTTGTTCTCAAGCACGACGAAATCGACTCTCAAAGTCATTAAAATCTATCTGCTGTACATAAGCCAAATTCAAACAAAATCCAAATAAAATCCAAAAATTATAAAATAAATACTATAAGGAAGATATCTAATTTATATGAATAAAGGAATTTGAATCGATGGAATCGGAGTTCGTATGAAGAAGAACGAATTTCCGGAAGGTTGAAAGTCCAATGAAAAGATTAAATTCGAATTTGAAATTTAAGATATTGATTTTCCAAAGATAAAGAGGAAATATACACATGGTATGACGTAGCTATTGATTTGGAGAGATAAAGTGAGGTGGACTTGGTGTGAAACCATGTAGACTATGTGGTGATGTGGCGGTTACATAAAGAATGATTTGGCGCCATACATAGCACGACATATAGCGTTCCTGAATTATTACAAAATTCAAAATTTTGTTTGAATAGAAAGGTAGATAATATTGAAAGGAACATGTAGGTAAAAGGGCTCACGCAATTATCTAACAGATGAAGAGATCGGGCTCGACGGAGTTCTCACCGGACTTGGGGAAGAAGATGTGACCGGTGGTGAAAAAGTTAGTGAATAAAAATTCCACTTGAATAGAAATATGGAGAATCTCAATAGGAACTCACCAATAAATTTTGGTACATAGTAGATCAACGGATGAGGAGATCGGGCTCGCCGGAGTTGGAGAAGAAGACCGTCGGTGCTTTTGTGGCCGAGGTGAAACAATATGTATATCAAAATTTGGCTTGAATAGAAATGTAGAGAATCTATATAGGAACGCACCGGTAAATTTTGGTGCACAACAGACTCTGAGATGGAGAGATCGGGCTCGCCGGAGTTGTCACCGGAGTTGGAGAAGAAGACCGTCGGTACTTTTGTGGCTGAGGTGAAACAATAGGTAAATCAAAATTCGGTTTGAATAGAAATGTAGAGAATCTCGAGATGAACTCACTGGTAAAATTTGACGCACAACGGAGCACCGGATGGGAGATCGGGCTCACGGAGTTGTCGCGGAGTTGGAGAAGAAGAGCTAGCAGAGGGAGCTCCGGGAGGCTTTTCGCAAATCTGAGCGAGTGGGATGTGGGGAATGAGGAGGAGGGGCTACGGTTCAATTTATAGGCACAAAGAAGTAACGGTTTGGCGGGAATTGCTCGCCGGAGTTATGACCGAATTTTTGGGCTGAATTTTGGGCGCGGCACTGTAGCAGCCGGAATATTCCGAGGAATATTCTTTTTTTTCAAAATTCGAAAAGCATTAATTAATTCCGGAAAAATAGCAAATCAATTCCGAAAAATCCCAAATAAATCACAGATATTAAACACCAGATTCTGAACGTAAATAAAATAATAAAAGTAAAAATAATAATTTTATTATTATACAGTAATTATTTTTATATTGCTGAAAATTATTTTTAATCTTGAAAAATAGTAATATAGGTCTAAAAATTCTATAACTTTTTAGAGTAATTCAATAGGGTATTTTTATCTTAAATAAAATAGTTTCAACAAAAATTTCTCTTTTACTTGCGAACTGCAATTCATTTTTATGTGCTAGATAATACAAAAATCAAATAGAGATTTTTAGAAAATAACAAACAGTGTTCAAAAATTCTAGAAAAATTTAGAGAAATTCCTTTATTTATTTTGAACTTAATAAAAAATAATTAATAATTAAATTTATATTTATTTTTGTACAGTAATTAAACTCATTTTCTGAAATATAGGAAAAGCATTTTTAAATACCAGAAAATTCCAGAAATTAATTAAAACTTTATTTTTCAATTTAAATCCAGTAAAATTCCAGAAATTTAATAAAACTCAATAAAATTTCTTTTTGACTTTAAAACCAATAAATTAAATTATTATTATTATTATTTTACTTTTAACAGTTAAAACTCTTTTTAGGTTACAGTAAATCAAGAAAATTCTTCGATAGTCAGAAAATCAAATAAAATAATAACTTTATTTATTTTTAAATTGGTAACAGAACTTTGGGATGTTACAAACTACCCCCCTTAAAAGGAATCTCGTCCCCGAGATTCGGAGAAGCTAGAAAGAAAGAAGATGGACATAGGTTAAAGAAATTGAGACAGAGAGTCTATCTTCAAGTTGGTTTCATGCCCAAAGGTGTTGAGTGGTTCAGAAATTCGAAGCGTCAATTCGTCCTTCAGGTGCATCGATAGGTTAGAAATCCAATGGATTGTTAGAGAAGAGACGGTAGCAAAGGATGAGAAAGAAAGCTACGAGATAAGAAGACTACCCATTTAAAGCAAACGTTGTACACAAGATCAAAAGATCTATGTACGACGTACCAAAAGAAAACATACGATACAAGTTAAGAAACAATACAACGTTCTACTCAATCAATACTCATAAGCTGGGGAAATGACTCAATATACAGAATGAGTCTTGGAAAACTTAGACTATATGGTTAGGCTGACATCGCAATCTTCGGTAAATCTTGCATGTTGTCCTTGAATGACTTGACGACCTTACGATGTTTTCTTGATAGTTCCAGGTCTTGTGGTTTTGAACGTATTGGTAAGAATGTGTTGACCATCTATAGAAGCTTTTCAAGGGAAAGAGGATCCATTTAACATTATAAAACGGTGAAGAGAGAATTAGGTAAGAAAGAATACCATGAAGGAACTAAAGATAGATAGATGACCAAGATGAGGAGAGAACACTTTATTTTTCTTGTTATATAAAATAATTTTTGAAGTTTTTCAACTAACGACCATTCTAACTAGGTCACGGCCTACAGTCGATATGGCTCTGATACCATTTCATCGGACCGGAGTAACACCCGAATCCTCTGTGCATTTCGAACTAGTCCCATGATCGTAGCTAGTTCACACGAAGAAATGATATGGTAACATCCATAAATCGCACAACTTTATTAATAAATATCAGAGTTGATTACAAGAAAGGCTTACAAGCCAATATTAAACAAACACAGCGGAAGACGAAGAAGTAGTGGAGTCCAGCTGATCTGCCACAGGCAATCGACTGGGGTAGCGGCCTAGTCGTCGAGATCCGAAGTTCTTCTCCTCTGAAATTTATTTGCATGAAGCAAGGGTGAGCACAACTACCGTGCTCGCAAGTTACACCCAGTAACAGAGTTAATGCATGCATGGATATATCAAAGGAAGGCTTTTTGGTTGAATTTGCATAAAGCAAAGTTTTCTTTAAATATTTGTTACTAAGTTCCAAAGCAGTTATTCTATAACTAAAATTCATTTTTATAAATTCTCAAGTTTTATAGTAGGATAACCTCCATATGAAACATGGTGATGGATACCCTCCTATCACATGGCTAACCGCCCAATTTTACCAGAAGGATTAACCATCCTCAAATCATTTGTAAAAATTATTTTTAAAACAAAATCAAGTCTAACTTTGAGTGGCTTTGCTCAAGATGTCCATGGCCGTGGACACGGCTATTCGAATAGTTTTACACTCTGCGGAGGTTGTACAACTTTACCCACAAGACATGAATTCTCTAGTTTGTTTGGCATCCGTCGATCCCACCGCTCACTACCTTAGGTAAGCGCCTAGAGCACGTGTCAAGGCTTTTACAATGCGCCATCCCACCGTAGCCTTACCTCGCTAAGGTTTCGCTTCCATTGGGCTAACCACCCACGGATTCAAGCCCCTCTTGCGCCATGTGGTATCTTGTCTAACCGACACCCACACACCAAAATGGCACAACTACGATGGAATGTTACAAATTATTTAGCCAGGTCCTGCCCATACAGGACATGTGGTAGTACGATGCGGCTTAGCAAGATGTGGCTCGAAGACCGGTCCTTAAGCGACTTGGCGACTTCCAAAATAACCCCGGACCTCAAACCTACCGGATTGAGCCCGTGCATAAACTCGCACCCACCAAGCATCCATTTCGCCCAAGTACAAACCAACTTTTCATTTTGTTTTTCAAAGTCATTTGTAAAATCTTCCATGACAAACCAATGTCATAGGCTTTTAAACAATAATTGATTATTTGGGCCAAATTCTGAATCAAACATTTTTTGTCTAAGCATGTCTAAGCATAATTTTTTCCAAAATGTTCTAGTTCATACTATTGCATAAACTAGATTTTCATCTAAGGTGCTAAGGTATGACTGATTCAATAACAAGATTGGCTATACAATGGAATTGGGAATAGCTATAACTTTAAAACAGGAATTTAAATTACTTGAATATAAATACGCATGCAATAATAATTTAAAACAGAACATAAATAATTTGAAATAATGGGATCAAATATGATCAAAGGTATAACTTGCCTTGATTGGTTATGTGTTGTTCTCAAGCAATGACGAATCGACTCTCAAGTCGTCAAATCTATCTGCATACATAAGCCAAATTCAAACAAAATCCAAATAAAATCCAAAAATTATAAAATAAATACTATAAGGAAGATATCTAATTTATATGAATAAAGGAATTTGAATCGATGGAATCGGAGTTCGTATGAAGAAGAGCAATTTAGGAAGGTTGAAAGTCCAATGAAAAGATTAAATTCCGAATTTCAGAATTTAAGATATTGATTTTCCAAAGATAAAGAGGAAATATACACATGGTATGACGTAGCTATTGATTTGGAGAGATAAAGTGAGGTGGCACTTGGGTGACATCCATGTAGACTATGTGGTGATGTGGCGGTTACATGGCAATGATTTGGCGCCACATGGCACGACATAGCGTTGCTGAATTATTACAAAATTCAAAATTTTGTTTGAATAGAAAGGTAGATAATATTGAAAGGAACATGTAGGTAAAAGGGCTCACGCAATTATCTAACAGATGAAGAGATCGGGCTCGACGGAGTTCTCACCGGACTTGGGGAAGAAGATGTGACCGGTGGTGAAAAAGTTAGTGAATAAAAATTCCACTTGAATAGAAATATGGAGAATCTCAATAGGAACTCACCAATAAATTTTGGTACATAGTAGATCAACGGATGAGGAGATCGGGCTCATGAGTTCTCATGGAGTTGGAGAAAGAAGGCCATCGGTGCTTTTGTGGCGAGGTGAAACAATATGTATATCAAAATTTGGCTTGAATATAAATGTAGAGAATCTATATAGAACGCACTGCAGTAAATTTTGGTGCACAACGGAATCTGAGATGGAGAGATCGGACTCATGGGAGTTGTCACCGGAGTTGGAGAAGAAGACCGTCGGTACTTTTGTGGCTGAGGTGAAACAATAGGTAAATCAAAATTCGGTTTGAATAGAAATGTAGAGAATCTCGAGATGAACTCACTGGTAAAATTTGACGCACAACGGAGCACCGGATGGGGAGATCGGGCTCGCCGGAGTTGTCGCCGGAGTTGGAGAAGAAGAGCTAGCAGAGGGAGCTCCGGGAGGCTTTTCGCAAATCTGAGCGAGTGGGATGTGGGGAATGAGGAGGAGGGGCTACGGTTCAATTTATAGGCACAAAGGAGTAACGGTTTGGCGGGAATTGCTCGCCGGAGTTATGACCGAATTTTTGGGCTGAATTTTGGGCGCGGCACTGTAGCAGCCGGAATATTCCGAGGAATATTCTTTTTTCAAAATTCGAAAAGCATTAATTAATTCCGGAAAAATAGCAAATCAATTCCGAAAAATCCCAAATAAATCACAGATATTAAACACCAGATTCTGAACGTAAATAAAATAATAAAAGTAAAAATAATAATTTTATTATTATACAGTAATTATTTTTATATTGCTGAAAATTATTTTTAATCTTGAAAAATAGTAATATAGGTCTAAAAATTCTATAACTTTTTAGAGTAATTCAATAGGGTATTTTTATCTTAAATAAAATAGTTTCAACAAAAATTTCTCTTTTACTTGCGAACGGCAATTCATTTTTATGTGCTAGATAATACAAAATTAAAATAGAGATTTTTAGAAAATAACAAACAGTGTTCAAAAATTCTAGAAAAATTTAGAGAAATTCCTTTATTTATTTTGAACTTAATAAAAAATAATTAATAATTAAATTTATATTTATTTTTGTACAGTAATTAAACTCATTTTCTGAAATATAGGAAAAGCATTTTTAAATACCAGAAAATTCCAGAAATTAATTAAAACTTTATTTTTCAATTTAAATCCAGTAAAATTCCAGAAATTTAATAAAACTCAATAAAATTTCTTTTTGACTTTAAAACCAATAAATTAAATTATTATTATTATTATTTTACTTTTAACAGTTAAAACTCTTTTTAGGTTACAGTAAATCAAGAAAATTCTTCGATAGTCAGAAAATCAAATAAAATAATAACTTTATTTATTTTTAAATTGGTAACAGAGCTTTGGGATGTTACAGTTCTTCTCTCTTTTGGATGAATTTGGTGCTTCCTTGATTCAAGTGTTTAAGCTTGGTCCCTTGACCCATTTTGTCTTGCTTTGATGTGTGGGAATACTCCTAGAATCATATAGATCATCAACCCACACAAGCAAGTCTTGAATCAAGATTTTCATATTTCTAGGGTTTGTGCACTTCTTCGGTAAAACCTTGAGAGATCGATTCTACGAAGTGGATCTGGAGGATCGTCGCTAGAAATAGGTCTCTAATATCATTAGGGAGGTGTGCTCCAAATTTGGTCAAGTTTCATTGGCTGAATCAAAAGTTGGACCAAATTTCGTTTTGGATTTGGGCATTGTTTTTCAGTACTGGACTAAATCGGTCTGACCGATTTTGTAACGGTGGTCCGACCGCCCGCTTTTGAGATCTTGATAGTGGTAGGTCGAACCAATTTCAACGGTCCGACCGCCACAGGTAGCGGTCCGACCGCTCGATGACCGTCGGTCCGATCGCGATCTCGGCCGATCGACCGCGGTGCCCATCGAGCAGTGAGTTCAATTCTCCACTTTTGTGTCGTGTGGTTGAGGGGGTTATCGAATTAAGCACAAGACTTCCTCTGTGCGCTTACTGATCTTCTTAGCTTTCATAGCTAAAGGAGTAAAGTTCGTGTTGAATTTGATTTAGGCGAGAAAGTTGAGAAAGCGCCTATTCACCCCCCCAGTCGCCTTTGCGGTCCTACAAGCTCTTTGCCTTCTGCCGTTGCTAACCTTTTGTAGGAGTATGTGGATGTATTTCCAGCTGAGATACCCCTAGGATTGCCACCTATTCGAGGGATATAGCACCATATTGATTTGATCCCAGGAGTGACTTTGCCAAACCGTGCTGCATATAGGGCCAATCCGGAGGAGACTAATGAAATTCAGCGACAAGTCCAAGATCTTTTGGACCATAGGTACGTACAAGAAAGCCTTAGTCCTTGTGCTGTTCCTGTTCTTTTGGTTCCTAAGAAAGACGGTAGTTGGCGTATGTGTGTTGATTGTAGAGCCATTAATAATATTACCATAAGGTATCATCATCCTATTCCTAGGCTAGACGACATGCTTGATGAGTTGATTGGTTCTATTATTTTCACAAAGATTGACTTGCTGAGTGGTTACCACCAGATTAGAATGAAATTGGGAGATGAATGGAAGACTGCTTTTAAAACTAAGTTCGGACTATATGAGTGGTTAGTGATGCCTTTTGGTCTAACAAATGCATCTAGTACTTTTATGCTATTGATGAACGAGGTTTTACGTTCTTTCATTGGAAAATTTGTGGTGGTTTATTTTGATGATATCTTGATTTATAGCAAATCTCATGAGCTACACTTGAATCATATACGTGCTGTTTTCAATGCTTTGAGAGATGCATGTTTGTTTGGTAACCTCGAGAAGTGCACCTTTTGCACCGATCGAGTTGTGTTTCTTGGTTATGTTGTGACACCACAGGGAATTGAGGTGGATGAGGCAAAGATTGTGGCCATCCAATGCTGGCCGACGCCTACCACTGTGACCCAGGTGCGGAGCTTCCACGGCCTTGCTGGATTCTATCGACGTTTTGTGCTGGATTTCAGCGCCATTGTCGCACCATTGAATTAATTGACCAAGAAAGGAGTGCCTTCCAATGGGGACCTGCGCAAGAGAAGGCATTCAACTTATTGAAAGAAAAGCTCACCCAAGCACCACTACTCCAACTCCCTGATTTTGGTAAGACTTTTGAGATTGAATGTGATGCTAGCGGGATTGGGATAGGTGGTGTGTTGATCCAAGAAGGTAAGCCGGTTGCATACTTCAGTGAGAAATTAAATGGGCCTAGTCTGAACTATTCTACCTATGATAAAGAATTGTATGATTTAGTTCGTGTGCTTTAAACATGGCAACATTATCTATGGCCCAAAGAATTTGTTATACATTCCGACCATGAATCGCTAAAACATATTAGAAGTCAAGCTAAACTGAATAAACGACATGCTAATTTAGTAGAATTTATTGAGTCGTTTCTATATGTCATAAATCATAAGAAAGGTAAGGACAATGTGATTGTCGATGCGCTTTCTAGACGTTATACCATGTTATCTCAACTTGATCATAAGATTTTTGGTTTGGAGACCATTAAAGCTTTATATGCTACTGATTTGGACTTTAAATAAGTGCTTGAACATTGTAAAGGAGGGAGAATATGGAATAAATATGTGTTGATTGATGGTTTGGTCTATCGTGCTAACAAGCTATGCATTCTAGCTAGCTCCATTCGTCTTTTGTTGTTGCAGGAGGCGCATGGAGGAGGTTTGATGGCGTATTTTGGAACAAAGAAGAGTGAAGATGTGTTGGCCGCCCACTTCTTTTGGCCAAAGATGAGGCGCGATGTCGAGCGCTACATGGCTCGCTGCACCACATGCAACAAAGCTAAGTCCCGCCTCAATCCACATGGACTTTATATGCCTCTTCCTATTCCTAGCACCCCTTGGGAGGATATTTCTATGGCTTTTATTTTAGGATTGCCTAGGACAAAGAGGGGGAGGGATAGTATATTTGTAGTAGTGGACCGCTTTTCTAAAATGGCACATTTTATACCTTGTCACAAGAGTGATGATGCTACAAACATAACTGATTTGTTTTTCAGGGAAATCGTTCGCTTACATGGAGTGCCTAATACTATTGTCTCAGATCGCGATGCGAAGTTTTTGAGCCACTTTTGGAGATCACTTTGGAACAAATTAGGGACAAAGCTGCTATTTTCTACTAAGTGCCATCCCCAAACTAGTGGACAAACGGAGGTTGTCAACCGCACGTTATCCACAATGTTGCGGGCTGTTTTCAAAAATAATTTGAAGATGTGGGAAGAGTGTTTACTACATATTGAGTTTGCGTACAACAGGTCGTACACTCTACCACCAAGGTAAGTCCGTTTCAGGTAGTGTATGGTTTTAACCCCCATGCTCCTATTGATTTACTACCTTTCCCTACCTCTCAAAAAACTAATTTAGATGCTAAGAATTTGTTATTAAATTGCATGAAACAACTAAAGAGAATATAGAGCGTATGACTGAAAAGTATAGGGTTGCTGAAAGTAAAGGTAGAAAAGAAATAAAATTTGAATTAGGTGATTTAGTTTGGGTGCATTTGAGAAAGGATAGATTTCCAGAATTAAGAAAATCAAAGTTGATGTCTAGAGCTGATGGACAATTTAAAATAATTAAGAAGATTAATGACAATGCTTATCAATTGGAACTACCTGCAGATTTTGGGGTTAGCCCCCACATTTAACATTTCAGATTTGAAACCATACGCGGGAGAAGATGACCTTGAGTCGAGGACGACTCCAATTCAAGAGGGGGAGGATGATGAGGACATCACTCCTTCGGATACATGCACTACACAAAATCCTCCAGATCCTGCTAAACTACAAGGTCCTATGACAAGAGCTCGTGCACGTTACTTAAATTATGAGGTGAGCTCGTTTCTAGGTGCTAATAATTTATCTATGCAGAATGGTATGCTACCTAAAATTTGTGATCTTCTGTTACTTAGGAATGATGGAGAGGACCCAAACCGTCTACGACCAGTTCTTTGTGATATGCAAGCTTTACAACCAGATCTGCCAGATCCATGACCAGGTCTCAAGCTCTATGACCAGTCCTACGACCAGGCGACCAGATCTACGACCAGGTCTCAAGTTCTACGACCAACCCTACAACCAGGCCCACGACCAGTGACAACCACGTTGGGAGTTAGTCAGAGACATTGAAATAAGGTGCTGCGTCACCGTTTTGGTCCTAATAAGACCTTGTAAGCGTGGCGAGGTCAAAGCCCAAGATGTGTACGCCTCTCCACATGGCAGCACAACCCTTCGTCGACCTCCTCATGTTCTCCCCCTATATATTGCATGTAGCCTCCACAATTTAGGGTTGGGTTTTTTCTTAGATCATTCTGCCTTTGCAGTTTCCCCGTTTACGGTTTGAGAAACCCCACTTTGTGAACTTCATCCAAATTTGTAATATATTTTAGATTGCATCTATCTTGTTCTTGTGAGTTGATTCGATTGCTTGCAGGAACCATAACCCTCGTGGTGAGGTCGATCACGTGCGAGCGTGGTTGATAACGACAGTCGTGTGGGTGTAGCAAATTGCGAGGTGAAGATATGCGGGTCGGAAGCCTCAAAGCGTCAACGTCCTCACGACGAAACAAATCGAACCTATCGGAAGATCGGGCCGCCGTGTAGCCATCATTACCTTTGGAGGCGAGTTTGCCCGGCGTGCTCCCGGCAAGATGGAGGACCAGGGAGGGGTGGTGGAGGTGTCGGCCAAGTCGGGAGGGGAGAGGAGGTGGCGGCTGTGATGGGTGGAGGGGAGAGGGGAGAGGGGTGGGCGGCTAGGGTTTACAGGGGAGGAAACCCCCCTTGGCCGGTCCCCCTCTATGGCCTCTTGGGCTGCGGTCTATCTGTACTAAGTTCCAAAGCAGTTATACTATATCTAAAATTCATTGATTTTAAAATGTCAAGTTAGTGCAGGAGAAACCTCCATACACTTTTGTTGAAGGACTAACCACCCTATACCAAGGCATTCTGCCCAAATCCCAATTGGATAAACTATCCAAAATCATTTGATAAAATCTGTTGAAATCAAAACTAAAGTCTAACTTTGAGTAGTTTTGCTCAGCACGTCCATAACCGTGGACACGGCTATTTGCATAGTCTTACACTCTGCAGAGGTTGTACAACTTTACGGACAAGGGATAATCAACTTATAATGTCTGTTTGACACACTTCTATAGGTGTGTGACAAAGTGATTATGACAAGGTCTTTACAATGCACCATCCCAAAATAGTCATACCCGCTAAGGATTCACTTCCTTTCGACTAAACCATCCATCAGAAGCCCCCTCTTGCGCCATGTGGGAATAAATAAAAAGTAGGTCATTCTGACACCCACACAACCGGATGGCACAACTATAGTGAAACATTGCAAATTAGTTATCCAGGTGTGTCCCACTCTAGACTTGTGGTGGTATGGTGGAACTAAGAAAGAAGCGGCTCTTAGACTGGTCCTTAGTTGAGTGGTTGACTTCCAAAAAGAACCCTAGGGCCTCGAATCTTTACTAAATCGATCCCGTGCATAAACTTGCACCCATCAACTATCGATATTCGCCCAAATCCAAACCAGTTTTTATTTTATTTTGCTTTTCAAAATCATTTACAAAATTTCCATGGCATACCAATGCCATAGACTTATTTTAAAACAACCATTGAATATTTTGTTAAAATTCCCAAATTGAACATTTTTGGTCTAAGCATGACAAAGCGTATTTTTCCACAAAAGCATCTTGACAATACTATTGTATTGACTAGAGTTTTATCTACGGCGACAAGGTGTGAGGGATTCGATGGCCAAGAATTTTCAACTCCAAAATCAGTAAGTCATCAATCAATATTAGAATCATACTCTCCATATCAATCTATTGTGCTTATTGATCCACCACATCATTGTTTACATTAGTCTACAAACAACTATAGATCAACAAACAACTATTATTCAATTAACTCCAATAATTTTATCAATTCTCTATAATTTAACCAATGCACTTGAATTCCAAACATAACTTACTATAACAATCCAATCCAATCTCTCCATTCAATCATATCGAATAAATCAAATATAACCCAATTATCCCCACAAAGTTTACCAATACTTCATGATTCAACCAATCCACCAAAATTAACATCATGAATTGTTATTAAAATCCAACCTTTTTATATGTCAATCACCACCGTTACTGGATCAATTTCTCAATACTAATTTTCCACCAATTACTACAAATCCATTTAACTCAACCGAGATTTGGTCTAAATCAAATTTCTCCTTTCGATTATAGATCAATACTAATTCTCCAACAATCATTAAAATCAGTAGGATCGGAAAGGCGACTAGGGGGGGTGAATAGGCGCTTTCAAAACTTTCTCGCCTAAATCAAAAACCAACCCGAACTTTACTCCTTTAGCTATGAAAGCTAAGAAGATCAGTAAGCACATGACGGAAGCCTTGTGTTGGATTTGATAAACCCCTCAACAACACGACACAACCGGAGAAAAGAACTCACTGTTCCTTACTGGGGACTGGCGGTCTGACCGGCTACCACGGGCGGTCGGACCGACGGTCAACCAATGGCCGACCAAGCAACTAATCGGCGGTCGGACCGGTGGATGCACGGTTCGACCCGGCAAACCAATGGCTCGAATACACGGGCGGTCGACCGCGTTGAAAGACCGGTCGGACGGTAGAGTCCAAGATCAAAAACTCCACCTAAACCAAAACGAAATTTGATCCAACTTTTGTTTCAACCAATAAAACTTGACCAAATTTCGAGCACACCTCCCTAATGATATTAGAGACCTATTTCTAGCGACGATCCGTCAGATCCACTTCGCAGATTCGATCTCAAGAGATTTTACCAAAGAAGTGCACAAACCCTAGAAAAGTGAAAATCTTGATTCAAGACTTGCTTGTGAGGGGTTGATGATCTAGATGACTCTAGGAGTAATCCCACACAACAAAGTAAGATAAAGTAGGCCAAGAGACCAAGTATGAACCTTTGAATCAAGGAAGCACCAAAATCATCCAAAAGGGAGAAGAACACAAAAGGGAGCAAACAATCTTTCAATTGAGCATCACAAGATTGTTCGATTACACAAGATGCTTACAAAGCCTCTCCAACAAGGAGGGCAAAAGCTTAACAAGGAGCACACTCCAAACCCTAGTTCTCCTCTCCTCTCCTCCAAACCCTAGAAAAGGAAGAAGGGGCTAAAATGAATGCTTGGGGGTTTTCCATCTCCCCCCTTCCTATTTATACTAGAGAGCTAGTGTTTCCTTTTTGGGGCCACTTACACATGGGACCCACACACAAGTAACTCTTGAAGCAATCGCCTGCTTCACCACGTGTAGGTTGATCAGCGGTTCTCATCGCGTCGCCAAGCCTCTCTTGTCCGAATCCCATCGGAACCTCCCGAGACTCGCACCGATATCCGCACCACCGATCCAACCAAATTGCATCGACCACCCGCTCGATCCATCTTGCCCATTCTCGCACCATGCTTGTGTCACACGACCTCACCCAGATCCCCGATCGCTCGACCTCGGCTCTCCAAGCGTAGTCCCGATCCACTCACCGCTGACGCCGTTGACTCGCAAGCCGCCGCGAAAAATAGACAAACAAACCGCTTCCGGAACAAGTTCTTCACAACTTGACCCACGTTAGCTCAATTGCAATATACATCAATAAAGCATTGAAGTTCATATAATAACACAATCAAAACCAACTCAATGCAACACTTGGCTAACCTTCAAGCCATTGCTTGTCGGCCCCGATCATTTACGTACGGTCCGACCGATTCATCTTTGGCCGGACCGCTCCCACAACGGCGGTCGGACCGGTCCAAAAGACTTAGCCAAATTTTCAACTCAAAATTCAAACCTTCGGAATTTTCAAACGAATAGAACTTTTGACTGAGCTCCAAAATGATGGGACCACATCCGTGAGACTCCCTCACTTGCCTACACAACCTATTTTGGCTCACCCAAAAACCCATTTTCATTTTATGGCGGTCGGACCGCCACCATGGCCGGTCGGATTCCTCCACGGCGATCGACCGCCGACACCGCCCGGCCGACCGCACTGGTGGTCGACAACTCGAGCAAACCCGAAAACGCGAGATTTTGCAAACCAACAACGCCATTGCCAATTGACTCATCATCCTGAGATCGTGCACATATCCTCACGATATCCACAATCTCCCCCTTGATGAACACATTGGCAATTTTCAAGAAAATGTGGTTTTTCGAAATGAAAAGTAAAAAATCGCTGTTTTCGCATAAAGGCACAACTTGGTCCAAAAGCAAGAAAAAGCCTAGGAACCGACCAAGCTGGCTTCAGAATAGTATAAGCAAGTGAGATAAGGCAATGAAAGCACAAGAGGATTCAATTTCCAGAAAGTAGCCAAAAATCTCACTTAGGTCCAAAAGAAAGACAATTGTTCTATTTGACCTTTGATCATTGTGAGTCTTCTTCAATTGCAAATGAAATCAGGAAAAGACAATAGAACCATAAAACTCAACTCACTATGATCACAAATTTTCAAAAGGTTCAATTTTTTTATTTTATGAAGTTCTTATATATTAAACCTTAAGTATGAGACCAAAAGCTCCAACATCATTTTCTTCACAATCTTTCTCCCCCTTTGACAATGAATTCATCAAGATGCATGAAAAAGAAAGAGCATGAAGGAATGACTTTATTTTTGAACTTAGTAAAAAGGAGCCATAACTATTATACGTGAAGACAGTACAAGTATTATACCAAGCCATATAAAGAGTAGACGCTATATTCAATCATGGCAGAACATGTACTGCAAAGCTAAAAACAAGATAGCAGCAATCTGAGATTAACAGAATTAAAATCATGAAGAGTTGCTCAATATCATAGATTCACTCAAGGCAACCAAAAATGAGTCAAGCCATGTCTATAAGTAAAAAGAGACTCAAAACAAGAATTGAGGCATGTTGAGCATTAAGAAAATTCTTTTGAAGCAAAGCTCAAGCATTTATCCCTTTTTGGCAAATTTTCTTTTCCTTTTTTTGCTGTGCTAGATCTCAAGCCTTGCCGCGACCATCTCAAGCGATAAGCTTAAAAGAATGATCTAGGTCATCCAAAACTCCCCCTGAGTTCATGCCAAGTGCAATGGCAAGCAGTCTCATGAGAAAGGATTGGTTTGATCAGTTTTTTCGCACAGAAAATCTCATTTTTCATTTGCTTGACTTAATAAGATAAAAAGCTCATTTTTCATCTCAAAATAAGTTCAAGACTCAATTCCACCTATTTGACATGGCGAGAATCATAAGAGGATCACTAGAGCAAAACTAGTCACAAGATCCAACAATACATGATTTGATTCAATTTGCTCACAGATATAAAGCTAGCAAGGCAAAAGCTAAGCCAAAACACGAAAGGCCATAACAGAAGTCTAGCAGACTATCACTTGATATGACAAGGTATAGAAGATGAAATCAAGTCATACAAGGATAATAATCAAAGCTCCACTAATTTTATTATACAATGCAAGACAAATGAATTGAAACATGCATTATGATACAATGAATGCAAAAAGAGCAACTTCCCCCTCAAAACAGCCCAATAGGACTAATAACCCCTAACTCTCCCATAAGCAAAGAAACGCCAAGAGTCAAGAGCCTTAGTGAAAATATCCGCAAGTCGTTGCTCGACTCTACAAAGTGAAGCACAACATCACCTTTCTCAACATGGTCTCTCGTAAAATGAAATCGAATATCAATGTGTTTAGTCCTCGAATGTTGCATCGGGTTTTTGGCAATATTAATTGCGTAGTGTTGTCACGTAAAAGAGGAACACTTCCCAAAGATAACCCATAGTCCCGCGTGGATAAAATCCAGAGAACTCGAGAGCGACCATCGGCGGCAGCTACATACTCAAATTTCAATCAGATCGTGCTACGTAAGACTGCTTTCTAGAAGACCAAGAAACAAAAGATGTGCCCAAGAAATGACAAGTGCCAGAAGTACTCTTCCTATCCACTCTACACCCGGCGAAATCAGCATCAGAAAATGCTCGAATTGAAAGAGCCGAAGAAGAAGAATACCAGAGTCCAAAGTCAAGCGATCTTGAAGATACCAAGATGCGCGTCTCGCTTGACGATGAGAAGCACGAGGGGAAGCCTAAAAGCGAGCACACAGACATACGGCGAATTGTATGTCCGGCCTCGACGCTGTAAGATAGAGGAGGGAGCCAATCATATCTGCGGTATTCTTCCGTCCACGGACTCTCCATCCTCATCGTGGTCCAAAGACGGTGGTTGTAGTAATGGGAGTAGACATTGGCCTACTGCTTCCCATATTGAAGCGCCGAAGAAGGTCCTTTGTATACTTACTCTGGTGAACGAAAGTGCCTTCTTTCACTGCTCATCGAAATCTGATTCTCCAAATTCACTGAAATCTATATGTGAAAATAAGCCAAATTAAATAATTTATGATCTCAGAGAAAGATATTAAATTTATATGAATTTAGAAATTTGAATCACCTGAATCGGAGCTCGAACGAAGGAGAACAGGCTCTCGGAAGATTGAATTTCAAATGAAATGATATAATTGGATTTTTCAGAATTTATGGAATTTTTTATATAGGAAAAACTATTTATTGTGTAAGGATGAAGTTAGCGGCTGGAAAAAGAATTTTGGCCAAATTATTTTCCAAAACGAAATAGGAATGGGCCACTGACATGTGAGCCCCAGGTTTGTACACTTGGTTTAGGAGAGCACGCTGGTCCACGGTGAACTGGGCGCGCTGCACAGTTGTTATGCAAGGTGCGCATGACCCGCGGGCAGCAACATAAGAAAAGGGTGATGAGGTGGCGCTAGGTGGTAGCGAGGTGGCGTATACATCAGTAGGACGGCAGTAGCGAACGGTGTCCAGCAGCGAGGGCATCAACAGGTAAAGGGGAACATGGCTAAGTTGGTGCGTATCTTAGCGGTGGTGAGGTGCGACGAGGTGGCCGGTGGTGAGAGGAAGAGTGGCAGCACAGTTCGGGCTTGCTGTGGCGCGGCGCTCCTTTGGTGCTCCGGTGAGGAAAAAGCGCGCACTGGGTAGAATGTGAAGAGGCGATTCTATTGGTGGATAATATGGCGGTGTAGCTCCACTATTGGCAGTGTAATTGATGATGGAGTGGCATGCAGTTGGCAGTGAGGAAACCACAATTCTGACGAGGATAAAAGGATAGGGGAGGGGACATTCGCGGGAATGGGTTGATGAGGGAGAGGGGCTCCTCATGCTCTCTTTTATAGGGCCGGAGGAGTAATGGAGGGGGAGATTGTGGGATGGCTGTTTCTTGGTGGCTCGGGCAGCAAGTAAAAGCGGTATTAAAGGAAGGGAAATGAGCAGCTTGAAGGTGGTGTGAATGTCTTGATTGCTGTTGGTGGTGAGAGAAGGGAAGAGGAAGGGTAATGCGGCCAGTGACGGAGCTTGAGTCGACACTCATGGCCGCTGCGCGGGGGAAGAAGAAAGATAGAGGAAGTTGAAGGGTGGGAGGTGCGGCTAACACGCAGGCCCACGCTGGCGGTGAGAGAAAGTAGGAGGCAGGGGTAGGCTAGTCCAGCGTGAAGGATGGGCCAAGTGGGCTGGGAAGAAAAGAGAGAAAAAGGAAGAGAAAAAGGGAAAGAAAAGGGAGCAGACTGGTCCAAAAAAAAGGAGAAATGGGTTGAAGGGAAAGGAATCCAGCCCGAAGGAAAAAAAGTCTTGATTTTTAAATACTTTCTGAATTTCGTAAATTAGAAAAATTAAAAAGGGCTTTTAGAAAATACCAAATAGAGTTCCAAAATTCTCAAAATATTCATATAAATTCCTTAAATTATTTTGAACTTAATAAAATTATTGCCAACTTAAATTTTCCTTTTATCTTTGCACATAAATTATTTTTATTTTCTAGAAAATAGGAAAAACATATTAAAATCCAAAAAAATTCAAGAAATTAATTATTTATTTTTTAACTTTAAATGCAAGAAAACCCCAATAAAACTCAATAAATTTTATTTTTGACTTTAAAATCTAGGAAAATTCTATAAAAATGTTTTAAACTTAGAAAATCAAATAAAATAATAACTTTATTAGTTTTGTTTTTGCTAACATAACTTTGGGATGTTGCAGTCCACGGTCAGTTGCTTGGTTTG
The DNA here is from genome assembly GCA_036346395.1 of Hsuehochloa calcarea. Lineage (NCBI taxonomy): Eukaryota > Viridiplantae > Streptophyta > Magnoliopsida > Poales > Poaceae > Hsuehochloa > Hsuehochloa calcarea. The sequence continues at coordinate 45,407,721 of CM070609.1, read as the reverse complement.
TGGTGAACCAAGTTCACATGGGTTAGTGTTTCAAGTATAGTATGGGCTATGCCTCGTGAGTGATGACGAGGCGGCTGATGCTGAGGTGGCAGGTGACAAGGCAATGAGGTGGCTGTCATGTGGCACTGGCAGCGTTATGGCACACAGGGCTCGTAGGCTCACTGGAGGTAGCGACCATGGCTGTGCAGGTGGAGGGTTGTAACATTCCAAAATTTGGCTTTTCAATAATCTTCTCAGTAGTTTAGGTCCCTGAAAAGCTTTACCGATTTTATTTAAATTAATAAAGCTTAAATGGGACTTTTTCAAATTATAAAATTTAAGCTAGTTAATATAAACTTCCAATGAATTTTCTTGTATTTTCCTAGATTCTTTGAAGTTAATTTGCTATTTATTTTGCTTCATTTGAATTTTAGGCTTTTTCTTATTTTTGAAATCCTTTTCTTTTCCATTTTTTGTCATGGGTCGAATTGCTTCGGCCCATTCCTCTCTCTGTCTCCACCGGCCTACTCTTGCTCCCGGCCCAGTCCCATCTTAACCCGGCCCATCCCAACTCTTGCTCTGGACACCTCCAGGCCGTCGTCGCTCGGTGTTCGTGCGCCGCAAGCACAACAAGGCATTATAAAGCCGCCCCTATGCGCCCTCGCTCGACCCCGACCAGCCGCCCCTCGTGCCCTAGCTCTCCTCTGCCAACTAGCCTTTGTATGCCACCACCGAGTTCTTCTTCTTCAAGGCCGGCCCCGATAATCACTGCCTATTCCTCTGCCGTTGAAGCTTCCCGAGCTACCATAACCGCGTCATGATGATCATGTTGGAAATATGCCCTAGAGGCAATCATAAAGATGATTATATTTTATTATGTTCATAACATTGGATAATATGTTATCTTGTTCCTAGAATAATATCAATAATATTTATTATCAAGTATGCGACTTGATGGTGAAACTCTTTATTTCTGCGATGATTATTCTTAAACGTTCCGTAGTATGAAACATATGAGAACACATATGAATAGACTGGCATATGTATTGGTTGATGACCATGTTTCACAGGTTATGGATATGGAGATATCAAACCAATAATATGGACAAATGTTAAAGAACATGGTGTTGGAAAGACCCACCTTGAGACACTGTTGAGATTGTTATGATTCTATGTATCATTAGTTAGTCTCAAGCAATGATGATGTATAATCCTTAGACCTGAGATCAGCATGGTTTCTTACATGTGTAGTAGCACTCTTAGGGGTTATCAAACGATACTCGTAACTGGGTAGTTATAAAGGTAGATTTCGGGTATGCTATGAAATATGCGGAGGGATGTGACTGGTGTAATATCCCAATATTTGATTAGAGAGAACTTCATTCAATTTTGAATTTCTTTTCTTAGCGAATAATTTTACCAGTGAATATTAGAATTAAAAAGGGGGTTTTGGCAAAATTTTGACAACTTGGGCCATGGGCTGCAGCCCAGAAGGCCTAATGTGAGACCAGGCTTATCGGGCATGTAATGCTTACCCATCCATTTGGTCCTAGCATCACAAATCGAATAAACCGAGACTCGAGACATGTATACTTCCCAGAAATGCCGTATACACACCTCTTTACAAAATTCAGACATCAATTCCATTCATTCACATAGAACCGAAGCAGAGCAACAAACCAGAAGATAACATAAATAAGCATAGCTATTACAAAAGAGAGGCCGACAGGCCAAATGACATATACATATAGAAATTGAACAGCGGAAGCAAAAGTGTCATAAGATGGCCATAAACCAAAAGAGCCAATCAGTGTGCCTCTAACCCACAAGGCAACCGACCGGACCGCCAAGCTAGTCGTCGAATCCACAGCACATCTCGCAAAAGTGAGGCCCTTGGGGCTCACCTTCCTCCTCTGCAACAAATAGTTAAGCAAAGCAACTGAGTACAAAAATTATACTCCGCAAGACTTACGTGTAGTGAACAGGCCTATACATATGCTACATGCAAGCTTATTTAAGTGGAGGCTGTATGTTTCATTTTCAGCACAAAGCAATCTTTATTTGCAATAATGTAGTACAGTTAAAAGCAAGTTGACAAATCTGTTTTTAATGTTCGAATAATCGCAAATGACAACAATATAACAGTAGATAGAGAACAAAAACCTGGAAGTGACTAAACCATTAGTCACCACACAATAGCATGAATTACCCATTCATACCACCCATGTCAAATTTTAATTTTAAAAGGTTGAAGTCTAACTCTTGCAAAACCTAACCAAGCGTGTCCATAACCTAGGACGAGGCTATTCGAATAGTTTTATACCCTGCAGGGGTGTACCAATGTACCCACACACCAGACCGCCTTTTTGCCAAGCTATTGAGCACACTTCCATAGGTATGCCGACACGGCTAAGTCCTACGAGACATTTCCAATATTGTGTATTACCCACGAGTCGCCCGTATGGATTGAAACCCATACGTTGTGTCGGAGTCATTGTAAAGCCTCGGTCAACTACCCGTCTCAGGTAAAGCCTTTATACAACTACAATGCTCCTCGAGGTGGAGAGCCTACCTGGAATCTCCACCACCGCACACCCAACACAAGAACACATATCCTTTTTCACACAACACACACAACCCCCTCCTGCGACTCGGAGATAACACACGCCAAAGTACTAAGTCAAGAGAGGTCCCATATCCTCTCTCAAGTGGTTAGCACGCAAAAATGCTTGGAGAGTGTGACACAAGATGTTCGGTCCTTGTTGACTTAGGCAAGACATCCACAAACCCAATAACCCACCATCCAACCACTTGCCCAAGTCTAAAACAATGTTTCATTTTCAGATTTCGACTTTACAAAATAACAAAGCACAAGTGCTAGACATAAAGGAATAATATTTAGATGTGTGATCAAGATCATCGACTAAAATCGATGATCGCCCATTACTACCGACTAAGCATTTCTAAGCAAGTTCAATTCGCAATCTACTAAGTGACAAGAGCTCATCCATCGAACTCAAATCACAGCAAATAACCTAGGCTCATGGTAGTAGAGGATAAACAATTCCTACAGATTATGCATGTAACACCCTGGCTATTCGGAAGCCAAAATGTCACGCAAACCTATCAGACTACTCAGCATAGCATTAAAACTAGATTATCCAGATTCAATCAACATAAATTCCTAAGGAAAGACAATGAACGATCACTAGAATCATGGTAAAGAATGGATAAACGGTCATAATACCACTAACAAATAAACGATACTAACATAGGATTATTACAACTGAATTTATTTCAACAATTTGACTTGATCGAATGGCAAGAATAATTGTTCGATTGGATAAAAGTGAAGTGTAGTGTGCCAACTACCCCACCAAATCATCTTGTCGTCCTCCTCAATTACCTAATTAAAACATACAAAGCAAGGGTGAGTCAAGACTCAGCAAGTACTAAACAAGAATAATCAAGCATGGAGTGGACAACACAATTCAGCTTGAATTACGAACAATTATTGGAACACATACATGTACGTATGGAATGAATACATGAATGGATGAAATGTAAGAATGCATTGAAGGTATGGACTTAACGATCGATATACTAAGATAGCGAGTGATACACCCGTCGGTGTTCACTTAAGCCCGTATTTCACAAAGTACGGGACCCAATCACCGTATGAAGAACGTTTACATACGGTGTCCAAGTTGCCACATTGGAATGGTGGTCAACACTACCCACATTGGAATGGTGGGTTTTCAAATGCCCATGCCGGAATTGATGGGTCTTTCAAATGCCCATACCGGAATTGATGGGACTTACTAAAAGAATCCACTCGTGGTCATAATGAATTTTATGAATGAACATGATGATTTCTCATGGTATGAATGAATAACACACATTAGTGGAAAAGACACATGGCATTCAACAACATGTGTAAACAAGTATAAGTATGTATTCACACTCAACATAATGTACCAATAAGGCCACACTAGTCACTTGCAGTATATCAACACTATGAACAAAGCACAAGAATATTCATGTAAACAACATATCATTATGCATTCCTTTGAATTCAACACCGCTAACATACAAGATTTGCCTTTCATAGACTCGTTAGTAGGCAACGGAGGTGTTCCCACACATGATGCCTCGCCGCCTACACAAGCATGTTCCCAAAATAAGAACAACAATATAACACTGCTACCGGTGTTCTACAATAACCCCTGACTATCCAATATACCGCATAGACCCAAAATGAAAATAAACTATTCAGCAAGATTTCAGCCCTTCTGAGCAGCGGTACGAGAAAATTCACCATTAATTATCTGTAACTCTAAAAGACCTGAAACCAGTGCTCACTGAATCATAACAGATCATGCTACAAAACATTAGTTGGCGGAATCCCCTGATTCGGCCAAAACAGAGGGCTAATTATCAGCTAAACACAACCCATCTACGTCTGTCTAGAATACAGATCAGAGATAAAGAAAACGGCGTAACTTTCAACCTATTGATCCAATGAGAATGATTCTTATCATCTTGGAAATATAATTTTAAGGGCTAAAATAACTTAGTTGGGTGAAGGTTCTGATTCAGCCCCTAATTTGAACAAAACCGAGGGACAAACCTACTGACCTCAGTTTTCAGACAGACCGAACAGTTTGTAATCACAAATTCATATCTCCCAAACTACATATCCTATTTTCCTAATCTTGGTGCCAAAAGAAAGCTAACGTTCCCAGGAATAAAACTCTAGAAAGGGAAAACCCCAGATTCGGCCTCTACAGTAGTCTAAAGAATAGATGAAAACACTAACATTTATCTGCCCAGAATTCCGAACAGTGGTAAAGAAAATATCATAACTTTCATTATACAGATCCAATGGAGATGATCTTTATCAGCTTTGAAAGATAATTTAAAGGTCTACAATAACATATTTGGGTGGAGGTTCTGGAAATGCATCTAACTAAATCAAAACCTAGGATCAAGCCGACAGATCCTTCTCGTCAGACAGACAGAACAGCGTGCACTAAAAAAATCATATCGCCTAAACCGTAAGGCGGAATCACGTGATCTCGGTGGCTATGGAAAGATAAGAACAATACCTACAACTTTCTTAGAGATGGATAGGACAGAAAACGAACTCATCTTACCCAAAATCGATGTACAATGTGGTGCACAGCAAGGGGGCAGGGGGGCGGCGGCTCCAAAGGGGGGGGGGAGAGAAATGTAGAGTTTTGGGTTTGGGGTGTGGGAACCCCCCCCTTTATGGCCGGCCACCACATGGGCCCCTTTTGGGCCGTGGCCCAGGCCCAGGTTGTCGAGTGTTTATGGAAAACCCCTTTTATTTTTCAGGAATTTCTACTCCTTTAATTGTCTTTTCTTTCCCCGGCTTCCATTCAAATTACTCGATTCGATTCTTTACTCTTTTCGCTTCCGGTATTACATTCTACCCCTTAATAGGATTCGACCTCGAATCTACAGTGCCAATCTACTCGAACAAAAACTACGCTGAAATTATCAAGGATAAACACGCATCGTAAACGAACAGTTCGATATCGCCGCGATGCGAGACTCTATGTCCCAAGTGGCCTCTCTCTAATAGAGAAACCACAAAGCAAAGATGTGAAGCGACGTCTGACCTAACAATCAACTTGAACTTTCTAGGTACACTCATCAAAAGAGGATCGAAGGTAAGACCTCACTCGATGGTCAACGTTTTAAACTTAATCTCAAACTTTGAATAGTCCCGCCGCCACTCAAGACCAAAGACGCACCTTACGCTATGCATTTCGCAGATGTACCGTGACGGTCAAAGCGATAAGCCGCCTTCCTAATTTCTTCTATCACGGAAATGAAGAGAATCCAACCAAAAAAAGAAATAGAGAGTTCTCATCGCAACCACGCAATGTTAACTCTTCACCAAAAAAGTTAAATCCCAAATGTGATAATTCATCAGTAAAGCAATTCCACTTCCAATGAATCAATTTGCGAAAGAACACCACGGAAACTAAAAGAGAAATTTGCTTGGATACTCAAATCAAATATTTCTTTTATCTGATCGAATCGAAAGATTCACCATGCCAACACGGCCCCAACTCAAAGTGCGTAAAACACTTATCAACAAAGACAAAACCCAAACGAGAAGCAAGGAAACACATCATTTTCCAAGAAACATCCTTTCTTCCGCTTCTCTTCGAGGAGTAAAACTTCTCCAATATTGGAATTAATTCATCGCATACCTCAAGAGATTAAACCTCTTAATTGAACATTATCAAATTATGCTCAAACTGAAATACATCATCCACACCATCTCGCAATGCTATCCAATTGCGCTACTCTAAAAATTCAATGAAGGTTTCCATACTCCGATAATCACCAACCTTTTAAATCTCGAATTGAAGTTCTAGAATTTCACTATACTAGGTGTTAATCACCGTAACACTTTTCGCACTTACTCAAGTCAAACATCTCAGTGAATCAATTTCTCCAAGGGATACAGATCAAAACCATTTCACATTCTACTACTCCTCCGCTAACTTGGTAGCAAAATATCATTGCTACGATTACTCATCCACCACCAAACAGCTTGCAAACTTTCACCTTGCAAACACTTCGCAACACAAAACTCGTGATCCTTTCTCAAAAGGAAGAGGCGAACAAAACAAGTTCATTCATACAGAGCGTTGCTCACCACTACGCCAAGAAACCAAAAGAAATATTCGCTAAAGGTGATCTTGAAAACGAAAACTAAGTTCGCAGCTTGAGGCACACATCCTCAAGAGAGAATAGCAAATAACATCCGATATGAAAGAAAGACATTGCGATTGAAACTCGACATCTCTTGAGCGGAAAGAGCAAGAGGTTTAGGAACGATTCAAATAATCACAAGTTACAAAAATTGACTCAAATTATCAAATACTCTACTGCACTCTTTCCTTTAACACAACAATTAGTTCTTGAACTAATAACACCTTGCCACATGAACAAAGTAAGTTCTTCACTCAACCCACTAACTACTTAAGAACAAATAAAATTTTTCAACACGCCAAATTTGTTCGAAACAGTTCATCTACTCATGAAACATGTAATCCAAATGATCTTAGCCACAAAACAAGCATTTTCCTTTACAGGACTTCACGAAAAGCAAACGGATTCTCAACGAAAGCAACGAAAATTTCTTTTGATTGCAACCTCACTTTGCGAACTCAAACCAAGGAGCCTTTAGGACTAAATCACACGAAACTCTTAAGAAGCAATAGGATATCTCCATGCACCATTTTACTTAAAACAATTTCGCTACTGTAATATTCACGAACTCCAAAAGGTCACTAAACTAAACTTGAAGTATTCTCATTTAGGCGGTATCACAGAGGTGATTATTTTTACTACAAGTTTCAACATTAATCTCACAACGTCAATTAGAAAACACCTCGAAAGACTCATGCGAAAAAATGGGTCGAATATTTCTCAAAAGAAGAGGCACATGAAAACGATTTTCACCAACTAGAAAATCATTTACCACTCGCCACAAACACCGGACCAAGGAGAAAACCAATTAAGCAATGAACTCATTGAACATAAGGGGAGTCCACAGCTGAAAGCATAAGCCTCAAAAGAAGAGAATGTCCGACCTTACCAGATAAGAACAACGAGCATTCAATATCAAAGCGCCAGATCATCAAGAACTATTGTAACTTTACAACAAATTGTTTTACGCGCACTTCGCTTACCAAAATAAACTTGAACCCCCAAAAGGTCATGAACACAAAACTTGAAATTGGATCATTTTAGAAACAACAAGAAAGGTGGTCAAACTTCTTTCTCTATAACAGAATCAACCTTACTCTCACATTACTGATCGTGTCAATAAACCTTCTAAAGGGAACATGACAAATCGGGTCATAAAAATTTTCAAAGATCAAATGGAATTGTAATAACAACTTATTCTAGAAAAGGAATTCGCACGAAACCACAAAGTTGAACAAACGTCACACCCAGCACTACAAAACTCTAGAGAAAGGGGATTTCGACACTTTTCTTTTCAAAGGAGGTTCTAAACTCCAACACTCCAAATATTCCAAAGAAATGAACATAGTCGAAATTTTCTTCAATGAACTTTGTGAAAGGAAATTTTCATTCTCCGAATCACAAACGGATAACCGAGCTACCCTTATCAACAAGAGAGATAGGGCTAACATAAAGAGAACGATCTTGTCAAGAATAACGCTCACAAACAAAGAATGAGAGCTCAAAGAATGTAAAGGCAAGAAACTATTTTGAAAAACAAATAGGGTCTAATAGAAACCCGTAGCCCACAATCTTTGTTTGGGTGCAACCCCACTTAAGCATAACCAAGCACTCCAAAAGGGTTTTAACGCTTTTCTTCGTAAAAGAGATGCATCAAATTTCAACAAGCGTAGGGTTCCAAAAGGAATACATTGAGCCAATACTTTCTCGTGTTAACGATCTTGCAACAAGAATTCTCATTAGGCAAACCATCAAACGAGTAAATGAGTCGCTTTTTCCAATGAGAAAGAAAGAACAACTATGAAAATATCAATGTTGTCAATTTACAAAGATCATTCGAGTAAAACAATTCGACAATCGAAAAACAATAATGTTTTCTGAGTACCATTAAAGGCCTATTTAAACTCGCTCTACCAACATCATGAACCCAAGAGAAATTCATCAATCGCTACTGACAAGAATTTGTCAAATTCAAAATCAAGGAAGAGAACGACGACTAAAGCAAATTTCAAGAGAAATATGCAAGATCAATACACACTTGATGAAGAACTTGCAAAAGAAGTCTTCCAAGACCGAGATTCTAAACGAACGAATGAGTTAAATTTCCCAACAGGTAAAACAAGTCTTTGTGAAAAGAGGAATCTTGCATTTGAACTATGCTCACGTGGAGCGTAAATATCACAATAGTCGAAAGGGCAATATTTGTTTCAAAGAACTAATCGTAGAACTGCTGGAGCTTGCCTTCTTCACTAAAACCCCAATTTCAAAAGAATTCACGAATCGCCAGAACCACAACCGTAAAACCAGATATCGCTAGAGAAAGGCAACAAGTTCATCAATGAGCTCATGCTCAATACAGAGCTTATGGAACAGAGGTAAGAAGTTCTCTAATATCATACTACAAACAAGGTGTAGCCCGCAAAACCTGTGACATCAACCACGAACTCAATCGATCAACGCCCGCTAGCTAAACGCATAACCAATGCAATCAATTATGAATATATATATTTATATCGGATCATCTCATGACGATCATAGAATAATTTCATAGATAGAGGTTATCACATCATATCATGGATTAACACATCATAGCACAACACAATTTAACAACGACTCAATACTCGAGTCACCACAATTGAAATGCGGAAGCAACAGCTTACCCAACCCTCCTAATGTGCACAAGGTGTCAATTTAATATGTTTGAATGAACCACGGACCTAAAGCCCGCTCGATACCAATCAGTAACACCCGGCTATTCTAAGCCAAAATGTCACGCAAACCTATCAAACTACTCAAAGATAGCATTAAAACTAGATTATCCAGATTCAATCAACAAAAATTCCTAAGGAAAGACAATGAACGATCACTAGAATCATGGTAAAGAATGGATAAACGGTCATAATACCACGAACAAATAAACGATACTAACATAGGATTATTACAACTGAACTTATTTCAACAATTTGACTTGATCGAATGGCAAGAATAATTGTTCGATTGATAAAAGTGAAGTGTAGTGTGCGAACTACCCCACCAAATCATCTTGTCGCCCTCCTCAATTACCTAATTAAAACATACAAAGCAAGGGTGAGTCAAGACTCAGCAAGTACTAAACAAGAATAATCAAGCATGGAGTGGACAACACAATTCAGCTTGAATTACTTAACAATTATTGGAACACATACATGTACGTATGGAATGAATACATGAATGGATGAAATGTAAGAATGCATTGAAGGTATGGACTTAACGATCGTGATATACCAGATAGCGAGTGATACACCCGTCGGTGTTCACTTAAGCCCGCATTTCACAAAGTACAGAACCCAATCACCGTATGAAGAACGTTTCATACGGTGTCCAAGTTGCCACATTGGAATGGTGGTCAACACTACCCACATTGGAATGGTGGGTTTTCAAATGCCCATGCCGGAATTGATGGGTCTTTCAAATGTCATACCGGAATTGATGGGACTTACTAAAAGAATCCACTTCCGTGGTCATAATGAATTTTATGAATGAACATGATGATTTCTCATGGTATGAATGAATAACACACATTAGTGGAAAAGACACATGGCATTCAACAACATGTGTAAACAAGTATAAGTATGTATTCACACTCAACATAATGTACCAATAAGGCCACACTAGTCACTTGCAGATATCAACACCATGAACAAAGCACAAGAACATTCATGTAAACAACATATCATTATGCATTCCTTTGAATTCAACACCGCTAACATACAAGATTTGCCTTTCGTAGACTCGTTAGTAGGCAACGGAGGTGTTCCCACACATGATGCCTCGCCACACAAGCATGTTTCCAAAATAAGAACAACGATATAACACTGCTACCGTGTTCTACAATAACCCCGACTATCCAATATACCGCATAGACCCAAAATGAAAATAAACTATTCAGCCAGATTTCAGCCCTTCTGAGCAGCGGTACAATAAAATTCACCATTAATTATCTGTAACTCTAAAAGACCTGAAACTAGTGCTCACTGAATCTTAACAGATCAGGCTACAAAACATTAGTTGGTGGAATCCCCTGATTCGGCAAAAACAGAGGGTTAATTATCAGCTAAACACAACCCATCTACGTCTGTCCAGAATACAGATCAGAGATAAAGAAAATGGCGTAACTTTCAACCTATTGATCCAATGAGAATGATTCTTATCAGCTTGGAAAGATACTTTTAAGGGCTAAAATAACTTAGTTGGGTGAAGGTTCTGATTAGGCCCCTAATTTGAACAAAACCGAGGGACAAACCTACTGACCTCAGTTTTCAGACAGGACGGACAGTTCGTAATCAAAAATTCATATCTCCCAAACTACAGATCGGATTTTCCTGATCTTGGTACCAAAAGAAATCTAACGTTCCCAGGAATAAAACTCTAGAAGGGCAAAACCCCAGATTCGGCCTCTACAGTAGTGTAAACAATAGATGAAAACACTAACATTTATCCGCCCAGAATTCAGAACAGTGGTAAATAAAATATCATAACTTTCATTATACAGATCCAATGGAGATGATCTTTATCAGATTTGAAATATAATTTAAAGGGCTATAATAACTTATTTGGGTGGAGGTTCTGGAAATGCCTCTAACTAAATCAAAACCTAGGATCAAGCCGACAGATCCTTCTCGTCAGACAGACAGAACAGCACGCACAAAAAAATCATATCTCCTAAACCGTAAGGCGGAATCACGTGATCTCACTGGCTATGGAAAGCTAAGAACAATACCTACAACTCTCTAAGAGATGGACAGGACAGAAAACGAACCCATCTTACCGAAAATCGACGTACAAGGCGGTGCACAGCAAGGGGGCAGGGGGGCGGCGGCTCCAAAGGGGGGGGGGAGAGAAATGTCGAGTTTTGGGTTTGGGGGGTAGGAACCCCCCCTTTATGGCCGGCCACCACATGGGCCCCTCCTGGGCCGTGGCCCAGGCCCAGGTTGTCGAGAGTTTATGGAAAACCCCTTTTATTTTTCAGGAATTTCTACTCCTTTAATTGTCTTTTCTTTCCCCGGCTTCCATTCAAATTACTCGATTCGATTCTTTACTCTTTTCGTTTCCGGGGTATTACAATGCATCTATAGGATACTAACCATAATTTAACAACAAAATAACAATGCATACATACGAGTTGAAATAAACATATTAGACTTGAAAAATAATGGGATTAACATGATCAAACTGCTTGCCTGTTTGCTGTGGGTCAAGATGTTACTGAGGGTCAATTATATTGTCAATGTGCTCTTCGGATACTAATGAGAAAGCGAGAAACAACCGATAAGAACGAATAAAATGCAAAGACCCAACATTAAACTTTCTCCAAAAATTCTGCAAATTTCTACAATAGCAAGGTACTGATTTATAAAGAATTTAGCAACAAGAACCAATTGATTTGGATTCTTAATGCCAAAGATATGACCAAATCAATTTTGCTCAGCTTTTATAAATCAAAAATGCTACTATTCATTAGCAAAATTTTCTGAAGCTATACTGGTGTCAAAAAAAATTTTAGATTAAAGTTCAGTTGAAAACATAACCCACCGAATTTGAATCACCCAAAAAGGAATTAAAATGAATTAGTATGCATTTGACAAGTTATCACATTTTTCAGTTGATAAATAAATCCTTTCGGGAAAATAGCAGGACTTACGACTGGGTACAAGTCGTAGCAGAACTTACGACCAGGTAGTGGTCGTAGAAGGACTTACGACCAGGTAGTGGTCGTAGAATAAAGGTCGAAGGAAAAACTCTTCAATAGGATCCAACGGTTCATGTGGATCCGAGCGCTCACGCGCACTCGAGAGCCGTTGATCCTGGATCCAACGGTTCACGACCGAGACGCTCGACGAATTCAAACTTCAGCGCGATCCCAAGCCGTAGATCTCAAGATCGACGGTCCGCATCGTTTCAAGTTCAAAACACCCGCCCCGCCGTCCCGCAAAACGACGGAAGGATTTGCGCCACGGCGGCTCGCCGCGCGGTGCGAGCAAGTGTCCAAAATGGGTTCCAAACCTCATTGTGCACCTAAAGGTACCAATGGATTTGGCTGCGGTGGTCCAGAACGCCGGCAAGCCAGAGAGAACCGAAGGGGCCGCAAAGTGACGAAAATGAAAATGGCAAATGCGCCACCGCGTTCAAGGGAGCAAAGCAGCCACTAGGGACTAAAGAGGAGTTACCTGAGTGCAAAGGATGCACCGAGGAGAGCCAAAGCTGCCCGAGCAAAGAAGAATGCCAGCTTCGGCTGAAATTGGGGGAATCCGAATTCAGTTCGACCCTGAGCAAATTGAACCGAATTGAGTGAGGGTTAAGCTTCAGAGAGTAAAGGGGGGAGTGGAGGGAGCAAAGACATGAAGAAGAAAACCCCTGCTTCACCGACTCCACCGAAGCTCCAAAACCGACAATGGCGGCCGAGGGATTACCGAGGATCTGCAGCTCCAGCGGACTTGTGAGTGCTAGCTAGAGTTGCGGAGGTGCTAAAGGAAGCTAAGGGAGAAACAATGGAGCTTAAATAGCCGAGGATGGCCGAGAACAACGGTGTTATCCCGCTCGGGTCAACCTGGCCATTCGAGCGCAAGAGGGCGACGGGAGCAGTTGGAGAGGGGACGTCTGAGGGAGGAGCGCGACGGGCATTAAATGCGCGCAGAGATAGCCGTTTAAAGGCGATCCCATCATTTGGCTGGTCGAAGACCGTTAGATGCCGATCCAACGGCTGAGTTAGATCGGGTGGATTAAAACGATCCCATCGTTCGGCTGGTCGAGGACCGTTCGATGCCGATCCAACGGCTCACGACTGCGCACCCGATCGATCGCGTTGGCGATTAGTTGATCGACCGAGTCCAATGGCTCGAGCCCGAGTCCGTTCGAACCCGAGGAACAAAGGCAAACCAGCTTAGAATTTGAATTTTAAACATCCGATCTTTGAGGAATTATTTGAGGTAGCAAACAAACTCCAAAATTTATGAAATTTTAATCGAGCTTGTCGATCAGAGGAGGACCTCCCATAAGATTTTCAGAGATTTTTATGCACTGAAACTTTCTCCAGAAATTCCTGAAGAGGAGAAATAGGGTTTGACCAAATTTGCCTTGCCTCCAAAAACTATCCAATAATTTCTAAAAATCATGAGATAATTCAGAGGTGTTGCCAAGCCTCCCTAGAACTCAGGAAAAATATTTCCAAAAGTTTGGCACAAGATCTAGGCCACAAAGGTTTTTGATTAGAGTCAAATGAGGATTTAAATTTGATTTTTCCATAATTCTTTTTGAAAGAATTACAGAAATGACCAAGGGCTTCAAGATGCAAGAAAAGTTTTAATTTCTTCTTATTTTCTTACATTTGAAACACAAATCCATATTTGGGATGTTACAAAACCTCCCCCCTTACAAAAATCTCGTCCCGAGATTTGGCTCACTCGGTAAAGAAAAATGGATAGTCTGCACGGAGGCGATCTTCCCTTTTCCAAGTAGCCTCATCCTCAGAGTGGTTCGACCACTGAACTTTAAGGAATCTGATGGTTTTATTCCTTGTTCTTCGTTCAGCCTCATCGAGTATGCGAACAGGATGCTCGCGATAGGTCAAATCCTCTTGGACATCGAGGGTTTCCAACGGAGCTTCCTCAGTTGGATCACTGAGGCACTTCTTTAGTTGGGACACATGGAAAACATCATGTACCCCTCGAGTGCAAATGGCAATTCCAACTTATAGGCAACCGCTCCTTTCTTCTCGATAACACGGTAAGGACCAACATATCGAGGAGCTAACTTGCCTTTAACGCCAAACGCGATGGCCTTCAAAGGAGAGACTTTGAGATAAACAAAGTCATTAGGCTCAAAGCTCAATTCATGACGACGGCGATCCGCATAGCTCTTTTGCTCGGATTGAGCCGCAGGCGAACGATCACGAATAAGTCGGACTTGACTCTCGCTTCATTGATCGAGTCCGCCAAAGAAAGGTCTTTCGCCGCCTCGCATCAATTCAACGGGTTCGCACTTTCTCCCGTATAAGGCTTCGAAGGTGCCATGCCGAGATCGGCTTGAAAACTGTTGTTGTAGGAAAACTCGCAAATAGCAAGTATTTCTCCCAATTCTTCCATAGGAGAGGACACAAGCACGGCATGTCTTCCAACACTTGGTTGACCTCTCGGTCGACCATCGCTTGGGGGTGGTATGTCAGGCTAAAGGTAAGACGGGTTCCCATAGCCTCTTGCAAACACTTCCAAAACTCGGCGGTGAAAAGTGCACCATGATCCAAACGATCGCCTTTGTACACCATGCAAGCGCATTTATACGGAAATATAGAGGTCCGCGAGTAGACTCACACTAAGGTTTGTCCGCATCGCGTAAAATGGGCTACTTTTGTCAATCGATCGATGACAACCTGATGGAATCCTTGCCCTTGGATGTTCGGGCGCATCGTGATAAAATTCATCCCGATCGAATCCCACTTCCATTCGTGAATAGGCAAAGGTCAAGCGCCCCGCTGACGCCGATGTTCGCCTTGACACGACGACACACGCCGCACTTCAGAACGAACTCGCAATCTCCCTCTTCATTCGGTCCACCAAAATCCTCGACGAGATCTTGATACATCTTTGTGGCCCCGGATGAATAGACAAAGGCGAATCATGGGCTTCATGGAGGATCAAATTCGTAATTCCATGTCCTTGGAACCACAAGGCATTGCCCGAACCTTACCACACCATGCTCATCCTAAGAGAAGCACTTGGCTGTTCCGTTCTTGACATTTTCCTTGATGCGGCTCACTCCAGCATCTGATAGTTGAGCGATCTTAATCCGATCCACCAAGGTTGGTTGCACAACCAAGGCAGCGAGGGAACCATGCTCAACCAATCCCAAGTTGAGACGTTGGAATTCCTCTAGAAGAGTGGGCTGGCGTTCCTGGAGCAACAAGACATTACAATGCGCTTTGCGACTGAGCGCATCGGCAACGACGTTAGCCTTGCCCGGATGATAGTGAATACCCATGTCATAGTCCTTGATCAACTCCAACCATCTCTTTTGCCTGAGGTTCAGATCTGGTTGGGTGAACAAATACTTTAGGCTTTTGTGATCCGAATACACTTCGCAACGATTACCGATTAGGTAATGTCGCCAAATCTTAAGTGCATGAATTACAGCAGCCAATTCCAAGTCATGGGTAGGGTAGTTGAGTTCATGAGGTCTCAATTGCCTTGATGCATAGGCCACTACCCTGCCTTCTTGCATAAGGACACAACCGAGCCCTCGACGAGAAGCATCGCAAAAGATATCGAAGCTTCGGTGAATATCGGGAAGAACGAGGACGGGAGCGGTGGTCAAACGCTTCTTGAGTACTTAGAAGCTTTCCTCACAAGTATCGAACCACAATAACTTCTTGTCCTTCTTGAGCAACTCCGTCATCGGCTTCGCGATCTTGGAGAAGTTCTCGATAAAACGGCGATAATATCCCGCTAAACCAAGAACTCCGCACTTCGGTTACCGAAGTAGGCTGACACCATGAAAGAACGTCGCTGACCTTACTAGGATCAACGGCTATGCCTCCTGCCGAAAGAACATGACCCAAGAAGGCCCCTTCCTTCAACCGCACGCGCGACTTGTCAACTTCGTGATACAATTTAGTGCTCACGGCTTGCCTAACACAAGCCTCAGATGCTCATCATGTTCCTCATCATCCTTGGAATAGATGAGAATAGCATCGATGAAGACCACGACAAACTTATCCAAATACTACATGAATACCAAATTCATGAGGTTCATGAACAAGGCAGGCGCATTGGTCAAGCCAAACGACATGACGGTGTATTCATACAAGCCGTAGCAAGTAGAGAAAGCCGTCTTTGGAACATCTTCAGGTCGTATCCGAACTTGATGATATCCCACTCTCAAATCAATCTTGGAGAATACCCGAGCTCCAGTTAATTGATCGAAGAGATCATCAATGCGGGGCAAAGTATACTTGTTCTTTACCGTTACTTCATTAAGCGGACGGTAATCAACGCACATGCGCAAAGTATTGTCCTTCTTCTTTACGAAGATAGCAAGACAACCCCACGGAGACGAGCTAGGGTGGATGAAACCTTTTTCTTGCAGCTCACTCAGTTGTTTCTTCAACTCCACCAACTCGTTCGGTGGCATCCGATAATGCCTCTTTGAAATTGGGGCAGTACCGGGAACCAACTCAATGACAAACTCGAGGTCTCGAACTGGTGGCATCCCTGGAAGATCTTCAGGAAAGACATCAATGAAGTCACGAACTGTTGGGACTCCACTAATATCTAGAGAGGGCTTCGCTTCCAGCGCGAAAAGATGCGGACCTAGCAGCTTCGGCGAAAAGCGAACCTGTTCGCCCGAAGGACTAGATAGAGATACACACTTCTTGGCATAATCGATTTGTCCCTTATGCTGAGACAACCAATCCATACCAAGAATTACATCTAGACTTGCTGAAGGGAGGAGGATAAGATTCGCGAAGAATCTCACTCCCTCGATCTCAACTGGAACATCCCTACACCCCAATTCAGCTCTCAACTCCGAACCCGGAGAGCGAATAAGCAATGGGACCAACAATGGAGTAAAAAGGAGCTCACTAATAGTAGCAAAAGACTCAGAAATAAAAGAATGAGATGCTCCTGAATCAAACAAAACAATAGCAGAATGAGAGTTAACAGAAAGGGTACCCAAAGACGACGCCGGGTGCCTCCTGCCTCCTCCTCACGAGATGAGGTTGACGCGACCACTACCCACGCCTTGGGTAGCAGGGACTATCCTCAGGTCCTGGGAAGAACCACCTCCTGGCCCGCATCCTCCATTAGGACGAGGGGCTGCTCCTGTCTTCTTAGGGCATTGGTTCGCATAATGCCCCTTCTGGTTGCAGGCGAAGCAAGTGACTCCGGCAGCCGGGTTGCGGGGCCACTGCTGACTCGCAGTGCACTGATCGGGCACGGCTCGCGAAGGACGAAAAGCGGTGCCGACGGCCCTGGTGCTGAACTCACCGACGCGACTTCGAGACCGATCAAGCGGGAGAGCCGCCCTAGAGGACTTGTGGGCCTCCCACTTACACTTGCGGGAATCCACAAGTGCTCTCCCTGAGTGCTCGGCGACGATGGCTTTGTCCACCAAGGCCTGAAAATTCGAGAAGTCGACGACAGATAGATTGTCCTGAAGCTTCTCAGACGAACCATCCTTGAACTTCTCTTGTTTGCCCTCATCAGTGGCCACCTCTTCCGGAGCATAACGAGCCAAATGGTTGAACTCGCAGTAGTACTCAGAATCGAGAAACGCCCTTGTCGGCGACAAGAACTCCTTCTTCTTCAAATTTCATCGTGGTGGAAGGAATGTGACTGACGGAAGGCGCGCGGAACTCCTCCTGTGTGACGGTGTGGCCGCCAGTCGCATGGCGAGGAAGCTCTCCCACCAAGACAAAGCCGCACCTCCAATCGGTGCGATGCGCAGCGCTTTCTCGTGTTTTGGCATCGCGCTATGCGGCTTTCGCCAACTAGACGGCTACCGCTCGCGCTAAGCGGTCCTCACCGAGAACGTGGGGGGGGTCCAAGAAACTCGCGAGTCCCCACACGGCCGATGTCCACTCCTTGCCCGGATCTCAAGCACCGTAAGGGCGGAAGTGTTGCGCGTGATGACGCCCGTAAGAACCTCCGGCCCTCTCGCACGGCTGCGCTAATCAAGAAGGACCTCGCCATGGTCGGAGGAGGAGGAAGATCTCGTCCGACCACCGATCGCCTTGGCCGCTACGAGTGCATCCGGCCATCCTGTTACAAGAAACTTGGGTTAAAAACTAGACCCGAAAACAAAGCCGAAATGAAGCAAAAAGCTAATGACTAGGGAAATGGAATATCACCCTAATCGGAAGCCAAAACAGCAAGTGTATAAACTTAAACAGGCTTATAAAAAGACTCCAAAAACAGCATTGAATTACAAAACCAAAGCTCAACTTCCCAATGCAACTAACCCGTATTGAATGAACGAGTAATTGATTGAGAAGACAAAAATCAGAATATAGCGTAAGATCTAATACCACGAAAGAGCAAATTTAAATCAGCGAAATTAGTGCTAGATACATAGCTAACTAGTATCGCATGTTACCCTTCTATTCCCACAAGTTTTAGTTGATTATCCTCTCATTTTCTACCCCATTTAGAACCTTTGAGCTTGCTGTCCGGAAATTGAAAGACCGCTGTCCAGGTTTTGCATCCAAGCTTCTGGTCGAAATTTAGCCATTCCAGAAACTTCAAAACCTTGTAGAGGGCAACCACCACTTCAATTTGCCAAGCTCATTAGTTCCCAAAACCCAATTAAACGATAACACTATTTTTGAAGGAAGGAGAGGAAAACAACTTCTGAAACTCAAATTAGAGTAAGA
The DNA here is from genome assembly GCA_036346395.1 of Hsuehochloa calcarea. NCBI lineage: Eukaryota > Viridiplantae > Streptophyta > Magnoliopsida > Poales > Poaceae > Hsuehochloa > Hsuehochloa calcarea. The sequence goes on along the minus strand of CM070609.1, from coordinate 45,388,586 downwards.
CTAGAGAAGAAAGCTAAGATAGGTAAGGAGTAAAATATGAGAATCCCTTAAGCTTTCATAAATCATTTGATACTTTGAAAATAAGGTTTTCCAAAATATCCTAAAGATGACCAACTTGGGTTACTACGGTCAGTATGGCTCTGATACCCAAGAGGGGGGCAGCCACAAGGGGGGAGGCGCCATCCTCTCCACCTCCCAACCCAAGCCGCCCACTCCTCTCCCCACCCCAAGCCGCCACCCCCTCCCCATCTTGGTGCCTCCCCTGCCGCCGGCCCTCCCTGGTGGTGGTGCTCCTCCTCCCCCGAAGATGAGTGCCCCTGCCTATCCCTCCTCCTGTTGTCCCCGGGCGTCGGGTGTTGCGTGTGGTGGACAACCAAGGGAAGGAAGAAGAGAGGAGAAGGGGGATTGTAACATCCCAAATATGGATTTGTGTTTCAAATGTAAGAAAATAAGAAGAAATTAAAACTTTTCTTGCATCTTGAAACCCTTGGTCATTCTTGTAATTCTTTTAAAAGAATTATGGCAAAATCAAATTTAAATCCTCATTTGACTCTAATCAAAAATTTCCTTGGCATAGATCTTGTGCCAAACCCTTGGAAAAAAATTTCCTGAGTTCTAGGGAGGCTTGGCAACACCTCTGAATTATCTCATGATTTTTAGCAATTATTTGATAAATTTTGGAGGCAAGTCAAATTTGGTCAAACCCTATTTCTCCTCCTCTGGAATTTCTGGATACAAATTCAGTGCATGAAAAACTTTGAAAATTTTATGGGAGGTTCCTCCTGCTGTTAACAAGCTCCAGTTAAAATTTCATAATTTTTGGAGCTTTTTGCTACCTCAAATAATTCCTCAAAAATTAGATATTTAAAATTTAAATTCTAACTGGTTTGCACTGTTCATCGGGTTCGAATCGGACTCGGGCTCGAGCCACTTGACTCGGTCCAGTCAACTAAACGCACTGGTGCGGTCGATTGGGCGCAAGCGTCGTGAGCCGTTGGATCAGCATCGAACGGCCCTTGATCAACCAAACGTTTGAATCGTTTTAATCCACCCGTTCTAACTCAGCCGTTCGATTTCAATCCGACGGCCGCAGACGTCGCTCCTTCCTCCGGCCAAGACGCTACAGCTCACCATGGCGTGGCGCAGAGGAGAAAAGCCGCGCGCGGCGGTCCACTCTTCGGCGCTTTTAAACGGCTAGCTCACGATTAAATGCCCGCCGTGCTCCTCCTCAGCGCCCACTCTCCAACCGCTCCCGCCGCTTCTCACGCCTAATGGCCGTGTTGACTGAGAGGGATATCGCCATTGCTCTCTCGCCATCCTTGGCTATTTAAGCTCTATTGTTTCTCCCTTAGCTTCCTTTAGCACCTCCGCAACTCTAGCTAGCACTCACAAGTTTGCTGGAGCCGCAGATCCTCGAAATCCTTCTACCGCCATTGTCGGCTTTGGAGCTTCGGTGAGTCGGTTGCAAAGAGGGTTTTCTTCTTCAGTCTTTGCTCCCTATGCTCCCCTTTACTCTCTGAAGCTAAACCTCACTCAATTTGGTTCATTTTTCTCGTGGTCGAACCAATTTGATTTCCTTTTCGCCGAAATCGCTTTCTCCTCGCCCGAGCCATCTCGACTCTCCTGCATTCTTTGCGCTCACTAACCCTCTTAGTCCCTAGTGGTCGCACTGCTCCTTGAACCGCAATGAGCTCAACGCCGCTTTTTGTTTTGGCCGGCCGCCACTTCGTTCTCTCCGCTTGCAAGATTCTCGACCACCGCACCAAATCCATTGGTACCATTAGATGTGCAATGATGTTTGGGACCCATTTTGGGCACTTGCTCGCACCGCCGCCAGAGCCACCGGCGGCGAGCCGCTCTTCCCCGCTGCTTTTGCCGGACGAAAACAGACGGGCGCTTGAACGTGAGTCGTTTTGGACCGTCGATCCTTAGATCTACGGCCCACATTCGCGCGAAAATTTGAATTGCCGCTGCTTTGGTCTCGGACCCATTGGATCCAAGATCAACGGTCCCGATTCGAGTCCGCATGGATCGTTGGATCCCAGATCCGCGGCTCGCGTGCGCGTGAACGTTCGGACCGTCGATTGACGTTTAGGTTCGAGACGCTAGGTTCGAGACGCCGCTGGACAGGGTTCGGAGATCCATCCAACGGTTGACGCTTAGGGTTCGAGAGCGCGCGCTGCCAAGACAGCGCTTGGACCGTTGGATCCAGGATCAACGCTCCAAGTTCGGCCACGTCGATTTTGATTTCTGATTTTCCTGAAAGGAATTATTTATCAACTGAAAAATATGATAACTTGTAAAATGCATAACTAATTCATTTTAATTCCTTTTCGGGAGATTCAAATTTTGTTGGTTATGTTTTTAATTAAAATTTAATCTAAAAATATTTCCAACCTTAGTATAGCTCTAGAAAATTTTGCTAATGAATAGTATCATTTTTGATTTATAAAAGCCGAGCAAAAGTTATTTGGTCATATCTTTTGCATTAAGAATCCAAACCAATTGGTTCTTATTGCTCAATTCCTTATAAATCATGATCTTGCTACTGTAAAATTTTCAGAATTTTTGGAGAAAGTTTCCTGTTGGGTCTTTGCATTTTCTTCGTTCTTATCGGTTGTTTTTCGCTTTATCGTTAGGATCCGAAGAGCACGTTGACAATATAATTGATCCTCGGCAACATCTTGACCCACAAAAAACAGGCAAGTAGTTTGATCATATTAATCCCATTATTTTTCAAGTCTAATATATTGATTTCAACTTGTATGTAGGCATTGCTATTTTGTTGTTAAATTTTGGTTAGTATCCTATAGTTGCATAATCTGTAGGAATTATTTATCCTCTACTACCATGAGCCTAGGTTATTTGCTGTGATTTGGGTTCGATGGATGAGCTCTTGTCACTTAGTAGATTACGAATTGGAATTGCTTAGAAATGCTTAGTCGGTAGTAATGGGCGATCATCGATTTTAGTCGATGATCTTGATCACACATCTAAATATTATTCTATTACGTCTAGCACTTGTGCTTTGTTATTTTGGTAAAGTAAAAATCTGAAAATGAAACATTGTTTTAGACTTGGGCAAGTGGTTGGATGGTGGGTTATAGGGTTTGTGGATGTCTTGCCTAAGTCAACAAGGACCGAACATCTTGTGTCACACTCTCCAAGCATTTTGCGTGCTAACCACGCGAGAGGGATATGGGACCTCTCTTGACTAAGTACTTTGGCGTGTGTTATCTCCGACTCGCAGGAGGGGGTTGTGTGTGTTGTGTGAAAAAGGATATGTGTTCTTGTGTTGGGTGTGCGGTGGTAGAGATTCTGGGTAGGCTCTCCACCTCGAGGGGCATTGTAGTTGTCCAAGGCTTTACCTGCGACGGGTAGTTGACCGAGGCTTTACAATGACTCTGACACAACGTATAGGTTTCTATCCATACGGGCGGCTCGTAGTTAGTGCATAATATTAGAAATGTCTCGTAGGACTTAGCTGTGTGGCATACCAAAGGAAGTATGCTAATCATGTGGCAAAAAGGCGGTCTGGCGTGTGGGTACATTGGTACACCCCTGCAGGGTATAAAACTATTCGAATAGTCTCGTCCTAGGTTATGGACACGCTTGGTAAGGTTTTGCAAGAGTTAGACTACAACCTTTTAAATTAAAATTTTGACATGGTTGGCATGAATGGGTAATTCATGCTATTGTTGTGGTGACTAATGGTTTGGTCACTTCCAGGATTGTTGTTGTCACCTCTCTACTGTTATATTGTTGTCATTTACGGTTATTTGAACATTAAAAACAGATTTGTTAACTTGCTTTTAAATGTACTACATTATTGCAAATAAAGATTGCTTTGTGCTGAAAATGAAACATACAGCCTCCACTTAAATAAGCTTGCATGTAGCATATGTATAGGTCTGTTACTCTACACGTAAGTCTTGCGGAGTACAATTTTTGTACTCATTTGGTTTTCTTAACTATTTGTTGCAGAGGAGGAAGGTGAGCCCCAAGGGCCTCACTTTTGTGAAATGTGCTGTGGATTCGACGACTAGCTTGGCGGTCCGGTCGGTTGCCTTGTGGGTTAAAGGCACACTGATTGGCTCTTTCGGTTTATGGCCATCTTATGGCACTTTTGCTTCCGTTGTTCCATTTTTATATGTATATGTCATTTGGCCGGTCGGCCTCTCTTTTGTAATAACTATCCTTTATTTGTGTTAACTTCTGGCTTGTTGCTTGCTTCGGTTCTATGTGAATGAATGGAATTGATGCATGAATTTTGTAAAGGGGTATGTATACTGCACTTCTGGGAAGTATACATGTCTCGAGTCTCGGTTTATTCGATTTGTGATGCTAGGACCAAATGGATGGTTAAGCATTACAAGCCCAATAAACCGGGGTCTCACAGGGATCATCTTCCCCAAGCTTCGTCCATCGTCCTCCTGGGTTCTACAAGGGTAACGAGGCGTTTCCTACGTTGTTTGATGCTGTTTAGTGGTAAATTCGATTAGTTTGATTGGATTGAATAGGTGCTGTTAGAAATTCAGATTCTGTTCAGTAGGTTGCGCGACTGATTTCAGGTCCTTAGAGACAAAATTGGAGGTTTCCATCTCCTAAATATTTGTAGCCACTGTTCTTAGCTTACCATAGCCGCCAAGGTCACAAGATTCTGATATACGGTTCAAAAGTTATGATATAATCTTTCCACACTGTCCTGACTACCTGTCGAGAATGAACTGTTTAGTTGTCTTTTAAAATATGAATAAGTTAGTGGCAGATTCACGGTTTTCACCCAACTAGGTTATTATATAAAATTTTATAATCTTTCCAGATTGATAAAGAACACCCTAATCAGAGCGTAAGTTAAAAGTTGTGATATATCTTTACTGCTGTTCCTTTCATCTAGACAGAACCCATCTTGTATTTTCATCCAGTGTTTAGCATTTTAGTTTATTTCGTTAAGAATTTTTTAGATAGGTTCATTAAATTTCCATAGGATCTGGTCTCACCTCGTTCCGAGCTCTAGATTAATAAATATGAATTTTGCCGTGCTGCTGTCTAGACTCGTTTCGGCGATGGAGTTGCTTGTTTTCAGATTATTACTACTAGTTAACTCTAGTGTTTTCGGGAATGTGTTGTAGAGCGATACCGGTAGCATTGTATAACATGTCGTTCTTATTTCAAGTACGTACTTGTGTAGGCAGCGAGACGTCGAATTTAGGAGCACCTTCGTTGACTCCTAGCTCGTCACAACGCGGAAGGCAAGTACCTTATAATTCTTAATAGATGAATGGTGAGTGTTTGTGTTTATACTGTTATTTGTACGAACCATGATTACACTTCATGTTTATATTCCTTTCAAATGTGCTATTGCCATTATTAGAGTTGTTCTCATTCATTATTCATATTTCATAACATGCACCTCTTGTCATGTTCCATTCATAGGAGTGGATTATAAAGACCCATCAATTCCAGTATAGGCACGTAAGACCCACCATTCCAATGTGGGTAGAGTTGGAAATCCGTATGAAACATTCTTCATACGGGATTTGGATGCCCATATTTGCTTAAATGCGGGCTTAAGTGGACACCGACGGGTGTGCCACTAGCTATACCGGTATGAGCATGTGTGCAGTCCATTCATTTCAATACATCCATACATTCCATCCCTTCATTTATACATTCATTGTTATGTTCATACTCCGTAATGTTGTTGTCTCGTTCAATTATTTATGGTACTTGCTGAGTCTCGGACTCATTCTTGCTTTCTTTATTTATTTAGGTGATCGTTGATGATGGCTATGTTGGGAGGGAGTAGACAAGCACTTTTGAAGGACCTAAATGGCAACAGAGGGGGGTGAATGGTGCCTTAAAAATTAAGATCTTCCCCTCTTAAGTATTCATACTGATAAACAAAACCCTAAAACCCACAGATAAAGAAATAAATCAAAAACAGAAAGAGAAAAGAGAACTGGGGTGTTCTGTTGGAAATCGGAAGTTCCGATTATCCTCATGTAGTTCCGCATCATGAAGTTTCGGCCTTCCAGTTCCAAAGCGTAGTTCCGCTGTAAAATCGGAAGTTCCGATTGTTCCGCATGTAAGAACAAAGACGCATCGAAATTTCCAAAAATTCGAAATACACAACGATTGCTACTCTTCTCGGGTCAAGGCTCACAGGACATCAGCCTAAACAAAACCTTGACCTTATTGAGAAGGAATCGCAGACAAATATCCATTAATCAAAGAAAAATCGGATTTCTTGAATATTTGGCAAGAGAGACCAAAAAACAAATTCGCAAGATTCTTAGATTCTTGGCTTATGAAACTTTGAGGATATGTTAGCAATATCCATAAGATTCTAGATATCAAGTTTCATGCCATCTCATAAGAGAAATCAAGAGTTCTACCAAAACCCTAGATATTCAACACAAGAACAGAGAGAAGAAAAGAGGCATACTCAAAGAAGCAAACATCAGAGATTTCATTTCTCGGAATCAAAGATTACAGAGGTAAACAAAGAGGAATGATTACAAGAAATTCAGTTCATCCTCTCCATCTCAAACACTAAAGCCACAAAGCAAAACAACCTCTCCAAAGGCTCTCTAGAAAAAGCTAACCCTAATTCTCTCTCCCAAAGTCACCAAAACAACCAGGGGTTCACCTCTATTTATAGCCCTTGGCTAACGGGTCTCCAACCCGTTACGCCGGCTAAACCCTAACGGATCCCGTTTCCACTTGTGCCGCCTTGCGAAATTACCCTTTCGCCCCTCGTGCACCTTCTGGAAGGTCCCGCATTCCTTGTTGTCCACGACTCGCGACCGCCTCGAGTGCACGCCGTCTTCGACACACCTTGACCGTTCTGACCTCAACGCCGCCTGCGTCTAGTCCGGTCTCCACGTGTCTCGCCACGACTTTGCCTCGATGCCCTGCAACCAGCACAGACAAGAAACACATCACATAGCATTGCTCGATATAATAGAATCATCATTTGTATTTAACTCAAAATCAAAACTATTCACTCTCTTCACAGTTCTGCGCACAAACGGAAGTTCCGATTTCTCCAAGGCGGAAGTTCCGATTATCGGAACTTCCGCACTCCCAGGGCGGAAGCTCCGCACAACACCAAAACAGAACACATTTGTCAGGATAATCGGAAGTTCCGCTTCCTGTATGGAAGTTCCGCACATTACCAAATCACAACCCACTGCTCAGATCAATCGGAAGTTCCGCTTTCCCAGGCCGGAAATTCCGATGATCGGTACTTCCGCATACCAGTATGGAAGTTACGCATGTAACGTAAACACAAAGAAGAAAGGAACCAAATCACAAACTTGTCAACAAAAAGTGTCAAATACTCATCACTCACTTGGAGACACCTCTCACATGGTCTCTCAACTTTTCACTCAGTTCACCACATTCTATTTTCAATAATAAGTTTTGATTATGTCTTCCATTCGTCAATTGATGAACAGTAATAAATAAAGTTAGAAGTGGTTGATATTTCTCTCCATGATTTGTTTATTTAAGTACTGCTTGTGGTCCTTGATCACCCCCTTATTATACTCAATTGGATTTAGTCTTTATTCCTGCATTGGTTTTATTGTATGATGATCCCTTTATGCCTTTAGATGAGTTATTGTTTAAAATACTTCTGAATTATGGTCGTATGTTATATCCTTTAGGTCACATTTGGCTTTCAAATAGCCAGGATGTTAAAGTTGGTATCAGAGCGGGCTTTAGGTCCGTGGTTAGTAGAAAAATCTTAAAATAACACACTATGCCCAGTAGGAGGGGATGGGTAATTCATTGCTTCCGTATTTCCATTGATGTGACTCGATTAATGAGCCGTTGTTGAATTTGTTTTGTGCTATATTGTTCTTAAGCTAAGTGTTTGGTTTTATTTGCTATGGTGTTCTTAGATGGCAAGGGGTAGAGGCCGTGGCCGTGGTCGTCCACCGATCCGTGGCTGTGGTCGTGGACGCGGTCCGGTTGTGTCTTCGCCTTCGCCTGAGGGATCTGCTCGTGCTGCTACTGAGGAGATTGCCTCAGCTACTCCTCCGGCCGTAGTGGCTCAGTCCGCGTCAGCAGATAGCATTCAGAATCTTCAGAGGGATAACCAACAACTCCGCCAGTAATTGTAGGCGCATTTCGCGTCACAGACCGCGGTGGAACCAGCTTGTCGAGCAGCCCACCCGAGGCTAGGATGAGTCTCCCCGAGTGGTTGTCACTTCTCCTGGACACCTTTGATGGAGCAGGTACTCCGGTTCAGGCTGCAGATTGGTTAAAGTACATAGAAAGGCAGTTTGGGGCGTTAGAGCTGACTTCTGCGCAGAAGGCACGATTTGTGGCCTTTCAGTTGAAGGGCCAAGCTGATATCTGGTGGGAAGTGGTTCTGTCTGCTAGGACCCCAGTGCAGGGACTAGTTACTTAGGAGGTATTTGTAGAACAATTCAGGATAAAGTTCTATCTGGATTCCTTCCTTGAGAAGATGGAGCAATCGCTGCTGACATTTGTTCAAGGGAAGATGTCAGTGTCTGAGTATGAGACTGGTTTTATCAATATGGTACGCTTTGTACCAGCGGACGCTAATGATGATCGGGAGAAGGCCAAGAGGTTTCGTCGGGGCTTCAATCAAGAGTATTGCCAGATTCTAGGGGCGAACGATTTGCGTGACTTCAGCTCCTTGGTTGAACAGGCTAGGGGGATGGAGCTGGAGAGGGATCCTTCTTCGCAGAGGCAAGCTGCTAATGTCCCTGCCCCTGCTGGTGGTGGCCAGAAGCGGAGTTTTGGTGGGGGAGGTGTGATGAGTCACGGCGGCCCGATCTTCCGATAGGTTCGATTTGGTTCGTCGTGAGGACGTTGACGCTTTGAGGCTTCCGACCAATGATCGTCACCTCGCACCGCTACACCCGCGACGCCGTCGTTATCGACCACGCTTGCACGCGATCGACCTTACCACGAAGGTTAATGTTCCTGCAAGCAATCGAAGAAACTCACAAGAACAAGGTAGATGCAATCTGTATTGTATTGTGGATATGCATGAAGTTTACAAGTGGGTTCTCAAACCGATAATCGGCGTAAACTGTAATTGGCGTAATAATCTAAGAAAACCCGCCTAAACTATGGCGGCTATCAGATATATATAGGGGACGGAGAAGGTCGACCTAGGGTTGTGCGCCGTGGATGAGGCGACACAACCCGGACTCGACCTCGCCACGCTTACAAAGTCTTATTAGTTTCCAAACGGTGACGCAAAGACCTTGTGTCGCGATTTCGGGTCAAGATCTAGTCGTAGGTCCGGTCCTAGGGTGGTCTTAAGGAGTCCATGCTATCTTTGGTCATAGATTGTGTCCAACGAGTATCGTGGCTCGCCTCTCGTCGAGATTGCTCCCAACGAGTCATCCGGTCGTAGGCCTTCTTGAAGTGGTCGAGGCCCCGCGGAATTGGTCGTGGACCTTCTTGAACCGGTCGTAGGCCTTCTTGAAGTGGTTGTAGACCTTCTTGAACCGGTCGTAGGCCTAGATTCCCGAGTACAAGTAAATAATCTCTATTAGGCAAAGATCATAGAGTTCTCAAATAATACACTCAAATTTCTAGAAACGATTTTACCGATAGATTAAGTCACATGCTCTAGCTCTTGTCATAGGACCTTGTAGTTCAACACCCAAATCTGGAGGGTCTTGTGTAGTACGTGTATCCGAAGGAGGGATGTCCTCATCAAGGTGGGTCTTCTCAGCGACCTGCTCCCAAGAGATTCCAGGGAGGTCATCACTGCTCCCTGCTCAAAGAAGGGCTTCTTCATCGACGCCACGTTGGCCATCCACACCCCGATGCGCCCCGCCCCTGGCCAAGGTATGAAATGCTCAGGTGTGGTGAGGGGCACTGGGCTTCAGAGTGTTCTTTCAAAGGGACATGCCGTCAGTGTGGTAGGAAATCCCACAAGATATCCGTATGCAAGCAAAACCCAGCGAGCCTCATCAAGTGGAGCCGGCCCAGCAGCTTCTTCTTCCAAAGGTTCTCTGGGTTCGGGCTTCACTTAGCTACGTGGTTCTGTGGCCTCGCCTCTACAGGATGGGTTCCTCCTGCAACGTTAACTCCTGCACGTCCTGCGGGGTTCTACTGGAACCCCGTTCCGTCTGCACCATCGTAGTTCGTTTCTCCCATAGCAGTTCCTGTTTACCCTTCGCCGAGTGTCGGTGCATCATTTGCTCTGGCACTACTGAGAGTCTACGCCATGCCCACTCCTGAGACTATGGGCCGTCCTAACGTGGTGACAGGTACTTTGCTAGTCGATTCACATGATTCTTTCATTCTATTTGATTCAGGGGCTACTTATTCATTTCTGTCTCTGGAGTTTGTAAAAGGGCGGGTTTGAGTTTGCAGCATATTTCTGAGTCTGTGGTAGTCAGCTCTCCGGGGGGTCTTATTTCTAGCTCTACAGCATGTCCGGGCTGTTCTATCACTATTGATGATGAGAATTTCACTGCTAACCTTATGATAATTCAGTTGTCACCTTTTGATGTTATTCTGGGCATGGACTGGTTATTCCGTTATCGTGCCAAGATTTGTTGCTTCTGGAAGACGGTGACTTTGCAAGCCCCGTCCGGGGAGGAGCTGGTGTTTCAGGGCAGTGCACCGTCTGATTCATTGTTCGTGTTGGCTAGTCTTTTTCCTAGTCGTTGGGCCTCAACCATTGGGTTGCTTTGGTCTCTCAGCGAGAAGACTGACTCTTCACTGCGTATCGAGGAGGTTCCTGTGGTGAATGAGTTTTCTGATGTCTTTCCTGTGGAGCTTCCTGGGATGCGTCCAGAGCAGAAAGTGGATTTCCGGATTGATCTTATTCCTGGAACTCGACCCATCTCAATGTCTCCTTACCGTTTGGCTCGACCCTTCCAGGAGGAGTTGAAGAAGCAATTGGACGACCTACTGTCCAAAGGTATGATTCGGCATAGTGTTTCGTCGTGAGGAGCACCTGTTCTATTCACTAAGAAGAAAGATGGCAATTGGCGTATGTGTGTGGACTACCGGCTCTTAATCAGGCTACTGTAAAGAATAAATATCCTTTGCCCCGCATCGAGGATCTCTTTAATCAACTGAAGGGAGCTCAAATATTCTCCAAGATTGACCTTCAGTCAAGTTATAACCAAATTCGAGTTCGGGAGCAAGATATTGAGAAGACAGCTTTCTCTACGAGGTATGGCCATTATGAGTATAAGGTTATGTATTTTGGGCTAACAAATGCTCCTGCAGTTTTCATAGAAGCCATGAACAATATGCTGCATCGATACCTTGATGATTTTGTTGTAGTATTCATTGATGATATCCTGATTTATTCCAAGACGGAAGAGGATGATGAGCATCTGAGGTTGGTTCTTGAAACTTTAAGAGAGAACCAATTTTATGCCAAGCTGAAGAAGTGTGAATTCGGATTTCTGAAGTTGGGTTTCTGGGCCATGTAATTAATCAAGAGGGCATTTAAGTTGATCCTAGCAAGATCTCAACAATGGTAGAATGGAAAAGGCCAACCAATGTCGAGAAAGTTTAGCTGGCTATTACCGGCGTTTCGTGGTGGGTTTTTCGACCATTGCTAGACCGATGTCCGAGTTGACACAGAAAGGTGTCAAATTCTAGTGGTCATAAGCGTGTTAGCATAGTTTCTGTACTTTGAAAGATAGGTTGGTGACCGCTCCAATCCTTACTCTTCCTGAGCCTGGGAAGCGTTTCAAAATCTATTTAGATGCGTCTAGGATTGGACTTGGTTGTGTGCTCATGCAGGAGGGCAAGGTGATTGCTTATGCATCGAGATATTTGAAGAAACATGAGCAGAATTATCCTACTCATGATTTAGAGTTTGCCACAGTGGTTCTTGCTTTGAAGATATGGCGCCATTATTTGTACGGTGAATCTTGTGATATATTCACTGATCACAAGAGTCTGAAATACATCTCTACCCAGAAAGACTTAAACCTGAGACAGAGGAATGGTTAGAGTTGATAAAAGAATATGATCTCACCATTCAGTATTACCCTGGCAAGGCGAATGCTGTAGCAGATGCTCTGAGTCGTAAGGCGACACCTCGTACTCTCAGTTGTCTTATTGCTAATTTTGAGCGTATGGATATCTTTTTTTACTTTGCGGAACCGCCCATAGTGAGACCCGCTTACTTCTTGAGTCAGCCATCCCAGATCAAGTGCGGGAAGCACAACAGCATGATCAGATGCTCCAGCGAGTGAGGAAGCGTTTTGTTGAGGGCAAACAAGACCACTTCAGTGTAGATGATTCTGGTGCATTGCGTTTTAAGGGCCACCTCTATGTACCGCAGGAGGCTCAGGTCAAAGATGAGATTCTAAGGGAAGCACATCGTACTCCGTATACCGTACTTCCTGGTGAGACCAAGATGTACAAGGACTTGAAGAAGAGTTTCTGGTGGAAGAGGATGAAGATCGATATCGCTCAATATGTAGCATCTTGTGGAGTTTGCCAGCGGGTCAAGGCTGAGCATAAGCGACCAGTAGGTTTACTGCAACCTTTGGAGGTTCCAGTATGGCCATGCGATGACATATCTGTGGATTTCGTAGTTGGTTTACCTCGCACGAAGCGAGGGAAGGATGCTATTTGGGTCATAGTGGACCGGTTCAGTAAGTCTGCATATTTCATTCCTATTCGTACCACAAATTCAGCAAGTGATTTGGCTCCTCTCTATGTGCGAGAAATAGTGCGGTTGCACGGGGTAACTAAAACCATTGTTTTTGACCGAGATGCCAAATTTGTCTCCAAGTTCTGGGAAGTTTGCGAGGTGCTTTGGGCACACAGCTTCGTCTTAGTACCGCTTTTCACCCCCAAACAGATGGTCAGTCTGAACGCACCATACCGACAATGGAGGATATGCTCAGATGTCGTGTTATGTATTGGAAGGGAGGTTGGGTAGATCACTTAGTTTTGGCAGAATTCGCCTATAACAACAGCTACCACGCTAGCATTCGAGCTGCTCCGTTTGAGGTTTTTTATGGGCGAAAGTGCAGATCCCCGTTGTGCTGGGATGCAATTGGAGAGCGGGTAGTTTTTGGTCCTGATTGGGTTCAGCGGACTGTGGCCAGAGTAGCAGAGTTTAGGAAGAATCTGTTGGCAGCTCAGAGCTGACAGAATAGCTATGCAGATGTCAGAATGCGAGATTTGGAATTCGAAGTGGGGGACGAGGTTCTGTTAAGAGTATCGCCTACTAAAGGAATAGTGCAGTTTGGTACCAAAGGGAAGCTTAGCCCGAGGTACGTTAGACCATTTCCAATGGTGGCACAAATTGGGAAATTGGCTTATCGCTTGGATCTTCCCGAATCCATGCGCGGAGTTCATAATGTACTTCATGTATCGATGTTGAGGAAATTCTTGAGAAATCCAGAACATGTTTTTCCATTGGAGCCGTATCTTACTTTCGAGTTCCCGCCAGTGAAAATACTAGAAAAGTCAGAGCGGGTTCTGAGGAACAAGACTTTGAAGTACGTCAAGGTTCTTTGGTCTCATCATTCTAAGAGAGAGGCCACGTGGGAGCTGGAGTCCTGCGTGCGCGAGTAGTATCCGGACTTGTTTGCTCCTAGAACGTGTTAGATTTGTTGATTCCAATTCTAAGGCAAGTTGTTTTTGTGTTCATGTCGTCGGTGAGAATTCGGGGTCGAATTCTGTTAAGTGGGGTAGACTGTAATATCCTGATAGTCGATTAGAGAGAACTTTATTCAATTTTGAATTTCTTCTCTCAGCGAAGAATTTTACCAGTGAATATTAGAGTTAAAAAGGGGTTTTTGGCAAAATTTTGACAACATGGGGCCATGAACCGCAGCCCAGAAGGCCCAAGAGGTGGGGCGGCCACAAGGGGGGAGGTGCACCCCTCTCCCCCTCCCAACCCTAGATGCCCCACTCCTCCTCTACCCCCCACAAGCCGCCACCCCCTCCCCATCTTGGTGCCTCCCCTGCTACCGGCCCTCCCTAGTGGTGGTGATCCTCCTCCCCCGAAGACGAGTGCCCCTGCCGATCCCTCCTCCTGTTGTCCCCTGGCGTCGGGTGTTGCGTGTGGTGGCCGGCCAAGGGAAGGAAGAAAAGAGGAGAAGGGGGATCATCTTCCCCAAGCCTCGTTTATCGTCCTCCTGGGTTCTACAAGGGTAACGAGGCGTTTCCTCTGCAGTTTGATGTTGTTTAGTAGCGAATTCGATTAGTTTGATTGGATTGAATAGGTACTGTTAGAAATTCAGATTCTGCCCAGTAGGTTGTGCGGCCGATTTCGGGTCCTTATATGCAGAATTGGAGGTTTCCTCCTAGTTATTTGTAGCCACTATTCTTAGCTTTCCATAGCCGCCAAGATCACAAGATTCCGATCTACGGTTCAAAAGTTATGATATAATCTTTCCGCGCTGTCCTGACTGCCTGTCGAGAATAAACTGTCTAATTGTCTTTTAAAATATGAATAAGTTAATGGTAGATTATCGGTTTTCACCCAACTAGGTTATTGTAGAAAATTTTATAATCTTTCCAGATTGATAAAGAAAACCCCAATCGGAGTCGTAGGTTAAAAGTTGTGATATATTCTTTACTGTTGTTCCTTTCATCTAGACAGAACCCATCTTGTATTTTCTTCCACTGTTTAGCAATTTAGTTTGGCCGAATTAGGTAATCTTGTCAACTAGAATTTTTTAGATAGGTTCGTTAAGCTTCCATAGGATCTGGCCTCACCTCGTTCCGAGTCCCAGATTAATAAATATGAATTTTGCCGTGCTGCTGTCCAGACTCGTTCCAGCGATGGAGTTGCCTGTTTTAAGATTATTACTACTAGTTAACTCTAGGGTTTTTGGGAATGTGTTGTAGAGCGATACCGGTAGCATTTTATACCATGTCGTTCTTATTTCAAGTACGTACTTGTGTAGGCAGCGAGGCATCGAATTTAGGAGCACCTTCGTTGCCTCCTAGCGCGTCACAACGCGGAAGGCAAGTACCTTGTAATTCTTTATAGATGAATGGTGAGTGGTTGTGTTTATACTGTTATTTGTACGAACCATGATTACACTTCATGTTTATATTCCTTTCAAATGTGTTATTGCCATTATTAGAGTTGTTCTTATTCATTATTCATATTTCATAACATGCACCTCTTGTCATGTTCCATCCACGGGAGTGGATTATAAAGACCCATCAATTCTAGTATGGGCACGTAAGACTCACCATTTTAATGTGGGCAGAGTTGGAAACCCGTATGAAACATTCTTCATACGGGATTTGGATCCCCATATTTGCTTAAATGCGGTCTTAAGTGGACACCGACGGGTGTGCCACTAGCTATACCGGTATGAGCATGTGTGCAGTCCATTCCTTTCAATACATCCATACATTTATATATTCATTGTTATGTTCATACTCCGTAATGTTGTTGTCTCGTTCAATTATTTATGGTACTTGCTGAGTCTCGGACTCATTCTTGCTTTCTTTCTTTATTTAGGTGATCGTTGATGATGGGTATGTTGGGAGGGAGTAGACAAGCACTTTTCACTCAGTTCACCTTATTCTATTTTCAATAATAAGTTTCGATTATGTCTTCCATTCGTCAATTGATGAACTGTAATAAATAAAGTTAAAAGTGGTTGATATTTCTCTCAATGATTTGTTTAGTTAAGTACTACTTGTGGTCCTTGATCACCCCCTTATTATACTCAATTGGATTTAGTCTTTATTCCTGCATTGGTTCTATTGTATGATGATCCCTTTATGCCTTTAGATGAGTTATTGTTTAAAATACTTCTGAATTATGGTCGTATGTTAGATCCTTTAGGTAACATTTTAGCTTCTGAATAGCCAGGGTGTTACAACTGGTCGGATATGGGATTTACCCCTCCTAACATAACATGAGAGATGTCTCTGGGCCCCTCGTTGTGGTCGGATAAAGAAAGTGTGTGGCCATGCCACTTGTGGTTGAAGTGTCGACCACATAAAGTTATTCGACACTTGATCAAGAAAGTATTGAACAGTCCATGTATGATACAGTATCTCACCTGTAGTTCAAGAAGATATCGTGAGGCAACGGGAGAATACACGATAAGGTCTTTCAGTTCGATCAGATACGGGCTAATCATATGGAGATACAAGCTGGTCGTAGGCTGGTCGAACATAGTCACTAAGTGGTCGAAACCTTGTCGTAAAGAGTTACAAATTAGTCGAGACCAAATATGGACTTATCGTATAGAGATACGAGCTGGTCGTTTGTGATATGGACCTAGTCGTAGATCATATTGCATTAAGGTTCATCCGATATATTCTATGTGTGTTCGGGAATCGTTATGTGCTGCTAGGTACCGCTAACAACTAGTGGTCGAAAATGAGTTTTCGAGTCACAACCGATTACACATGATCCTATAGGGTCACACACTTAAAGGGCTAGAATTTGATTTGGATGGTGATCTGAATTCTTGTAGGTCACGAGTTCCTAATGGGCCTTAAGTACGAGACCCATTATGGATGCCTATAAATAGAGGGGCGGTGGCAAGGGGTGCGATGATCTTTTGAAGAACTCCTAAAACCCTAACAGCAATGCCTTTCTCAACCACACCATCGGTGCTAGCACTCCAGCGCGTGGTGTCCCTATGCCGTACGTGTGGAAACCTTGGAGGTGTTGTTGCGAAGATCAGCACTAGGATAATCTGCAACTCGTGACGATCACAGGAGCAAGAGGAGAAGTCGCGCGGTGAGTACGAACACTCGAAGGAGAAGACATGTGGCGAGTACGATTATGACCGCATCAACTCGCTACATCGACTCTACTTCCGCTACGAGTCGGCGCGTCTAGTTGTAATCTCGTAATCTATTACTAGCTGAGATTCCTTGGTTGCGCGATAAAATTTTGTTTTGTATTATCGTAGCCTTCTCGCGATCCTTTAGTGGTATCAGAGCCATCCCGTCTAGTTTTAGATTCAGATTAGATCGTTTTTGGCGATGGTCGATATGATCGTCCATGCGCGATTGTTGTAAGATGGGTTCATGTTTGTTATTCCATGATCGTATCACGACTTGCCTCTCCAGTCGGTTTCCATCATCAGGGCAGACAGTGATAGTAAAACCATTGGAGTACGCGAAGATCAATCTGGTTGATCGAATCGATATTGCGATCTATCAGAGCCATACTGACCGTAGTAACCCAAGTTTGGTCGTCTTTAGGATATTTTGGAAAACCTTATTTTCAAAGTATCAAATGATTTATGAAAGCTTAAGGAATTCTCAGATTTTACTCCTTACCTATCTTAGCTGTCTCCTCTCATCTTACTCTAATTTGAGTTTAAAAATGGTTTACCTCTCCTTCCTTCAAAGATAGTGGTTATCGTTTAATTGGGTTTTGGGAATTAATGAGCTTGGCAAATTGAAGTGGTGGTTGCCCTCTACAAGGTTTTGAAGTTTCTGGAATGGCTAAATTTTGACCAGAAGCTTGGATGCAAAACCTGGACAACGATCTATCAATTTCCGGACAGCAAGCTCAAAGGTTCTAAATGGGGTAGAAAATGAGAGGATAATCAACTAAAACTTGTGGGAGGTTTTGTCGGAGTCACATTCCTGATGAGGCTAAAGAAGAAGGAGTTCTTGTCGCTCAGACAAGGACGCTTCTCAGTTACGGAGTACCTGTACGAGTTCAACCATTTAGCTCGTTATGCTCCAGAAGAGGTGGCCACTGATGAGGCCAAGCAAGAGAAGTTCAAGGATGGTTTGTCTGAGGAGCTTCAGGACAAGCTATCTATTGTCGACTTTCTGGATTTTCAGGCCTTGGTGGACAAGGCCATCGTCGAAAGCACTCAGGAGAGCGCCAGGATTCCCGCAGCGTAAGTGGGAGGCCCACAAGTCCTCTAGGGCTAGCTATCCCCGCTTCAGTCCGTCTCAGGAGTCGCGTCAAGACTTCAAGACCCCGAGGCCGCAAGACTCGCTTTTCCTTCGCAGCCGTGCCCCATCCACGCACTGCGAGTCGCCAGGTGGCCCCTCGCAACCCGGCCGGCTGGAGTCACTTGCTTCGCCTGCAACCAGAAGGGGCATTATGCGAACCAATGCCCTAAGAAGTCAGGAGCAGCCCCTCGTCCTAATGGAGGACGCGGGCTAGGAGGTGGTTCTTCTCAGGACCAGAAGATGGTCCCTGCTACCCAAGGCGTGGCTAGTGGTCGTGTCAACCTCATCTCCGCGGAGGAGGCACAGGAGGCGCCCGACGTCGTGCTGGGTACACTTTCTGTTAACTCTCATTCTGCTACTGTTTTGTTTGATTCAGGAGCATCTCATTCTTTTATTTTTGAGTCTTTTGCTGCTATTAGTGAGCTCCTCTTTACTCCATTGTTAGTCCCGTTGCTCATCCGCTCTCCTGGTTCGGAGTTGAGAGCTGAATCAGAGTGTAGGGACTTTCCTATCGAGATTGAGGGAGTGAGATTCTTCGCGAATCTTATCCTCCTCCATTCAGCAAGTCTAGATGTAATTCTTGGTATGGATTGGTTGTCTCACCATAAGGGACAAATCAATTGTGCCAAGAAGTGTGTATCTCTATCTAGTCCTTCCGGCGAGCAGGTTCGCTTTTCGCCGAAGCTGCTAGGTCCGCATCTTTTCGCGCTGGACGCGAAGCCCTCTCTAGATATTAGTGAAGTCCCAACAGTTCGTGACTTCATCGATGTTTTTCCTGAAGATCTTCCAGGGATGCCACCAGTTCGAGACCTCGAGTTTGTCATTGAGTTGGTTCCCGGTACTGCCCCAATTTCAAAGAGGCATTATCGGATGCCACCGAACGAGTTGGTGGAGTTGAAGAAACAACTGAGTGAGCTGCAAGAAAAAGGTTTCACCCGCCCTAGCTCATCTCTGTGGGGTTGTCCTGCAATCTTCGTAAAGAAGAAGGACAATACTTTGCGCATGTGCGTGAATTACCGTCCGCTTAATGAGGTAACGGTAAAGAACAAGTATCCATTGCCCCGCATTGATGATCTCTTCGATCAATTAACTGGAGCTCGAGTATTCTCCAAGATTGATTTGAGAGTAGGATATCATCAAGTTCGGATACGACTTGAAGATATTCCAAAGACGGCTTTCTCTACTCGCTACGGCTTGTATGAATACACTGTCATGTCATTTGGCTTAACCAATGCTCCTGCCTTGTTCATGAACCTCATGAATTCAGTATTCATGGAGTATTTGGATAAGTTTGTCGTGGTCTTCATCGATGATATTCTCATCTATTCCAAGGATGATGAGGAACATGATGAGCATATGAGGCTTGTGTTAGGCAAGCTTCGTGAGCACCAGCTGTATGCAAAGTTCAGCAAATGCGCATTCTGGTTGAAGGAAGTGGCCTTCTTGGGTCATGTTCTTTCAGCAGGAGGCGTAGCTATTGACCCTAGCAAGGTCAACGACGTTCTTTCATGGGTTCAGCCTACTTCGATAACCGAAGTGCGGAGTTTTCTTGGTTTAGCGGGATATTATCGTCGCTTTATCGAGAACTTCTCCAAGATCGCGAAGCCGATGACAGAGTTGCTCAAGAAGGACAAGAAGTTCTTGTGGTCCGATGCTTGTGAGGAAAGCTTCCAGGTACTTAAGAAGCGTTTGACCACCGCTCCCGTCCTCGTTCTTCCCGATATTCACCAAAGCTTCGATATCTTTTGCGATGCTTCTCGTCGAGGGCTCGGTTGTGTCCTTATGCAAGAAGGCAAGGTAGTGGCCTATGTATCAAGGCAATTGAGACTTCATGAACTTAACTATCCTACCCATGACTTGGAATTGGCTGCTGTGGTGCATGCACTTAAGATTTGGCGACATTACCTAATCGGTAATCGTTGCGAAGTGTATTCGGATCACCAAAGCCTAAAGTATTTATTCACCCAACCAGATCTGAACCTTAGGCAAAAGAGATGGTTGGAGTTGATCGAGGACTATGACATGGGTATTCACTACCATCCGGGCAAGGCTAATGTCGTTGCCGATGCGCTCAGTCGCAAAGCGCATTGCAATGCCTTGTTGCTCCAGGAGATTCAGCCCACTCTTCTGGAGGAATTCCAGCGTCTCAACTTAGGATTGGTTGAGCATGGTTCCCTCGCTGCCTTGGTTGTGCAACCAACCTTGGTGGATCGGATTAAGATCGCTCAGCATGCAGATGCTGGAGTGAGCCGCATCAAGGAAAATGTGTCCCAATTAAATAAGTGCCTCCGTGTTCCAACTGAGGAAGCTCCGTTGGAAACCCTCGATGTCCAAGAGGATTTGACCTATCGCGAGCACCCTGTTCGCATACTCGATAAGGCTGAACGAAGAACAAGGAATAAAACCATTAGATTCCTCAAAGTTCAGTGGTCGAACCATTCGGAGGATGAGGCTACTTGGGAAAGGGAAGATCGTCTCCGTGCAGACTATCCATCTTTCTTTACCGAGTGAGCCAAATCTCGGAACGATATTTTTGTAAGGGGGGAGGTTTTGTAACATCCCAAATATGGATTTGTGTTTCAAATGTAAGAAAATAAGAAGAAATTAAAACTTTTCTTGCATCTTGAAGCCCTTGGTCATTTCTGTAATTCTTTAAAAAACAAATATGGAAAATCAAATTTAAATCTTCTTTTGACTCTAATCAAAAACCTTTGTGGCATAGATCTTGTGCCAAACCCTGGGAAATCTTTTCCCCGAGTTCTTGGAAGGCTTGGCAACACCTCTGAATTATCTCATGATTTTTAGAAATTCTTTGATAATTTTTGGAGGCAAGTCAAATTGGTCAAACCCTATTTCCCCTCTTCTGGAATTTCTGGAGAAAAATTCAGTGCCTGAAAATCTCTGATAATTTTATGAGAGGTTCCTCATGCTGTCAGCAAGCTCTAGTTAAAATTTCATAAATTTTGGAGTTTGTTTGCTACCTCAAATAATTCCTCAAAGATCAGATGTTTAGGATTCAAATTCTAACTAGTTTGCACTGTTTCTCGGGTTCGAACCGGACTCGGGCTCGAGCCACTGGACTCGGTCCAGTCAACTAGTCGCACCGACGCGGTCGATCGGGTGCGCGGGTCGTGAGCCGTTGGATCGGCATCGAACGGTCCTCGACCAGCCGAACGATGGAATCATTTTAATCCACCCGATCTGACTCAGCCGTTGGATCGGCATCGAACGGTCCTCGACAAGCCGAACGATGGAATTGTTTTAATCCACCCGATCTAACTCAACCGTTCGATTTCAATCCGACGATCGACGAGTCGTCTCCTTCCTCCGTCCGCGCGCACGTGAGCCCGGCCATGGCGTGCGCAGAGGAGAAACGAGCAGCGTGCAGTCACCTCCTTGGTCGACCTTAAACGGCTATCTCTGCGCGCATTAAATGCACGTCGTGCTCCTCCCTCAGACGTCCACTCTCCAACTGCTCTCGTCGCTCTCTCGTGCTCAAATGGCCAGGTTGACCTGAGCAGGATAACGCCGTTGCTCTCGGCCATCCTCGGCTATTTAAACTCCATTGCTTCACTCTTGGCTTCCTTTAGCACCTCCGCAACTCCAGCTAACACCCACAAGCTTGCTTGAGCTGAAATCTTTCGAAATACCTTCGGCCGCCGTTGTTGAGTTTGGAGCTTCGGTGGAGGCGGTGCAGCAGGGGTTTTATTCTTCAAGTCTTTGCTCCCTCTGCTTCCCCTTTACTCTCTGAAGCTTAACCCTCACTCAATTCGGTTCAATTTGCTCGTGGTCGAATCAATTGATTCCCAATTTCAAATTAAATCGGCATTCTTCTTCATCGGGCAGTTTTGGCTCTTCTCGGTGCATCCTTTGCGCTCAGGTAACCCCTCTTTAGTCTCTAGTGGCCTGGCACCTACTCCCTTGAACCGCAGCTGAGCTCTTTGCCGTTGCTTTTCGCCGCTGCGCCTCCTCGGTTCTCTCCGACTTGCCGCTGCTCGTCCACCGCAATTAATTCATTGGTACCATTAGGTGCGCAATAATGTTTGGGACCCATTTTGGGCACTTCTCGCACCGCCGCTGCCGCGAGCCGCGGTGGCGGCCGTTCTTCCCGCCATTTTTGCCGACGAAACAGGAGACGGTTTGAATGTGAGTCATTGCGACCGTCGATCCCGAGATCTACGGCTCGATCGCTACAAGTATGAATTGCCGCGCTGTCTCGGGTCGTGGAACCGTTGGATCCGTGATCAACGGCTCTTGAGTGCGCGTGAGCGCTCGGATCCACGTGAACCGTTGGATCCTGTCGAAGAGTTTTTCCTTCGACCATTATTCTACGACCGCTACCTGGTTGTAAGTCTTTCTACGACCACTACCTGGTCGTAAGTCCTTCTACGACCACTACCTGGTCGTTAAGTCCTTCTACGACCTGTACCTAGTCGTAAGTCCTTCTACGACTATTATCCAGTCGTAAGTTCTGCTACGACTTGCACCCAGTCGTAAGTCCTGCTATTTTCCCGAAAGGATTTATTTATCAACTGAAAAATGTGATAACTTGTAAAATGCATAACTAATTCATTTTAATTCCTTTTCGGTTGATTCAAATTTTGTTAGTTATGTTTTCAACTTAACTTTACTCTAAAAATGTTTCCAACCCCAGTATAGCTCTAGGAAATTTTGCTAATGAATAGTAGCATTTTTTATTTATAAAAGCTGAGCAAAATTGTTTTGGCCATATCTTTTGCATTAAAAATCCAAATCAATTGGTTCTTGTTGTTAAATTCTTTATAAATCATGCTCTTACTACTGTAAAATTTTCAGAATTTTTGGAGAAAGTTTACTGTTGGGTCTTTGCATTTTCTTCGTTCTTATCGGTTGTTTTTCGCTTTCTCGTTAGGATCCGAAGAGCACATTGACAATATTATTAATCCTCAGCAACATCTTGACCCACAGCAAACAGGCAAGCAGTTTGATCATGTTAATCCCATTATTTTACAAGTCTAATATATTGATTTCAACTTGTATGTATGCATTGCTATTTTGTTGTTAAATTATGGTTAATATCCTATAGTTGCATAATCTGTAGGACTTGTTTATCCTCTACTACCATGAGCCTAGGTTATTTGCTGTGATTTGAGTTCGATGGATGAGCTCTTGTCACTTAGTAGATTGCGAATTGAAATTGCTTAGAAATGCTTAGTTTCGGTAGCAATTGGCGATCATCGACACATTTATTTATTATTCCATTATGTCCAGCACTTGTGCTTTGTTACTTTGTAAAGTCAAAAACTGAAAATAAAATTATTTTAGACTTGGGCACAATGGTATGTTGGTGTGATCTGTTGGTGTGAATGGAATGGTGCCTAGGTCATCAAGGACCGAGTTACTTGTGTCACTAAGCCAAGCGCTTATGCGTGCTAACCACGCGAGAGGGATATGGGACCTCTCTTGACTTAGTACTTTGGCGTGTGTTATCTTCGAGTCGCAGGAGGGGGTTGTTTGTGTTGTGTGAAACATGATATGTGTTCTTGTGTTGGGTGTGCGGTGGTGGAGATTCCGGGTAGGCTCTCCACCTCGAGGAGCATTGTAGTTGTCCAAGGCTTTACCAGCGACGGGTAGTTGACCGAGGCTTTACAATGACTCCGACACAACGTATGGGTTTCTATCCATACGGGCGGCACGTGGGTAATACACAATATTGGAAATGTCTCATAGGACTTAGCCGTGCCGGTATACCTAAGGAAGTGTACTTAATAGCTTGGCAAAAAGGCGATCTCGCGTGTGGGTACATTGGTATACCCCTGCAGGGTATAAAACTATTCGAATAGCCTCGTCCTAGGTTATGGACATGCTTGGTAAGGTCGTGCAAGAACTAGACTACAACCTTTTAAAAATTAAAATTTGACATGGTTGGTATGAATGGGTAATTCATGCTATTGTTGTGGTGACTATGGGTTGGTCACTTCCAGGATTGTTGTTGTCAACTATCTACTATTATGTTGTTGTCATTTATGATTATTTGAACATTAAAAACAGGTTTGTTAACTTGCTTTTAAATGTACTACATTATTGCAAATAAAGTTTGCTTTGTGCTGAAAACGAAACATACAGCCTCCACTTAAATAAGCTTGCATATAGCATATGTATAGGTCTGTTACTCTACACGTAAGTCTTGCGGAGTACAATTTTTGTACTCATTTGCTTTGCTTAACTATTTGTTGCAGAGGAGGAAGGTGAGCCCCAAGGGCCTCACTTTTGTGAAATGTGCTGTGGATTCGACGACTAGCTTGGCGGTCCGGTCGGTTGCCTTGTGGGTTAAAGGCACACTGATTGGCTCTTTTGGTTTATGGCCATCTTATGGCACTTTTGCTTCCGCTGTTCAATTTCTATATGTATATGTCATTTGGCCTGTCGGCCTCTTTTTTGTAATAACTATCCTTTATTTATGTTATCTTCTGGTTTCTTGCTTTGCTTCGGTTCTATGTGAATGAATGGAATTGATGCATGAATTTTGTAAAGAGGTGTATATACTGCATTTCTGGGACAATTGGTGACTAAGCATTACAAGCCCAATAAACCGGGGTCTCACACGATCGAAAAGGACGAGATGGTTTATTGCGCTTGTTCATGATCACATTGCATAACACTCCTACTGGTCGAAATTCCACCATCGGAGTATGTCGTAGTGTGTGGTCGCATCAAGGCAATGATCAGATTGGTTCAGAATAGGGTTAATATGATTAGTCCGATGATTTCCATGGCTCAATTACGTGAATAAGGGACTGCCGTGCTGGGTAATCGTACCGTGCATTATAGGTAGTATGTGTTCATGTCGCCCGATAGAATGAGATTCTAGGCCTAACTTGTTTTGCAGGTTTTTGTGGATAGTATGACCCATGATGTATGAGATGCATGTATGTGTGTAGTGTTCATGACCTGCGTTTCATGTTTATTGCAGCCCAAGACTGTCTATATTTGTATAACGGCCTGCTTGTTGACTTGTGGTGCTTCTTCACTCTTTGTAATTTATTACTAGTGCTATTAGAATTAATGGCTTAGTGGGAGTACTTGGAGGATTTAGCCACTTGGAGACATGGCAAATAGGAATCTCGACGATGGAGATCACCATGTGGAAGGGTCATACTATATCACAATGCAATTTGATTGTCTGTGAATGCCTTTATATTCATGTTCATTTATTTCTATGCATGTTATTTAATTGCTTTAAATGCTTTTAACATGGTAGAAGTAAAATTCTCTTACATAATATTAAGTTAAATTGATGCCCTCCCAATTAGCTGCACCATCCAAAGTCATGTATTTTAATGGTAGGACTTGCTAAAGCAGTGTGCCATTAATATTCCTTGACTAGATGGGTTTGTGTCGGACACTTACACGCACAACATTGGTTTAACTTGACAAGGCCATCATAACGGTTATGGAATTTGGAGCATAGGGTTGGGTGCTGGAGCATAGAGATGCTGCCCAACAAGAAGAGTCATATAGAGATATGATTAGCAAAGGGTTGCTTACCAAATTCACTAATCTTCTAGCAGTGATGCCCAAACTCACTAGTAGATTAACTGATTGCGGGTCTTGAATCACTAAATGTCATAAGAGGGATATGGTATTCATTGGGAGTATCTTTATTAAATTGTTTAATAGAAGTTACTTTTCTTTAACATATGTCTTAGTTTTGCATATTTTATGTTGTAGATCATGGCACCAACTACTGTGCTTACATCCAGTTTTGCTTTACGTTCGATACTTGATAAGGAAAAACTGTATGGAACAAATTTTGCGTATTGGTCCCGCAACCTAAGAATGTTTCTTAGGCAAGATAGAAAGGAACATGTTGTACAGGAACCAATTCCTGATGTGCCTGCTGAGAATGCTACTGCTACTCTTTAAACAACATATAAAAAGGCATGTGTTGAGCCCCTTGATGTTAGTTGTCTCATGCTTGCTGCCATGAACTCAGACCTTCTGAAGCAGTTTGAGAATATTGAGGCCTACGATATGATCATGGCGCTCAGGCATGTTTGAGACACAAGCAAGAACTGAGAGGTATAAGATCTCAAATAAATTATTTGGGACTAAGCTAGCTGAGGGTAGTTCGGTGAGCCCACATGTAATCAAGATGGTTGGTTACACATAGATCTTAGAAAAACTTGGTTTTCCACTTAGTCAAGAGTTGGCTACGGATTTGATTCTTGCTTCGCTTCCTGCAAGCTATGGGCAGTTCATTCTGAACTTCCATATGAATGGCTTAGACAAGAATCTCATCGAATTGCATATGATGCTCAAGACTGCAGATGACAGTATTAAGAAAAGCAACAGTCATGTGATGATGGTGCAAAAGAGTACAAGCTCCAAGAAGAAGGCTAAGATAGTTTCGGATGGGATCCAAGCTAACAAGCCTAAACCCAAGACTAAGTCCGGCTCGACTCAAGAGAATGAATGATTTTACTGCAAGGAGCCATGCCATTGGAAGAGGAACTGCAAGAAATACCTGGCTGGTCTGAAAAAGAATGGTGGGACTAAACCTTCCACTTCAGGTATTAATGTTATAGATATTTTTTCTTACTGATTCTTTTGTTAACTCCTGGGTATTTGATACCGGATCGGTTGCTCATATTTGCAATTCGATGCAGAGTCTAACAACGAGTAGGAGAATTGCAAGGGGAGAGATGGATCTTCGCGTCGGGAATAAAGCAAGGGTTGCTGCATTAGCCGTCGGAATTTTGCCATTACTTTTGCCCACAGGATTTATTATGGAATTAAATAATTGTTATTACATTCCAGCCATAAGTAGAAATATCATCTCTACCTCATGTTTGATGGCAGAGGGTTATAAATTCATTATTGAGAACAATGGTTGCTCTATATTTTTGAATAAAATGTTTTATGGCCATGCTCTGTTTTGAACGGGTTGTTTATTTTAAATCTTGATGATGCACCTATCTATAATATTAATGCAAATAGGGTTCGACCTAATAATATAAATTCTACTTTTATTTGACATTGTCGTTTTGGTCACATAAGTGAGAAACGTATGAAGAAGCTCCATGATGATGAAATTCTAAACTCATTTGATTTGGAATCATTTGAAACGTGCGAATCTTGCCTACTCGAAAAGATGACCAAGACACCTTTCACTGGTCAGAATGAGAGGCCGTCCGACTTGCTGGCACTCATACATACTGATGTATGTGAACCAATGAGCACGACAGCTAGAGGTTGTTTTTAGTACTTCATTACTTTCACCGATGACTATAGTAGATATGGATATATCTATTTAATGAGGCACAAGTCAGAATACTTTGAAAAGTTCGAGGAGTTCCAGAGTGAGGTACAGAATCAACTTGGCAAGACAATGAAATCCTTATGATCTGATTGCGGAGGTGAATTTTTGAGCCATGAATTTGGTGATCTTCTGAAGCAATGTGGAATTGTTCCACAGCTTACACCATCGGGCACCCCGCAATGGAATGGGGTGTTGGAAAGGCGTAATCAGACCTTGTTGGACATGGTTCGATCGATGATGAGCTAATCGGATCTGCCATTGTCTTTTTGGGGTTACGCTCTAGAAACTGCAGCTTTCACTTTAAATAAGGTACCATGTAGATCAGTAGATAAGACACCATATGAGATATGGACTGGGAACAGTACTAGCTTGTCTTTTCTAAAGATTTGGGGATGTGATGTCTATGTTAAATGTTTGGCGTCTATGTAATTCCCTGTTTGTCGCTTCAGCGTAAGTCTTTAAAAAAACAATCGCGGAGTCGCCGGTTTATCGGTAAATCGTGGGAAGGGAAAAATATTAATTGAAGAGCAATAGAAAAGAAATATAATATAATATAAATTATATTTAAATTCAGCGTTAGGCTGCCAGGGAGGTGGGCCAACCACCCTTGGGCCAAGGGCCCAAGGGGGTGCGCCACCCACCCCCCAAGCCGCACCCCCCCTCTCCTTTAACCCCAGCCCTTTTCTCCCCCTTCCCTCCCTACAGCCGCCACCCTCCCTCCACCTCCTCTTGGGCGCCTCCCCTTTCCCCCCTGCTGCTACCAAGGAGCTTCCCCATTGCTGCCCTTGGAGAAGGAGAAGAAGGAGAAGGCAAAGAAGAAGAAGGGGAAGGAGAAGAAGAAGAGGAGGAGGAATTGGGGAATTTCTTCAGCTAGGTAATTTTCTCTCATCCCAAACCCTCTCATCTTAGGAGTAATTAGGGTTCTTGGGACGGATTTTGATGGGAGAGTTTAGATTAATTGGCCGATTAAGATTTACCTGCTGTCTGTTAGTAGATCGATTCGCGTAGCGCGGCTGTTTCCGTGGTTTTGATCTAGAAAATGATTTTTCCTGCGGGTCTTCCCAAAAGGAAAGTTGTAGAAGATTGCCAGATGCATCTGCTGTTTTGTTTTCAGTTTTTCTACCATGGGATCTGGGAGATACGGAGTCGGCAATACCGCTGTCCCTCAGGCGGGCAGATTGGTACAGACCGACTGTAATTCGGGTTTTAAAAATAGTAGATTAATTTTATGGTTAGGGCTGTAATTGAGAAAGTTGTAGATTATTCAGAGTTCTAGTTGTTGCAAAATTTTCAGAATTTTTGGACCTCTATGCTGTCGTGGGAACGCGATTTAGTGTCGCTGTCCAGTCTGCCAGATCAGAAAGTTTGCTCTGTTTAGGGCACAAAATTACAACTAGTTATGATCCGAATAAAAATAGGAGTTCTACACGAAAATCGTAGGTTTTTTAGTCATGATTCCAGAAATGTATCACTTGCTGTATTTGTTCCATTAGTTTAAAAGATACGAAATTATGAAGCAACACTGCTGCAGAAGGGTTCTTGCTGTTGTGCTGAGCGGAGAGGATTTGTACGGGTTCGGGGTTTAGCGACGCTTACAATTATTTTTTTTGTGCTTGTTTGCTGTGGCTTGGTGTTGAGAGATACCTTTTGGACAGGTGGTCTCGACCTTGAGCGTTCTTGATTGTTTTTGCTTCGATTCGTCGGTTCGAGGCAAGTGATCGTAGCGGTGGTTGCTACCGTTTAACTTGTTATTCCTTCTACTTGCATCTTACATTATTTTCGTAATTTGATACATTATGCCATGATTGCAAGATATTGTTAATTGGGGAGTTGATAGCAAGAATTTATTTATTGTATGTTGTTAATATGATAGTAGACTTGTGTAATTCTCGCTTAAGGTTATAATGTGAACATGAAAATAACTTGTGGTGGATGTGGATATGTTGAGAGTATGTTAATGCTCCTGGTGGATGAATTAATGTGATTAATGGAATATCATATCATTCATGTCATATCATGTTATTTGCATATGTGGATGTCGCCGCACTTAGCCGCGACCGTACCGGTACATCATTGTTTATTGTCGTAATAAGATGCACCTCTTCGCCCGCGGAAGTGTCTTATATTGCCGTAATACGATACATTGCAATTCCTACCCTGGCAAGAGTGATGTGGAGCATAGCATGAAGCATTCATACGCATAAAGGGATATTTAAATGATTGCATTCATATGCCATTTAAAAACCGAAAACTGATGAGGTTTGATTTATGATAGTTTGTGGTAGCTTATTAATTGTGGAAACGACTGGTGGTTGTGTATGTATGAAACTATTGATGATGTTTATTTGTTCGTAGTTGAAATAACTTGTTAAAATGTTTGCTTGCTGAGATTTATATCTCACCCTTGTTTTCCACTCCCCACAGGTGGACTTTGAGCATGCATTGGGAAGGGTAGAGCAGCACCACAATGATGCACATGGATTTTGTCTTAATGCGGAAATAAAGTCATAAGAATTCTAGTTTTACGTAGCTGTCTTATGGAAGATTGCTTCAATGTTTAATTTGGAACCGTTCCTTTGGTTATTATGTTAAGTTGATTTTTTTTTGAATATTTCATTGTTCTCCTTATTCGATTATTTTCTAGTAGTTTATGCTTCCGCTTATATTATCATGTTAATTAAATGTTGCCAGTTTAATTTGTCTTGCAAATTGGCTAGTGGTAGAGTAGTTCAAAGCATCCTAGGGTAATGTGGGTCTTGGGGTGTTACAGTCTGATAAACTCACACCCAAGTCAGATAAATGCTTCTTTATAGGATATCCTTGGGAAACCAAAGGATATTATTTCTACAACCGGGAAGAAGGCAAAGTTTTTGTTGCCCGAAATGGTGTCTTTTTGGAGAAAGAGTTTCTTTCAAAAGGAGTCAGTGGGAGAAAGGTGCAACTCGAAGAAATTCGGGAAACGCCTGAAAGTGTTTCAACTCCCACTGAACCTCTACATGAGGAACAAAATATTGTTGAACCTGTTGATGAGGCATCAGCCCCACATAGATCTAAAAGGCCGCTTGAATTGCCTATAAGGTGTAACACCCCAGCCTAGCATAGGGCCTAAGATGCTACTAAACAACCTCCCTACAATATTTCACTTCGATTTACTGAAACAAATTTTAGCAAAACATACATCTATGTACGACTTAACTCAAGTCAACAAGAACTAGCACAAGCTACAATAGATAGTAATATGACTACCACAAATCAGATAATGATTACTTAGGCATGACTCCTGCTATTTCTCATCCAGACCGAACCAAAAGAATAAAGAATAATAACGAGAGTAACTCCTTATCAAGAAAACATAAATCATAAGGATTTTCAAAGAAGAGCAAGAGGAAGAACTAATCAGGTTGTTCGTATTATTCTCTCAAATATAACTAACAAATCAAACTAAGATAAAAACATTAATCGAAATCATTCACCATAATTATTGGCTACTACGAATACAATAAAATTAGTCAATGTGAGGGGTGAACTCAGTCTGAAACATAAACAAATAATAGTACGAGTGTGAAACTTAGGTAAACAACCTTATTTATTTTCCACGGTGAATATAAGTGAAGTGCACCAATCTACCCCTTCCCATGCATGTCGTTGCCTCGAAAGGTACCTAAAAGAAAGCAACAACAAACGTGAGTCCATGACTCAGCAAAGTACAACAAGGATAATAAACCAAACAGCATGAGTAACCATTAGGAATGTCAAATCACCGCATGAACATTAGTAAGGAATTATAGATACATCTCTAACACTGGAATGCACTACGTACGACATGAATGCTCTACCTTTCTTCTTTGCAAATACCGGTAATGCGGAGTAGTACATCCATCGATGCGTACTCAAGCCTGTGCCCTCAAGCACAGGGACCTCAAACCCACACTCGACGAGTGTGTGAACCCATGTCAGTCCAATACATGACGGGGACCTCATGCCTATCCAATGTATGACGGGGACCTCAAAAGAAACAAGGCTTGCTACCAAGTAGTCCAAGAATCAAAAGTGAATACCATGATGCAATTGAATTTTATAATCTCATTTCAACATGAGAGACATAGCATTCCACGACAATAGCATAGAAATAAACTCAGAAGTAAACCATTGCATTATCATGAATAATGTATCCCAATTCAATCTATACTATTTGTACTTGCCTCAACCGAGAGACGGATGACGACGATAGGAAACCTTCAACCCTGGTGTTCACCACCACCTGGAAACCGTAAAGTATACTAAGTATACCACTCAAAAGTGTACAACACAGCAACATAACCAAAAATAAAATCATTCGCTCCTAATCGCAACCCGAACTTACCGACGCACTCCAAACCACATTCTGTCCAACCAGACAGCTATCAAAGTAAAATCCATAACTTTTGAGTCAAAACTCCAAAAGTTATAAATCCAATTTTCCTAGAATCTACACAAGCATAGCTACAACTTCTCAGGTGACTAAAAAGTCATTTTCCCCCATTTATGCCTCTCTTTTTAATCTCGAAGACCGTTCTGTCATCATCGGTACTACTGACTTGAAAACTTGGTAACCTCTATTTGATACATTCAAATTTGATGGTCTAAAACTCTCTGGTAAGATAATAAAATTATCTACAATAACTTA
Source organism: Hsuehochloa calcarea (assembly GCA_036346395.1). Lineage (NCBI taxonomy): Eukaryota > Viridiplantae > Streptophyta > Magnoliopsida > Poales > Poaceae > Hsuehochloa > Hsuehochloa calcarea. The sequence continues at coordinate 45,356,730 of CM070609.1, read as the reverse complement.
GTTGGCGTGACTCTCTAATTCTACCATTAACATGATCTAATCTACAATTGAAAACATGAAGTCAGAATCTGACAATCTGAAGGAACAGCTGTACACGAAAAATCAGTATCTTTCAATTGGCTTATCCAAAATTTATGATCTTTATCAATCTGGAAAGCTAATAAAAGTATCCACGAAAGTTGTGTTGGGAGACTCCTCTGAATCGTCCATAATCTAACCCTTATCTACTAAATAAGGTGACTGTTGTAATCCCGTCTGGATGTCTGGATAGCAGTAAAGAATCTAACATATCTCCCAAACCAGAACTCCAAATTCAGTGATCTCAGACTCTATGGAAAGCTGAGAACAAGCCCCACAACTCTCTAGGAGACCTTATCCTCGAATGCACAATTTACCTATGCGAGAACTGACGAGCAATCTGAGTACAGATTACTGAACTTATGCGCAACAACTCAACGATTATCTAATCGGTAAAATTTAAAGATCAAAGCAGCCTCAACCAGTGGGGAGATCATTGTTACCCCTTGAAGATGCTGCTAAACTCTCTGAAGATCCCCTATGAAGAACTCCGTCCTCCCAGTGCTCCTTCCTCTCACCTTTGTTTGGTGCAGCCCCGGCTTCTCCCTTCTTCCTTAGCTTCGGTCAGCAGCAATGGGGGCAGCACCAAGGGGAGGAGGTGCGGAGATGGCTGCTGGACAGGAGGGAGGGTGGCGCCTTGGAGGGGAGAGGGGGCCGGCGGCTTGTAGGGGAGAGGGGGTGGCGGCTTGGAGGGGAGGGGGAGGGAAAGGAGGTAGCTAGGGTTTAGGGAGGTGGAGGGTGGCACCTCCTTATGGCCGCTCCCCCCTTTGGGCCTCATGGGCCATGGCCCATGGCCCAAGTTGGTAAAATTCCATGAAAACCCCCTTTTAAATATTTTCTTTTCCTCCTATTTATGAGTTCTTCCCAAGAAACAATCGGAGTATTACACTCTACCTCCCTTAACAGGATTCAACCCCGAATCTAAACTCTGATCTATACAAAAGAAAACTACGATTGGAAATTAATGACAGAAACACGTACCTACTGTGAACAAATCTAAGCACTATTCATGCATGCGAGACTCCAGTTCCCATGTGGTCTCTCTCTCTGATTGGTGAGACCAAAGCACCTTGACATATTTCAACGTCTTGTTCCTCAGGACTCGCTCTAACTCTTCCGAATTTTCACTGGCCGAGATTCAAAGGTAAGATCCTGCTCAATTCTCAATGGCTCTAATGGAATAGCATGTTCTGGATCTCTCAAATATTTCCTCAATATGAAAACATGTAACTAAGCATAACTAAGCATCTCTATGATACCCATGTTGGTGCTACAAATATGTCCAACTAAAATCAGCCCTTCCTATGGTGTCAAAGGATATCACAATATTCAATGTGGTAATGCCAATTAGGTAATTATCTACTATTGAAAACAATTGATATAAAATTAGCATACATATTGATATAAAATTATATAATTTTGCAATAATGGGTACACCATGATCAAAGGTCTACGACTTGCCTTCGTCCAAGCTAGCTTCAGAAACAATGGAATCTATACGCATAATGCGAGACAAATAAATAATGATAAATCCAAATAAAATCTAAAAATTATAAAATTGGTACCAAAATCGAGATATTGGATTTATATTAATTTAGAAATAAGAATTGATAGAACCAAAGTTCGTTGGAAGGCGAACGAACACCCAAAAAATTGTCATAAATGGAAATTCTAGGAAAAAGAGGAGGGAAATATTCCAGAGAATATATATATATATATATATATATATTCAGAATTACGAGTTTTACTCGAGACATTGACAAGTGGGTCCCATTTGGAAGTGGCACAAGGAGCAAATAGAAGGAAGAAATAGAGATAGGAGAGCTCCAAGCGCAAAGGGCAAGGGGCGGCGCCGCCGAGTGGTAGCATGGTGGCTGCCGGTGATGGCAAAAATGGGTTGGGGCGGGGAGGTGGAGGCGGCGACAACAGACGATGATGACCGGTGGCGGCGATGGCGCGGGTGGAGGCGCACGGGCGGCTCAGGGCGGTGGGGCTTCGGCGGTGACCGAGCAAGGCCGGCACGATCATGAGGTGCACGGCGGTGAGGGGATGCGGCCAGCGGGGTCAAGGTGTCCCGTGGATGGCCGAGGTGGTAGGGATGATGGTGTGGCAGCATCGGCATGCTCTAGTGATGGAAATTCCAAAGTTGAGGATGGGGATAAAAAGATGATGATTGGGAACACCACGTGACATGGTCAATATGGTGGAAAGCTCGCCGGAGAAGAAGATGCTTGTTCTCCCTTTATAGGGTGAAGGTGATACTCAGATCGACTGGGAACACCCACGGAAAATGGGCGACAGTTTCAATTGACATTGAACGACGACAGAAAATGGCAAAATTTGATTGCCAGGATGTTGATGGCGAGCAATTGAAGGTAGAATGACGTGGGTGACGGTATTAGGGTCGTGGTGCCATTGATGCACGGACGAGGGGAAGTGGCGGTGCACAGGTGGGCATTGGCGGTGGCTTAGTCAGGCTGGGAGCAAGCGCAAGGGCAAGGGGCAGCGCGCGGCATCAGTAGCGAGGGACGCAAGCGGCTCAGTCAAGAAGAAGAACAGAGGCAGAGAGTTAGCAGAAAATAAGAAGAAAGAAAGAAAGAAAAGGAAAAGAAAAGAAAAGAAAAGAAAGAAAAACTGAAAACTCTAAAAATAAAATATATGAAGAGAAAAACCAAGAAAATTCCATAGAACCTAAAGAACTTGAAAAAAACAAATTTTGAATTTAATTGAAGTTTATTTTAATCATTTAAAATGTTTTCATTTTCAATAATATCAATTTAAGCTTTCATTAACACAGGAAAAATTCAATTGGTTGCTTTTATTTTGAAAATTTCAAAAAGACTTGAAAATTGGGATATTACAACAGACCTCGAGTTCCTCCCTCCTGCTGCGACCTTGTCACACCACGTCATTAGCTCACCAGCCTTAAAATTCATTGACTCGCAAGTTCTCGCTGCCCAACCGTGACAATGCCGCCATCATATCGCCGCTTCCTACGTCTATAAAGCCTCCGAGCGCGTCACCATTGTCACCTCACCTCACTCGTGCTTTTGCCCTCACTCACTCTTCCTCCCACCCTTTCAATCGCCGGGAAAAAGTCCAAGTTCGATCTCCCAAGCAGTTGCTACCTTCCAGTGCACCTTCTTGCACGCTGTCACCGCGGAGTAGCTCACCCGCACATAGTTTGGTTTCTAGTAACTATGAAGCCTAGTTTTCCCTATAGCACAGTAGTGTCACCGCCCTCCTCATTGTCACGCCCCTGCCTCGGGCCACCTCCCGACATGCTACCAACAACATTTGGTTTGTCGTCACCACTGCATTCCATTTGGCCATCCTGGGAGCCAGCAGAGCACCACCTCGCCGACGGCGGGCTTCCTCCCAAGCCGTCTAGAAGCTCCTTTGTCTCTGCTCTGCGCTGAGAGATGTGACGTGGACGCTAACATGGCAGCCACGTGGTGTCATTAAGGTTAAGTGGTGGGAATTAAGTTAACTAATAAATCATGGCAAGTGGGCACGAAATGTTTAGTTAGTTAATTAAACCATTGGTTTTAGCAAGGTTACTGCATAGACTGAGTTCATGGATGATGGTTTCTGTCTAGTGGGCCTTAGCTCATGTGGACCGTTCAATGGATCTAGTCCTATGGACCATGGCCACACCTGTTTGCCTCTCAGGTTTTCCCAAATTAAAAAAAGAGTGTAACATCTCAAAAATTCAAACTTTGGATAATTCTATAGAGAATAAATATGGAAATATTTTGAGCATGTTTTTTCAAATTTTTCTCAAACCAATTATTGTGTTTGCATACAAACAGTGACCTTAAAAGAATTTTTTTTAGAATGCTTCAGAATAGATAAAATTCTAGAAAAATTACATAAACAATTAAATAGAGTCAGTAGCCACCACAAAAAATCTCATAATTGTTAAGTCTCATATGGTATGTTTTAAAATTTGACAAACATTTAGCCTATTCAAAAATTCAAAACCTAATTGATTTTTCTCACCGCTCCATTGGGTCGAAACTGCCGCGGCCCAATGCCCTTCAAGCACCATCTCTGCCTAGGCCACCCACCCTGCTCCCTTACTATCATCCTGACTAACGTCCAGCCCCACCTGCCAAGGGTCGTCGTCCACTTCGCGCCGTGCCAACTCGCAAGAGTGCGCCCGCGCCTACTCCACCCCACCCCTGGTTTGCTAGGCGGCCCGCCGTTTTCGATGGAGTGATGCACCGCCAACTACTCTGTGCGCCATCCCGTTGCTACAGTGGCCAACGACCCTCTCCACCGCTTTTCCCCGCACAGGTGGAGAACGAGAGCGTGTGCCCTCGAGTTCTCACCACGCCTACCAATTTCTCGCCACCTTTCTCGCGCAATTCTCACCAGTACATAAACATATGTGCATGTCATCTTCTCTACAGCTCGTCCCTCATTCAATCTCGTGCAACCCCTAAGCTCCTAGCTCTCTGGATTGTTGAGAATGAGTGCATCGTTATCCACGCTGGTGAGCGAGCTCCCGATTGACATTGCTTCTGTTGAGCTCCTCTTCCCATGACATGCATGTCACATTGCTCCTTGTGCTTCACTCATTCGCTTCCTTTGCTTGATATGGCCTCTAGAGTCCTGTAGCACTAAAACGTCATGTGGATATCGTGGGGATATGTGCATGATCTTAGAGTGATGAGTCAATTGGCAATGTCATTGTTGGTATGATGAATCTCGCGTTTTTGGAAAACTTGATCTTTGTCGTGTCATTGGCGGTCCGACGCGTGGCGCACGGTCGACTCAAATATGTGGCATCCGATCAAGAATGCTTGCCGGTCCGACCGCCACGCTTATGATGGAGTTTGGGGCTAGGCCAAAAATAGGTTGTGTAGGCATGAGAGGGGAGTCTCCTGGATGTGGTCACATAATTTTTGGAGCTCCCAGTCAAAAGTTCTATCCAGTTGAAAATTCCAGAGAGGTTGCAGATTTTCAAGTTGAAATTTGGCTAAGTCTTCTGGGGCGGTCAGACCGCCGTTTTGTAATCGGTCCGACCGCTGGGAAATCGGTCCGACCGGCTTGGTAGGGCGGTCAGACCAGCTTCCACTTGGACTTCGGCCATGTTGGCAATGTTGTGTTTTGATATTGTTTAATGCATGAGTTTCAATGCTTTATTGTTGCATATTGCACTGTTGAGCTAATGTGGGTCAAGTTGTGAAGAACTTGTTCCCGGAGACGATTTCTTTGTCTATTGCTGTGCAGGTGGCTTGTAGGTCGACGACGTCAACGGCAAGGACGATCCTGACTAAGCTGAGAGCTGAGGTCCACAACGATCATGGATGTCGGGTGAGGTCGTGTGACTCAAGCATGATGCAGAATGGACAAGATGGATCGAACGGGTAGTTCGTTGCAACTGGTTGGATCAAGCGGCGCGGGGGTCGGTGCAAGTGCCTTGGAGGTTTTGATGTGATTCGGACGGGAGAGACTTGCCGACATGATGAGAGCCGCTGATCAACCTACACGTGTTGAAGCAGGCGATTGCTTCAATAGATTTGTGTGTGTGTGTGGGTCCCATTTGTGTTGGGCCTTAATGGGAGCCCATGAGACAAACCCTAGCCTCTCCTATAAATAGAAAGGGGGAGATGGAAAAAAAACCCCAAGCACTCAAGCATTCATTTAGAAACAGTCCAACTTTTCTATGGTTTGGAGTGGAGAGGAGAGGAGAGGAGAGAAATTTGTGTGTGCTCTTGGATTGAGCTCTTGTCCTTGAGGGAGTGGCTTTGTAAGCAACATCTTGAATCAATCAATCTATTGATGTTTGCTCACGGGTGAAGTCTCATTTGCCTTCTTCTCTCTTTTGATGATTTTGGTGCTTCCTTGCTCCGGGTGTTTATGCTTGGTGTCTTGACCGATTTTACCTTGCTATGATGTGTGAGAATACTCCTAGAATCATCTAGATCATCAATCCCCCACAAGCAAGTTTTGGATGAATATTTTCATATTTCTAGGTTTTGAACACTTCTTTGGTAAAACCTTAAGAGATCGATTCTTTGAAGTGGATCTGGACGATCATCGCTAGAAATAAGTCTTAGATATCCTTAGGGAGGTGTGCTCCAAATTTGGTCAAGTTTCATTGGTTGAATCAAAAGTTGGACCAATTTTCGTTTTGGATTTGGGCATTGTGCGTTACCTCTGGACTAAATCAGTCTGACCGATTTTACACCGCCGGTCCGACCGCCCGACAGTCAGACCGCCAATTGAGCGCCGGTCCGACCGCCAGGCAGTCAGACCGCTATCACTACACCGGTCCGACCGGCCCAGTGAGATAAATTATCCATTTTTGAGTCTCGTGGTTAAGGGGGTAATCGAATTCAGCATAAGGCTTTCTCTGTGCATTTACTGATCTTCTTAGCTTTCATAGCTAGAGGAGAAAAGTGCGTGTTGAATTTGTTTAAGGCGAAAAATCGAGAAAGCGCCTATTCACCCCCCTCTAGTCGCCTTTACGGTCCTACAAGTGGTATCAGAGCCCGGTTAGCTCTTCTCTTAGATCTTAACCGGTCTTTGGAGCCATGGCGACTGACAAGTATTCAACCAAACCATATGTTTTTGATGGAGTTGATTTTGCTTATTGGAAGGCCCGAATGCAGGCCTACATCGAGGCTCAAGGGCACGCAATTTGGCTTAAGGTAAAAAATCCTTATGTCGTGCCAGCCGATGACGATGTGATCACTCCAGATGTGGAGGCCAACAGCAAGGCTCGGAATTTTTTGATCCAAGGTCTTAGTCGATCGGAGTTTGAGCGTGTCGCTCATTTGCGGTTTGCTCATGAGATCTGGCGGACTCTGTGATTATCACGAGGGCTCCATCGCGATCAAGGAAGTGAGACAGTAACCACCTCAAAAAATTTACTCCAAGATCGAGCAAAGACCTGGTGAGTCTTTAGATGAGCTGTGGGGAAGATTTTCTAAGATTCTTCATGATCTCCACGCTGTTGACCTCGTCTTCACTGTTTCAGAAAATGCACGACAGCTTTTGGGTGCTCTTGATGTGAAGGTCTGGGGAATGAAGATCACTTCCATCAATGACAACACTGTCATGAGTGAGCTTACCATGGATAAGCTATACTCGAGGTTGAAGACGCATGAGATTGATTTTATCTCGCGTCTCCCCAAGACAGAGTCGATGGCATTAGTGGTCGACAAATCTAAGGGTAGCTCTTCTGATTCCTTGGATGTTAGCTCATCGGGTTTTTCTTTATCAGCTTTGCATTCTTTGAGCGATGAGCAACTTGAGAAACTACCTAAAGATGATTTAGCCCTCCTATCCACCAAATTCATGAGAGCATACAACAAGGTGAGGAACAGGAGGAGAGGTGACCCTACCACTTGCTTTGAATGTGGTGAGCCAAACCACATTAGCTCTAGGTGCCCCAAGCTGAAGGGCAAGGAGGAGAAGGAGTCACACAGGCATCCTCAAACGAAGGATGCCAAACCCAAGAAGACAAACTATCGCAAGTTTGTCACCGGGTCCTTGCCACTATAGAGAATGTGAACATGAGCGATGTGGACTCAGAGATGGAGGACGACGAGAGTGACTCCCGTGGCAAGAAGAAGGCCCATGACTTCACAGGCATGTGTTTCATGGCCAAGAACAGCCACGACACTGACTCCTCCAATGACGAGGATCCTTTCAGCGATCCTGATGAGGTATGCCCTTCGCTTGCTCATATGAAAAGGGCTTTGATGCTTGCTGAACAGAAATTGCATAAGCAAGCTAAAATGATTAAGAAACAGGACACTATGATTAATAATTTGAACCTAGAAGTCGTTAGTCTCAAATCCATTAATCCTGATGATATTTGTGATTCCTGCTCTAGCTTGCTTAAAGAATTGACAAGCTTAAAATCTGTTCATTCCTCTGTAGTGAATCAATTAAAAGATGCTCTTGATGAACTAGAATCTCTCAAGTCTAGTTCTGTTTGCATGGATGTCATTTCTCTTGATGTGACTGCATTGGATGCTATCCCTTTAACTTGCTCAAACTGTGCTTTGCTTGAATTAAAATTGGATAGCGTCTTGAAAGAATTACAAAAATTTGATGCTAGTCACACTTGCTCTCATTGTAAGAATAATAGGATTAAAATGCAAGAGATAACAGAAATGGTTGTGTACTCTAGATCTGCTTCATGTGAAAATTGTCCTAAGCTTACTATTGAGATTGAAGCTCTAAACAAGACTCTAGAAGAAAAAGCTAAAATTGAAAAATCCATGTCTTTTACTGCTTCTAAGAAAGTTATTAACTCTATCTCTTGTGTTTTGAATGCTGAAGTTGAAACAATTGTTGGTAAGATACAAGAGGCATTTAGAGTTAAATTTAAGGAGCATTTGAATAGGATTAAAGATTCCTATTGTGTGTCTTGTGAGGCTTTAAAAGTGGAAGTGGCTCTTCTTAAGAGTAAGAATGATGAGGCAATCAAGTCTAGAAAGTGCACTAGATGTGAGGATTTAGCCAAAGAGAATGATTACCTCAAAGTGACTCTTGAGAGGTTTTCTAGTGGGGAAAAGAAACTCAACATGATTCTTGACCAATCCAAAGTGAGTGTGAAAAATAGTGGCCTAGGTTTTAATCCCCTAGAGCATTCCAAGAATCACCCACCTAAGATTGCTAGAGTTGTGAAAAGTGGTCTGTTTTAGTTAGAACCTCCTAAGCCATCCAAGATTCTTTTCAAATCTGCAGGTTTTGCTCAAACTCTTTCTGGCAAGAAAGGTGCTTCTGTTTCACCAGTACAGACCTCTCAAAAGGTCAAGTACCATTGCACCTTCTGTAAGAAAGATAGCCACACTGTTGAGTTCTGCTTCCGGAGAGCAAAGATTGAGAGAAAAGAGAGGATGAGCGCTTTGAGAACCATTAGAGTAGTCCCTTCACCTGTTGTGGTCTCTAGAGCTAGGCAGCCTATTTATCGTACTACATATAGGCCTAGGTTTGTAGAGAACTTTGTTAACTCTTTTGGTGGGTCTAAGCAGCATTCTGGTCTAGGATATCGTGAGGAGAGACCACGGGTAGCATCTAGACATGGGGATAATCAATCTTTTGGTAGATCGTTTCGGAGAGGTCTAGGTGGTTCTCGTGTGCATTCTTATGATTTTGTTCCTGGTCATTTTTTTGCTGCTTCTACTGTTGTTCCCAGACATCGTGTATCTCAGTACTGGATTCCTAGATCTTTTATCACTAACCCCAGTACTGAGGCACAGATGTTTTCTGCTTGTGCTTTTTAGGTCCATCGTGCAAGGAAGGAGGACATGTGGCTTGTTGACTCCGGGTGTTCTCGACATATGACCAGAGATTCTAGATGGTTCTCCTCCCTCACACGTGCATCCGGCAATGAATTGATTACATTTGGGGATGCTTCTACCGGGACTATGACTGTCAAGGACACTGTGCGCATCAACAACAAGTTCTTGCTTAAAGACGTCGCTTTGGTAAGTAAGCTGAGGTATAATCTTCTATCTGTTTCTCAGCTGCTTGATGAGGGTCTAGAAGTGAGGTTTAAAAGTGGTGAGTGTAGAGTTCTAGATTCCTCGGGTGAGCTTGTCTTTGAGATCTCCAGATTTGAGAAGACTTTTGTACAAATTTCAATATTTCTTCAGCTTCCAGTCCTAGATGTCTTGTAGCCTCGATTCTCATGATCTTGTTTTGTGGCATCGTAGACTTGGGCATATAGGCTTTGATCATCTGTCTAGAGTCAGTTGCAAGGATTTGATTAGAGGTTTGCCTAGGCTGAAGGCTGTTAGAGGTCTTGTGTGCTCACCCTGTAGACATGGTAAGATGGTGTCTGCTTCCCATCCACCTCTTGCCTTAGTGATGACTGATTGACCAGGACAGCTTCTGCACTTAGACACTGTTGGTCCTTCTAGAGTTCAGTCAGCTGGTGGGAAATGGTATGTGCTTGTGGTTGTGGATGATTTCTCGAGATATTCATGGGTTTATTTTCTAGTTTCTAAGGACGAGGCTTTTGGGTTCTTTAGAGAATTGGTCCTTAGACTTGCTGTTGATATTTCTGGAGCTTTGAGAGCCATTAGGAGTGACAATGGGACAGAATTCAAGAATTCTTCCTTTTCTACCTTCTGCTCTGATAGCGGAATTGAGCATCAGTTTTCTTCACCTAGAGTTCCCCAGCAGAATGGTGTTGCAGAGAGGAAGAACAGGACCCTTGTAGAGATGGCTCGGACCATGTTAGATGAGCATTCTGCTCCTAGGAGATTTTGGGCTGAGGCGATCTCTACTGCTTGTTATATCTCTAATAGAGTTTTCTTGATATCTGTGATTGGGAAGACCTCTTTTGAGCTTAGATTTGGTCATGCACCCAAAGTCTCTCATTTCAAGATTTTTTTTGTAAGTGCTTCATTCTTAAACATGGCAACCTTGATAAATTTGAGTCTAGATGTTCTGATAGCATATTTCTTGGATATCCTGCCCATTCTCGTGGCTATCGTGTATTTAATGTTGACACTAACAAAATATTTGAGACTTGCGAAGTCACTTTTTATGAGGCTATTCCTGGTACTAGACCCGATGCTACAGTACACAGGTTCCTGAAATTCAAGGAAGCATCTTCGTCGATGATGACTCTGAGGATGAGGACCCGACACATCCTCCAGTCACTTCTGAGAGGGTTGGAGAGCCTGCGACTACTACTCCAGTTTCAGCTAAGCAGCCTCCTCCTATCTTCACCGACGACTTGAGTGGCTATGTTCTTACCTCCACAGCTCGTGAGGTAGAGGCCACTTATGAACCAGGAGCTCCTCTTCATTTTCAGCGACTTCATCCACCTGAGCAGATGATTGGGGATCTTCAAGAGTGAGTCACTCACTCCATATTTATTTCTCCTGATTCTCATGCTCATTCTGTTTTTGTCGCTTCTTTTGAACCCCAAGATATCACCCATGCTTTATCTGATGCCTCTTGGGTCAATGCCATGCATGACGAACTTGAAAATTTTGAAAGAAACAAAGTCTGGACCTTAGTTGAGTCTCCTTCTGATTCTCATGTTATTGGAACAAAATGGATTTTTAAAAATAAGCAAAGTGAGGATGGATTGGTTGTTCGCAATAAGGCTAGACTTGTAGCTCAAGGTTATTCCCAGATAGAAGGCTTAGACTTTGAAGAGACCTTTACTCCAGTAGCTAGATTGGAAGCCATTCGTATTTTACTAGCATTTGCAGCATCCAAGGGTTTCAAGCTTTTTCAAATGGATGTTAAAAGTGCTTTCTTAAATGGTTTCATAGAAGAAGACGTCTTTGTCAAGCAACCACCTGGTTTTCAAAATCATAAGTTCCCAAACCACGTTTTTAAACTCTCCAAAGCCTTGTATGGATTGAAGCAAGCTCCTCGAGCTTGGTATGATAGGCTTAAGAGTTTCTTGCTTGAAAATTATTTCAAAATGGGAATGGTTGATAAAACCTTGTTTACTCTCAGGCATGGCAGTGATTTCTTATTGGTTCGATTTATGTGGATGATATCATATTCGGTAGTTCTTTTCATTCTTTGGTTTCCAGATTTTCAGGTTCTATGAGCAGTGAGTTCGAGATGAGCATGATGGGAGAGTTGACATTCTTCTTTGGTCTTCAAGTTAAACAACTGAAAGAAGGCACCTTCATCCACCAGAGTAAGTATACAAAGGACCTTCTTCGGTGCTTCAATATGGGAAGCAGTAGGCCAAGGTCTACTCCCATTGCCACAACCACCGCGCTGGACCCTGACGAGGATGGAGAGCCCGTGGACCAGAAGGAGTACCGCATTGCATGATTGGCTCCCTCCTCTACCTCACAGGGTCGAGGCCGGACATACAATTTGTTGTATGTCTGTGCGCTCGCTTTCAGGCTTCCCCTCGTGCTTCTCATCGTCAAGCAGTACGTCGTATCTTCAGGTACCTTCAGGATACTCTTGACTTTGGACTCTGGTATTCTTCTTTTTCTGCTCTCTCTATTCGAGCATTTTCTGATGCTGATTTTGCGGGGTGTAGAGTGGATAGGAAGAGTACTTCTGGCACTTATCATTTCTTAGGCACATCCCTTATCTCTTGGTCTTCTAGAAAATAGTCTTCTGTTGCACAGTCCACAGCCGAGACCGAGTATGTAGCTGCAGCCAGTGGTTGCTCTCAGGTTCTTTGGATCTTGTCCACGCTGCGGGACTATGAGTTATCTTTGGGGAGTGTTCCTCTTTTCTGTGACAACACTTCTGCTATAAACATTGCCAAAAACCCAGTGTAACATTCTAGGACTAAGCACATTGATATTCGGTACCATTTTCTGAGAGACCATGTTGAGAAGGGTGATGTTGTGCTTCACTTTGTAGACTAAGAGCAACAGCTTGCAGATATTTTCAATAAAGCACTTGATTCTTCTCGTTTTGCTACTTTGCGGGGAGAATTAGGGGTTATTAGTCCTCTTGGGCTGTTTTGAGGGGGAGTTTTCTCTTTTTGCATTCATTGTATCATAATGCATTTTAAAATTCAAATTTCTTTCATTGTATTATAAACTTGTGGAGCTTTGATTATTATCCTTGTATGGCATGTTTTCATACTTTATACCTTGCCATGTCATGTGATAGTCTGCTGGACTTCTTTTACAGCTCTTCTTGTTTAGCTTAGCTTTTTCCTTGCTAGCTTTATATCTGTGAGCAAAATTGAATCAAATCATGTTTTGTTGGATCTTGTGACTAGTTTTGCTTTAGTGATCCTCTCATGATTCATGCCTTGTCATGTACGTTAAATTGAGCTTTGAACTGAGTTTGAGTTGTAAAATGAGCTTTGTTAATTCTTAAGTCAAGCAAATGAAGAATGAGTTTTTATGTGCGAAAAAACTGATCTCACCAATTCTTTCTCATGAGACTGCTTGCCATTGCACTAGGCATGAACTCAGGGGGAGTTTTGGATGACCTAGACCATTCTTTTAAGCTTCTTGCTTGAGATGGTCGCGGCAAGGCTTGAGATCTAGCACATTGCTATAATATATATATATATATATATATATATATATATATATATATATATATATATATATATATCATTTTCAGCAAAATACTCAAAATGCTAAGTGCTTGATTAAAATTGTTTCATACTTGAACTCTTAATGCTCAAAATGCCCCAGTTTCTGGTTTCTGGTCTCCTTTTTACTTATAGACATGGCTTGTCTCATTTTTGGATACCTTGGTGAAACTATGATATTGAGCAACATATCATGGTATCAATTCATTTATTCTCAGATTAGTGCTATTTTGGTCTTAGCTTTGCAGTACATGATTTGCCATGATTGAACACAGCTTCTTCACTTAATATGGCTTGGTGTAATACTTGTACGGTCTTCATGGATAATCTTCATGGCTCCTTTTGCTAAAGTTCAAAAACAAAAAATTAGCCATTCCCTCATGCTCTATCTTTTTCCTTGCATCTTGATGAATTCATTGTCAAAGGGGGAGAAAGATTAGAGAAAATGTGGTTTTTATAGCTTTTTGGAGTGATAAAGGGAAATGAATTTTCTGGAAATTGGTTATCATTGTGAGTGGATTATCTTGGTTTTATTGCCTTTTCTGATTATATTTGCAAATCAAGAAGACTCACAATGATCAAAGGTCAAATAGAACATTTGTTCTTTCATATGGACCGAAGTGAGATTTTTGGATACTGTCTGGAAATTGAAGCTTTTTGTGCTCTCTTTGTCTTATCTCGCTTGCCTATGATATTCTGAAGCCAGTTTGGTCGTTTCCTAAGCTTTCTTTTGCTTATGGACCAAGTTGTGCCTTTGCGCGAAAACTGCGAGTTTTTACTTTTCAAACCACTTAGCTACATTTTCTGGAAAATTATCAATGTGTTCATCAAGGGGAAGATTGTGGATATCGTGGGGATATGGCATGATCTTAGAGTGATGATTCAATTTGCAATGGCGTTGTTGGTTTGATGAATCTCGCATTTTCGGAAAACTTCATTGTAGTCAGGTCATTGGCGGTCCGACCGGCCGGCCGACTGGTCGAACCGGTACCGTGGCATCCGACCGGCAATGCTTGCCGGTCCGACCGGCCACAGTTTATGATGGAGTTTGGGGCTAGGCCAAAAATAGGTTGTGTAGGCATGAGAGGGGAGTCTCCTGGATGTAGTCACATAACTTTTGGAGCTCCCAGTCAAAAGTTCTATCCAGTTGAAAATTCCAGAGAGGTTGCAGATTTTCAAGTTGAAATTTGGCTAAGTCTTCTAGGGCGGTCAGACCGCAGTTTTGTAATCGGTCCGACCGCTGGGAAATCGGTCCGACCGGCTTGGTAGGGCGGTCAGACCGGCTTCCACTTGGACTTCGGCCATGTTGGCATTGTTGTGTTTTGATATTGTTTAATGCATGAGTTTCAATGCTTTATTGTTGCATATTGCACTGTTGAGCTAATGTGGGTCAAGTTGTGAAGAACTTGTTCCCGGAGACGATTTCTTTGTCTATTGCTGTGCAGGTGGTTTGCAGGTCAACGACGTCAACGGCGAGGAGGATCGGGACTAAGCTTGGAGAGCTGAGGTCCACAACGATCATGGATGCCGGGTGAGGTCGTGTGACTCAAGCATGGTGCAGAATGGACAAGATGGATCGAACGGGCAGTTCGTTGCAGCTGGTTGGATCAAGCTGTAACATCCCAAATATGGATTTGTGTTTCAAATGTAAGAAAATAAGAAGAAATTAAAACTTTTCTTGCATCTTGCAGCCCTTGGTCATTTTTGTAATTCTTTTAAAAGAATTATGAAAAATCAAAATTAAATCCTCATTTGACTCTAATCAAAAACCTCTGTGGCATAGATCTTGTGCCAGACCCTTGGAAATATTTTTCCTGAGTATAGGGAGGCTTGATAGCACCTCTGAATTATCTCATGATTTTTAGAAATTATTTGATAATTTTTGGAGGCTAGTCAAAATTGGTCAAACCCTATTTCCCCTCTTCTGGAATTTCTGGAGAAAATGTCTCTGAAAATTTTATGAGAGGTTCCTCCTGCTGTCAGCAATCTCCAGTTAAAATTTCATAATTTTTGGAGCTTGTTTGCTATCTTAAAGAATTCCTCAAAAATCAGTTATTCAAATTCAAACCCTAACTGCTTTTCACTGTTCCTTGGGTTCGAGTCGGACTCGGCCCACTCAACTAACTGCACCTCCTCGGTCATTTGGGCGCGGCGTTGCGTCGTTGGATCAAGATCGAACGGCCCACGATCGCGTGAACGTCGACCATCCGAGCGGCCGATCCATTTGAACCGCTGGATTCTAAATCAAAGGCCCACGATTGCGTGAACGTTCGGACCGTCCGAACGTATCGCGCAACGTGAACCGTAGGATCCAAATCAACGGCCCAGGTTAAAGGGATCACTCGAACCATTGTAATCACACCGTTGCTTTTGAACCGTTCGATTTCAATCCAACGGTGGAAACGCTGCCTCCTTCCTGCCTGAGCACGATCCGAGCTAGGCAATGGCGTGAGCAGAGGAGAAGCGCACAGTGTGGAGTCACTTCTGTGGTCACCTTTAAACGGCTATCTCTGCGCGCATTAAATGCCCGTCGTGCTCCTCCCTCAGGCGTCCACTCTTCAACTGCTCCCATCGCTCTCTCGCGCTCTACTGGCCATGTTGACCCGAGAGAGATATCGTCGTTGCCCTCTGCCATCCCCAGCTATTTAAACTCCATTGTTCCTCCCTTAGCTTCCTTTAGCACCCCCGCAACTCCAGCTAGCACTCACAAGTTTGCTGGAGCTGCAGATCCTCTCAATCCCCTCAGCCGCCATTGTCGGATTTGGAGCTTCGGTGGAGTCGGTGTAGCAGGGGTTTTCTTCTTCGAGTCTTTGCTCCCTCTGCTCCCTCTTTACTCTCTGAAGCTTAACCCTCACTCAATTTTGCTCAATTTGCTCTGGGCTTGGCCGAATTCGGATTTCCCTCTTTTCGGCCGAAAATGCCATTCTTCTTCGCCCGGGCAGCTTCGACTCTCCTCGGTGCATTCTTTGCGCTCAGGTAACCCCTCTTTAGTCCCTAGTGGTCTGGCACCTGCTCTCTTGAACCGCAGCTGAGCGCATCGCCGTTTTTCGTTTTGGTCATTTTCGGCCACTTCGGTTCTCTCCAGCTTGCCGGCGTTCTGGACCACCGCAGCCAAATCCGTTGGTACCTTTTGGTGCGCAATGATGTTTGGGACCCATTTTGGGCACTTGCTGGCACTGCCGCGGCCAGAGCCGCCGGCGGTGAGCCATTCTTCCCCGTCGTTTTTGCCGGACGAAAACAGGACGGGCATTTGAACGTGAGTCGTTTTGGACCGTCGATCCTTAGATCTACGGCCCACATTCGCGCGGAAATTTGAATTCGTCGCGTGTTTCGATCTGTGACCCGTTGGATCCAAGATCAACGGTCCCGATTCAAGTCCGCATGGATCGTTGGATCCCAGATCCACGGCTCGCGTGCGTGTGAACGTTCGGACCGTCCGAACGCTCTGATCCACGTGGACCGTTGGATCCAGATCCAACGGTTGACGTTTAGGGTTCGGGGCCGCACGTGCGCGCGTCAACACAGGGACTTGGACCGTTGGATCCAAGATCAACGCTCCAAGTTCGGCCACGTCGATTCTCATTTCTGATTTTCCCGAAAGGATTTATTTGTCAACTGAAAAGTGTAGTTAACTTGTAAAAGGTATAACTATTTCATTTTAATTCATTTTCGGGTGATTCAAATTTTGTTAGTTATATTTTTAACTAAACTTTAATCTAAAAATATTTCCAACCTCTGTATAGCTCCAGAAAATCTTGCTAATGAATAGTAGCATTTATGTTTTATAAAAGCTGAGCAAAATTGATTTGGTCATATCTTTGGCATTAAGAATCCAAATCAATTGGTTCTTATTGCTAAATTATTTATAAATCATGCTCTTGCTACTGTAAAATTTTCAGAATTTTTGGAGAAAGTTTTATGTGGAGTCTTTGTGTTTTCTTCGTTCTTATCGGTTCTTTTTCGCTTTCTCGTTAGGATCCGAAGAGCACGTTGACAATATAATTGATCCTCAGCAACATCTTGACCCACAGCAAACAGGCAAGCAGTTTGATCATGTTAATCCCATTATTTTTCTAGTCTAATATATTGATTTCAACTTGTATGTATGCACTGCTATTTTGTTATTAAATTATGGTTAGTATCCCATAGTTGCATAATCTGTAGGAATTGGTTATCCTCTACTACCATGAGCCTAGGTTATTTGCTATTATTTGAGTTCGATGGATGAGCTCTTGTCTTTTAGTAGAATACGAATTGAAATTGCTTAGAAATGCTTAGTTTCGGTAGCAATGGGCGATCATCTATTTTAGTCGATGATCTTGATCACACATTTATTTATGATTCCATTATGTCCAGCACTTGTGCTTTGTTACTTTGTAAAGTCAAAAACTGAAAATAAAATTATTTTAGACTTGGGCACAATGGTATGTTGGTGTGATTTGTTGGTGTGAATGGAATGGTGCCTAGGTCATCAAGGACCGAGTTACTTGTGTCACTAAGCCAAGCGCTTATGCGTGCTAACCACGCGAGAGGGATATGGGACCTCTCTTGACTTAGTACTTTGGCGTGTGTTATCTCCGAGTCGCAGGAGGGGGTTGTGTGTGTTGTGTGAAAAAGGATATGTGTTCTTGTGTTGGGTGTGCGGTGGTGGAGATTCCGGGTAGGCTCTCCACCTCGAGGAGCATTGTAGTTGTCCAAGGCTTTACATGAGACGGGTAGTTGACCGAGGCTTTACAATGACTCCGACACAACGTATGGGTTTCTATCCATACGGGCGGCTCGTAGTTAATACACAATATTGGAAATGTCTCGTAGGACTTAGCTGTGCCGGCATACCAAAGGAAGTATGCTAATCATGTGGCAAAAAGGCGGTCTGGCGTGTGGGTACATTGGTACACCCCTGCAGGGTATAAAACTATTCGAATAGCCTCGTCCCTAGGTTATGGACATGCTTGGTAAGGTCGCAAGAACTAGACTACAACCTTTTAAATTAAAATTTGACATGGTTAGTATGAATGGGTAATTCATGCTATTGTTGTGGTGACTAATGGGTTAGTCACTTCCAGGATTGTTGTTGTCATCTATCTATTGTTATATTGTTGTCATTTACGATTATTTGAACATTAAAAACAGATTTGTTAACTTGCTTTTAAATGTACTACATTATTGCAAATAAAGTTTGCTTTGTGCTGAAAATGAAACATACAGCCTCCACTTAAATAAGCTTGCATGTAGCATATGTATAGGTCTGTTACTTTACACGTAAGTCTTGCGGAGTACAATTTTTGTACTCATTTGCTTTGCTTAACTATTTGTTGCATAGGAAGAAGGTGAGCCCCAAGGGCCTCACTTTTGTGAAATGTGCTGTGGATTCGACGACTAGCTTGGCGGTCCGGTCGGTTGCCTTGTGGGTTAAAGGCACACTGATTGGCTCTTTTGGTTTATGGCCATCTTATGGCACTTTTGCTTCCGCTGTTCAATTTCTATATGTATATGTCATTTGGCCGGTCGGCCTCTCTTTTGTAATAACTATCCTTTATTTATGTTATCTTCTGGTTGTTGCTTTGCTTCGGTTCTATGTGAATGAATGGAATTGATGCATGAATTTTGTAAAGAGGTGTATATCTGCATTTAAGAAGTATACATGTCTCGAAGACACGGGTTATTTCGTTTGTGATGCTAGAGTCAATTGGTGACTAAGCATTACAAGCCCAATAATCCGGGGTCCTCACAAAGTTTGGTATCAGAGCCATACTGACCGTAGTAACCCAAGCTTGGTCGTCTTTAGGATATTTTGGAAAACCCTAATTTCAAAGTGTCAAATGATTTATGAAAGCTTAAGGAATTCTCAGATTTTACTCCTTACCTATCTTAGCTTTCTCCTCTCATCTTACTCTAATTTGAGTTTTAAAAATTGTTTACCTCTCCTTTCTTCAAAGATAGTGGTTATCGTTTAATTGGGTTTTGGGAACTAATGAGTTTGGAAAATTGAAGTTGTGGATATCATGGGGATATGTTCCAAATCTTAGGATGATGTGACAATTGGCAATGGTGTTTACGGTTTGTCGTTTCACGAGTTTTCGACAAAGTTTCAGGCATTCTGGACAGGGGCGGTCCGACCGGTCCTAGCATGGCGGTCCGACCGGTCCTAGCATGGCTGGGCATGTGCGTGATCGACCGCCATGTGCGGCGGTCGACCGAGCCGTGACCTAAAAGTGTTGAATCGGTCGGGCCAAAATAGGTGTTGTAGGCAAGTGAGGGGATCCCAATGCACTTGGTCTCATGATTTTTGGAGTCTCCAGTAAGAAGTTCTATTCAATTTAAGTTTCCAGAAGGTTTCGGAATTTCAGGGCATGAATTTCGGCTAAGTCCCTGGGGGCAGTCCGACCGACTCACAGGGAGCGGTCCGACCGGCCAGAGGGGCGGTCCGACTGGCTCACATGGAGCGGTCGGATCGGTTTCTACTTGAACGTCAGCCAACTTCGTGGCGATGTTGCTTTGTTAGGTCAAAGTCATTGGTATCGTGGCATATGGTTTGCATGATGCTTGTTTTGACTAACATGGGTCAAGTTGTGAAGAACTTGTTCCCGAATTCGTGTTTGCTTGTCCATGGTTGTGCAGGTTGCTTGGTGGTCAACGACGGTCAACGGCGAGGAGGATGGGACTAGACTTAGAGAGTTGAGGTCCAGAATGATCGACGATGCCGGGTGAGGTCAATGACTCAAGCGTGACACAAGATGGACAAGGGTGACCTATTGGCAAATCCATGGCGCATGGTGAAGCGGTTTAGGTCAAAAGGTTAAAGACGGCGCTTGCGGCGTGCGTGTGTGACCCGCTTGTTAGTGGGCCTTAACGGAGCCCAATTGAGTCAAACCCTAGAGAGTTCTAGGCCTCCACTATAAATAGGAGGAGGTGGTGGTCGCACTCTCTCTCACTGCTTTTCACCTCTTTGTTGTTTTCAAAACACTAATTGGCTTAGGGGGAGTTGAGGTGGAGGCTAGGGCTTTTCATGGTTTGAGGTGAATTTCGTGATCTTGGATTGACCACTGATCCATGATGGTGTGGGTGTAATCCAAAGAACGATCACGCTCTTAATCTATGCAAGGTTTGCTTGAGATAAGTCTCTTTTCGTTCTTGCTTTCAATTTCGTGATTTTAGGGCTTTCTTTGATCCGCGAGTTTATGATTGATTCTTTCACATAAATTAGCTTGTCGTGATATGTGTGAATCTATCTAGAATCATCTTGATTATCAATCACTCACGAACAAGCATTAGGATCAAGTTTTCGTTCTGCCCGGTTTTAGACCTTCTCATTATTCAATTGACAACTGCTCGGGATCTATCCAAGAATTATCATAATATTCGATTGGAATAGGTCCTCAATAGCATAGAGAAGGTGTGTGCAAAGTTTCAAAAAGTTTGGAATTGAGAATCAAAAGTTTGATCTAATTGCAACTTCGTCATCGGGTTGATTTTATCTGTTTTTCATCGGTTCGAGCTCGCCGGCCGACCGCCCATCATCACCGGTCGGACCGATTTTGGAGCGGTCCGACCACCAAGACACAAGCCGTCCGACCGCCCGGCAATCGGTCCAACCGGCTGGGTCCAAAGGTCAGACCGCCTGTGCTTTGTGATTCTTTAATCTTAGTTGATTTTGTTATTTTGCTTAGGGGATTTAATTGGATTCAATACTAGTCTTTCGCTATACTGGTATATTGATCTTCATAGCTTCCTAATAGCTATTGGAGTGAAATTGTGTTGAATTCATTATTTGGAAAAAAAGTGAGCGTGCTCCTATTCACCCCCTCTAGTCGCCTTTTCGGTCCAATGTAGTGTTGGTCGCCTCTACAAGGTTTTGAAGTTTCTGGAATGGCTAAATTTCGACTAGAAGCTTGGATGCAAAACTTGGACAGCGATCTTTCAATTTCCGGACAGCAAGCTCAAAGGTTCTAAAAGGGATAGAGAATGATAGGTTAGTCAACTAAAACTTATGGGAATAGAAGGGTAAGAGGTGATACTAGTTAGCTATGTATCTAACACTAATTTCGCTGATTTAACCTTGCTCTTTAGTGGTATTAGCTCTTACGTAATCTTCTGATTTTTATCTTCTCAATCGATTACCCGTTCATTCAATACGGGTTAGTTGCATTGGGAAGTTGAGCTTTGGTTTGGTAATTCATTGCTATTTTTGGAGTCTTTTTATAAGCCTGTTTAAGTTTATACACTTGCTATTTTCGGCTTTCGATTAGGGTGATATTCCATTTCCCTAGTCGTTAGCTTTTCGCTTTCTATCGGCTTTGTTGCCAGGTCCAGTTTTTAACCCAAGTTTCTTGTAACAGGATGGCCGGACGCACTCGTAGCGGTCAAGGCCAGTCAGCTGGTCCGGACGAGGATCTTCCTCCGCCTCCGACCATGGCCGAGGTCCTTCTTCAGATCGAGCGCAACCGTGCGGAAGACCGGAGGGTTCTTCTGGACGTCATCGCGCGCAACACTTCCGCCCTTACCTGTGCTTCAGGATCTGGGCAAGGGGGTGGACACCAGCCGCGTGGGGACTCGCGAGTTTCTTCGACCAGCCCCACGCTCTCCGTGTCCGAGGACCTGCTGACGCAGACGATCGCTTGCTCGTTGAGCGAAGCCGATAACGCAGCGCGGTGAGCACGGAAGGCGCTATTCGCAACGCACCAGCTGGAGGGTGCAGCTTTGTCTTGGTGGGAGAGCTTTCTCGCCATGCAGCCTGATGGCCACACCGTCAGCTGGGAGGAGTTTCACACTGCCTTCCGTCGGAGTCACATTCCTTCCGGCTTGATGAGGCTGAAGAAGAAGGAGTTCTTGTCGCTCAGACAAGGACGTTTCTCAGTTACGGAGTATCTCTACGAGTTCAACCATTTGGCTCGTTATGCTCCGGAAGAGGTGGCCACTGATGAGGCCAAGCAAGAGAAGTTCAAGGATGGTTTGTCCGAGGAGCTGCAGAACAAGCTATCCATCGTCGACTTCTCGGATTTTCAGGCCTTGGTGGACAAGGCCATCGTCGCCGAGCACTCAGGGCGAGCGCTTGTGGATTCCCGCAAGCGTAAGTGGGAGGCCCACAAGTCCTTTAGGGCCAGCTATCCCCGCTTCGCCGGCCTCGGGTCGCGTCAAGAAGCTTCATCACCCCGAGGCCATCGGCGACCACCTCGTCCTTCGCAGCCATGCCCCACCACGCACTGCGAGTCGCCAGGTGGCCCCCGCAACCCGGCTGCCGGGGTCACTTGCTTCGCCTGCATCCAGAAGGGGCATTATGCGAACCGATGCCCTAAGAAGACAGGAGCAGCCCCTCGTCCTAATGGAGGACGCGGGCAAGGAGGTGGTTCTTCTCAGGACCTGAAGATAGTCCCTGCTACCCAAGGCGTGGGTAGTGGTCGCGTCAACCTCATCTCAGCGGAGGAGGCACAGGAGGCACCCGACGTCAGTCTTTGGTACACTTTCTGTTAACTCTCATTCTGCTACTATTTTGTTTGATTCAGGAGCATCTCATTCTTTTATTTCTGAGTCTTTCGCTGCTATTAGTGAGCTCCTTTTTACTCCATTGTTGGTCCCGTTGCTCATTCGCTCTCCGGGTTCGGAGTTGAGAGCTGACTCTGAATGTAGGGATGTCCCAATTGAAATTGAGGGAGTAGGATTCTTAGCAAATCTTATCCTCCTCCATTCAGCAAGTCTAGATGTAATTCTTGGTATGGATTGGTTGTCTTAGCATAAGGGACAAATCGATTGTGCCAAGAAGTGTGTCTCTCTATCTAGTCCTTCCGCGAAAGAGTTCGCTTTTCTTGAAGGCTGCTAGGTCCGCATCTTTTCGCGCTTGAAGCGAAGCCCTCTCTAGATATTAGTGAAGTCCCAACAGTTTGTGACTTCATTGATATATTTCCTGAAGATCTTCTAGGGATGCCACCAGTTCGAGACCTCGAGTTTGTCATTGAGTTGGTTCCCGGTACCGCCCCGATTTCAAAGAGGCATTATCGGATGCCACCGAACAAGTTGGTGGAGTTGAAGAAGCAATTGAGTGAGCTGCAAGAGAAAGGTTTCATCCGCCCTAGCTCATCTCCGTGGGGTTGTCCTGCAATCTTCGTGAAGAAGAAGGACAATACTTTGCGCATGTGCGTTGATTACCGTCCGCTTAATGAGGTAACGGTAAAGAACAAGTATCCATTGCCCCGCATTGATGATCTCTTTGATCAATTAACTGGAGCTCGAGTATTCTCCAAGATTGATTTGAGAGTGGGATATCATCAAGTTCGGAAACGACCTGAAGATATTCCAATGACGGCGTTCTCAACTCGCTACGGCTTGTATGAGTACACAGTCATGTCATTTGGCTTGACCAATGCACCTACCTTGTTCATGAACCTCATGAATTCGGTATTCATGGAGTATTTGGATAAGTTTGTCGTGGTCTTTGTGGATTTCATGGGGATATGTTCCAGATCTTAGGATGATGTGACAATTGGCAATGGCGTTTTCGGTTTGTCGTTTCACGTGTTTTCGACAAAGTTACGTGCTTCTCGACAGGGCGGTCCGACCGGTCCTCGCAGACGGCGGTCCGACGGTCCCAAATCACGGACCGGCCATGTAGGGCGGTCGGACGTGGCGATGACCAAAGTGGTCAAAATGAGTCGGGCCAAAAATAGGTGTTGTAGGCAAGTGAGGGGATCCCAATGCACTTGGTCTCATGATTTTTGGAGTTTCCAGTAAAAAGTTCTATTGGTTTAAAGTTTCCAGTAGGTTTGGATTTTCGGGGTTGAATTTCGGCTAAGTCCCATAGGCGGTCCGACCGCTCACGAGGAGCGGTCCGACCGCCATAGGCGGTCCGACCGCTCACCGGAGCGATCGACCGGTATCGACTTGAACGTCCGCCAACCGTGGCGATGTTGTTTTGTTAGGTCAAAGTCATTGGTTTCATGGCATATGATTTGCATGATGCATGTTTTGACTAACATGGGTCAAGTTGTGAAGAACTTGTTCCCGAATCGTGTTTGCTTGTCCGTGGTTGTGCAGGTTGCTTGGTGGTCAACGACGGTCAACGGCGAGGAGGATCGGGACTAGACTTGGAGAGTTGAGGTCCGAGCGATCGACGATGCGGGTGAGGTCAACGACTCAAGCGTGACACAAGATGGACAAGGGTGACCTATTGGCGAATCCATGGCGCATGGTGAAGCGGTTTAGGTCAAAAGGTTAAAGACGGCGCTTTGCGAAGCGCGCAGTGTGACCCGCTTGTTAGTGGGCCTTAACGGAGCCCAATTAAGTCAAACCCTAAGAGTTTTAGGCCTCCACTATAAATAGGAGGAGATGGTGGCTGCACCTCTCTCTCTCGCCTTTTTATGTTTCAAAACCCTAATTGTCTTTAGGGGAGTTGAGGTGGAGGCAAGGGCTCTTGATGGTTTGTGGTGAATTTCGTGATCTTTGATTGTCCATCGATCCATGATGGTGTGGATGTAATCCAGCATCAATCACGAAATCAATCTATGCAAGGTTTGCTTGAGATAAGTCTCTTTTCGTTCTTGCTTTCAATTTCGTGTTTTTAGGGCTTTCTTTGATCCGCGAGTTTGTGATTGATTCTTTCACGTGAATTAGCTTGCTGTGATATGTGTGAATCTATCTAGCATCATCTTGATCATCAATCCCTCACGAACAAGCTTTAGGATCAAGTTTTCGTTCTTGCCCGTTTTAGACCTTCATTAATCAATTGGCAATTGCTCAAGATCGTTCCAAGAATTATCATAATATTCGATTGGAATAGGTCCTCAATAGCATATAGAAGGTGTGTGCAAAGTTTCATAAAGATTAGAGTTGAGAATCAAAAGTTTCACCTAATTGCAACTTCGTCATCGGGCTGATTTTTTCATTGCGGATCGGTTCGAGTCGGCCGGTCGGACCGCCCATCATCACCGGTCGGACCGATTTTGAGCGGTCCGACCGCCAACTTAACGCCGGTCGATCCGCCCGCAATCGGTCCGACCGATTGGGTCCAGCCAGTCGACCGCCTGCGTCTTGAGTCTTTGCAATCTTAGTTGATTTTTGTAGCATTGCTTAGGGTTTAATTGGATTCAATACTAGTCTTCCATTTGTCTTGGTATATTGATCTTCATAGCTTTCTAATAGCTACCGGAGTGAAATTGTATTGAGTTCATAATTTGTGAAAAGTGAGCGTGCTCCTATTCACCCCCTCTAGTCGCCTTTACGGTCCAACAAGTGGTATCGAGCCCTTAGTTCAATCTTGATCTTAACCGTCACCGAACTTTGGCGATGGATAAGTTTTCTACTAAACCGCATATCTTCGATGGGCACGACTATGCCTATTGGAAGAATCGTATGCGCGTCTTTCTTGAGCGAGGACAAGCTATTTGGGATGTTGTTAGAGCCCATTGGTTATTCCCGAAATTGCTACACACCTTCGCAATTCTTTTGGCTAACAACAATAAGGCTAAGAATCTTTTATATGGTGCACTTGGTAGACAAGAATATGATAGAATTTGCAATCTTTCAACTGCGCATGAAATTTGGAACACTCTCGAAACATATCATGAGGGTTCATCCCAAATCAAAAAGGTGCGCCAAACAGTTTACAAGCGTGAATACAATAAATTCGAGATGCGTCCTGGAGAGAGCATCGATGACATTTTCAGTCGCTTTAATAAAGTAATTAATCAAATGAAAGCTGTTGATATTGAATATTCTCAATCTGAAAATGCCACCCATCTCTTGGCTGCAATCAACACCAAGGAGTGGGAGATGAAGGCTACTGCTATAGAGGAAAATGTTGATCTTTCAAGTCTTACTTTAGAATTGCTTTATAGTAAACTCAAGACTCATGAAATTAAAAGAGTTGATCATCCCAAGAAAGATAATTTAGCTTTGGTAGCAGATCCTCTCAAAAGGCTTTTGATGACTCTTTTGAATCTTCTTCTGGATTTTCATTTGCTTGTTTATCTGCTATTCATGAAGAGGAGCTTGAAAGTATTCTTAAAACAGAGTTAGCTCTTCTAGCTAAAAATTCACACGGGCCTACAATAATGTGAGAAACAAAAGAGAGGTGGTCCGTGACATGCTATGAATGTGGTGAGCTCAATCATATCCGGCAAATTGCCCCAAGTGAAAGGTAAGAGCAATCATAAGGAAGGAAAGCCGACTTGGAAGAAGCCTCCTTTCAACAAATCAAGGTATGAGGCTAATAAGCTTGTGAAGGTCTGCTCACCGGTCCTTGCCGCTTTTGAGGATCAATCCTTGAGCGATGTGGATACCGGGAGTGAGGAGGACAAGGAGGAGGAGATCCCTCAAGGCAAAAAGAAAGGGAAGGCCAAAGACTTCACTAGCATGTGCTTCATGGCTGACACGGACGACATTGATGATAATGAGGTATCTTTTTCTTATGATGAGCTTTCTGCTAAATATGATTCTATAGTTGAGCAATTGCTTAGTCAAGATGAAGCACTAGAATTTGTCATGACAAAAATAAGAAATTAGAGTCAAAGATTAACAAACTAAAAGTAGAGCTTAAAATGCTAAGACTCTTGAACTCGATGAATGTTTATCTTGTCATGCTATGCATTCACAAATTACCAAGTTACAATCTGCTCATAATATTTCTGTACAACAACTTGAGAATGCTAGATCTGAACTAAATGAAATTAAAAGTGCTCCTTGTGAAAAATGTTTAGAATCTAGTAAATTGATTGCTTTTGATGTGTTTGATTCTAGCCCTTGCACTTCATGTTTAGAAAAGGAACGTGAAATCAAAGATATCTTAGAAGTCGCTAGAGTCAAATATGCTAAGCTTAAGGACAATATTGAAAATACTACTTGTGCTTCTTGTTCCACTCTTAAGCTTGAAATTGCTTTGTATAAGGAGAAATCTATGGATAAAACTTGTGATGCTTGTGTTAACTTGAGAAAAGAAAATGCTTACCTTCATGATACATTAGAGAAATTTTCTAAAGGTAAGAAACAATTAAACATGATTCTTGACAAGTCTAAAACTCCTTATAAGAAGCAAGGTTTAGGATTCAATTCTTTTCAAGACAATTCAAACCCAAAAGTCATTCAAGTCTTGGAAAAGGTTTAATTGAATTCAAAACCCAACCTCGCAAAAACATCTTTTAAATCTGCAGGCTTTGCCCAACCTTGTATTAATTCAAATGGTGCTTCTTCTAGTGGTACCAAGTACCATTGCACTTATTGCAAAAAGGTGGACATTTGATTGAATTTCTGTTGAGGTTGAAAAATGATAGGAAAAATTTTGATAGAATTTCATTCATGCAACCTAGAGCTTCTATGAGACATGGTAACATTGAAAAGAATAAACACGGATTAGGATTTTTCTCTCATGCAAATCATTATGTTCCTAAATATCCTAATTTTAATGTTTATCGATCAAGCGGTCCGATCATTGGTGGTCACCGGTCGACCGCTTTGGTCGCCGGTCGACCGCCAAGACCAACGCCGGCCGACCGCCATGGACAAGATTCAAGTCTCATTTTAATTTAAACATTGCTCATAACCGAATGTTAGATGAAATCAAGGATAGTACTTCGGTTTGTATACTCCTTGCGGGCGTGTGTCTCAAGATCGGATTCCTAAATCATGTTTATCTAACCCATGATTGAGACACATCGTTCTTTTGTTCCTTGATTTTCATGATTATCGCGAAAGGGAAGAACACGTGGTTCGTTGACTCGGATGTTCACGCCACATGACCGAACTCAAAATGGTTCACCTCTTTCACGCGAGCAACGGTGATGACTTCATCACCTTTGGAGATGATACACAAGGGCGAATTGAAGGAACAGGATCAATTAGGGTGAACAACAAATTCATTCTAAAGGATGTCGCTCTTGTGGACAAGCTTAGGTATAATCTCCTTTCTGCTTTCTCGACTTCTTGATGATGGCTATGAGACTGCTTTTAAGAAAAATGCTTGTCGTGTGCTTGATTCTCTTGGTGAGCTTGTGTTTGGAATCTCTAGAGTTGGTAGAATTTTTGGAGCCGATTTTTCGTAATCTCTTGCTGGATCTCTTAAATGTTTGCTTACATCTTCTTCTCGATTTACGGCTTTGGCATCGACGTTTGGGGCACATTGGTTTTGATCATCCGACGCGAGTTAGCAACCTTGATCTCATGAGAGGTTTGCCCAAACTCAAAGTCATCAAAGATGTCAGATGTGCGCCTTGTAGGCATGGCAAACAAGTTGCCGCCTCACACCCTTCTCGTGACTATGGTTATGGTACTGACGGGACGCTTGCTTCATATGGATACTGTTGGTCCTGCTAGAGTCCGGTCAGTTGGTGGAAAATGGTATATTCTTGTCATAGTCGATGATCTTTCAAGATATACTTGGGTGTTCTTTCTTACTTCAAAAGATGAAGCTTTTGGTTATTTTCATGACCTTGTTCTTCGCTTGGCTTCGAGCTTCTGGTGCTTTGAGAGCGATTCGCAGATGATAATGGCACGGAGTTCAAAAATGCTTCTTTTGCTTCTTTTGTGCCGAGGCGTGGTATTGAGCATCGCTTCTCCTCTCCACACGTCCCTCAACAAAATGGCGTGGTGGAAAGGAAGAATAGGACCTTGGTCGAAATGGCTAGGACGATGCTAGATGAGTATAGCACACCGAGGAGATTTTGGGCCGAAGCTATTGCTACAGCTTGCCATATTGCAAATCGTGTCTTTTGAGACCTTCTTTAGGCAAGACTCCTTATGAGCTTCGCTTTGGTAGAAAACCCTCTGCTTCGCATTTTCGAGTTTTTGGATCAAAATGTTTTATCCTTAAGACAGCAACTTAGATAAATTTGAATCAAGAACTTTTGATGGGATATTTCAGGTTATCCTGCTCATTCGAGGGTTTTCGAGTTTTTAATCTCGAGACTAACATTATTCAGAGACTTGTAATGTCACTTTTGATGAGACTAGCCTCGAGCTAGATCAATTGCTACGATGATTTACAGTGTGAGAGAGCATTTTTGTGGAGGAAGATGAGGACGGCTAATGTCATTCCCTCATCTGCTGCCGCCAGGCGCCCATATTGATACAAGAACACGCTACGCCTACTTCACCTTCAGCTGAGGCTCTGCTTTGCATCATCATCATCGCAGACTGCGGAGGTCGAAGAAACGACATCTCACCCGGCGCCCACTTCGCATTCAGAGACAAAGATCCTCCGAATGATAATAGGTAATCTACATGAGCGAGTCACTCGCTCCAGGTATAATGATCCAAATCTCTACTCTCATTCGGCTTTTGTTGCTTCTTTTGAACCCCGTGATATATCACATGCTTTATCTGATTCTAGCTGGGTAAATGCCATGCATGAGGAGTTAGAGAATTTTGAAAGAAACAAAGTTTGGAACCTAGTAGAACCTCCTAGTGGTCATAATGTTATAGGAACCCGTTGGGTGTTTAAGAATAAACAAGGTGAGGATGGTTCTGTGGTTAGAAATAAAGCCAGATTGGTAGCTCAGGGTTTCAGCCAAGTTGAGGGGTTAGATTTTGATGAGACATTTGCTCCTGTTGCTAGACTAGAAGCCATTCGATTCTCGCTTGCATTTGTCTGCATCAAAAGGTTTTAAATTATATCGATGGATGTTAAAAGTGCCTTTTAAATGGTTTCATAGATGAGGAAGTGTATGTTAAGCAACCCCCTGGTTTTGAGGATCCTAAATATCCAAATCGTGTTTTCAAGCTATCTAAAGCATTATATGGTCTTAAACAAGCCCCTAGAGCCTGGTATGATAGACTTAAGACCTTCTTGCTTAAAAATAATTTTGAGATGGGTAAAGTGGATAAAACTCTATTCATTCTTAGGCGTGACAATGACTTCCTGCTTGCTCAAATTTATGTGGATGATATTATTTTTGGTGGTTCCTCTAATGCTCTTGTTTCCAGCTTTTCTGACACTATGTCCAGGGAATTTGAGATGAGTATGATGGGAGAGCTTAATTACTTTTGGGACTTCAAATCAAGCAATGCAAGGAAGGAACTTTCATCCATCGACGAAGTACACTAAAGATCTACTCAAACGCTTCAACATGGGTGACTGCAAGCCAATTTCCACTCCCATGGCAACTTCGACTGCTTTGGATCCAGATGAGGAAGGAGAAGTCGTGGATCAACGCGAGTACCGCAAAGATGATCGGCTCCCTTCAGATTTGACGGCCTCGAGACCGGACATTCACTTCACGGTATGCCTTTGTGCAAGATTTCAGCGCCTCCGAGAACTTCCCATCGCCAAGCCGTTAAGCGCATATTCGGTATTTACACTCTACCCTCTTATATGGCATTTGGTATTCTGCTCTTGACTTTGTCCATTAGAGGTTTTTCAGATTCGATTTTAAGGGTCGTCGGTTAGATAGGAAGAGTACCTCGAGCACTGTCACTTCCTAGGCACTTCTCTTGTATCTTGGTCTTCTAGGAAGCGGTCTTCATTGCACAATCCATCGCCGAGGTGGAGTATGTAGTCACGCTAGTTGTCAGAGCTGATTTTGTGGATGACGTCCACTTTGAAAGATTATGGGTTAAACTTTGCTAGTGTTCCTCTTTTACGTGATAACACTACGCTATTAATATTGCTAAAAACCCAAGGCAACATTCTAGGACTAAACACATAGACATTCGCTTTCACTTCCTTAAAGATCATGTTGAAAAAGGTGATATTGTGATGCACTTCAGAGAGTCCAAGCTCAATTGGCGATATTCTTACCAAGCCTTTAGATCAAACCGATTTTCCTCCTTAAGAAGCGAGTTAGGGTAATTTATCCTTATGGGTTGGTTTGAGGGGAGTTTGATTTTTTCTTATCTTTCCTTGTTCTTTTGATCTTTTATTGTTCTTTTTCTCAACTTAGTGATCTTTTTGAACTTTTAGGTTTTTAGGCTTTTAATTGCATCTCATTGTGTCATATTGCATTCATATGAAAACTCCAACAAGTGGTTACAACAAATGGTATGAAAAATCCAAAAGATGCATTGTAATATAAGATTTTACGCTTATTTTTAAAATTGATGAAGCTTTGCCTATTACCCTTTAGAGCTTTTGTATTTCAATTCTTGCTCAATGTCATGTCTAGTTCTTTGACTTGCTAGAATTATCATGCTTTTACATGTGTAGCTAAGTCTTTGCTATATGAGCTAGAACCTTTTAAACAATTCAAACTAAGAAATTGCAATTTGTGGATGTTTTAGCGAGTTGCGCAATTAGTGCTCCTCTTGTGACATTGGCCCCGCTGTAATTGCTTTGTTAGCTCTTTGATCTAAAATTGACCATTACTTGAGCTTTTGTGTTCTTGAGATTCTAAAACTGCTCATGTGAAAAATGAAAATCAAGATTGTCTTATGCTTAAATTGTGCCAAACTATTCTTACGAGACTGCTTGTCAAATGACATGAACTTGGAGATAGTTTGATGAACTGCACGATCTCATGGGGACCGCTTGTCGAAATGACATGAACCTCAAGATTTGTCGCCTTGTAGAAGCTTAGAAAGAGTTTGTGGATGGCTCCTAGTCCAGATCTTCTTTACTAAGATATACCTTTAATCAACTTTTGGTCAAGCTTAGGATGAGTTTGTGGATGGCTCCTAGTCCAGATCTTGTCACTAAGTTAGATCATTAGTCAACTTCAATATTCAATGCAAATGAAAAAATGTTGACAAATGGGCGTTTATAAAATATTGAGCAAAATGATTCAATACGGACTTGATTGACTCTTAATGTGGTCTTTGTTAGATTTTTGATCTCACTTTGACATTTTGACATGGCCAATTTCACTTTAGGATCCTGTTGATGAACTTGTCAATTTGAAGCGTTGCTTAAATTGATCAAATCTATCGCTTTACTTTTGAGCCTTTGTGCTTAGCTTTGATATATATGTCTTACCATGATCTTGCTAGCGCTCGTGGGCTTGATATGTTGTTTGTGCAATATTAGAGATACTAGCTTGTTCTTTTGGGTAATCTCCAAAGCTTCTTGTAATCAAAAATTAAAAATACAAAAATTGAAGCCACTCCATTGCATTTCATGCATATTCCTCTTTATGCTTCTTTTGTTTCGCTTCTTCCTTTATTCTATATTTATTATCTCCGGATGAGAGGAAGGTGTGATTCCTTGATGAATCCATTGTCAAAGGGGAGAAGATGTGTTAAATAAGAAGAGAAGATGTGTTAATGAGAATATATTTCTTTCTTGGGGAGAAGTTTTCAAAGGGGAGAAACGAAAATTTGAAATTTGAGGATCATAGTGAGGGGGAGTTCTTGAGTTGCATTCTTATTGTCTTATTGAATATTCTGAACTTGAATTGCATTCTTTTATCCTCACAATGATCATAGGTCAATTGAACAATTGTTCTTTCATATGGACCTTATGTGAGATTTTGACCCTTTTAAAATCAAAATTTTTATGCTTACTTTTGCCTTGTCTCACATGCCTATACTATTCGATGCCACTTGGTCATTTACATTGCTTTTTCTTCCTTATGGACCAAGTTGTGCCTTTGTGCGAAAAACTGCGAGTAAACTCGCTTTCAAACCTCTTACTTACATTTTTCGGATAATTGCCAATGTGTTCATCAAGGGGAGATTGTGGATTTCATGGGGATATGTTCCAGATCTTAGGATGATGTGACAATTGGCAATGGCATTTTGGTTTGTCGTTTCACGTGTTTTCGACAAAGTTACTGAGCTTATCGATGACGGGGCGGTCCGACCGTCCTCGCATCGGCGGTCCGATCGGTCCCAAATCGGTCGGGACCGCCATGTAGGGCGGTCGGACCGGCGATGACCAAAGTGGTCAAAATAAGTCGGGCCAAAAATAGGTGTTGTAGGCAAGTGAGGGGATCCCAATGCACTTGGTCTCATGATTTTGGAGTCTCCAAGAAAAGTTCTATTGGTTTAAAGTTTCCGAAGGTTTGGATTTTGGGGTTGAATTTCGCTAAGTCCCAGGGCGGTCCGACCGCTCACAGGGAGCGGTCCGACCGCCATGGGCGGTCCGACCGCTCACCGGGCGGTCGACCGTGATCGACTTGAACGTCCGCCAACTTCGTGGCGATGTTGTTTTGTTAGGTCAAAGTCATTGGTTTCATGGCATATGATTTGCATGATGCATGTTTTGACTAACATGGGTCAAGTTGTGAAGAACTTGTTCCCGAATACGTGTTTGCTTGTCTGTGGTTGTGCAGTTGCTTGGTGGTCAACGACGGTCAACGGCGAGGAGGATCGGGACTAGACTTGGAGAGTTGAGGTCCGTAACGATCGACGATGCGGGTGAGGTCAACGACTCAAGCGTGACACAAGATGGACAAGGGTGACCTATTGGCAAATCCATGGCGCATGGTGAAGCGGTTTAGGTCAAAAGGTTAAAGACGGCGCTTTGGCGAAGCGTGCGTGTGTGACCCGCTTGTTAGTGGGCCTTAACGGAGCCCAATTAAGTCAAACCCTAAGAGTTTTAGGCCTCCACTATAAATAGGAGGAGATGGTGGCTGCACCTCTCTCTCTCTCCTTTTTATGTTTCAAAACCCTAATTGTCTTTAGGGAGTTGAGGTGGAGGCTAGGGCTCTTGATGGTTTGTGGTGAATTTCGTGATCTTTGATTGTCCATCGATCCATGATGGTGTGGATGTAATCCAAAGATCAATCACGAAATCAATCTATGCAAGGTTTGCTTGAGATAAGTCTCTTTTCGCTCTTGCTTTCAATTTCGTGTTTTTAGGGCTTTCTTTGATCCGCGAGTTTGTGATTGATTCTTTCACGTGAATTAGCTTGCTGTGATATGTGTGAATCTATCTAGCATCATCTTGATCATCAATCCTCACGAACAAGCTTTAGGATCAAGTTTTCGTTCTTGCCCTGCTTTTAGACCTTCGTTAATCAATTGGCAATTGCTCAAGATCGCTCCAAGAATTATCATAATATTCGATTGAATAGGTCCTCAATAGCATATAGAAGGTGTGTGCAAAGTTTCATAAAGATTAGAGTTGAGAATCAAAAGTTTCACCTAATTGCAACTTCGTCATCGGGCCGATTTTATCATTGCGGATCGGTTCGAGTCGGCCGGTCGACCGCCCATCATCACCGGTCCGATCGATTTTGAGCGGTCCGACCGCCAACCTAACGCCGGTCGATCGCCCGCAATCGGTCCGACCGATTGGGTCCAGCTGATCGACCGCCCGTCTTGTGAGTCTTTGCAATCTTAGTTGATTTTTGTAGCATTGCTTAGGGTTTAATTGATTCAATACTAGTCTTCCACAGATCGGTATATTGATCTTCATAGCTTTCTAATAGCTACTTTGGAGTGAAATTGTATTGAGTTCATAATTTGTGAAAAGTGAGCGTGCTCCTATTCACCCCCTCTAGTCGCCTTTACGGTCCAACAAGTGGTATCGAGAGCCCTGTTAGTTCAATCTTGATCTTAACCGTCACCGAACTTTGGCGATGGATAAGTTTTCTACTAAACCGCATATCTTCGATGGGCACGACTATGCCTATTGGAAGAATCGTATGCGCGTCTTTCTTGAAAGCGAGGACAAGCTATTTGGGATGTTGTTAGAGCCTCACCGTTATTCTGAAATTGCTACACCGCTTCGCAATTCTTTTGGCTAACAACAATAAGGCTAAGAATCTTTTATATGGTGCACTTGGTAGACAAGAATATGATAGAATTTGCAATCTTTCAATCACAAGCATGAAATTTGGAACACTCTCGAAACATATCATGAGGGTTCATCCCAAATCAAAAAGGTGCGCCAAACAACCATAAGCGTGAATACAATAAATTCGAGATGCGCCCCGAGAGAGCATCGATGACATTTTCACGCTTTAATAAAGTAATTAATCAAATGAAAGCTGTTGATATTGAATATTCTCAATCTGAAAATGCTACCCATCTCTTGGCTGCAATCAACACCAAGGAGTGGGAGATGAAGGCTACGGCTATAGAGGAAAATGTTGATCTTTCAAGTCTTACTTTAGAATTGCTTTATAGTAAACTCAAGACTCATGAAATTAAAAGAGTTGATCATCCCAAGAAAGATAATTTAGCTTTGGTAGCAGATCCTCTCAAAAAGGCTTTTGATGACTCTTTTGAATCTTCTTCTGGATTTTCATTTGCTTGTTTATCTGCTATTCATGAAGAGGAGCTTGAAAGTATTCCTGAAACAGAGTTAGCTCTTCTAGCTAAAAAATTCATACGGGCCTACAATAATGTGAGAAACAAAAAGAGAGGTGGTCCGGTGACATGCTATGAATGTGGTGAGCTAAATCATATCCGCAAATTGCCCCAAGTCAAAGGTAAGAGCAATCATAAGGAAGGAAAGCCACTTGGAAGAAGCCTCCTTTCAACAAATCAAGGTATGAGGCTAATAAGCTCGTGAAGGTCGCCACCGGTCCTTGCCGCTTTTGAGGATCAATCCTTGAGCGATGTGGATACCGGGAGTGAGGAGGACAAGGAGGAGGAGATCCTCAAGGCAAAAGAAAGGGAAGGCCAAAGCCTTCACCGCATGTGCTTCATGGTCGACACGGACGACATTGATGATAATGAGGTATCTTTTTCTTATGATGAGCTTTCACAAATATGATTCTATAGTTGAGCAATTGCTTAGTCAAGATGAAGCACTAGAATTTGTCATGACAAAAAATAAGAAATTAGAGTCAAAGATTAACAAACTAAAAGTAGAGCTTAAAAATGCTAAGACTCTTGAACCTGATGAATGTTTATCTTGTCATGCTATGCATTCAGAAATTACCAAGTTACAATCTGCTCATAACATTTCTGTACAACAACTTGAGAATGCTAGATCTGAACTAAATGAAATTAAAAGTGCTCCTTGTGAAAAATGTTTAGAATCTAGTAAATTGATTGCTTTTGATGTGTTTGATTCTAGCCCTTGCACTTCATGTTTAGAAAAGGAACGTGAAATCAAAGATATCTTAGAAGCTGCTAGAGTCAAATATGCCAAGCTTAAGGACAATATTGAAAATACTACTTGTGCTTCTTGTTCCGCTCTTAAGCTTGAAATTGCTTTGTATAAGGAGAAATCTATGGATAAAACTTGTGATGCTTGTGTTAACTTGAGAAAAGAAAATGCTTACCTTCATGATACATTAGAGAAATTTTCTAAAGGTAAGAAACAATTAAACATGATTCTTGACAAGTCTAAAACTCCTTATAAGAAGCAAGGTTTAGGATTCAATTCTTTTCAAGACAATTCAAACCCAAAAGTCATTCAAGTCTTGGAAAAAGGTTTAATTGAATTCAAAACCCAACCTGCAAAAATATCTTTTAAATCTGCAGGCTTTGCCCAACCTTGTATTAATTCAAATGGTGCTTCTTCTAGTGGTACCAAGTACCATTGCACTTATTGCAAAAAAGGTGGACATTTGATTGAATTCTGTTGGCATAGGTTGAAAAATGATAGGAAACATTTTGATAGAATTTCATTCATGCAACCTAGAGCTTCTATGAGACATGGTAACATTGAAAAGAATAAACCTGGATTAGGATTTTTCTCTCATGCAAATCATTATGTTCCTAAATATCCTAATTTTAATGTTTATCGATCAAGGCGGTCGACTCATTGGTCACCGGTCCGACTGCTTTGGTCACCGGTTCGACCGCCACCAACGCCGGCCGATCCGCCATGGACAGCTTCAAGTCTCATTTTAATTTAAACATTGCTCATAACCGAATGTTAGATGAAATCAAGGATAGTACTTCGGTTTGTATACTCCTTGCGACGTGTGTCTCAAGATCGATTCCTAAATCATGTTTATCTAACCCAAAGATTGAGACACATCGCTCTTTTGTTCCTTGATTTTCATGATTATCGCGAAAGGGGAAGAACACGTGGTTCGTTGACTCGGATGTTCACGCCACATGACCGAACTCAAAATGGTTCACCTCTTTCACGCGAGCAACAGTGATGACTTCATCACCTTTGGAGATGATACACAAGGGCTAATTGAAGGAACAGATCAATTAGGGTGAACAACAAATTTATTCTAAAGGATGTCGCTCTTGTGGACAAGCTTAGGTATAATCTCATTTCGCTTCTCGACTTCTTGATGATGGCTATGAGACTGCTTTTAAGAAAATGCTTGTCGTGTGCTTGATTCTACCGTGAGCTTGTGTTTGGAATCTCTAGAGTTGGTAGAATTTTGGAGCCGATTTTTCGTAATCTCTTGGCCGGATCTCTTAAATGTTTGCTTACATCTTCTTCGATTTCGCTTTGGCATCGACGCTTGGGGCACATTGGTTTTGATCATCCGACGCGAGTTAGCAACCTTGATCTCATGAGAGGTTTGCCTAAGCTCAAAGTCGTCAAAGATGTCAGATGTGTGCGCTTTGTAGGCATGGCAAATAAGTTGTCGCCTCACACCCTTCTCGTGACTATGGTTATGACTGACTTGACTGTGACAGCTTGCTTCATATGGATACCGTTGGTCCCGCTAGAGTCCGGCCATTGGTGGAAAATGGTATATTCTAGTCATAGTCGATGATCTTTCAAGATATACTTGGGTGTTCTTTCTTACTTCAAAAGATGAAGCTTTTGGTTATTTTCATGACCTTGTTCTTCGTTTGGCTTTTGAGCTTCCTGGTGCTTTGAGAGCGATTCGCAGTGATAATGACACGGAGTTCAAAAATGCTTCTTTGCTTCTTTTTGTGCCGAAAGCGTGGTATTGAGCATCGCTTCTCCTCTCCACACGCCCCTCAACAAAATGGCGTGGTGGAAAGGAAGAATAGGACCTTGGTCGAAATGGCTAGGACGATGCTAGATGAGTATAGCACACCGAGGAGATTTTGGGCCGGGCTATTGCTACATCTTGCCATATTGCAAATCGTGTCTTTTTGAGACCTTCTTTAGGCAAGACTCCTTATGAGCTTCGCTTTGGTAGAAAACCCTCTGCTTCAGCATTTTCGAGTTTTTGGATCAAAATGTTTTATCCTTAAGACAGCATAACTTAGATAAATTTGAATCAAGAACTTTTGATGGGATATTTCTAGGTTATCCCGCTCATTCGAGGGTTTTCGAGTTTTTAATATCGAGACTAACATTATTCAGAGACTTGTAATGTCACTTTTGATGAGACTAGCCTCGAGCTAGATCAATTGCTCAGATGATTTACAGTGACAGAGAGCATTTTGTGGAGGAAGATGAGGACGGCTAATGTCATTCCTCATCCGCCGCCGCCGAGGCGCCCATATTGATACAAGAACTCTGCTACGCCTACTTCACCTTCGCTGAGGCTCTGCACAGATCATCATCATCGCAGCACTGCGAAGGTCGAAGAAACGACATCTCACCCGGCGCCCACTTCGCATTCAGAGACAAAGATCCTCCTAATGTATAATAGGTAATCTACATGAGCGAGTCACTCGCACTGTATAATGATCCAAATCTCTACTCTCATTCGGCTTTTGTTGCTTCTTTTGAACCCCGCGATATATCACATGCTTTATCTGATTCTAGCTGGGTAAATGCCATGCATGAGGAGTTAGAGAATTTTGAAAGAAACAAAGTTTGGAACCTAGTAGAACCTCTGATGCGGACATCCTTAGCTATGTTGTTTCATCCTTAACTTGTGTATCCTGTTGTGCTTATAGCCAAAACAGAGGGAATTGGGCATTGAGAACAAGGGGTCGTTCTTGCTTTTCCGCTGGGAATTGAGGGTTCGACGATCTTCGCTTGTGGTCAGCGAGGATCCAATCAAGTGTGTGTTTGGGCGAATTTCCATAGAGTTGCAAGTCCGTGCATTGGCGCGGGGGATCAGCTGGTGGTTCGTCAGGATACACAAGTTATCTAGAGGTTCTACGTCGAGAAGATCGGGCACCCCGCATCAACCTCCTAGTGGTCATAATGTTATAGGAACCCGTTGGGTGTTTAAGAATAAACAAGGTGAGGATGGTTCTGTGGTTAGAAATAAAGCCAGATTGGTAGCTCAGGGTTTCAGCCAAGTTGAGGGGTTAGATTTTGATGAGACATTTGCTCCTGTTACTAGACTAGAAGCCATTCGCATTCTGCTTGCATTTGCTGCATCAAAAGGTTTTAAATTATATCAGATGGATGTTAAAAGTGCCTTTTTAAATGGTTTCATAGATGAGGAAGTGTATGTTAAGCAACCCCCTGGTTTTGAGGATCCTAAATATCCAAATCGTGTTTTCAAGCTATCTAAAGCATTATATGGTCTTAAACAAGCTCCTAGAGCCTGGTATGATAGACTTAAGACCTTCTTGCTTAAAAATAACTTTGAAATGGGTAAAGTGGATAAAACTCTATTCATTCTTAGACGTGACAATGACTTCCTGCTTGCTCAAATTTATGTGGATGATATTATTTTTGGTGGTTCCTCTAATACTCTTGTTTCCAAATTTTTTCCGACACTATGTCCAGTGGAATTTGAGATGAGTATGATGGGAGAGCTTAATTACTTTTTGGGACTTCAAATCAAGCAATGCAAGGAAGGAACTTTCATCCATCGTGATTTAAGTACACTAAAGATCTTCTCAAACGCTTCAACATGGGTGACTGCAAGCCAATTTCCACTCCCATGGCAACTTCGATCGCTTTTGGATCCAGATGAAGAAGGAGAAGTCGTGGATCAACGCGAGTACCGCAAAGATGATCGGCTCCTTCTCAGATTTGATGTACCTCGAGACCGACATTCACTTCACTGCATGCCTTTGTGCAAGATTTCAGCGCCTCCGAGAACTTCCCATCGCCAAGCCGTTAAGCGCATATTCAGGTATTTACACTCCACCCTCTTATATGGCATTTGGTATTCCTGCTCTTCAGCTTTGTCCATTAGAGGTTTTTCAGATTCTGATTTTGCGGGCTGTCGGTTAGATAGGAAGAGTACCTCACGCACCTGTCACTTCCTAGGCACTTCTCTTGTATCTTGGTCTTCTAGGAAGCTTCTTCCTTTATTCTATATTTATTATCTCTGGATGAGAGGAAGGTGTGATTCCTTGATGAATCCATTGTCAAAGGGGGAGAAGATATGTTAAATAAGAAGAGAAGATGTGTTAATGAGAATATATTTCTTTGCTGGGGGAGAAGTTTGTACAAAGGAGAAACCAAAATTTGAAATTTGAGGATCATAGTGAGGGGGAGTTATTGAGTTGCATTCTTATTGTTTTATTGAATATTCTGAACTTGAATTGCATTCTTTTATCCTCACAATGATCATAGGTCAATTGAACAATTGTTCTTTCATATGGACCTTATGTGAGATTTTTGACCCTTTTCTGGAAATCAAAGTTTTTATGCTTACTTTTGCCTTGTCTCACATGCCTATACTATTCTGATGCCAGCTTGGTCATTTACATTGCTTTTTCTTCCTTATGGACCAAGTTGTGCCTTTGTGCGAAAACTGCGAGTAAACTCGTTTTCAAACCTCTTACTTACATTTTCTGGATAATTGCCAATGTGTTCATCAAGGGGGAGATTGTGGATTTCATGGGGATATGTTCCAGATCTTAGGATGATGTGACAATTGGCAATGGCATTTTCGGTTTGTCGTTTTACGTGTTTTCGACAAAGTTACAGGCTTACTGGACAGGGGCGGTCCGACCGGTCCCTGCACGGCGGTCCGATCGGTCCCAAATCTGGCTTGACCAGGCCATGTAGGGCGGTTGGACCGGCGATGACCAAAGTGGTCAAAATAAGTCGGGCCAAAAATAGGTGTTGTAGGTAAGTGAGGGATCCCAATGCACTTGGTCTCATGATTTTTGAGTTTCCAAGAAAAGTTCTATTGGTTTAAAGTTTCCGAGGTTTCGGATTTTCGGGGTTGAATTTCGCTAAGTCTCAGGCGGTCCGACCGGCTCATTGTGGAGCGGTCCGACCGCCATGGGCGTCCGACCGGCTCACCGGAGCGGTCGACCGTGTCGACTTGAACGTCCGCCAACTTCGGCGATGTTGTTTTGTTAGGTCAAAGTCATTGGTTTCATGGCTTATGATTTGCATGATGCATGTTTTGACTAACATGGGTCAAGTTGTGAAGAACTTGTTCCCGAATACGTGTTTGCTTGTCCGTGGTTGTGCAAAGTTGCTTGGTGGTCAACGACGGTCAACGGCGAGGAGGATCGGACTAGACTTGGAGAGTTGAGGTCCGTAACGATCTACGATGATTCGTGAGGTCAACGACTCAAGCGTGACACAAGATGGACAAGGGTGACCTATTGGCTAATCCATGGCGCATGGTGAAGCGGTTTAGGTCAAAAGGTTAAAGACGGCGCTTATGGCGTGCGTGTGTGACCCGCTTGTTAGTGGGCCTTAACGGAGCCCAATTAAGTCAAACCCTAAGAGTTTTAGGCCTCCACTATAAATAGGAGGAGATGGTGGTGCACTCTCTCTCTCTCTCGCTTTTTATGTTTCAAACCCTAATTGTCTTTAGGGAGTTGAGGTGGAGGCAAGGGCTCTTGATGGTTTGTGGTGAATTTCATGATCTTTGATTGTCCACTCGATCCATGATGGTGTGGATGTAATCCAAAGATCAATCACGAAATCAATCTATGCAAGGTTTGCTTGAGATAAGTCTCTTTTCGCTCTTGCTTTCAATTTCGTGTTTTTAGGGCTTTCTTTGATCCGCGAAGTTTGTGATTGATTCTTTCACGTGAATTAGCTTGCTGTGATATGTGTGAATCTATCTAGCATCATCTTGATCATCAATCCCTCACGAACAAGCTTTAGGATCAAGTTTTCGTTCTTGCCCTGCTTTAGACCTTCGTTAATCAATTGGCAATTGCTCAAGATCGCTCCAAGAATTATCATAATATTCGATTGGAATAGGTCCTCAATAGCATATAGAAGGTGTGTGCAAGTTTCATAAAGATTAGAGTTGAGAATCAAAAGTTTCACCTAATTGCAACTTCGCCATCGGCTGTTTTTATCGCTGCAGATCGGTTCGAGTCGGCCGGCCGACCGCCTGTCATCACCGGTCCGACCGATTTTGAGCGGTTCGACCGCCAAGATAACGCCGGTCGACCGCCCGCAATCGGTCCGACCGATTGGGTCCAGCGGGGTCGACCGCCTGCTGTGTGAGTCTTTGCAATCTTAGTTGATTTTGTAGCATTGCTTAGGGTTTAATTGGATTCAATACTAGTCTTCCACAGATCGTATATTGATCTTCATAGCTTTCTAATAGCTACCGGAGTGAAATTGTATTGAGTTCATAATTTGTGAAAAAGTGAGCGTGCTCCTATTCACCCCCTCTAGTCGCCTTTTACGGTCCAACAAATCTTCATTGATTTATATTCTTATCTATTCCAAAGGCGATGAGGAACATGATGAGCATCCGAGGCTTGTGTTAGGCAAGCTCGTGAGCACCACCAGATGCGAAGTTCAGCAAGTACGCGCATTCTGGTTGAAGGAAGTGGCCTTCTTGGGCCATGTTCTTTCGGCAGGAGGCGTAGCCGTTGATCCTAGCAAGGTCAGCGATGTTCTTTCATGGAGTCACCTACTTTGATGATGAAGTGCGGAGTTTTCTTGGTTTAGCGGGATATTATCGTCGCTTTATCGAGAACTTCTCAAGATCGCTGGCCGATGACGGAGTTGCTCAAGAAGGACAAGAAGTTCTTGTGGTCCGATGCTTGTGAGGAAAGTTTACAAGTACTTAAGAAGCGTTTGACCACCACTCCCGTTCTCGTTCTTCCCGATATTCATCAAAGCTTCGATATCTTTTGCGATGCTTCTCGTCGAGGACTTTGCTATGTCCTTATGCAAGAAGGCAAGGTAGTGGCCTATGCATCAAGGCAATTGAGACCTCATGAACTCAACTATCCTACCCATGACTTAGAATTGGTCATGATTCATGCACTTAAGATTTGGCGACATTACCTAATCGATAATCGCTATGGCGTATTCGGATCACAAAAGCCTAAAGTATTTGTTCACCCAACCAGATCCGAACCTCGTGCAAAAGAGATGGTTGGAGTTGATCAAGGACTATGACATGGGTATTCACTACCATCCGGCAAGGCTAATGTCGCTGCCGATGCGCCGATCATAAGCGTGATTGCAATGTCTTGTTGCTCCAGAACGCCAACCCACCCTTCCGAGGAATTTCAAGCGCCTCAACTTGGGATTGGTTGAGCATGGTTCCCTTGCTTCCTTGGTTGTGCAACCAACCTTGGTGGATCGGATTAAGATCGCTCAACAATCAGATGTTGGAGTGAACATGATCAAGGAAAATATCAAGAACGGAACAGTCAAGTGCTTCTCTGAGGATGAGCATGGTGTTGTAAGGTTCGGGCAACGCCTTGTGGTTCCAAAGGACATGGAATTACGGAATTTGATTTTCCGCGAAGCCCATGATTCGCCTTTGTCTATTCATCCCGGCCACAAAGATGTATCAAGATCTCCGCTGTGGATTTTGGTGGACCCAATGAAGAGGGAGAT
Organism: Hsuehochloa calcarea; assembly: GCA_036346395.1. NCBI lineage: Eukaryota > Viridiplantae > Streptophyta > Magnoliopsida > Poales > Poaceae > Hsuehochloa > Hsuehochloa calcarea. Next base: position 45,313,234 of record CM070609.1, on the reverse strand, counting down.
TGCGAAGTTCGTTGCCGAGTGTGACGTGTGTCGTCGTGTCAAGGCCGAGCATCAGCGTCCAACAGGACTGCTTCAGCCTTTGCCTATTCCTGAATGGAAGTGGGATTCGATCGCGATGGATTTTATCACCGGTCTGCCTCGTACCTCCAAGGGCAATGATGCCATCTGGGTTGTCATTGACCGGCTAACTAAGGTGGCGCACTTACTTCCAGTCAAGACGGATCTCCGTATAGGCCTTTTAGCGGATCTCTACATTGCCCGCATCGTGAGCTTACATGGGGTACCCAAGACAATTGTCTCGGATCGTGGTTCTCTTTTCATCTCTCGCTTTTGGCAAAATTTGCAAGAGGCTATGGGAACCCGTCTTACCTTTAGCACAAGATATCACCCCAAACCGATGGTCGACCGAAAGGGTCAACCAAGTGTTGGAAGACATGCTTTGTGCTTGTGTCCTCTCCTATGGAAAGAATTGGGAGAAATGCTTGCCATTTGCCGAGTTTTCCTACAACAACAGTTTTCAGGCCAGTCTCGGCATGTCACCTTTCGAGGCCTTGTACGGGAGAAAGTGCAGAACCCCGTTGAATTGGTCTGAGACCGGCGAAAGACCTTTCTTTGGCCCAGACTCGATCAATGAGGCCGAGAGCCAAGTCCAGCTCATTCGTGATCGTTTGCGCACGTACTCAATCCGAGCAAAAGAGCTATGCGAATCGCCGTCGTCGTGAATTGAGCTTTGAGCCTGATGACTTTGTTTATCTCAAAGTCTCTCCTTTGAAGGGCCATCAGCGTTTCGGCGTCAAGGGCAAGTTAGCTCCTCGATATGTCGGTCCTTACCGTGTCATCGAGAAGAAAGGAGCGGTTGCCTATAAGTTGGAATTGCTAGCTGCACTCGAGGGGGTACATGATGTTTTCCATGTGTCCCAACTAAAGAAGTGCCTCCGCGTCCCAACTGAGGAAGCTCCGTTTGAAACCCTCGATGTCCAAGAGGATTTGACCTATCGCGAGCACCCTGTTCGCATACTCGATGAGGCTAAACGAAGAACAAGGAATAAAGTCATCAGATTCCTCAAAGTTCAGTGGTCGAACCATTCTGAGGATGAGGCTACTTGGGAAAGGGAAGATCGTCTCCGTGCAGACTATCCATCTTTCTTTACCGAGTGAGCCAAATCTCGGGACGAAATTTTTGTAAAGGGGGGGGGAGGTTTTGTAACATCCCAAATATGGATTTAAGAGATTGATATACCCAGAACCAGTAGACGGAGCAGCAGCAGAAGTGTTAGTGATATCGTCGTTCGCCATAGCGTAGTGGACGTCGTAGTAGTAGTCGAGCAGATGAAGCAGAGGATCCGGCAATGATCGATGAAGACGGCGCAATGAAATGCAATAACGCTTCCTAAAACCTTATTCGTCCTCGCTCGTGAAAGCCTTCAAGGACGGGGGTTTCGGAGGCATGCTCTCCCGGTTCGACCGTACGCGCCACTTGCCGGGATGGAGATCGCCGGTCACAACAGCAACAAACTCAGGGATCCTTTCGAGTCTCTCGTGGAGTGAATTGGAGAAGACAGCAAAAAAAAAAGAACAGTTCATTGTGTAATAGCCAAAAAAAAAACGAAGAAGCAGAGACCAGAGGAAACGGTTGCCATCAACTAGTGCAAACCGAAGCCATCACACACTGATAACTGAACCGTTACTACCATTACTTCGAGTCGGTACGTTACAGTTCGTCGCACCCACACGTGATCAATCAGGCACCCGCGGATGGCAAGTTACAGTTCGTCGCCGGCGACATGTTTGAGTCAATCCCATCTGCGGATGCTGTTTTTTCATTAACCCGTGTAAACGCATCGTCTACATGACACTTCAATATTATTTTCAGCGCTGATATTTTTTTTCAACTTTTTTCTCCTAATTAAAAAGAATATGACATATATTTTTGTTAAAATTCTAAAAGTTGTAAATTTATTAAAATTAAACATTTATTTATATATATTTTTTTGACAAATCTATATTTTTTGGTATAACGGGTATCTAATTTGTATGTCAAAATTTATGTATATTTGTATTTTTTAAAAAATCCAGGAAGAAGAGAGTTACACCGGTCCCAAGGCACACTATTATGCATATTTGTATGCTAAATTTGTTTGGTGTGATAGTATGAATGTAAATATTTGGAGTTGTGTTGGAGAGACGCCACATATTCTTAAGAGTGGTATTTCACAAATTTTCCCTTTATTGGAGTGGGTGTTCTCTCCTGAGACAAGCGTCTGGGAATGCCCTAGTATTATCCTAAATTTTGTTATAAAAAATAAGGTACTTTATAATTATCTGATCTACCATTGGTTAGCGATGTTTATTTATTTGGACCTTCCGTTCCGAGGATGTCTCTCGTGGCCCTTTGTCATCAAAGCAGATACTAAATCAAACAAACTAATTACTAGTACGCAAGCTAAGCATTGCCACGTACAACTACAAGTACAACAGCTAGCATGGCGCTTGTCCAGGACGAGCTGAGCACCCAGAGCTTGCTGCAAGGTCATGTCGAGCTCTACCACCACAGCTTGTGCTACCTAAAGTCCATGGCGCTCAGGTGCGCTGCTGGCCTAGGCATCCCCAGCGCCATCCACCGCCGTGGTGGCGCGGCGACACTGTCTCACCTCGTCGACGAGACCGGGCTCCACAAGGCCAGGCTCCCGCACCTCCGAAGGCTCATGCGCGTGCTCACCGTATCCGGCATCTTCGCCGCCAACCAACCGTCGCCGGGCTCCTCCGGTGAGGTTGTGTACACGCTCACCCCGGCGTCCCGCCTCCTCGTCGGCGACAGGGCCTCACGCGACATGTCCGCTTTGCTGCGGTTCATGGTACAGCCCACCACGGTCACCTCGTTCTTCAGCCTAGAATCGTGGTTCAGGGACGATCGCGCCGGTGGCGTCGCAGCCACACCGCTCTTCGAGACGGCGCACGGCATCGCCAGGCTGGACATGATAAAAAAAGACGCCGTGTACAACAAATCCTTCAACGACTCGATGTTTGGGGACAGCAGCTTCGCCATGGAGGTCTTGCTGAGGGAGGGTAGTGACCTCTTCTGCGGGCTCAGCTCGTTGGTCGATGTCGGAGGAGGCCACGGCGCGGCCTCGGCGGCCATCGCTAGGGCCTTCCCGCGCATCAAGTGCACTGTGCTGGACCTCCCACACGTGATCAATCAGGCACCCGCCGATGGCAAGTTACAGTTCGTCGCCGGCGACATGTTTGAGTCAATCCCATCTGCGGATGCTGTTTTACTCAAGGTATGCACATATTTTTGTTCCTTCAATACTCCCATATACATACTCCCAGTTCGGCAGTTCTCCCTGTTGGCATAGCTGTGTGGATAATTTATTTATTTCCATCATTTTTTTAATTTATTCCTGGGTGTCAATGCATGTTTCAGTATGTTTTGAATTGCTGGGGTCACGACGAATGCGTTAAGATACTTCAGAAGTGCAAGGAAGCAATCCCTGCAAGGGATGCTGGAGGGAAAGTGATAATCATAAATGCTGTGGTCGGATCCGGGCCGGGGGACAGTGTTGTCGAAGAGGCGCAAGTGTTGTATGATTTGTACATAATGTATGTTGATGGGGCCGAGCGAGAGGAGCAGGAATGGAAAAAGGTTTTCTTAGACGCCGGATTCAGTGACTACAAAATCGTGCCGACAGCAGGTTTTGTATCGATCATTGAGGTTTACCCATGAAAGCCCAGTGAACAACTACCATATACTAGCTAGTTAATAAGACACGCGCATATATATATATATATGAACCGGAGTGATGAACTCAGGTGTGTGTGAGTCAGTGTCCCGCCTTCATTACTACAGAACACGTTATCACAGACGGTTCGGAACCGTTATCACAGACGGTTTCCGAACAGTCTATATTTGTTCGTCTGTGATAACAAGCAGTTATCACAGACGGTTCAAAGCTTTAATTTGCACGATTCTGCAGTATATGCAAGTTTCTTTTGTTAGTGGTAATCTTGCTGTTCTACATAAGTTGCGCGTGAGTTTGTTTCGCGTGTTAAGATGTACATCGATCCAATTTGTTGTGCTGCTTGGGATTGTACACGGCCTGCATGTAGTTGCATGAGTCAAGTCTTCACGTACGCTACGCACGTTGAAGCGGCCGTATATATATATGGAGTCATAGCTAGAATTGTGGATCATGATCCGCATGTGGGAGTCCCGTGTTATCTGTACGTAATCATATAGTAATTGTTGAGTCTGTAATGATTGATTGAATATAACAGAAAACCAGGAAAAAGGCACAAGCAGTTGTGCCGCAAGGCTGTCTCGATCTCGTGTTCTTCCTAGTTTCATCTCCCAGTTGTGCTCGCGCGAGTGTGTCATCCTGGCTCTTTATTGACATCATCCAGTTAAAATAAGATTGTACATTTTCAGTTTGTGTCCATAGAAAGATGCATATTTTGAGAAAATGTGAGGTCGCAGATTTTCAGCCTGTGTCAATAAATAAATTGCCATGTAAGACAATTCAGTTTAGTTTCATCCACGAATGATTTTCGATCAAATGGCGATTCAAAAACTGGGATAAATGAAAGCGTGCAGGAGATAGCTAGTTTCGAACCAAAAATGTCCTTATTTATACAACTGTACCGTGTACATGCGTGATGATTCTATGAAAGAGGCCGTTATAGGCTGTCTTAGCGCCCATGCCCATCAAAGATATTGCAAACCAAAGGCAACCGGGAGTCGTGAAATGGAACGTTGCAATCGAGGATACAATTACAAGCTATTGAAAACACACGAGACCAACCCAGATAAGGCTGAAATACCCCGTTTAAATGAAAGGGTTAATATGAGGATTAAATACAGAAACAAGAAAGGAAACACGGGAGGGAAGGGAGTGGGCCAGCCAGGCCCAACTGAGTCCGAGTTGGAATCGACGAGGGGCCTCGTGGGGCCACTTAATTATAAGGGGAAGGGAGGGCAGCCGCCACCCTAAACTTTAGAATTCTATCGTCGTTAGTAGTAGTCATATACATTACTTTATTACGTACAAAAGATGGTCAAGTTAATGTAACATCCTAAATTTTAGTTCATTTTCAGTTATTTGAAAGTGTGAACTTTTTTAAAACTTTTTGGTGGATTTTATTGACGCTCGTTTCTCTGGATTTTTATTCAAGACTTTTTATCTAGTAAAAAATTCAAAAATCAAATTTTAGAAATACAAAAACAAATTGAAATAAAATATGATAATTAAAAATCCAAACTAGGGGTATTTGTACTATTAATTTTGAAACTTTTATCAAATCAAATAATACAATTGCATGCTAACAGAAACATAAAAGAATTTTTGAGAAAAATAAAGAACATATAAAATTCAGGGAGAATTTCAAAATGAACTAAACTTGTAATAATTTTTGGTGCTCAATTTCTATATTTGAAATTTCCTCAAACCCTCAGCCTTTTCAAAAATTCTGGAACCGAATTTCTTTCTCTCCTCTCACTGTCCAACCAGGCCCACCCGTCAGGGTTCTTCCACCACGCACCCGAGCCCCTGGCTAGCACTCGCTCTCCCCTGGCTTTGACGAGCTGCCCATGATTTCAACTCCTCCTCCCCATGCCCTGCGCCACGCCCAGGCCCTGCTCTTGGGCGCGTCACCCAGCTTGTGTCGTTGGGCATCGCCAGACTGTAGCCTTGGGTTTTGACCCCACACCCACAATCTCACCTCAACCACCACGACCGCGTCACGCCCATGCCCTGCCACTGAGTTATCCAAGCCGCCTAGATGCCCTCTACATCCTCAACTCACCCTCCTCCCCTCTCCATTCCCATTTTTCCTGTAATACCCCGATTGTTTTTAAAGAAAGAAAGCAAGAACACGATATAATAACAATTTTATGTGGGGTTTTTCACAAAAATTCGCCAACCTGGGCCTCAGGCCACGGCTCAGGAGGCCCAAGTGCGGTTTCCCTTCATTGGTGCATACTCGTCATTGTTATCCAGGGCACCAATCAAAGTCAGTAATATGTACTCGCCTTGCTCGTCAGGTTTCGCGTAGTTAAAATCCGAATACGAGGACAGGGTCTCCTGGAGAGTTGTGGGGCTTGTTCTCATCTTTCCATAGAGTCTGAGATAACCCAATTCGAAGTTATGGTTTGGGAGAAACGTTATATTATTTACTGCTCTCTAGAGATTCTGGTGAGATTACAGTAGTCGTCTTGTTTAATAGATTAGGCTTGGATAATGGCCGATTTAGGGAAGTCTACCAACACAACTTTCGTGGAAAATTTTATTAGCTTTCCAGATTGATAAATATCATAAATTTTGGATAAGCCATTCAAAAGATACGGATTTTTCTTGTACTCTTGTTCTTTCAAATTGTCAGGTTCTGACTTTAATTTTTTAATTGTATATTAGATCATGTTAATGCTAGAATTAGATAATCTTGCAAACTAGGTTATTGTAGATAATTTGATGATCTTTCCATAGAGTCTAGATCACTTAATTTGGAGTTAGGGATCTCTAGTTATGAATTTTTCATTGTTGCTGTTCTAGGTTTCTATCGGGATTATGACAGATCCTAGAAATAGGTCAATTGGAGTTAGATAATGAATTTGTTAGAGGATTGCACCAACATGAAAGTTGTAAATATTTTTGTAGGCTTTCCAGAGATCTAAAGATCACTTCTGTGCTGAAAGTTAGGTAAGTTTTAGTTTCACTGTCCAGAACCTCTCACGAGATTTAATAGGTTACTTAACCTGTTTAGAGGGGCAAAAGAAGGCAGAATCTGGGAACCTTACCAACAAAGTTTAAAGCACTAAATAAAGTGTTAATTGCTTGAGCGTCGAGATGTAAACATTTCTCTTCCTCAATTGTTGGAGCAAGATGATCCAATGGAGGAGAAAAGCCTACATCTACAATCCACCATATTTTTAGGCTTATGGCCTTAAAATAACATGATATGCGGATTTTTCAATGAGCATAATTTGTGCCATCAAATTGAGGTGCTTCACCTAGGCAGTTAAGTCGCCATCCTTTACTCTCTAGGCAGTTAAGTCTAATAAATGAGAGACCAAGCTCTGATACCACTTGTAAGATCGAGGAGGCCGACTAGAGGGGGGTGAATAGGCGATTTTAAAAAAAAATTGGCTAAAACCAATTTATAATACAGAAGCTAATAACAATTAGTTTTGCACAATTAAAACCTAAATCAACTAGGCTCCACTAAGTTAACCAACAATATATGACAATTGATAAGGATTGCAATTATACGAATATACAAGCAATTTATACAAGGAATTTAAATTGCAATAGTAAAGCACAAGAAGATCAAACAACAATAAACATGACGATGTTTTGCCGTGGTGTTCGGAGACTTGCCGATCTCCCCTAATCCACGTTGAGGTAAGCCCAACCGCGTTAGACCGGCTCCTCAAATGAACCAAACCTCCAAGGTAAGTCCAACCACTTGGACCGGTTCCAACACGAACCAACACCTCGCTCCACTATGGTTGCTCTTCCTCCACTCCGGAGATGGTGAGCACCAAACCACTCACAACCACGCTGGGCCTTCTAACAAGCTTCTTGGGAAGATCACCGGCCACGACGCCTCCACGCCGTCTAGGTGTCGGCAAACACCAAGAGTTACAATACTCAACTTTCACTTAAACTAATCAAGTGTTTAAGCTCAAGTGGGTACACAATCCACTACCTAAGGCAACACATACACTTAGGGTTTGCTCTTAAATCTCACTAAGTGCAACACATGCACAAAAGAGATGAGAGGGTTTGCTCTTAGCTCAAAAGAGTGTCTAATAACACTAGAACACTTTGCAATGACAGCAACAACTTCTTCCAGCCAGCCAAGGTGGGTATTTATACCCTACACATAAAAACTAGCCGTTAGAGGAAAGATTCCATTGAATCAGAGAGGGGCCGGTCTGACAGCTAATGCCGGTCGGACTGCCCATGCGCCAACGGCTATAAAAGTAGTCGTTGGACTCTCTACCGGTCGGACCACCTCAATATCGGTCAAACCGCCCAAGGAAAATCAGCGGTTTCAAAAAAGGTGTTTCTCTGGAAAAAAAAATGCTCCGCAACGGATTCTGGTACTTCCGCTCTCCGGTAGTATCTTTTTATCAACGGTGGTACTACCGCACAGAGAATCAACTCAAAGGGACATCGGTCTGACTGCCAAACATATGTCGGTCTGACCGATATGCCACCGGTCAGACCGGTAGACCCTGGCGGTTAGAGCGCCAGACCACAGAGGAGTTGCACTTTGCAACACTTCAATTTGCAAAACGCATTTGCCAAATTGAGTGCAATCCAAACAAGATTTATAGATAATATTCTCAACAAGTTGCAAAACACATTTGCCAACTTTTAGAATCAGCACCACAAGGAATTAAGGTACATGGACTTAGGCCATTTGCAAAATACATTTGCAAACTAAAGTCACATGCTACAAGGGTTATGCATGAGCCTTGACTATTTGCAAAACACATTCGTAAATAATAGCATCATGCCTAAATGAGCTAAAGTAAACACAATGAGTTATCAACACATGACTAACTCAAGCTACTAGTTAAGAACCCTCTTAATAGTACGGCAACCTATACTAGCAATCCGGTCTTCCAACCAAACACCAAGACCGGTAAAAGACTAGGAACATGTCCTTAGCCCTAGCTAGTCATACCTTTGCTTTGAACATCTTCTTGAAGCTTGATGACGCACATCATTACTTCGAGTCCGGGTCATTTACTTGACATGCATCAACTCATGATGCATCCTTTGCTTGAACTCCGTCAACACATGATGGATTTTTTCTTGACTCGACGATCAACTCATGATCATCTCTTCTCTTGATACGCATCAACTCATGATGCATCCTTTACACCAAGCTCTTAACTTCAATATCATCAACACATGATGATATGTCTTCATCATCTTGGAATATAACCTAATCATCTAACTCAAGGAAAATGTTAGTTCCATAATGTGATTACCATTAGTTACCACAACAAATCATCATCACATAATGGTGGGACACGATATTTCAATCTTTCCCTTATTGGTAATTAATGATAACCACTCCAATTTCACATGATTGAATGTAAATAATTGAGAGAACAAATGAGTATACATGAACTACACAAGTTATATATACTCTAACATGAGTATACAAGAACCGTGGATAAATGCCCGATCTTCTCAGTGAGGAACCGTGGATAAATGATATGAAGTAGACGATGTTGCTAGCTAAACACTCGCGCCAATGCATGAACCTTCAACTCTTTGGAAAACGCCCAAAACACACCGATAGTTGTTCGTCGCGAGACCACAAACGACGAACGCCAATTCCCCAATTCCCAATGGAACGACGGCTTGACCTTGAGTTGCAGAATGAATCAACGGATCGCCTAATCCTCTCTCAAAGTCCTCGCATGAACTCTCGTTTCGAAAGAACAAGCAATAGCTATGTCTCTATTCTTATGCATAAACTGGTCTGAGGTTACAATGGGGGTCTAACCCTCAATATATAGTGCCCCTTCTCCTCCTCATGGCTGACCAAGAGTCCCTAGTCCTACTCTAATTTGGAATTAGAACTCCTACTCCAATTCCGACTCAATCTAAAACAAAAAGGAAACTCTAATTTTACAATCTTCATATTGTTTTGGTCATATCTATTGATTCAGGAGGAATTTCAGAGTGAGGAAGGATCCATTGGATCGGGCTTGAAATTATCTTTCCAACAAGTCCAATAAAAGTCAAATCGAACTCCGTTTGTAAAAGTTATGACCGTTTTACTCCGGACTGTCCTACTGATTCCGAATCCGAATTTGATGCTGATTCCGAATCCGAATTTGATTCTGAGTTGATTCCGAATTTGATTTCGGTTAGGGTTGTGGGAGATCTGAATTGGGCTTGAAAATCTTATCCAAAACTTGAGCTTTAAGTATTGGGCTCCCTCCCCTTTTGCTCTCTCATCACACGGGCTTATTTCCTCCTTGATCAGACTTTCTCTTTCCCAACCGCTTTGACCTTCTTATTCTTCATCACTAGGCAAAAAAATATGGTTACCCTCCTCCTTGTGCTCCTCTATTGCTTTGGCTCCGGCCTCCCTCTTGGTTCCAAAGACTTTAAGCTTATCGAACCTGAGAATGCACAAAGTATTTCTTTTACGTAGTGTCCAATTCTCACGAAAAATACAAAGTAACTTGTTAAGAAACAATTGTACCTATTGTTTGAGAAGTGTAGCTCTTGCTTCATAAACAACCTCATAAGTAGTCGGGATATCCTCATCATCCTCCCTTTCTTCAAAAAAAAAGCCGTCCTCGGCTTTTGATAGCCTAAAAATGTGCTACACAAATAAAACAACGTATATGCATGGTATATGTATTTATCATCTAAACAACTTCCGTGTAGCGCATGATGATTTGCTGAACATGTACTAAAGAAAGAGAACAACGTATATACGTGATATATGTATGAATCAATTGTTGTGCCATGCGCGTTGTTTTGCACAAAATAAGTAACACAACTACAACCGTAGGATGTATTTGATATTATGGATATCATGGGGATATGCTCCAGATCTTAGGATGATGTGACAATTGGCAATGGCGTTAACGGTTTGTCGTTTCACGGGTTTTCGACAAAGTTTCGTAACTGCTCGCATTCTCGATAGAAGCGGTCCGATGGCGGTCCGTCCCAAATCGGTCGGACCGGCCATGTGCGGCGGTCAGACCGGCCGTGACCAAAAATGGTCAGAACAGGCTGGGCCAAAAATAGAGGGTGTAGGCAAGTGAGGGGATCCCAATGCACTTGGTCTCATAATTTTTAGAGTTTCCAGTCAAAAGTTCTATTGGTTTAAAGTTTTCAGTAGGTTTCGGATTTTCAGGAGTTGAAAATCGACTAAGTCTCTCAAGGCGGTCGGACCGCCTATGGTCGGCGGTCCGACCGGCAGGTCGGCGGTCCGACCGCCCGAGGGGCGGCTCGACCGGTTGTCACTTGAACGTCGGCCTTCGTGGCGGCGTTGTTCGTTGGTTAGGTCAAAGTCATGAGTTTCAGTGCATATGTGTTGCATGATGCATGTTTTGACTAACGTGGGTCATGTTGTGAAGAACTTGTTCCCGGATTCGATTTGCTTGTCTATTGTTGTGCAGGTTGCTTGGTGGTCAACGACGGTCAACGGCGAGGATGATCGGGACTAGGCTTGGAGAGCTGAGGTCCATAATGATCGACGATGCGGGTGAGGTCAATGAACTCAAGTGTGGTGCGAATGGACAAGGATGACCGAACGGCGCTTGGTGCGACCGGGTTTGATCAAGCGGCGCGAGTCGGTGCAAGTGCCATGGTGGTTTCGGTGGGAGCCGGATGGGAGAGACTTGCCGACATGGAGAGAGCCGTTGATCAACCTACACGTGGCGGAGCAGGCAAAGTGCTTCGCGCAGATGGACTCGGTCTTCGGAGAAGGACCGAGAAGGGGTATTTTGGTAATCTTACCAAATACCACCCAGGTGACCTTTTGCCTACCCGCGGCGCAAGACGACGCAAAGAGAAGCGGTTTAGGTCAAGAGGTGTTGAAGACGGCGCTTTAAATTGCGTGTGTGTGTGACCCGTTTGTGTTGGGCCTTAACGGGAGCCCATTTGAGTTAATCTTCTAGAAAGTTTGAGTTAATCTTCTAGAAAGTCTAAGTCTCCACTATAAATAGAGGAGGGAGGTGGCTGCACCCCCTTAACCCTTTTATCATTTATTGAAACCCTAGTTTTGGCTTAGGGAGAGGATTAGTGGAGGTTAGGGTTCTAGAGAGTTTTGATTTGATTTCGTGCTCTTGGATTGAGTTTTGTCCTCCATTGATGGAGTGGCTGTAAACCCAAACCCTATCAAATCAATCCAAAGAAAGTTTGATCAAAGATGTGTCTCTTTGCCTTTCTTCTCTCTATTTGGTGATTTTGAGTCTTTCTTTGATTCGCATATTTTTGATTGATTTCTTTACATGATCTAGCTTGCTGTGACATGTGGGAACACATCTAAGATCATCTTGATCATCAATCACCCACGAGCAAGTTTTTGGATCTAGTTTTCGTTTTGGACTCGGTTTGAACCATCCTCCTCTCAAACGAAGAAAGGTCATAACTTTTCCATGGATCTTCACGATCTTAGATTGGAATAGGTTCTTGACATCCTAGAGAAGGTGTGTTCCAAGTTTCATCAAGTTTGGAGTTGTAGATCAAAAGTTAGACCTATTTGCAACTTCGTTTTTTGGGCTGATTTCACTGTTCATCAGGCTGGAAGTCAAACCGCCCCTATCCAGAGGTCAGACCGCCCATGGACCGGTCAGACCACCATTAGATAGAGGTCAGACCGCCCTACACTTAGGAAATTAAGTTTTGGTTGATTTTGGTTGTTTTGCTTCGGGGTTTTGATTGGATTCAATCCTAGTCTTCCATTTGATCTTGGTATATCGATCTTCATAGCTTCTATAGCTATTGGAGTGAAATTTCTATTGAATCTGATCTTGGTTGAAAAAGTGAGCGTGCTCCTATTCACCCCCCCCCCTCTAGTCACCTTTTCGGTGCAACAGATATATACATTGCGGTACCTTTATTCACATCATTCTCCCTCCCATGAGAAAAAGTCATACTTGACTTTTCTAAGCACATGGACAATATATAAAAGGGACGAGCTAGATCAAGTTGTTCAAATTCAGGGGAGAAAATTCTTAGTGCCTTCCATGCTTCAACTACACTACTCTGTTTACTGATACAGGATAAACAAATAGGCATTATGTTGTGCTCCTATTCAACCCCCTCTAGTCGCCTTTTCGGTCCAACAAGTGGTATCTGAGCCCGGTTAGTTCAATCTTAATCTTAACCGGTCACTGAACTTGGCGATGGATAAGTACTCCACCAAGCCGCATATCTTCGATGGGCACGACTATGCCTATTGGAAGAATCGCATGCGAGTCTTTCTTGAGAGCGAAGGACAAGCTATATGGGAGGTTGTTCGAGCCCCGCTGTTTCTTCCCGTTGTTATTCTGGCTTCAACAAATTTCTCTTGGCTAACAATAATAAGGCAAAGAACCTCTTATATGGTGGGCTTGGTAGACAGGAGTATGATCGAATTTGTAATCTTGAGATCACAAGACGAGATTTGGAACACCTCGAAACCTACCATGAGGGTTCGTCCCAAATCAAGAAAGTACGCTGATACCTATAAGCGTGAATATAACAAATTCGAGATGCGTTCTGGAGAGAGCATCGATGACATTTTCAGTCGCTTTAACAAAGTGATTAATCAGATGAAAGCTGTTGGAATTGAATATTCTCAATCTGAAAATGTCACCCACCTCTTGGCTGCAATCAACACCAAGGAGTGGGAGATAAGGCTACTGCCATTGAGGAGAACGTCAACCTCTCTGATCTGACTTTGGAGCTACTCTATAGCAAGCTCAAGACTCATGAGATCAAGAGGATTGATCATCCCAAGAAGGAAAACATGGCCTTGGTAGCAGACCCGCTCAAGAGAGCTTCTGATGGGTCTTCTGAGTCTTCTTGTGGATTTTCGCTTGCTGGTTTATCTGCAATCCATGAAGAGGGGTTTGAGAGTCTTCCTGAGGCCGAGTTAGCTCTCATAGTCAGAAAAGCCACACGGGCCTATAACAATATGAGAAACAAAAAGAGAGGAGGTCCCGTGACTTGCTATGAGTGTGGTGAGCTTAATCATATCCGGGCAAACTGCCCCAAGTTGAAAGGAAAGAGCAACCACAAGGAAGGAAAACCAATTTGGAAGAAGCCTCAATGGAACAAATCGAGATTTGATGCTGCCAAGCTGACAAAGGCAGCTCACCGGGTTCTTGCCGCTTTTGGAGAACAATCCTTAAGCGATGTGGACTCCGGGAGCGAGGATGATAAGGAGGAGGAGATCCCTCAAGATAAGAAGAAGGGGAAGGCCAAGGACTTCACCGGCGTTTGCTTCATGGCCGACTCCGACGACGTCGACGACGATGAGGTACCTCTCTCCTATGATGTCCTTTCTGATAGATGCGAAACTATCTTTGAGTAACTCATGAGTCAGGATAAGGCGTTAGAGTATATCATGGCTAGGAACAAGGACTTAGAGTCTCAAGTAGATAATTTGACTTTATAACTTGCAAATTCTAAGACTCTTGAATCTGATGAATGTTCCTCCTGCCATGCTCTACACTCAGAATATGCTAAACTGCAATCTGCTCATGATACTGCTTTGCAACAACTTGAAAATGCTAGGACTGAGCTAGTTGAGGTTAAATCTGCTCCTTATGAAAAATGCTTAGATTCTAGCAAGTTGGTTGCTTCTGGTGTGGTTGATTCTAGCCTTTGCTCTTTTTGCATTGAACGAGAACATGAAGTACAAGACGTAGTAAATGCAGTTAGAACTAAATTTGCTAAGCTTAAGGATAGAATTGATTCTGCTACTTGTATTTCTTGCGAATCTCTTAAACTTGAAGCTGCCTTATATAAGGAGAGATATGCTAGAGCCATTAAGGGCAAAACTTGTGAATCATGTGTTAATCTTGAAAAAGAAAATGCTTATCTTAAGGATACCTTAGAAACATTTTCTAAAGGTAAGAAACAATTAAACATGATTCTGGACAAGTCTAAAACTCCTTATAAGAAGCAAGGATTAGGATACAACTCTGTCCAAGATAATTCTAAGCCAATAGTTACTCAAGTCTTGGAAAATGGGTTAATTGAATTTAAAACCCAACCTGCAAAAACTATTTTTAAATCTGCGGGTTTTGCCCAATCATCTGTTAAGTCAAAGGGTGCTTCTCCCAGTGGTACCAAGTACCATTGCACCTATTGCAAGAAGGATGGGCATTTGGTTGAGTTCACATGAGGTTGAAAATGATAAGAAAAATTTTGCTAGAATTTCACTCAATCAACCTAGAGCTTTTACGAGACGTGGTAACATAGAAAAGAAGAAACCTGGTTTAGGATTTGTGTCACATGCTCATCATCATGCTCCTAGACAGGATAACTCTTATGTTAAAGTAACCATTGCTCATAACAGAACTTCAAACTTAATCAAGGATAGCACTTCTGCTTTGCATACTACTCGCAGACGTGTGTCTCAGTACTGGGTTCCCAAGTCTTGTTTAACTAACCCCAGTATTGAGACACATCGTTCTTCTGTGCCTTGATTTTTAGGATTACAGCGGAAAGAGGAACGACACGTGGTTCTCGACTCCGGCTGTTCACACGACATGATCGGAGACTCAAGATGGTTCACCTCCTTCACGCGGTCGACGGGTGATGAATTCATCACCTTTGGAGATGATAGGCAACGGCGGATTGAAGGAACGGGATCGATCAGGGTGAACGACAAGTTCATCCTCAAGGACGTCGCCCTTGTGGATAAGCTAAGGTTTAACTTACTTTCTGTCTCTCAACTTCTTGACGATGGCTATGAGACTAGATTTAAGAAAAATGCTTGTCGGGTGCTTGATTCAACTGGTGAGCTTGTTTTTGGGATTACTAGAGTTGCTAGGATCTTTGGAGCTGATTTTTCTGAATCTCTTGCTGGTTCTCTCAAGTGCTTGATTTCATCTTCTTCTTCTGAGTTCTGGCTTTGGCACCGTCGTTTGGGGCACATTGGTTTTGATCATCTGACGCGAGTTAGCAACCTTGAGCTCATGAGAGGTTTGCCCAAACTCAAAGTCGTCAAGGATGCTGTATGTGCGCCTTGTAGGCATGGCAAGCAAGTTGCCGCCTCACACCCATCGCTGACTATGGTCATGACCGACGGACCGGACGCTTGCTTCATATGGATACCGTTGGTCCCGCTTAGGTTCGGGCCGATTGGTGGAAAATGGTACATTCTTGTCATAGTCGATGATTTTTCTAGATACACTTGGGTGTTCTTTCTTGCTTCGAAGGATGAAGCTTTTGATCATTATCATGATCTTGTTCTTCGTTTGGCTTCTGAACTTCCGAGTGTCTTGAGAGCGATCCGCAGTGACAATGGCACGGAGTTCAAGAATGCCTCTTTTGCTTCCTTTTGTGCTGAGCGTGGAATTGAGCATCAATTCTCCTCTCCACACGTCCCTCAACAAAATGGCGTTGTGGAAAGGAAGAACAGGACCCTAGTCGAGATGGCTAGGACGATGTTAGATGAGTATAGCACTCCGAGGAGGTTTTGGGCCTAACCTATTTCTACTGCTTGCCATATTGCAAATCGTGTCTTTTTGAGACCGTCTTTGGACAAGACTCCTTATGAGCTTCGGTTTTGTAGAAAACCCTCTGTCTCGCACTTTCGAGTCTTTGGATCCAAGTGTTTTATTCTCAAGACAGGAAACCTAGATAAATTTGAGTCAAGAACTTTTGATGGTTTATTTCTGGGTTATCCTGCACATTCAAGAGGTTTTCGAGTTTTTAATGCTGAAACTAACCTGGTTCAGGAGACATGCAATGTCACTTTTGATGAGACTAGCCCTGGAGCTAGATCAGATATTTCAGGTGATACACAGGTGACAGAGAGTATATTTGTAGAGGAAGATGATGATGGACTCGATGATGCTCTTCCACTGCTGCCGTTGACGCCCTCTTCCACAGACAAGAACCCTGCCGTG
The DNA here is from genome assembly GCA_036346395.1 of Hsuehochloa calcarea. Lineage (NCBI taxonomy): Eukaryota > Viridiplantae > Streptophyta > Magnoliopsida > Poales > Poaceae > Hsuehochloa > Hsuehochloa calcarea. The sequence goes on along the minus strand of CM070609.1, from coordinate 45,296,625 downwards.
ACTACTTCGCCTTCAGTTGAGGCACCTGCTGCATCTTCATCATCAGCAGTACCTGCGGAGGTCGAAGATGTACTTTCCTCTCCGGGTGCGCCACTTTACATTCAAAGCGCAAAGACCCTCCGGATCGATGATAGGTAATCTCCATGAACGAAGTCACTCGCCTGTATCATGATCCAAACCTCTATTCTCATTCTGCTTTTGTTGCTTCTTTTGAACCCTGCGATATATCACATGCTTTATCTGATTCTAGTTGGGTCAATGCCATGCATGAGGAGTTAGAGAATTTTGAGAGGAATAAGGTCTGGAACCTAATAGAACCTCCCAGTGGTCATAATGTTATAGGAACTCGCTGGGTGTTCAAAAACAAACAAAATGAGGATGGTTCTGTGATTAGAAACAAGGCTAGGTTGGTAGCTCAGGGTTTTAGCCAAGTTGAGGGGTTAGATTTTGATGAGACCTTTGCTCCTGTTGCTAGACTAGAAGCCATTGGCATTCTACTTGCATTTGCTGCTTCTAAGGGCTTTAGATTATATCAGATGGATGTTAAGAGTGCCTTTCTGAATGGTTTCATAGAGGAGGAGGTTTATGTTAGGCAACCCCCAGGCTTTGAGAATCCCAACAACCCACATCATGTCTTCAAGCTATCCAAAGCCTTGTATGGTCTTAAACAAGCCCCTAGAGCCTGGTATGATAGACTTAAGACCTTCTTGCTTAACAATGATTTTGAGATGGGTAAGGTAGACAAGACCTTGTTCATTCTTAGGCGTGGCAATGACTTCCTACTTGCTCAGATTTACGTTGATGATATTATCTTTGGTGGTTCTTCTCATGCTCTTGTTTCCAGCTTTTCTGAGACTATGTCCAGGGAATTTGAGATGAGCATGATGGGAGAGCTCAATTACTTTCTGGGGCTTCAAATCAAGCAATGTAAGGAAGGGATCTTCATCCATGAGACGAAGTATACTAAGGATCTTCTCAAACGCTTCGACATGCGTGACTGCAAGCCGATCGCCACTCCCATGGCGACTTCGACTGCTTTGGATCCAGATGAGGAAGGAGAAGCCATGGATCAACGCGAGTACCGCAAAGATGATCGGCTCCTCCTCGCACTGACGCCTCAAGACCGAACATCCACTTCACACCGTCTGCGCGAGGTTTCAGGCGTCTCCGAGAACTTTCCATCGCCAAGCTGTTAAGCGCATATTCAGGTATTTACACTCTACCCTCCAGTATGGCATTTGGTACTCCTGCTCTTCTTCTTTGTCCATTCGGGGGTTTTCTGATTCTGATTTTGTGGGCTGTCGGCTTGATATGAAGAGTACCTCGGGCACTTGTCACTTCCTAGGCACTTCTCTTGTTTCTTGGTCTTCTAGGGAGCAGTCCTCTGTTGCACGCCCATCAAGTTGAATATGTAGCCGCTAGTCTATCAGTAGTCGATTTTATGGATGGTATCCACTCTTAAGGACTATGGGTTAAATTTTGCTAGTGTTCCTCTTTTCTGTGATAACACTTCTGCTATTAACATTGCTAAGAACCTTGTGCAACACTCTAGGACCAAGCACATAGACATTCGCTATCACTTCCTTAGAGACCATGTCGGGAAGGGTGATATTGTGCTGCACTTCGTGGAGTCCGAGGCTCAACTGGCTGATATCCTCACCAAACCTTTAGACCCAACTAGGTTTGCCACCTTGAGAAGCGAGTTAGGGGTAATTTATCCCTATGGGTTGGTTTGAGGGGGAGTTCGATCTTTTCTGATCTTACCTTGTTCTTTTGATCTTTTACTGTTCTTTTTCTGAACTTATTGATCTTTTTGAACTTTTTAGGCTTTTAGGCTTTTTATTGCATCTCATTGTATCATATTGTATTCATATGAAAAATACAACAAGTGGTATGAAAAATCCAAAAAGATGCTTTGTAATATAAGATTTTCTGCTTATCTTTTGAAATTGACGAAGCTTTGCCTATTACCCCTTGGAGCTTTAGTATTTCAATTCTTGCTCAATGCCATGTCTAGTTCTTTGACTTGCTAAAATTATCATGCTTTTACATGTGTAGCTAAGTCTTTGCTATATGAGCTAGAACTTTAAAACAACTCGAACTAAAAATTGCAATTTGTGGATGTTTTAGCGAGTTGCGCAATTAGTGCTCCTTTTGCGACATTGGCCCTGTCAGAATTGCTTTGTGAGCTCTTGAATCTAAAATTAACCATTACTTGAGCTTTTGTGTTCTTGAGATTCTAAAACTGCTCTTGTGAAAAATAAAAAATCAAGATTATCTTATGCTTAAAATGTGTCAAACTACTCTTACGAGACTGCTTGTCAAAGACATGAACTTGGAGATAGTTTGATGATCCAGACGATCTCATGGGGATTGCTTGTCAGAAATGACATGAACCTCAAGATTTGTCGCCCTGGTAGAAGCTTAAGAAGAGTTTGTGGATGGCTCCTAGTCCAGGATCTTCTTTACTAAGATATACCTTTAATCAACTTCTGGTCGAAGCTTAGGATGAGTTTGTGGATGGCTCCTGGTCCAGGATCTTATCACTAAGTTAGATCATTAGTCAACTTCAATATTCAATGCATATGTGAAAACTGTTGACAAATGGGTTTTTGAGAAATACTGAGCAAAATGATTCAATACAGGACCTGATTGACTCTTAATGTGGTCTTTGTTAGATTTTTGATCTCACTTTGACATTTTGACATGGCCAATTTCATTTTAAGATCCTCGTTGATGAACTTGTCAATTTGAAGCTTTGCTTAAATTGATCAAATCTATTGCTTTACTTTTGAGCCTTTTACTCAACCAAAATTCGCGTTCTCAGATTCTACAGAACCATTGGACAATTATCTACAAATTTCATGTAGATCAAAAACTCTAATTAATCTGTTTACTATTTTTAATCTACAGTCTACCAAAACAGCGCCTAAAGACGATAACCCTAAAAAACAGCGGCCTTCTCAAAATCATAACTCAAACTGCACTTGTCCGATTGACATAACAAAATACGCTAAAGAAAAACTATCGATATTATCTACAATTAACTAGTAGATGACATTTTCAAAATTTACCATTAAGGTACCAATAAATCGTATACAACAAAAAAGCAGGCTAACGGATCTATTAATCGACCTCTCTAATAGAAAAATTAAACCTCTCTAATTAATCTCAGTTAAAATCTCTAATTGCTGCATGCAAGAAGAATTCATGTGTAGTGGAGGGAAATTAATGCCAACCTGTAGCCATGCATTGGACGTGTACTCGCAACTAGGCACACACACAGTCAACGCCGCAAGTACGCAAAGCAGTCACTCTAGAATCTGCTTGGCATGCTCCACGCATCAGCTTCACCAGCCGGCAAAGGAGAAAACAGCGGCCGCCAACAACAAGACAAGAAAGGGCAAGCCGACACCGCAGAAGAAATCGCGCAGACACGCGCGCTAAAGAAAAAATGCAGTATCCACGCGGGCGGGCGACGCAGCAGATCACAACAGCAGCGGCAGCCGCAGTGCGGTTCTCGCCAAGGCCCAACAACAGTAACGCTACCGCAAGAACGCTTATAAGAACGCTGGCCTCAAACGGCATACTGGCGATCACACGCGGCAGCGCCTTTGGCCAATGGAAAATGGAGGCGTCCGGTCTGCGCCAATATGAAGTTAAGGATCGAATAGCGTAAAAATATGACTGCGGCATGGGGTGGGAAAAGAAAAGAGCTAGGGTTTCTAAAAACCACAAACCTATTTATAGCTCATAAAAATTCAAAATACTATTTTTCATGAATTCTTTTTATTTAATTACGCGCTCCCTAAAGACGATTTTAGGTATACTATTCGATTAATTACGCACCGAATCTTAAGACGTGATTATTAATATTATTATTATTTTCGTAGTATTACATGAGCCTCTTAACGGAATTCGACCCGAATTCTAATCGCGATCTACTCAAATAAAACCACACTCTGAAATTAAACAATAAAACAACACGTGCCGACGTGAACAACTCGGATATTGCTCGCGCATGCGACTCCAACTCCCAAGTCGCTTCTCTCGGATGATCGCCCACAAAGACCTTGACGTATACCAACGTCTTGTGCCTCAAAGACTCATCTCGTTAATTTTGGTACACTCAAGCGACGAAGTCGAAGGTACGGTCTTACTTGGTGGTCAACGGCTCTAAGAAAACCTTGTAATCCGATCCTCAAATACTACCTTAACATCGGGTTATACAAAATGTTGTGTGCCTGCGCATGGACACGAGACGGTCCTAACGATACACTTTCTTCCAAAAATCTCCACAACTTCCGAAACAAACTAATGTAACTTGGGCCAAACTTCGCTTTGGTACCAAACCACACAACACATACATAACACATCGAACTCCCCGTCTGTCTCCCAATCAACCACTTCACATTTGCAAGGAGTACCTCCTTTAACCAGAACGCACAACCAAACTAGTTTCAAACAAACTCTTTTATAAATAGAACCCAATGAAAACAAAGGATTCTCATCGCAATCACGCTTACCAACTCCCCATCGAATAGTCAAATCCAAATCAAAGATTCATCACAAAATCCTTTCCATTTTCCAAATAGGTTGTTTGCAAATAAACACCACGTAAGCCAAAAAAGAAAACATTCAATGCCAAAATCAATCCTTTTTTCCCTAAATTAGAAAGAATCACATGCCAACGTAAAGCCAACTCAAATTGTAAATGACCTCATCATAAACACAGCTCAAACAAGAATCAAAAGGGCATTTCACTACCCGAGGAATCAATTTTTTTTCAATTTTTCCTTTGTGCTTAGCTTTGATATATATGTCTTACCATGATCTTGCTAGCACTGTCAGGCTTGATATGTTGTTTGTGCAATATTAGAAATGCTGGCTAGCTCTTTTGGGTAATCTCCAAAGCTTCTTGTAATCAAAAATTGAAACATACAAAATTGAAGCCACTCCATTGCACTTCATGCATACTTCTTCTTTTTGCTTCTTTCTTCATTCTGCAATTGTTATCTCTGGATGAGAGGAAGGCGTGATTCCTTGATGACTCCATTGTCAAACGGGGAGAAGATTATACAAAGGGGAGAAAGTTGGAGAATTTGAAATTATCTGAAATCCGAGGATCATAGTGAGGGGGAGTTTTTGAATTGCATTCTTATTGTCTTATTGACTCTTCTGAACTTGAATTGCATTTATTACTCCTCACAATGATCAAAGGTCAATTGAACAATTGTTCTTTCATATGGACCTTAAGTGAGATTTTTGACTTTTTTCTGGAAATCAAAGTTTTTATGCTTTCTTTTGCCTTATCTCACATGTCTATGCTATTCTGATGCCAGCTTGGTCATTTCCATTGCTTTCTCTTGCTTATGGACCAAGTTGTGCCTTTGTGCGAAAATGAAAGTATTTTACTTTTCAAACCTCCAAATTACATTTTCTGGATTATTGCCAATGTGTTCATCAAGGGGGAGATTGTGGATATCATGGGGATATACTCCAGATCTTAGGATGATGTGACAATTGGCAATGGCGTTAACGGTTTGTCGTTTCACGGGTTTTCGATAAAGTTTCGTAATCTGCTCAGCATTCGATGGGCGGTCCGACCGGCCATAGCATGGCGGTCCGACCGGTCCCAAATCGGTCGGACCGACCATGTGCGGCGGTCAGACCGGCCGTGACCAAAAATGGTCAGAACAGGCTGGGCCAAAAATAGAGGGTGTAGGCAAGTGAGGGGATCCCAATGCACTTGGTCTCATAATTTTTGGAGTCTCCAGTCAAAAGTTCTATTGGTTTAAAGTTTCCAGTAGGTTTCGGATTTTCAGGGGTTGAAAATCGACTAAGTCCTTTCGGGCGGTCGGACCGCCTATGGTCGGCGGTCCGACCGCAGGTCGGGCGGTCCGACCGCCCCGAGGGGCGATCGACCGGTTGTCACTTGAACGTCGGCCTTCGTGGCGGCGTTGTTCGTTGGTTAGGTCAAAGTCATGAGTTTCAGTGCATATGTGTTGCATGATGCATGTTTTGACTAATGTGGGTCAAGTTGTGAAGAACTTGTTCCCGGATTCAATTTTCTTGTCTATTGTTGTGCAGGTTGCTTGGTGGTCAACGACGGTCAACGGCGAGGATGATCGGGACTAGGCTTGGAGAGCTGAGGTCCAGAACGATCGACGATGCCGGGTGAGGTCAATGAACTCAAGTGTGGTGCAGAATGGACAAGGATGACCGAACGGGCAGTTCGGTGCGACTGGTTTGATCAAGCGGCGCGGGAGTCGGTGCAAGTGCCATGGTGGTTTCGGTGGGAGCCGGATGGGAGAGACTTGCCGACATGGAGAGAGCCGTTGATCACCCTACACGTGGCGGAGCAGGCAAAGTGCTTCGCGCAGATGGACTCGGTCTTCGGAGAAGGACCGAGAAGGGGTATTTTGGTAATCTTACCAAATACCACCCAGGTGACCTTTTGCCTACCCGCGGCGCAAGACGACGCAAAGAGAAGCGGTTTAGGTCAAGAGGTGTTGAAGACGGCGCTTTAAATTGCGTGTGTGTGTGACCCGTTTGTGTTGTGCCTTAACGGGAGCCCATTTGAGTTAATCTTCTAGAAGGTCTAAGTCTCCACTATAAATAGAGGAGGGAGGTGGCTGCACCCCCTTAACCCTTTTATCATTTATTGAAACCCTAGTTTTGGCTTAGGGAGAGGATTAGTGGAGGTTAGGGTTCTAGAGAGTTTTGATTTGATTTCGTGCTCTTGGATTGAGCTTTGTCCTCCATCGATGGAGTGGCTGTAAACCCAAACCCTATCAAATCAATCCAAAGAAAGTTTGATCAAAGATGTGTCTCTTTGCCTTTCTTCTCTCTATTTGGTGATTTTGAGTCTTTCTTTGATTCGCATATTTTTGATTGATTTCTTTACATGATCTAGCTTGCTGTGACATATGGGAACACATCTAAGATCATCTTGATCATCAATCACCCACGAGCAAGTTTTTGGATCTAGTTTTCGTTTTGACTCGGTTTTGAACCATCCTCCTCTCAAACGAAGAAAGGTCATAACTTTTCCATGGATCTTCACGATCTTCGATTGGAATAGGTTCTTGACATCCTAGAGAAGGTGTGTTCCTAGTTTCATCAAGTTTGGAGTTGTAGATCAAAAGTTAGACCTATTTGCAACTTCGTTTTTCCGGCTGATTTCACTGTTCATCAGGCTGGAGGTCAGACCGCCCCTATCCAGAGGTCAGACCGCCCATGGACCGGTCAGACCACCATTAGATAGAGGTCAGACTGCCCTACACTTAGGAAATTAAGTTTTGGTTGATTTTGGTTGTTTTGCTTCGGGGTTTTGATTGGATTCAATCCTAGTCTTCCATTGATCTTGGTATATCGATCTTCATAGCTTCTATAGCTATTGGAGTGAAATTTCTATTGAATCTGATCTTGGTTGAAAAAGTGAGCGTGCTCCTATTCACCCCCCCCCCCTCTAGTCGCCATTTCGGTCCAACAGATATATACAATGCGGTACCTTTATTCACATCATTCTCCCTCCCATGAGAAAAAGTCATACTTGACTTTTCTAAGCACATGGACAATATATAAAAGGGACGAGCTAGATCAAGTTGTTCAAATTCAGGGGAGAAAATTCTTAGTGTCTTCCATGCTTCAACTACACTACTCTGTTTACTGATACAGGATAAACAAGTAGGCATTATGTTGTGTTCTAAACAATAGGCACTTGTATTCAACTCCATCTCAAAGTGACTATGACATTGCTCAATAGATGGTTTGCGCAAAACATGCAATTTAAAATCAGTAAAATTATCACAAGCAATGCACATTCGATAAACATAGAACTTGTTATCTACACCATAATTTCCAATCAAATTGAACGTATATGTGTAGACAGAAGGACTAACTAGTGATTTTAAACATAAAACGTCAACAAGGTTTTCAATCACACTAGATAGCTCTCTAGGATCATCAAACATGATATAGTATAAAGAATCATTAAGAGATATGCTAGTAGGAACATCCTTATGAGTAATCAATTGCACATTATGTAAATTGAGCGAAGAAATTTGAAAACATAGAATATTCAAAGGAACACTAGAGTTCTCACTCTTACGTACCTCGGCGTGATGAATATTCAATTCAACACCATTATTGTTACCTTTAACGTCCTCCTCTATTATTGAAGGTGTTGTAGGTATCAAATTGTCATCGTGAAACCACGGGGCAGCAAGCATTCCATCTACAACCGTGGTTATCTCCGCGTCTTTTACTTCCAACGGTGCTGGTTGTTGAACAGCCAACTCATCTTCTTTAATATCAACCTGCACAATGTGAGAAACAACACTAGAAGTAGCGAGTAAATCGTTAATTTTAGCAGTAACGTCACTTTGGCTATCATCTACTTCTCTCTTTTCTGTTGGTGTATCTCTCTCACACTCAATGGAGATGCTCTCAACCTCACATTTGGTGGAATCACACAGCTCACGCTCTTTATCATTCTCACTCAATTTGGTTTTGGCTATGTAGCTCTCATTCTCACATGGGTTTGGATACATCGCAGCCCCCAAAGATTGTGGGTCAGCAACAGAGCAATCACGAGTAACCACAATCTCTTCATGAAGCAATGGAGCAATACTACATGAAGCCAGGACCGAAGGGAAAATCCCATGCTCGGTCTCCTTCTCTTGTGTCACACAAGTGGACTTCAAACCTTGTCGCAGCCCTGTCAACTTTTCCACTAGGGAACGCTTGTAGTGGTAAGGTACAAAACGTGCACGCAAATGCTGTTTCATCTGCTCCTAAGTGATAATCGGCAATTCATGGCGCTCCATACGCTTACGAACAAATTGCTCCCACCAATGTGTGGCATAATCAACCAAACCATTGGACGAAAGTAAGAGCTTCCTCTCATTGGAATAGTTATGCATCCGAAATATTGTATCAATTTCAAGCTCCCAATTAAGGTATTCTTCCACATCTGCACGACCTAAAAATATAGGGATAGGAAATTTGGGCTTAGTGACAAAATCTTACGATGCACATTGGGGTGGTTGAACATGGTACAAGCTCTAAGAAGTTGTTGTTGATGTCTGTACGTAGCTGCGTAACCTCCTCCCCGAGGTTGTTCAATTTATACCGAGCGGCCCCAAGCTCATCGCGCACACCATTATCATGATCAAGAAGTTGCTTTTGTAGCATCCTGCGCAAGCGAGTGTACTCCATCCATGTAACTGATAGATCCTCATGATGACCTGACATGGCAACAACTCACAAATAGCAAACGCGATTATATCCAGGTTAGTAAAACAAAACACTCTCTGCTCACGCCGCAACTCACTGTCCTGAAAACAAAATAAGCTTACCGTTCCAGAGTGAATCAAGGACTGCAAAACGACACTTGTGATAGCGAACGACCTCAACCCGGTAATGTATGAGCGTAACCAAGAGCAAAGGTAGTACACGAACGGGTGTAGATGGAGTTTGGTATGGTATGTGTATAACCTATGCAAACTGATATTCAAGTTGTTGTAAAGTTAAGTAATGATCCAAGCTAGATTCTTTTGCCTATGTGCTGATCCAAAAAGGTGTAAGCGAAGAGGATGAACGCACACGCAAAGACAAATGTGACTCAATGCAAATAAAGGAATGAGCTAGCGAGAAGAGATCTGAAAATGTGATCAAGCAAGCTCGTTTTGCACAAAGTACTAAGAGAGACGCTAGCCAATTGCAATTGAAAATAGTAGGGCACAAGATTGCTCAAAGAGAAAAAAAAATACTACACAATCAGAAATAATGATGGGCTGGTACTGTAGCAACCAATAAAATGCATAATACTATAGCAATCGGCAAAAGAATTGTTTTTTTTTCTCTTTTCTTTCTCAAAAATTATGTTTTGCTCTTAGTTTTTTTTATACTCTTTCTTTTTCAATGCCGTGGCTCTTAATATTGTGCGGCTGCCTTTTTTTCTCTTCTTTTCTCAATGGCCGAAAGTGTTTTGCTACCCTCGTAAGTGCATAAGCCCAACAATTCAGCAAGGTGTAAACAATAGTCAATGAGCAGCTCTAATACAATATCAAAAGCTAGTCTCACAAGATGAAAGGATATAAGTGAAGCTTCTCAAAAATTGCAATACTTAAGAAACTTGTAGGCTCGAACACACATAGAAGATTGCCGAATTTGGATTTGACCAAAACAGTAAAGTTTGAGATCTCGTTGTAAGTTTTCCAACGAATCAAAGAGCACTTCAATCGGAGTTCGGACGCAAAAGTTACGACCGATTTATAAAACTGTGTACCAATTGAACTCAGATTTAACAAAAATTGTGTCAGGGACCGAATTTGATTTTTGGATTTTTTTTTAAGGAAACAAGACACAAGGTACGCAAAGGAAACACTTAGATCAGCACTAAACAAAAAAATTCTAATGGACTAAAACCTAACAAAACTCACAAGAAATAACAGATTGAAACTAGGGTTTGGAATTTTTGTGTTGCAATTTTCAGTTTAATGGACTGTAGGACAAAAAACGAATCTAAACTAAGGGTAAAAAAGCTCTCACCGAGTAAACCTAGAATCTGATACCATATGATACGGGGGATGCCCGATATTCTCAGTGAGGAACCGTGGATAAATGATATGAAGTAGATGATGTCGCTAGCTGAACACTCGCGCCAATGCACGAACCCTCAACTCTTTGGAAAATGCCCAAAACACACCGGATAGTTGTTCGTCGCGAGACCACAAACGACGAACGCCAAGTCCCCAATTCCCAATGGAACGACGGCTTGACCTTGAGTTGCAGAACGAATCAACGGATCGCCTAATCCTCTCTCAAAGTCCTCGCATGAACTCTGATTTCGAAAAAACAAGCAATAGCTATGTCTCTATTCTTATGCATAAACTGGTCTAGGGTTACAATGGGGGTCTAACCCTCAATATATAGTGCCCCTTCTCCTCCTCATGGCTGGCCAAGAGGCCCTAGTCCTACTCTAATTTGGAATTAGAACTCCTACTCCAATTCCGACTCAATCTAAAACAAAAAGGAAACTCTAATTTTACAACCGTCATATTGTTTTGATCATATCTTTTGACTCAGAAGAAATTTCGGAGTGAGGGAGGATCCATTGGATCGGGCTTGAAGTTATCTTTCCAACAGGCCCAAGAACACTCAAATCGGACTCCGTTTGTTAAAGTTATGACCGTTTTACTCCGGACTGTCCTGCTGATTCCGAATCCGAATTTGATTCTAAGTTGATTCCGAATTTGATTTCGGTTAGGGTTGTGGGAGATCTGAATTGGGCTTGAAAATCTTATCCAAAACTTGAGATTTAAGTCTTGGGCTTCCTCCCCCTTTTACTCTCTCATCACACGGGCTTCTTTCCTCCTCGATCAGCCGCATGAGCTGCTTGACTTTCTCTTTCCCAACCGCTTTGACCTTCTTGTTCTTCATCACTAGGCAAAAAATATGGTTACCATCTTCCTTGTGCTCCTCTATTGCTTTGACTCCGGCCTCCCTCTTGGTTCCAAAGACTTTAAGCTTATCGAACCTGAGAATGCACAAAGTATTGCTTTTACGTAGTGTCCAATTCTCACGGAAAATACAAAAAAACTTGTTAAGAAACAATTGCACCTGTTGTTTGAGAAGTGTAGCTCTTGCTTCATAAACAACCTCATAAGTAGTCGGGATATCCTCATCACTAGATATAACAATAAAATATTAGTCTCACAAATAGATTTGTCATTAATCTTCAAAATACTCCATTAACTCGTAATAACGGGTCTAGATCCTTTACTAGCTCGCTGAACCATGTAAGACGGCAAATTCCAGCAAGATTCACATAAACCAACACCAAAACAAAGATTTAGACCCTTGCTCATAAGAGGCGCACTGACACCCACCACTGTAAGGTAAAATTGAGTACACATACCAATCTAGAACAGATTAAAACCATAAGACTCGCGGGGAAAATAGGGAGAGAAAAATCAATACCTGATTCCGACGATCCGGGACGCCAAAGAGATCAGAGCTGCAGTGATGGAATAGCTAGCCCCCAAATCGATGCTCCCAGAAAAATTCCAAGAATGGACTGGAGTGTGAGTGAGGAGGAAAATGTAGAGGGGGAGGCCGAGCGGCAGAAGGGAGGAGTGGCACAGGGGAGAAGGAGGCCGAGCGGCATGGGGGAGCGAATGGGTACAGGGTGGGGAGGGGATGCGGATGGAGGAGCCGATGCAGAGGAAGGCGCGCGGCGGCACCGATGTGTAGGGAGAGAGGCGTTCGCGATGCGGGAGGACGAAGAGAATAATTCCTGTGTCTCGATGCGGTGATTTTTCCCCGTGGAATCGAGGGGGATCGAGCCGGCGAATTGGCCATTCGCAGTGATCCAAACAGCGAGTTTGCTAGCGCCGGGAAATATTTCCACGGGATTTTGCTCCAGGGGATTGGGTGGCGATCCCGGCCTTTCCCAGTGCTCCCAAACAAGCCCTTAGGTGCCAGAGAGGAGCAGCTCAGGAGGTCCTCTGGTCATACGAAAAGCAGGATTTGTTTTAAGGTGGCTTTGTTAAAATTTAAATATGAGAAAATTGGACGTTCACAAGAGCCTGTACTGAACATTTAAGGTACCACTATCAAAATAACTACACAACATGGTACTGATCTGTGCCAAAATATCTTACATAACTCAGCGAAAAGAACTTCAAAGATATAACAAACCTCAGTTCCAGCCAGGAACTGCACATCTACAAAACATTAATGACTAGCAAAAAAGGCAAAGATTAGCCTTATTTGTGCTCTCACAGGTGGCACAGGCGCTCTTGGTTTCAGTCAGTCTCCAATCTTGCGATGTACTTGTCGTAGAACTTACCTGCCTTCTCGAGCTCACCAAGCTCGGTGTAGCAGTCTGCTATTGCTCCGTACGCTTCAGTGACACCCGAATCCTCTCCGGTCATCTTGGAGATGTTAAGCACCATGGCGTGGTATTTTATTGCTTCCTTATACTTTCCTTGTCTTTGCAACGACGCTCCTGAAGAATGCAAAGCAACTTTGTTACTTGGGTTTGGCAACACACACACACACATCAGAATGTTTCCAGTTACCACTTTTCAGGTGACATACTGAGTACTGAGTACTGACACCTTTCCACCATGTTTATACGATTTCAATTTGCTACTAAGCATGATTACAAAAATTTTCCTTCATTATTATGATTCAACTTCCATTGCCATGTTGAGCATTTCGACAAAAAATCAGGGGAAGCAATTCTGTGGGGTTCTCCAGACAATGAAGGCACATTCAGTTTTAAATGTACATGTAGGTAAACCATAAATGAAATTTATGTCAAACAAAGAACAAACCTAATCCTCGTGCCGCCTTCTTCTCTTCAAGATGATCACCCAAAGATTGCGCAAGATCAAGAGCTGCCTTAAACTCAGGAAATGCCTTATCAGGGGCTTGGTTTCTCAGATAGTTCTTCCCAGTCCTCAGATATGCAATTAGGCGCTCTTTCTGAGGATCAACAATAACTTCTGATTCTGGTATCTTGCTACCAACTGGTGCATAGCTCAAAGCAGGAGCATAAGATTCAATCTTGGCCTGTCTTCTCAGTGCGGCATTTATCTGACGTAGCTGATCATTCAACCGTTTAAGCTCCCCTCTCCTTTGTCTTGCAAGGAGCCCTACAGGATTTCTGAATTGTTCAACATAAAGTATCTTGCATAATTACGGGAGGGAAGCGATACATATGATAAAACATAAAGAAAAATCAACTTAAGCAGAAAGAAGTAGTATGAACAACCAACCAACTCATTTTTTTACATATATATAAAAGAACAGGAAACGAAGATGGACATTAAAAAAAAGTGTATTGGCACAAATAGTTGTGGAGGCAAAAGAAAACTGTGCCATGCTTGAATAATCTGAAAGGATTCAGTTCTATCTGACCAGATACACAAACTTTTTGATATAATAAATAACAATTTATCGAATAAGTGAAAAATGAGAGAGGATATTTGGATGTGTATAAATGATAACAATATGAACCAAACTGTTCTATATAGGATGTTACATTACAATTTAGGTAGCAGTGAGTATACTTAAACTCATAAACTTGCAAAGAACCAATATAGTTGTCTAAATTTAACCAGATGCCACTGCCAACTAAGAAATAAAGAGCAAAAAAGCAAACGTGAATGGTTGATTAGCAAATATTAGCTCTATAAAGCTCCAGAGTTCATTTATGTGCCTCCCTCAATTTATTCTGCTGAAATTGTCAGCATTTCAAGTTTGGTTTATTATTCAATAAGCTTGTATGTTTCAGAGATTCATAATTACACAAGATGTTGATGAAATATTAGAAAACTGAAACACATTTATAAGAAAAAAAATCGTTAGGTATTGTTAGGCTAAAAATTATAGCAGTTTGTAGCCAAAAACACTTTTTCTAAGTGCCTACAATTCTTTAGTTCACAGTGTGGTGATCCTACCTCCAACAGTAGCACCGATCATGGCTATCGCGAACAGCAAAGGCATGTTAGGAAGAGAGTATTCCGGCTCACATGGTTCTGCAAAACAACTGGGTGGTAGAACAAGCATGACAGCACTACTAAGTAGACATGCTTTCCCGAAACAAGAAGATACGGCTTTCTGCAAAGAAAAGATGAGCTGTATAACGCTATCGCTGAAACATTTACACAACTGTATCTGCAAGGAATAAATATTGAGCTGCAATGAGAATTGAAATAAGACAATACTATTGTTGGGGAAAAAATTAATGCAACAGAACACAAGGGCCTTTTTGAGACTTATATTAAATCAGTGTTTTGTTTCAGTTATTAGGTGATTCAGGCTGAAAATAGAGCAAGGGACTCACCATCATACATTCATACCTGAAGATCATATGTAGACTTTATAAGAAAATGGCCCTGACCATTAGCAATATGCACGCCATCGCTGCTAGAACAGGTGGGATCAGTTGATGAGGAGGCGCATCGAGCTAGAGAACACTGGGCTGATGAGGAAAACCTTGCAACCCGGTTAACCGGTAATCGAACGAGAAACATTCGCTCTGAAGGACAAATATCATGATATACATGTCAACCAGTAATGGAACAATGGGGAGAGGATGAGATGAGCACTCACTGGAGGTCTCCAAGTGGACGCGATGGGCTCTCCCGACGGCGCCGCCGGAGCTCTGCCGAGGCGGCGACGGCGGGAGCAGGAGAAGCGGCATCAGGAGGATAAGGCAAATCTCCACCCCCTCCGTTGGATGTCGCTTCGGGGAGATGATATCCTGGTCATCTGCTGAGATGCTTCACTTTCACTGGTTTGTTTGCATATGGGCCCGTGGAAAGAGCGAGATATTGCATTTTGGTTTGTTTGCATATGGGCTCGTGGAAAGAGCGAGATATTGCATTTTGGATTTTGGACTATGTTTGTATTTAGAGTTTAGACATCTGAACAGCGCTTCCCTGTTTGGAAAGCGTAAAAACGCATGCGCCTCAAAATCAACTCTTCTTATCAAGATTCTTCTTTCAATCTACTCTTAACTAAATAGCAGAAATCTGTCCACTGAATATTAGTTAGTTAATACGAGAAAAAATTGAGATCAAATGAGATCTTCGTCGTACTATAGGAGTTAGGAGTAGGATGATCATCCAACGCATGATACTATGACACATCTCTGCAATGGATCAGTAAGATCAAAAACGTACATGCCATCAAGTGATTACCAGAAAAGACAAAATGCATACATTAGGTAAATTGACTAGAAGAAACACTAAAATAGCTTAACACATCAGAAGTTAAAAAACAAACATTACACATAAATTTAGTCACTACGTAAATAATACCTAGCTTTACATCACTACAAGATTCCCTGACGTCAATTTGCATTTCAAGGAGCCCACAAGACGTTCCTAATGGTACAACAGCGCAGATTACATCTTTGTTAGCCTATGCATTTCCTTTCTACACAAACAAGGATCTCTCTGGTGGTTGCACAAAGGAGAAGATGGCTTCACCGAATACCTCGTACAGTGACCCCAGGAGATGCCCCGCGTCTTGATCCTCCTTCCAGGCTTGCCTCAGCACTGCAGAAACTCTCTGTGCGTGGATGCTTCCATGATCTCTCCGGATCGCACCTGATGCAATGCTTTCCACCAGTTGTCCAGAGGATGAAGCTTGCATCATGCTGGGGTTGGGTAGCTGGGTGGAGAAGCCATCCATGGTCCCTGGCATGGTTCCTGCCATGGGAACGGAAGCCATGGAATTCATTGGTCCATCTGTTGCCATCTTCTTCAGAGGTGGCTGGGATGCTGAGAGATCTGTACTAGACTTCCGTTTATCTGAAATTTGCAAAATAACGTACCCTTACCTTCACATTTTTAATGATTTCAACTTTTCGCAGTATTATGTGTTCAAGATGAAATTGCACATCAACTGCAGGCGTTGCAAACTAATTGCGTAACTGAGGGACAGTTTTATTTGTTATTTATTGTGTAGCAGCATGCCTATGATAAGCAGCACTTACTTGGGTTGTTAGTTGTGACTCTTTTATTGCTCCTCAAAAGAGGCCGTGTTGATGGAGAAAGCAAACCAGGAAACAACTTGAGCCGATCATACAAGCATTTGCCTGCAGCACACTGCAAAATGCATCCACTAGTAAGCATCGTAAATAGACATAGGGTTGGTGCAGCAAAATATAATATATTGGTTGCAAACTATGAGACTAACCAGAAGGGCACCATAAACATGCCATGCTTCCTTTCTTTTCATCTCATTTTTCTGCTTCTCAAGTTGCAATTCTGGCTCCAAAAGTTGCATATATGTCTCGAGGTTGGGCAAAAGCAGCAGTCTAATCTGGTAGGCGACAAAAGTTGTCAACTAATATTTCACCAAAATTTAAAACAAGTGAAGATTGAACAGGACCTACCGCGCTGGGCCCCAATGCAGATATCCCTTGAACAGCACCATAATGTTGCGTCAGTGATTTATGAGGATCAAGAAATGCATGGATCAATGTCTTTGTTAACCGGGTTTGGAGGTTGTGATACACATGACCAAACCTTCAAAAAAAATCATTTCGAGTAAATTGTGAGCAACATAACAAGGCAACCAGGACAAACACCAGGGACCGATTAGCAAAAGGCCAGACACCAACGTTAAACAACAGTATAACACTCAATCACCCCAACTTCATAAGCAGAAGTATGTTAATAGCTATAGACCTGTCACTTCCAAAAGAGGACAATGGGACTTATGGGAGAAATATAAGACAGAGAGAAGTTTTTAACCACTTAAGAAATGCATCAAGGTAAAAATCGAGTGAAACTTTTGTCTACATATGGCCTAGAGATACAGATGAAAAAAACAATATAACAGTTGATTTACAAAAGAAATTTGTACATAACAGTTGATTTACAAAAGAAATTTGTACATAACAACTATATATGCAGTATACTCTGTAGCAGGACCATGCAATGAGGAAGTGGTCCCGCTTTTGCCATTTAAGTAGAAAATAAACTAATCGCGACAGTTCATGTCTCATTTGAAGTTTAATGCATACCTAAGATGGCCCCAAGAAATGAAAAAGTTTCTGATAGAGGAACAGTAGGAAATGGGGGTCAAACCTCTATTGACTTGTCATTCAATCTAAAGTAGGCACAAAAGATACTTAACATACTTTATAGAGTGTACATGATTTAGTAGAAGTGCAGAATTATAATATATTTTGTATGAATGATCCTAAAGATCACAATCTGGGAATTGTGACCATTAAGAACTTACAAAGCTTACATGTAATCTATATAAACACATTTGAATCTGAGTAGAATAATGGTTAATTGTTGTACATAGCATCTATTGAGACTCTTGGCATACACTCACCTCCGACATACTGAAGCAACCAAATTGGCAGAGAAGTCTCTAAGCTCCCAGTGGTTGTCTGAAAGCCTATGTCCTAGCCTTTTGGCGACGATGCAAGTGATCATTGACGGCATCAACTGATGCAACTGGAATCAAGAGAAATATTTTTTTAAGTAATATGCTGCAAACAAAATTATGCAATGCTTGGCACACAAAAGTATCAAAACTTAATGGTCAACCAATTACATATGGTTCAATATGAATGTGTGGATTGCGGAGAAGGCTTTGAACTACACGCATCAGAGCAAATAGAATAGGAAGATCACCCAAACTCCGGGTAACCTGAAATTTATACAGATATGCACTTTACGGTAATGCCAATTTACACAGATGACTCTGAAAGCAAGACTACAACCTCATCTGCAATGAAGTAGGAAAAGTAAGGAACCAGCGGATGAAGGCCTGAGTCTTTTGACAAGCTCACTAATGCTTCTTTAAAAAGTGAGGTGTCAGATCTACTCATAGTCAGCTCAGCTATTTTATCGAAGTACAACTGCAAAGTCCACAAGTAAAGATAAATATAAATTTCTTGTAAAGCTCTATATTAATAGATAGTTAAATATATCATAATCACAATACCTGGAGTTCTCTAGATAATACATGCTTAACAGGAAGCTTGATGTCAACTGTAAGTCCATCATCCTTCCCATGCTCGGTCTTTTTATTTTCCATTGGTGCTACAAGTGCTGAGGCAAAACAATAATTATCAAAGAAACCCAAAATCTAGAGGAAAAAAACACTTCTGAAGTGTAAACAACACAAAAATAATAAGGAATAAGAGTTGGATGTAAATAAACAAACCATGGTACGCTACTTCCTAACAACTGTCTACAAAGATTTAATAAAAACATGAAACTATGGTCTGCTGAGATTCCATACCTGCTCTCTCCAAAAAAAGAACAAAGAATAGATTCCGTAGCAGATAACACTATGGATTAACTCTTGTGAAGGTGCAACGTAAGAAGAACTATACATATGATGGACAAAGACAAGAGCTAACCATCCATAGGAGGATTCTCTGGAATTGCAGGCTGAACTCCCTCAATGGCCAGCCAGTGAGCTACAACTGCTGTGTCAAGAGGAGCTTTAGGTAGAGGAGCTTCGATAATCTGCATGACTCCAATCAACAAGACACATTTCAAATGGATTAATTATCCAAATAAAATAAGTATAAAATTTATATGATTTATTCATCAGTATTTCCCCTACCTCTTTGAAGTCTACCTCCCTGTCATCAATATAGAACAGATCCTTATGGCCCACAGCTCTCTTAAACCGCAAGGGATCACCAGAAGCAAATCCATATACAGGCTAAGTGAAAATCCAAAGCAATCAAATAAATGACAGCAGAGTCAGTGCACAGAAAGAATGTGTATTATAGGCAGTTGAACCATTCATAACACAGAAGAACCAGCAGATTTCTAATAGTTGGTGTTGCTGCACGTCAGCACGTGCAATCATGTATGCTAAGCGACTATGATCCAACTACTCGATACAATGATCTATTAGATTAAGTACATAGACACCACAATGCAATCATATCCCACATAAACTGAGCACTAAAATCATTACAATTTTAACGAAAATAGGTAGTTATGTAGCAAAAGAAGGATCTAAGAAGCCAACTTAACATACTAAACCAAGTCCACATCTTTCCAGGCAAAACATTGACAGTGCCACAAGAAATGGTAGCCAATCAGAGTGCAGAATCTCTAAGAGGCCATTATGTTACTTGTAAGAAAACAGTAGGAAATACTTACCCACAAAGTCAGACATATAAACCAATTATGCAAACACTAGAACTTAATATTTATCAGATCACATCTATGATGTAAAACTCAGCAACCAATGCCACAACTACAGTAGAGAGGTTCTACCAAGCAAAATAGCAATTCAAAGAGTACCATAGATTTTTCTCAACTTATTATCTCACAAAGTAATACTCCAAGATAATGTTGGAGTTAGTAGCTATAGAATCACAATTTTTGGCAGGAAACTAAAATTTCTATGTCATGTGGGGCCTTCACTATGGCTGCAGGACGTCAGCTACCAGACCACCGGCTGCTTAGTTAGGCGATAGGATAATCAAGTTTGTTTGCTTTACCGATTGAGTTAGCTAGATAAGAGTTGTTAGGGAAAGAGATAGAGTTGTTAGTCTAAAGGGGTAAGATAGAGTTGTTAGTCTAAAGGGATAAGGTGGTTGGGCACAGAATCTACCCTGCGCCAGGTTGGTTGTGCGCAGGATTGATTCCTGCTGGCCGGCCGAATGTCCTACTTAATGAGGACTGATTACCATTAATAGATTAAGCAAGAATTATCAATCTATCTCCCTCCATGTATTTCTCTATTTCCCATCTACTGCTTCTACTCTACCTTGCGCATCCCCTCCTGCGCCTTCCCTTCTGCCACCACGGCACCAGGCCGAGGCCGAAGGCCGAATTCTCCTGTCCTCCATGATTACACCTTGCACTCCGGCACAGGCCGTGACATTCTAAAGTTTAACCAACCAAAGAAACAGCTACAGGGCATACATTTTTTTAAAAAAAATCAGCTACCATAAGCACACCTCTCAAACTCTAAACTTCTTAAGCATTTCCACTATAGTCATACATTTAGCCAGATTCCAAAAAATAATACCAACAAAAAGATACTCAATTCTTTAGCTATACCAAGTCACAGATTTAAGGCATACATGAGATACTAGATCTACAAAACCTACATTCTTATAATCCTAAAATTTTATTATTCGAAGGTAAGCCATTAGCCACCTCAACATTCCTTAGGGTGAGAGCACTGTCAACATCGTCGGCGGTCAGAACTGTCCTCTTTGCATGCCGCATACACTTGATGGCCTCCTGCAACAATCCACATAAAAATAGAATCAATATAATGCCAAGGAGTAACATATAATTTCAGGGTTTCATGAAAACTTATTTAATGTGAAGTTAGCAGAAATGGCAGACATACTGCAAATTGTATCAATATAGTACCAAATTGCAAGACTCACTAGCTAATAAACCATCTGGCAATTGAGCCCTTGATTTTACTTTTTGGCCCTAAAACTGTAACAAATAGCCAACAAAAAAGTAACCAACCGAGCTGTAGCCCCTAAAAGGAAAGGAGGAAACATATACAGTCAACCAATTACGCAATATTGTGTGCTGGGACCTGGGACGCAATCGGCCAACTCTGCGCAAATTCCATCCCACGACATCACAAGCAAGCATCCTAAGAAGTGAGCACCCCACAAAACTAAGGAATACGCATCACATACACCCGCCCAGGATATGGGGGCACAAACACATGGCGAGTGCAAGCTGCGCAACCGCGACAATTGCAAGCAATTAAGGGAAAGAAGAGAAAAATAATAACTTAACGAGCCCCTAAACCATCGCCGCAACCTACCAATCGAAGAGCAATCGCCTGCCTCGCCGCGTATTTCCAAGCATAACTAACCCTAAGGAGAGGAATGGCGAAACCATACCAAGAATCCCAAGAAGCAGCACCTAAAATTGACAGAGCAAATAAAGAATGCGGAAGCGGTTTGGGTAGATGCAAGGGCGTGGGCAGGGAGGCGGCGCAGTACGGACCTGCATGATCTCGCGGAGGCGAAACTCGACGTCGGGAGCGAGCTCGGCGGACACATCGGCGGCGAGGTTGGCGATGCCGACGCTCTGCGCGATCACCTCGATCGTCTCCTTGGGTACGATACTCATCCCGGCCCCTCTCCTCTCCTCCCTCCTCCCTCCTCAAATTCCGTAAACCCTAATTTCTCTCTCTAGCCCTCCTTCCTTCCCCTCTGTGTGTCTCTCTAGAAGGAGTGGCCGCAGATCCGTCTCGCGCAGGTGCTCATCGCCCCAGGAGGAAGGGCGACGAGTCGACGGGGAAGGGTCGCTTTGAGATACGCGCACAGGAGATGTGGGTTCGAACCGGACGAGGACCGGTGAGTTGGGCCGCCAAGGCCCAGACACAGCGGACTGTCGTGAAGCCCGGACCAATTCCATGTGTCCGTACCCATTGACATGATGCGCTGCACCTTCCTCCGCCGCGACCCGACGCCTGTTCTTTTCTTTGTGAGGATGTTCTTACGTGCAGGGGCGGAGCTAGGCCTCGGACCTCAGCCGGAGGTCTAGTGTCAGGTCTAATGTTAAATGTTATGTGGTGTTCAATGTTTATTACTGAATTCTTATGGTAGCTACGCCACTGCTCCCTCCTCAGCAGGGGCGGAGCTGGACCAGCCCGAGTCCTACGACTGGGCTAGCTAAGCCACTGCTTGTGTGTGTTGCTACTCCCTTACTACTTAAGTACCTTCTGAGGTTACCTTGCTTCTTACAGCTGTTCTAGCTGTAGTGATTGGACCTTTGCTAAAACAGTGTGCCTAAATATGCTGTGTTGATTGGACCTTGCTAGGGGAAGGTCTAGATTAATTGACATGGTGGATGTATTGTCCAAGTAATTTTAGTTACCAATTAAGATAAAGAAACTAAGATTAAGATTCTCACTGTCTCTACTTAAAGTTGCAAGGATTTGTGTTGCACCGAAAAGGCGATTAGAGGGGGATGAATAGGAGCACGCTCACTTTTTCACAATTAATTGATTCAATTAGATTTTACTCCAATAGCTATGGAAGCTATGAAGATCAATATATCAGTACAGCGGAAGACTAATATTAAATCCAATTTAACCCCCTAAGCAAAACCACGAAAGACAACACAAGTTTAAAACAAACCTCGATCTTTGGTGGTCCGATCATTGGGCCAATGGCGATCGGATCACGACCTCTGACGATCCGATCACGGCATTGAAGAACAGATCAAAACAACCCGACGAGCGAAGTTGCAAATAAATGTAACTTTTGATCTACAACTCCAAACTCGATGAAACTTGGAACACACCTTCTCTATGATGTCAGGAACCTATTACAATTGAAGATTGTGGAAATTCTTGAAAGAATTATGATCACACACACACGTATTTTAATGCGCCGTCTTTATCGCCTCTTGCCTAAACAGCTTCACCTTGCACTATTCTGCGCCACAGATTGGTTAATAGGTCACCCTTGTCCATCTTGCACCACACTTGAGTTCATTGACCTCACCCGGCATTGTCAATCGTTCTAGACCTCAGCTCTCCAAGCCTAGTCCCGATCATCCTCACCGTTGACCGTCGTTGACCACCAAACAACATGCACAACAATAGACAAGTAAACCAAATCCAGAAATAAGTTTCTTTACAACTTGACACATGTTAGTCAAAACATGCATCATGCAATACATATGCATTGAAACTCACGACTTAAACCTAACAACCGAACATCGCCGCCACGACGGACGAAGAATCCAAGTGAAAACCGGTCAGACCGCCAGTATGGCCGGTCTGACTGCCCACCCTGGTCAGTCTGATCGCGACCTATTGGCCGGTCTGACCACCAGTTGGGACTTAGCCGAATTTAACCCCTGAAAATCCGAAACCTACTGAAATTTTCAAATGAATATAACTTTTGACTGGAGACTCCAAAAATTATGAGACCAAGTGCAATAGAATCCCCTCTCTTGTCTACAACCTCTATTTTGACCCAGCTCAAAACACCACTTTCTGAAATTACCGGTCCGACCACCACTATGGCGGTCGGATCGCCATCGCCGGTCCGATCATTGCGAGGTGGCGATCCGACCGCCTCTTAGGTCGGTTCGATCACGGCTTGGCGGTTGATATCGCCAATAGCTTTGACGACCTTGATTCTTTGCCGAAAACATGTGAAACGACAAAACCTTTAACGTCATTGCCAATTATCACATCATCCTAAGATCAGGAGTATATCCCCATGATATCCACAATATCCCCCTTGATGAACACATTGGTAATAATCCAGAAAATGTAATTTGGAGGTTTGAAAAGTAAAATACTTTCGTTTTCGTATAAAAGCACAACTTGGTCCATAAGCAAGAGAAAGCAATGGAAATGACCAGGCTGGCATCAGAATAGCATAGGCAAGTGAGATAAGGCAAAAGAAATCATAAAAACTGTAAATTCCAAAAAAAAGTCAAAAATCTCACTTAAGGTCCATATGAAAGAACAATTGTTTAATTGACCTTTGATCATCGTGAGGGTTAAGAAATGCCATTCAAGTTCAGAAGAGGCAACAAGAGATAAGAATGCAATTCAAAAGCTCCCCCTCACTATGATCCGTAGATTTCAGAAAATTTCAAATTCTCCAAGTTTCTCCCCCTTTTTAATATTTTTGTATCTTCTCCCCCTTTGTACAACAATGAAATATCTTCTCCCCCAACATTGAAATATCTTCTCTCCCTTTGACAATGAGTTATCAATGAATCACGCTTTCCTCTCGTCCAGAGATAACAAATGCAGAATGGAGAAAGAAGCATAAGAAGGAGTATGCATGAAGTGCAATGGAGTGGCTTCATTTTTGTATTTTTTTAATTTTTGATTACAAGAAGCTTTAGAGATTACCCAAAAGAACAAGCTAGCATTTCTAATATTGCACAAACAACATATCAAGCCTAACAGTGCTAGCAAGATCATGATAAGATATATATATCAAAGCTAAGCACGAAGGCTCAATATAAAGCAATAAATTTAATCAATTTAAGTAAAGCTTCAAATTTAGCAAGTTCATCAACAGGGATCCTAAAGTGACACTGGTCATGTCAAAATATCAAAGTTAGATCAAAAAGCTAACAATGACCACATTTAAGAGACAAACAGGTCCTGAATTGAATCATGTTGCTCAAATTTCTCAAACGCCCATTTTTCAACAGTTTTTTATTTGCACTGAATATTGAAGTTGACTAATGGTCTAACTTAGTGACACGAACTTGGACTAGGAGCCATCCACAAACTCATCCTAAGCTTCGACCAGAAGTTGATTAAATGTATATCTTAGTGAAGAAGATCCTGGACTAGGAGCTATCCACAAACTCTTCCTAAGCTTCTACTAAGACGACAAATCTTGAGGTTCAAGTCAATTCTGACACGCAGTCCCCATAAGATCATCTGGATCATTAAACTATCTCCAAGTTCATGTCTTTGACATGCAGTCTCGTAATATTAGTTTGGCACAATTTAAGCATAAGACAATCTTGAAATTTGATTTTTCATGTTTCACAAGAGTAGTTTTAGATTCTCAAGAACACAAGAAACTCAAGTAATGGTCAATTTTAGATTCAAGAGCTAACAAAATAATCCTGACAGGGCCAATGTCACAAAAGGAGCACTAATTGCGCAACCAACTAAAACATCCACATATTGTAGTTTTTAGTTCGAGTTGCATTAGAGTTCTAACTCATACAGCAAAGACTTAGCTACATATGTGAAAGAATGATAATTCTAGCAAGTCAAAGAACTAGACATGGCATTGAGCAAGAATTGAAATACTAAAGCTCCAAAGGGTAATAGGCAAAGCTTCATCAATTTTAAAAGATAAGTAGAAAATCTTATATTACAATACATCTTTTTGGATTTTTCATATGAATGCAATATGATACAATGAGATGCAAGAAAAGCCTAAACCTAAAAAGTTCAAAAAAGATCAATAAGTTCAGAAAAGAACAAGGAAAGATCAAAAGAACAAGGTAGGATCAGAAAAGATCGAACTCCTCCTCAAACCAGCCCAAAAGGATAGATTACCCCTAACTCGCTCCTCAAGGTGGCAAACCTTGTTGGGTCTAAAGGCTTGGTGAGGATATCATCCAGTTGAGCCTCGGACTCCACGAAGTGCAGCACAATATCACCCTTCTCGACATGGTCTCTAAGGAAGTGAAAGCGAATGTCTATGTGTTTAGTCTTAGAGTGTTGCACAGGATTTTTAGCAATGTTAATAGCAGAAGTGTTATCACATAAAAGAGGAACATTAGCAAAATTTAACCCATAGTCCTTAAGAGTAGATACCATCCACAAAATCTGACTACAGCAACTAGCAGCAGCTACATATTCAACTTCAGAAGTGGATTGTGCACCAGAAGACTGCTTTCTAGAAGACCAAGAGACAAGAGAAGTGCTTAGGACGTGACAAGTGTGTGAGGTACTCTTCCTATCTAGCCGACAGCCTGCAAAATCAGAATCAGAGAACCCTCGAATGGACAAAGCCGAAGAACAGGAATACCAAATGCCATACAAGAGGGTAGAGTATAAATACCTGAATATGCGCTTAACGGCTTGGCGATGGGAAGCTCTCGGAGACGCCTGAAACCTCGCACAGAGGCAGACCATGAAGTGGTGCACCCAGAGAGAAAAGCATCTCTTCGACCTACGCAGGTGCTGCTGATGACGAAGATGCAGCAGGAGTCTCATCTGAAGGCAAAGTAGTCACAACAGGTTCTTGTGCTGAAATATATGATCTAGCTCCAAAGATGATGAAATCATCACCCGTCGACCGCGTGAGGGAAGTGAACCATCTTGAGTCTCCGGTCATGTGGCGTGAACAGCCGGAGTCGACAAACCACGTGTTCTTCCTCTTTTCGCACATACAACATCCTTGACGGCTTTGAGTTTGGGCAAACCTCTCATGACTCAAGGTTGCTAACTCGCGTCAGATGATCAAAACCAATGTGCCCCAAACGACGGTGTCAAAGCCAGAACTCAGAAGAAGAGGATGAAATCAAGCACTTGAGAGAACCAGCAAGAGATTCAGAAAAATCAGCTCTAAAGATCCTAGCAACTCTAGTAATCCCAAAAACAAGCTCACCAGTTGAATCAAGCACCCGACAAGTATTTTTCTTAAATCTAGTCTCATAGCCATCATCAAGAAGTTGAGAGACAGAAAGCAAATTAAATCTTAGCTTATTCATAAGGGCGACGTCCTTGAGGATGAACTTGTCGTTCACCCTGATCGATCCCGTTCCTTCAATCCGCCCTTGCCTATCATCTCCAAAGGTGATGAAGTCATCACCCGTCGACCGCGTGAAGGAGGTGAACCATCTTGAGTCTCCGGTCATGTGGCGTGAACAACCGAAGTCGACAAACTACGTGTCCTTCCTCTTTCCGCGGTAATCCTGAAAATCAAGGCACAGAAGAACGATGTGTCTCAATACTGGAGTTAGTTAAACAAAACTTGGGAACCCAGTACTGAGACACACGTCTGCGAGTAGTATGCAAAGCAGAAGTGATATCCTTGATTCTATTTGAAGTTCTGTTATGAGCAATGGTTAAATTAACATGAGAGTTATCCTGTCTAGGAGCATGATGGTGAGCATGTGACACAAATCCTAAACCAAGTTTCTTCTTTTTTATGTTACCGTGTCTCAAAAAAGCTCTAGGTTGATTAGATGAAATTCTAGCAGAATTTTTCTTATCATTTTTCAACCTACGCCAACAGAACTCAACCAAATGCCCATCCTTTTTGCAATAGGTGCAATGGTACTTGATACCACTAGGAGAAGCACCCTTTGACTTAACAAATGGTTGGGCAACTCCTGTAGATTTAAAAATAGTTTTTGCAGGTTGGGTTTTGAATTCAACTAACCCATTTTCCAAGACTTGAGTAACTTTTGGGTTAGAATTATCTTGGACAGAGTTGTATCCTAATCCTTGGTTCTTATAAGGAGTTTTAGATTTGTCTAGAATCATGTTTAATTGTTTCTTACCTTTAGAGAAATTTTCTAAGGTATCCTTAAGATAAGCATTTTCTTCTTCAAGATTAACACATGATTCACATGTTTTACCTTTAATGGCTCTAGCATATTTCTCCTTATATAAAGCAGCTTCAAGTTGAAGAGCTAGACATGAAGCACATGTAGCAGACTCAATACTGTCCTTAAGCTTGGCATATTTGGCTCTAACTGTTTCTAAGATATTTTTGACTTCATGTTCGCGTTCTATAAAGAAAGTGCAAAGGCTAGAATCAACCACTCCAGAAACAACCAACTTGCTAGACTCTAAGTTTTCACATGGAGCAGATTTAACCTCAACTAGCTCAGTCCTAGCATTTTCAAGTTGTTGCAAAGCAATATCATGAGCAGATTACAGTTTAGCAAATTCTGAGTGCAGAGTATGGCAGGATGAACATTCATCAGATTCAAGAGTCTTAGCATTTGTAAGTTCTAAAGTCAAACTATCTACTTGTGACTCTAAGTCCTTGTTCTTGGCCATGATAAACTCTAAGGCCTTATCCTGACTCATGAGTTGCTCAAACATATTTTCACATCTATCAGAAAGGACATCATAGGAGAGACGTACCTCATCGTTGTCGTCGTCAGCGGAGTCAGCCATGAAGCACAAGCTGGTGAAGTTCTTGGCCTTCCCCTTCTTCTTGTTTTGAGGGATCTCCTCCTCCTTGTCCTCCTCGCTCCCGGAGTCCACATCGCTTAAGAATTGTTCCCCAAAAGCAGCAAGAACCCAGTGAACGGCCTTTGTCAATTTGGCAGCATCATACCTTGAGTTGTTCCATTGAGGCTTCTTCCAAGCTGGCTTTCCCTCCTTATGGTTACTCTTACCTTTCAGCTTGGGGTAATTTGTCCGGATATGATTAAGCTCACCACACTCATAGCAAGTCACGGGACCTCCTCTATTTCTGTTTCTCATATTGTTATAGGCATGTGTGACGTTTTTGACTATGAGGGCCAACTCAGCCTCAGGAAGACTCTCAAACTCCTCTTCATAGATTGCAGATAAACCAGCAAGCGAAAATCCAGAAGAAGACTCAGAAAACCCATCAGAAGCTCTCTTGAGCGGGTCTGCTACCAATGCTATATTTTTCTTCTTGGGATGATCAATCCTCTTGATCTCATGAGTCTTAAGCTTGCTATAGAGCAGCTCTAAAGTCAGATCAGAGAGGTTGACGTTCTCCTTAATAGCGGTAGCCTTTATCTCCCACTCCTTGGTGTTGATTGCAGCTAAGAGGTGGGTGGTATTTTCAGACTTAGAATATTCAATACCAACAGCTTTCATCTGATTAATCACTTTATTAAAGCGACTAAAAATGTCATCGATGCTCTCTCCAAGACGCATCTCGAATTTGTTATATTCACGCTTATAGACTGTTTGACGTACTTTCTTGATTTGGGACGAACCTTCATGGTAGGTTTCGAGGGTGTTCCAAATCTCGTGCGCAGTCTCAAGATTGCAAATCCGATCATACTCGTGTCTACCAAGCCCACCATATAAGAGGTTTTTAGCCTTATTGTTGTTAGCCAAGAGGGCTGCTGAAGCCGGCGTAGCAACTTCGGGAACAACGAGCGGAGCTCGAAAAACCTCCCATATAGCTTGTCCTTCGCGCTCAAGGAAGACTCGCATGCGATTCTTTCAATAGGCATAGTCGTGCCCATCGAAGATATGCGGCTTGGTGGAGTATCTATTCATCGCCAAGTTCAGTGACCGGTTAAGATCAAGATTTAACTAACCGGGCTTTGATACCACTTGTTAGACCGAAAAGGCGACTACAGGGGGGTGAATAGGAGCACGCTCACTTTTTCACAATTAATTAATTCAATACGATTTTACTCTTGTAGCTATGGAAGCTATGAAGATCAATATATCAGTACAGCGGAAGACTAATATTGAATCCAATTTAACCCACTAAGCAAAACCACGAAAGACAACACAAGCTTAAAACAAACCTCAGTGCTGGCGGTCTGACAGCAGGGTTAGTGGTGATCTGACCGCTAACCCCTGGCGGTCTGACCGGTGGCTCTGGCGATCTGACCGCCGGCTTGAGGAACAGATCAAAACAGCCCGACGAGCGAAGTTGCAAATAGATGTAACTTTTGATCTACAACTCCAAACTCGATGAAACTTGGAACACACCTTCTCTATGATGTCAGGAACCTATTACAATTGAAGATTGTGGAAATTCTTGGAAGAATTATTATCATTTTTCGTTTGAGACGAGGAAGGTTCAAAACTGAGTCAAAACGAAAACTAGATCCAAAATCTTGCTCGTGGGTGATTGATGATCAAGATGATCCTAGATATGTTCCCACATGTCACAACAAGTTAGATCACGTGAAGAAATCATGTAAAAACTCACGGATGAAAGAAAGACTCAAAATCATCAAATATAGAGAAGGAAAGCAAAGAGACAAAACTTTGATCAAACTTTCCTTGGATTGATTTGATCTGATTTTGGTTTACAGCCACTCCATCAATGGAGGACAAAGCTCAATCTATGAGCACGAAATCAAATCAAAAATTCTCTAGAACCCTAACCTCCACATCTTCTTTCCCTTAGTAAATTAGGGTTTCAAAACGATAAAAGAGTCGAGTAAGGGGGGCAGTCACCACCCTCCTCTATTTATAGTGGAGGCTTAGACTTTCTAGAAGTTTGACTCAATTGGGCTCCCGTTAAGGCCCAAAACAAACGGGCCACACGCGCACGCATTTTAATGCGCTGTTTTTATCGTCTCTTGACCTAAACAGCTTCATCTTGCGCCATCTTGCGCCACAGGTTGGCTAATAGGTCACCCTTGTCCATCTTGCACCACACTTGAGTTCATTGACCTCACCCGGCATCGTCGATCGTTCTGGACCTCAGCTCTCCAAGCCTAGTCCCGATCATCCTCGCCGTTGACCGTCGTTGACCACCAAGCATCCTGCATAACAATAGACAAGTAAACCGAATCCGGGAACAAATTCTTTACAACTTGACCCATGTTAGTCAAAACATGCATCATGCATTACATGTGGACTGAAACTCATGACTTTGACCTAACAACCGAACATCGCCGCCACGACGGACGACGATCCAAGCGAAAACCGGTCAGACCGCCAGCATGACCGGTCTGACCGCCCACCCTGGTCGGTCTGACCGCCAGTTGGGACTTAGCCGAATTTAGCCCCTGAAAATCTGAAATCTACTGGAATTTTCAAACGAATAGAACTTTTGACTGGAGACTCCAAAAATTATGAGACCAGGTGCAATAGAATCCTCTCTCTTGCCTACAACATCTATTTTTGGCCCAGATCAAAACACCACTTTCTAAAATTGCCGATCCGACTGCCAGGGGTGGCCAATGGGACTGCCCTTAGGCCGTCTGACCGCCGGTTTGGCCTGTCAGACCGCCAATAGCCTGACAGCCATGATTCTTTGCCGAAAACACGTGAAAAGACAAACCTTTAACGCCATTACCAATTGTCACATCATCCTAAGATGAGAAGCATATCTCCATGATATCCACAATCTGTGTTTGCTAAAAGCCCCTCCAATTGTAAGAATGTCGTTTTAGGATCGTGCAATCAACTTTTATAAACTTTAACTATCGATACCATTATGAATATCTGGAATTATCTCAAAAAGTAATTTCATGAGATTATAATTTTATTTTTGTTGATATATTATGATATAAATTAGTTGTCAAAGTTGTGTGTTAGGGATCATGTCTATAAAACCCGAGTCCAACACGAGCCCGGAATGATACTATATTACACTAACTTAACATCAATTAACAATAAATTACAGCAAACATATCAACAGTAAAACCCGTCCGGGTCACATTAACACAAGCATAACGATAAACCATTCATAGATAATTAATTCTTGGGAAGCATAGCAATATAATAAACAATGATTGACGCAAACCAATCAAATAAGTCTATTAAATGAATAATCAACTTCATTCTATCATCTATGGCTAAGAAATACTATCGAGTCCTAATTATAAATCATTATGCTAACAAAGTGTCTCATGGCCTATGTCTCAAGCATTTAAGTGTATGACGTGGTTCCAAATGCGCTAGACCTTCTATGTGCAACGTCGTCAACAGTCACCTAAAAACAACAATAGAGCAAGAGTGAGTCCACGACTAAACAAAAACAATAATAAATAATGTACAATGATTAATCAATTGCAAACAATATCATTATGAACATCAATTATTTACTTTTCTTTATTCTCACACCCAATCATCAAATTCTCTTTTCATTAAATGCAAGATAACCCAACACTACATGTCCACATACAACTCCTTTCACGCATACCAGTATAGCGTGAGTGAACACTTAAGATAATGTTCATTCTCAAGCCCGCCCTCCAAAAGGATCGGAGACTTCCTCCACTCCCGTGGAATCTCTACCAACAAGGTAGATGTGTGATCACCATAATCACCTTCTCTTCATGCAATGATGACTATGAATGCACAATTTAACAAAAGTTATCATTAAACCCATTACACATCTTTCATGACTTCATCCACACTACTATTAACACATCCATTCACAAGACTTGTAATTAAACAAGGTACCAGCATAAACAATATAATGGTAATAAATGATAAAGAATGCAGCGATCCAACCATCGATCAAGATCTACCAACCACTTGCCTCTTAATCCCCTTAGAGCTGGATAGCGAAGCGGCAGCAAGGCACTAGAGGCCACACTCCCTAAACAAACATTGCAAAACACAACTCAAAATCACAACATCATAACACTCGCACTTTACACTTATCGTCATCGCATGTCTACACCAAACATACCCTTTTAACCTAAAACTACCGGATGCACTACCCACTGTCCCAGTAATAAAACGACTCTAACTTATACATCTGAACTCCAAATATCGACATCCACTACTTTATGGAATCCTCATGAAAAATCCTACAACTTCCTAATTATGACGAACTTTTGATTTTCCCGTTCTCAGCTATGTCTAAATTCCGGACATCGACCTTCCCGAGGTCGTAACTCTTCACTCACTACTTTGATTCTAATGATCATGGCCTTCCTGTAAAGTTAACGAGATTATATAACTTTTATCTAATTGGGCCAACCTCTAACTCCCACGTGGCTCTGCATCAAACCTTGATGAACTGGACATACTAAAAATCAATCTTTCCTTAAGCAAAATGATCTACAATCTTAACAGTGACTAAACCATGGCAAATCCTAGGGATTAATAGGGTTTTACCTTGGTGAACACGACGGGTCATGAGAACCTGCAAAAATCCTCCTCTTTTCCTTCATTTTCTTCTTCTTCTTCTCCTTCTCTCCCTCCTGCTTGTCCTTTCCTCCTTATTGGCCTCCTTCTTCCCTTCGGCAACAGCCACCCGACAGCAAGGAAGGGAGGCATGGCGCAGCAGTGGGGAGGCAGCGCACTAGAGGGCAGGGGCGGCATGGTGCGGTGCAGCCAGGTGACACCAGCGGCACGCCTAGGGTAGGAGGGGGCAGGGGAGGAGAGGCGTGACGAGAGGTGGCGGCTAGGGCTTGGGGCAACCACCTTAGGCCACAGTGCCATGGGGGGTGGCACCATGGTACTTGGGACTATGGGGTGGAGGCTAGGGCTTGGGCCATCCCTTGTCCACGCTCGTAGGGAAGGGACATCGCTCATACTACTAATTAATTATGATTAAATTGATTATGACTAAATAATTAGGACTAACTAATTACGGCTAATTAATTATGAATAATTAACAATGACTAACTAACTACAACTAATTAATTATAACTAAATTAATTTATAGCTAATTAACCATTACTAAATTGATTATAACTAATTAATTTTGACTAAATTAATTTTGACTAATTAATTAAACTAAATAATTATGACCAATTAATTACAACTAATTAATTACAGTGGTTAATTAATTAACCCCACCGTGTGATTATTTAGCCATAATTAATTAACCCCCACTATGTAATTATTTAGTCGTGTAATTAACCTCCACTGTGTAATTAATTACACGGATTTAATTAATTAATCCTCATCCGCGCCACGGTGGGGACTTCCCTCATAGTGTTAATTAATCAATTAATTACATGGGTTTAATTAATCAATGTTTAATTACAACTAAGTCTTTTAATTCCATCTCTAATGTGTTTCAGGATATTACATTCTACCCCCATTAAACAGATTTCGACCCTAAATTCTAATCACCATTCTACTCGAAAGAACACCTACAACTAAAATTAAACAACATTCAATACGTACCTGTAACACCCCAGCCCAACACTGAGCCTGAAATGCCACTAAACTACCCTTAAACGACTAATATATATCAACACACCATGAAATTTCAGCAAGCAAAATAATATTAAAATCCATCCACTGGTCACAATAGAACATGAGTAAATACTTGCCAAGCATGAATAAAATAAGGGAGGGAAACATAGCAAGGTAAACAGTCTAAAACAACGCCAAACCAATAAATCCAAAGCCTTGGAACAAATAGACTAGTCCAAAATATTCATCTAAACTTATTCAATTTCTAACATGTCCTAAAAGTAGTCCAACAATAATGAATCAAATGGTTCTCATGACAAATAATCCTGTGTCCGAAGTATTCAATTATCCCATGTACACTATTCGCTCTCAATCGTGGCGCCCTCAATGATCACCTAAAAACAACAAAAGAACAAGGGTGAGTCAGCAAATACATCAATATACAACGAACAATGATAAATCAACAGTATTCAATAACTTCATTATCATCATATGTACTTCTATTAATATTCTCATGCCGTTCTCTTCTCTTTGTTTTCACACGCATTCATCTGATATATCAATGCAACTCTACTCTATATGTCCACATGCACGTCTTTCACGTATATCAGTATAGCGTGAGTGAATGCTCGCGACAACATTCACTCTCAAGCCCGCTCCTCCTCAAGGATCGGGGATCTCCTCCACTCTCGTGTAGTTGTGATCAATCATGATCAACTGCTCATATGCAAAGATGCTTATGAATGCAAAAATGCAAAATTTCATAATATTCATTATATCTATTTTTTTCCTCATGATTGTCAACAAGATAGAGCCATACCATTCCATTGTTTGCAATTAAATAAAAATAAAAGCACAACAATAATAGTATTGAAAGATAAAGAATCACAATGATCAATCATTGATCGCTGTCTACCATGCACTTGCCTCAACCGTGCGAAGGTGGAAGACGCGAAGAGGGCGCTGTACAAACTGATTAACAGAACATGTAATTTTCGTCAGGGTTTCTAGAAAGTGGCACAAAATCAAACATAGCTTTCAGTACACAAAATTTTCGTTAGGGATTCTAGATAGTGGCACAAAATCAAACATAACTTTCAGTACACAAGGCCAAATTTTATGCTCTTTAGCTTTCTGGAAATCTTATAAAAATGTCTACAACATTCGTTATGGTGAGATCCCCTAATTAATCCATTAACTATTTTCTAATGACCGATTATTAATACATGTCAGAATCACCAAAAAAACTGTAGAACAGCAGCGCCACGAAAATAATGACTCCCAATGCGCTCATCCAAACGACCTGAACCAATACTCTGCGAAAAGCTAGAGACGTCACCCACAACTCTCTAGGAGGTGTCCAAACCAGGAACTGCACTTAACTTCCTCAAAAACGTCGGCCAATACTAACTGTCGTAAACAGATCTATTACCGACGTCGCCTAACTAATCAAATACACCACCAATCGAATAGGGATTGAGATTACCCTTGATGAACCACTGAAGAACACGAATCCAGCCTGCGATCCCTCCCCTTCTCTTCTCCCTCCTCCTTCCTCTTCTTGGCCAACCAAAACACCCGGGTGATTCGCCTTCCGCCTCGACTTGGCGGCGAAGAACAAGGAGAGTTCTGGTCGTGTGAGGGCTTCACCAATGAAGTCTCTGAGAGGAGGGGTCGCCAAGACCAGAGGGGGTGGCGGCCAAGGGGTGGGAGAGGGGGGGGAAGAAATGGGCGGCCGGGTGGGGGAAGAAGGGGGAGGCGGCTAGGGTTTGGGGGGAGGCACCCCCCTTGGCTGGCCCCTCTTTTTGCCATTTTGGGCTGTGGCCCGTGGCCCTGGTTGTTGGGAGTTTGCGGAACCCCACCCCCCGACAAACTGAAAATTCCACTTTTCCATTTAATATTTTATCCTGAGTACTCTTCTAGTTGTCCGGATAGATTTCTGAGTATTACAGTACCTGTAACACCCTGGCCCAACATGGGAACGAGAATGCCACTAACCTAGCCTAGCTATCAATTTTAACAACAATTAGCACAAGAACACATCAAGCATATCAAAGATAAAACCCTTCCACTGGTCACAATAACACAATGATAATAATAAAGAAATCATGAATTATTAATTCATAGGCAGCATGCCAAAATAATAAACCAAGATCACGCAAAACCAACCCAATTAAGTCTATTTAACAAATAATTAACTAAGCCAAAGCAATAATATCCAATCCTAATTATAACTTATCACACTAATAAACTGTCTCATGATCAATAATTTTGTAATTGAGTGAACGACATGATTCCAACTGTGTGCTAGCCCTTCCAATGAGCAACGTCGTCAACGGTCACCTAAAAACAATAATAGAGCAAGGGTGAGTCCACAACTTAGCAAACATAATAATAAACAATGAGCAATACTTAATCAGTAGTAAACAATGTCATCATCAACATCAATAGTTCTCTTTTATTTATGTTAATGCTTAATTATTCAATTTTTTTGTCTTTATTCTCATACACAATCATCAAATACTTTTCATTCAATGTATCTCTACACTATATGCCCACATGCTCTTCTTTAGCGTATACTGATATAGTATGAGTGAACACTTGCGACAAGGTTCACTCTCAAGTCTAGACCCGCTATTATGGGTTAATAGAGTGTTTTAGTGATTAATGATAAATATATTTGTGAGACTAACACTTCTATTGTTATATCTAGTATGTAGTCTCATTTGGATATAAAGGTGGGAATCATGGAGGTATGTATTCGACATCTTATTCTTATATATTGTTGCATTCCTCGGATCCAAAATATAGGTTGAACTCCACCATAAGTTTAACTTGAATATGTGCCTATGTTGCTATTACACATTCGTATATGCACACATTTAGGGGGAGTTCACTCTATATGTTGTGGTTTCATTAGTATTGATGCATATTCCATTTTTCACATACATTAAGGATCTTTACTTTGAAACCTATTCTTGAGTATATAAAACTTGTGTAGTTTATATATACACATTTGTTCTCTCATTTATCTACATTCAATTATGTGAAATTGAAGTGGTTATCATCAATTACCAAAGAGGGAAAGATTGAAGTATCTTGTCCCACCGTTATGAGTTAATGGTATGGTGTGGTAATTAATGATAATCAGATTGTGGAACTAACATTCTCTATGAGTTGGATAATTAGGTTATGTTCTAGGATGATGAAGACTTTGGATGACATCATGAGTTGATCATCAAGTCAAGAGAAGACCCATCATGTGTTGATGCATATCAAGACTCGGGATAAAGGATATCATCATGAGTTGATGAGCATCGAGTCAAGATCCCGAAGTAAAGGAGATCATCATGTATTGATGATTAGCAAAGTCAAGGACCTAGTCTTGAAGTAAAGATATACGTCATTGAGAGACCATGTGAGTAAGGTCCCTATATGAGTGATGAGTATTTGACGCTGTGGTGAGAAGTTTATGATTGAAATAATTGCGTTTGCGTTTCTGCTGATCTGTTTCTGTAAGTGCGGAACTTCCGGTTCTGGAAAACGGAACTTCCGATAATCGGAACTTCCGCTATGGTAAAACGGAACTTCCGATTATCCTGACATTTGTGTTCTGGTTGAGGTAATCGGAACTTCCGCACCTGGGATCGCGGTTTGTCCGATAATACTGACGTGAATTTTCTGCTGTGACGACAATCGGATCTTCAAACCTGGGGGTGCGGACGGTCCGATAATCGGAACTTCCGCAATGGGAAGTGCGGAACTTCCGATAATCGGAACTCCCGAAATGGTAAAGGCGGAACTTCTGATTATCGGCAGAACTGTGCAGAAAGGCATAGTTTGTGTTTTTTAGTTTGTATGAGTTTGAGTCTTGTACAAATATTGATGCTATGATATTGGGCAATACTATGTGATGTGTGTTTGTGCGTGTTGATTGCAGACATCGAGACGAAGTCGTGGCGAGACACGAGGTGATCGGACTAGGCGCAGGCGGCGTTGAGGTCAGAACGGTTGGGATGTGTCGAAGACGGCGTGAATCTTGAGGTTGTTGCGAGTCAAGGACAGCAAGGTGTACGGGAGGCTTCCAGAAGGTGCGCAAGGCGCGAAACGGTCTTTTCGCAGCGGCACAAGTGGAGGCGGTTCCGTTCGGGTGTAGCGGGCTTAATGGGTTGGAGACCCGTTAGCCAAGGGCTATAAATAGAGGTGAACCCCTGGTGTTAGGGTTAGACTTTTTGTGAGAGAAAATTAGGGTTAGCTTTAGCTAAAGAGCCTTTGGAGAGGTTGTTTTGCTTTTTGAGAGTTTGTTGAGTTAGAGAGGATGAACTGAAATTGTATAATCATTCCTCTGTGTTTTCCTCTGTAATCTTTTGATTCCGATCAATGAAACTCTGAGGTTTTTGTTCTTTGTTTATGCCTCTTTTTATTCCCTCTCTGTTCATGTTGAATATCTAGGGTTTATGTGTAACTTTTGATTCCTCTTATGAAATGGCATGAAACTTGATATCTAGAGTCGTATTGATATTGCTAATATATCCTCAAAGTTTCATGAGCTAAGAATCTGAGAATCTTGTCTATTGTAGTTTTTGGTCTTTCTTGCCTATTACTTAAGAAATCCGTTTTTGCTTTGATTATTAGATCTTTGTCTGCGATTCTTCTCCATGAGGTCAAGATGTTGTTTAGGATGATGTCTTGTGAAACTTGACCTGAGAAGAGCATTCAAGATTTAGTATTTCGGATTTTTGGGCAAAACCCGAGCAAGATTGTTCTTGCTTCGGGACAATCGAACTTCCGATTGTCCACTGGCGAATTATCATTGGCGGAACTTCCGCACTGAACCCCGGAACTACCGCAGTGCGAAACTACCGCTAAGTAGAATCGGAGCTTCCGATTTCTGACAGAACAGCCCGAAGTTTGTTTTCGTTCTCTGATTTTGCTTCACTCCTCTTCTTGAGATTTCCAGAGGGCTTTGTAGGTTTGTTTAAATACAGTAAAGGGGAGTTCTTAATTTTTAAGGCACCATTCACCCCCCCCCCTCTGTTGCCATTTCGGTCCTTCAGTCATCAAGCTTCAAGAAGATGCTTAAGGCAAATGTTTGACTAGCTAGGGCTAAGAATGTGTTCCTAGTCTTTTACCGGTCTTGGTGTTTGGTTGGAAGACCAGATTGCTAGTATAGGCTGCAGTACTATTAAGAGTGGTCTTGACTAGTAGCTTGAGTTAGTCATATGTTGATAGCTCATTGTGCTCGCTCTAGCTCATTTATGCATAGTACTATTATTTATAAATGTGTTTTACAAATAGTTGAAGCGCATGCATTAGCTCTTTTGTAACATGGGACTATAATTTGCAAATATTTTTGCAAATGGTTGAAGTCCATGCACCTTCGCCTTGTGGCATGATGCTATGATTTGCGAATGTGTTTTGTAAATAGTTGATGCTCATGCATGATCCTTGTAGCATATGACTTTAGTTTATAAATGTGTTTTGTAAATAGTTTAAGTCCATGTACCTTATTCCTTATGGTGTAATTATAAAAGTTGGCAAATGTGTTTTGCAACATGGTAAGAATCTTGCCTTTGATCCTTGTTGGCATGGCTCATCAATTGCCAAATGTGTTTTACAATTGGGGTTGTTGTGAAAGCTAATGCTATTTTCTCAGGAAGATCGGTAGTACCAGCGTTATGTCGGCGGAACTACCGCTTAGCGGTAGTACTGGAGTTCATGTGGCAGAACTACCGCAACCCGGATGGACAAAAAATCTGGCGGTACGTATTTTCCGGAGAGACACTTTTTCGAGTTTGTTTTGCTCTCTGAGAAGTGCGGTAGTACCGGCGTGTATGGAGCGGAATTACCGCAGCTCGGTAATTCCAGAAGATGAACGGCGGTACATTATTTCCAGCAGGTGCCATGTGTTGGACCTAAGTGGAAGCGGTAGTGCCACCTTTCAGAAACGGAATGACCAGAGTGCGGAACTACCGCAAGATGAACGTCGGTAATACCGCGTCGCACTTTTCAAACGGCTAGTTTCTTGTCTGATATAGCCGTTACTGTGCTTGTCGTGGAGGTGAGGTAGTACCGGCCGTTGAACGGTGGTAGTACCGCTCGTGCTGATTTTTCAACAGTTTTTCTTCCAACGGCTAGTTTTTGCGTGTGGACTATAAATACCCATCTTGACCGGTTGTGGAAGTGTTGTTGGTACCATATACATTCTATTGAGCAAAGAGCAAGCCCTCTCATCTCTTATGTGCATGTGTTGCACTTAGTGAGCTTGGAGAGCAAACCCTAAGTGCATGTGTTGACTTAGGTAGTGTATTGTGTATCCATTGAGCTTAGACACTTGATTAGTTCAAGTGAAAGTCGTTGACTTGTTACTCTTAGTGTTTGCCAACACCTAGACGGCGTGGAGGCATTGTTGGTCCAGTGATCTTCTCAAGGAGCTTGTGAGAAGGCCCGACGTAGTTGTGAGTAGTTTGGTGCTCGCCATCTTCAGAGTGGAGGAAGAGCAACCTGAGTGGATCGAGGTGTTGGTTCGCGTTGGAACCAATCTAAGTGGTTGGACTTACCTCGGAGGTGTTGGCTTCATTTGTGGAGCTGGTCCAATTCGGTTGGGCTTACCTCAACGTGGATTAGGGGAGACCGGTAAGTCTCCGAACACCACGGTAAAACATCATCGTGTCATCTGTGGTTTGTTCTTGTGTTTTACCTTATGCAATTTACATTCATAGTGTTGCATTACTTACTTGTATCTGGTTAATTGCTTATTTTCTATATTCTTCATATTGTCGGTGCACTTAGCAAAGACTAATTGATTTAGGTTTTAATTGTGCAAAACCAAATTGTTATTAGCTTCCGCATTAGATATTGGTTTTAGCCAAAAGAATTTTAAAACAACCTATTCACCCCCTTCTAGTCGGCCTCCTCGATCTTACACTCCACTCTCGTGGAGTTGTGATTAATATGATCATCTTCTCATATGCAATGATATTTATGAATGCACAACTATTCATAGATTCATTAATATTACCATCGTCAAACATTTTCATATCCAACAATATGAAATAAATCATGACTATTCACATTGCTTGCAATTAAATAAAGTAAAAGCACCAACAATATAATGGTAATGAGTGGTAAAAAATACAATAATCAACCAATGAACACTGTCTACCATGTACTTGCCTCTTCTAGTTACGAGGAACGGTTTGATTAGAAGATAACAACAAACCTGACGCCACTCCTCCTACAGTAAACATCCAATCTCAATAACAAGCTACAGTAGTAAAATAACAACAATTAAATGACATCGCTCCTACATGTCTTCCAAATCCACAACACTCCCCCTTTATCGGATAGTCACCCCTCCTGTCTCGGTACTAAAAACAACATAACTTTTAACTCCTAAGCCCTGTAATGGCAAACCACACCAGTTCTAGAGTCTATAAAAAAAATTCCCACAATTCCCCACACCAGTTCTGGAATCATTTAACCCCCACCCCCCATTTTTAAGCCAGAAGACCGTCCTGTCATCTTCTGGACAACACGATTAATATTTCATATCTATTAATCTACACATGTAAGTACTGTAAACCATAGTATTTTTGGAATTTAAATAAAGTTAGATACCTATTTATAGTTATGCCAAAAATTCAATTCTGCCATCTACCAAGTCAATTTAATAGTTTCTACGACTGCGAGCAACAATAATTGGTTTTTGGACAGCAACCTTCCCGAGGCTGTATCTTTTCGCTCGCTACTCCAATTTGCATAATCTAGACCTTCCTAGAAAGCTAATGATATTTTCTAACTGTTATCTAATTGGGCGGACCTCTAAATATGATTCTAAATAATCCTAATTACCCCTGCAAGGTTCTACATCTAACCTTAACGAACTAGGTCAGAACTGCAATTACTCTTCTTGTTGACCAAATATCCCACATCTCGAACAACGACTAAACTAGGGAAATATAAAGGGCTTCATATTGTTACCCTTGGAGATCACGATGAAATTCACAAATTTCTGCGAGATCCTCTCTTTCTCCCTTTTTCCTTCTATCCATTTCTCCTTCCTTCTCCTCTCCTCTTGCGCCTCAAAGCTAGCACCCAGCAGCACCACCTCCAGCAACAAGGGCGGCAAGGACTTTGTCCAGGGGAGCAGCAGGAAGGAGGGGCTCCGAGCAAGGAGGAGGGGCGGCACTGGAGGAGTAGCAGGGAGCATGGCTGCCAGGGGAGAGGCAGTATAGGAAGGGGGTGGCATAGGAAGGGGGTGGGGGCTAGGGTTTGGCTGCCCCCAGGGACCCTCTTATGGCTGGCCCACCTATGCCAAAACACTATGGGCCAGAGGCCCAAGGTCCAAAATACTTAAAAATTCTAAATTTCCACGTTAATTCATCTAATTCACTCTCTAGTTCAATTGAACCCTCTAATGCGAATCGGGATATTACATTCTACCCCTATAGACAAAATTTGACACCGAATTCTACTCACCGTTCTACTCAAAAACAACCACAACTGAAATTAAACAACAGTTGGCACGTACCCGACGTGAACAACTCTGGATAATGCTCGTGCATGCGAGACTCCAACTCCCAAGTCGCCTCTCTCTCTCTCAGACTGATGCGTCCACAACACCTTGACGTATACCAACATCTTGTGCCTCAACACTCTCTTCGACATCTCCAAATTATGCACCGGACGCGCCTCAATGGTGAGGTCTTGCTTGATGGTCATCGGCTCCAATGAAATCTCATGCTCTGGATCTCTCAAGAACTTCCCCAGCATCGAGACGTGAAACACATTATAAACTCCGTGCATAGACTTAGAATGGTCCAAGCAGTAAGCCAACTTTTCAATTCTTGTAATAATCAGGAACGGTCCAACGTACCTTGGGCTAAGCTTCCCTTTGGTACGAAACTAGACAATGCCTTTGGTGGGAGACACTCTAAAGAGCACCTGATCACCCATCGGAAACTCCAAGTCACGCCTCCTCATATCTACATAGCTTTTTCTGCCTGCTCTGAGCTGCCATTAGATTCTGCCTTACCATGGCCATGCACTCAATGTTCTTTTGAATCCAATCCAAACAAAAAACTGCCTTCTCACCTATTGCATCCCAACAAAGTGGCGATCGCATTTCTGCCCATACAGAACCTCAAATGGCGAGGCTCTAATACTGGAATGGTAGATGTTGTTGTAAGTAAACTCTGCAAGTGGCAACCGATCCTCTCAATTAATCTTCCAAGACCGAACGCAAGACCACAACATGTCCTCCAAAGTCTGGATAGTGTGTTCTAACTGCTCATCTGTCTGAGGGTGAAATATCGTACTAAGACGAAGTTGAGTGCCTAACACACTCTGCAGACTCTCCCAGAACATGGAGATAAACTTGGCATCCCAGTCAGAAATGATGGTCTTTGGTACACCATGTGTGGATATCGTGGGGATATGTGCATGATCTTAGAGTGATGAGTCAATTGGCAATGGCATTGTTGGTTTGCAAAATCTCGCGTTTTCGGGTTTGCTTCAATGCTGTCAGGTCACTGGCGGTCCGACCGGCCAGGCCGCCGGTCCGACCGGCCAGGCCGCCGGTCCGACCGGCCAGTGGAGAGGTCCGACCAGCAATGCTTGCCGGTCCGACCGCCCACAGGTTTTGGTGGTTTTTGAAGCTGAGCAGAAAATAGGATGTGTAGGCAAGTGAGGGGAGTCTCCTGGATGTGGTCACATGATTTTTGGAGCTCCCAGTCGAAAGTTCTATTCATTTGAAAATTCCAGAAGGTTTCGGATTTT
Source organism: Hsuehochloa calcarea (assembly GCA_036346395.1). Taxonomy (NCBI): domain Eukaryota; kingdom Viridiplantae; phylum Streptophyta; class Magnoliopsida; order Poales; family Poaceae; genus Hsuehochloa; species Hsuehochloa calcarea. The sequence goes on along the minus strand of CM070609.1, from coordinate 45,253,041 downwards.
CGAGATGAAAAATGGCTAAGTCCTTTCGGGCGGTCCGACCGCCGTTATGGAATCGGTCCGACCGGCCTGAAATCGGTTGGACCGGCCGTATGGGGCGGTCAGACCGCCAATCACTTGGAGTGTAGCCTTTTTGGCATTGTTGTGATTTGATTGTGTTTAATGTATGAATTTTAATGCTTTATTGTTGCATATTGCATTGTTGAACTAACGTGGGTCAACTTGTGAAGAACTTATTCCCGGAGACGATTTCTTTGTCTATTGCTGTGCAGGTGGCTTGCAGGTCAACGACGTCAACGGTGAGGTGGATCGGGACTACGCTTGGAGAGATGAGGTCCAGAACGATCATGGATGCTGGGTGAGGTCGTGTGACTCAAGCATGGTGCAGAATGGGCAAGATGGATCGAACGGGCAGTTCGTTGCAGCTGGTTGGATCAGGCGGTGCAGAAGTCCGTGCAAGTCCCTGGGAGGTTCCGATGGGATTCGGACGGGAGAGACTTGCCGACATGATGAGAGCCGCTGATCAACCTACACGTGGTGAAGCGGGCGATTGCTTCAACAGATGTATATGTGTGTGTATCCCATGTGTGTGTGGGCCTTCATGGGAGCCCATGAGTGAAACCCTAGGACTCTCCTATAAATAGAAAGGGGGGAGATGGAAAAGCCCCCAAGCACTCAAGCTCTTATTTGCAAAATCCCTTGTTAGGGTTAGGGTTTGGAGAGGAAAGGAGAGGAGAGGAAGATTGTGTGTGCTCTTTGGTTTGAGCTCTTGTCCTCCTTGAGGGAGTGGCTTTGTAAGCAACTTGTTGAATCAATCAATCTATTGATGTTTGCTTAAGGGTGAAGTCTCTTTTGTGTTCCTCTCTCTTTGGATGATTTTGGTGCTTCCTTGATCCAAGTGTTTTTGCTTGGTCTCTTGACCGTTTTTATCTTGCTTTGATGTGTGGGAATACTCCTAGAATCATCTAGATCATCAATATCTCACAAGCAAGTTTTGGATCAAGATTTTCATATTTCTAGGTTTTGGAACACTTCTTTGGTAAAACCTTAAGAGATCGATTCTTTGATGTGGATCTGGATGATTGTCACTAGAAATAGGTCTTAGATATTCTTAGGGAGGTGTGCCCCAAATTTGGTCGAGTTTCATTGGTTGAATCAAAAGTTGGACAAATTTTTGTTTTGGATTTGAGCATTGTGCATAGCCTCTGGACTAAATCGGTCCGACCGATGAAGCGGCGGTCAGACCGCCAGCCTTCAGACCGCTCGTTAACGACCGGTCGAACCGATTTCCAATGGTCCGACCGCCAGTCAGCCGCCGGTCCGACCGCTAGTCAACCGCCGGTCCGATCGCTACCAATCACGGCCTCGACCGCCAAGATGCTCGATTTATCTCCTGAGATCATTTCCCTTTTGTTTGGGTCTTGTGGTTAAGGGGGTAATCGGTTTCAGTACAAGGCTTCCTCTGTGCTTTCACTGATCTTCTTAGCCTTCATAGCTAAAAGAGAAAAGTGCGTGTTGAATTTGATTAAGGCGAAAAATCGAGAAAGCGCCTATTCACCCCCCTCTAGTCGCCTTTACGGTCCTACACCATGTAATCTCACAATCTCACGCACGTAAATAGGAGCCAAATCGCTCACCATATTTATCGTGCTGATAGGAATGAAGTGCGCATACTTGCTGAAATAATCCACCACTACTCAAATTACATCCTTCCCTCGCGGCGAACGAGGGAATGCAACCACAAAGTTCATAGAGATATCATCCCAAGGACACTTGGGAACCTCCAAAGGCTATAATAACCCTGTAGGATGCTTATATTCAGCTTTCACTTGCTGACAGACACAGCAAAAAGCCACATAATTAGCAATATCCACATTCATTCTTTTCTACTAGAAATTATGTTTCAGATCATGATACATCTTAATCTCACCAGGATGAACAGTGTACGGAGTGCGATTAGCCTCCCTCAAGATGTCATCTTTGACCTTTGCCTTTTGTGGCACACAAAGGCGGCCTTTAAACCGCAAAGCGCTATACTCATCAAAGTTGAAATCTCCCTTTTTGCTCTCATCCAGACGCTTTCTGACCTCCTGCAATAACTGGTCACTCTGCCGCGCTTCCGCACATGGTCTGGAATAGCTAACTCGAGGATCAACTGCATCTCAACATGTGCCATGATCGTATAGCAATAGGATATCCCCATGCGATCACAATAAAAAACGACACAATCTAGAGTAGCGGGAGTCGCCATGCGATTAAGAGTATCAACAACTACATTGGCCTTACCTGGATGATACTGAATAGTAAGATCATAATCCTTGATCAATTTCAGCCACCTCCTTTGCCTCAAATTCAGACCCTTCTGTGTGAAAATATACTTGAGACTCTTGTGATCTGTAAAAATATCATAAGACTCCCCGTACAGATAATACCTCCAAATCTTGAGAGGAAAGACAACCACGGCCAATTTCAAGTTATGAGTGGGACAATTCTGCTCATGCTTCTTTAACTGTCTCGATGCATAAATAATCACCTTACCATCTTACATAAGCACACATCCAAGACCCACTCAAGACGCATCTGAAAAGACTATGAAGTGCTTCCCTAGCTCAGGAACAGTGAGAATAGGAGAAGTCACCAACCTCTCCATCAAAATAATGAAACTACGCTCACACTCATCAGTCCACTGGAATCTCATAACTTTATGAGTAAGTTGAGACATTGGCTTGGCGATGATAGAGAAGTCTTGTACAAAACACCGATTATAACTGGCCAAACCCAAGAAACTCCTCACCTCCTTCATATTGGCTGGCCTATTCTAGTCCACCACTGTAGAGACCCTGCTAGGATCAATAGCAATGCCCTGAGGACTGATCACATGACCCAGAAAATCCACTTCTGAAATTCAGAACCCACATTTCTTTTAATTCTGGAAATTGAATTTAGGGTAATTTCTTTATATTTCAAACTTCCTAGGACTCGTTCTCTTTCATACGATATAAAATTATAATATGGTTAGCTATACTAAATTATAAAATTTGGAGTTCATTTAAATTTAGCTTATTTTCAAGTATAGACTTCGACGACTCCAGCGAGCTAGAATTCTTCGACGAGTCCGATCAACAACAATTTGAACGAGGCAAGTTACATTCTTTTCATAATGTTTGATCCCAATATTTAAATCATTTACATTATGTTTTAAATTATTATTGCATGCTACTTTATATTTAGTTTAATTTAAACTCGTCTTATAAATTTATAGTTACACCTAAATCCTTTCTATGAGGTGGCGGACAGCGCTGTTGGGGCAGAAGTGTGACGATGTCATGGTGGACATGGGGGACGGAGAAGATGACATGGTGTTAGCGTGGCAACAAAAGCATGTCATCAGTTGTAAAATGGAGAAAGGGAGCGAAGGCGAAGGTGGTGATGCGGGTGCGATAGTGGGGATAGGCAGCAATCGCCGGCTGCGATGGGAAAAGCGATTGCGGCAGCTTGCTCGATGGCGATGATTAGGGAGGATACCCCGACTATGGGAGGGTGAGCACGGGGTCGAACACGAGATGGTGAAGGTGATGGTGTGGAAGATGGATGTCGAAGCTCACTGGAGTGACGGGGAACGGGCGGCGGCCATAGAGGGAGAACACGGTGAACAAAATAATAAATTACAAGAGGGAAAAGATAGATTGAGACAAGCGACACACATCGACGTGGGTGAATTCAAGAGAAACTCACGAGGAGGATGAGGAACACGCGAGAGCATTTCGGTGGCGGAGCGCGGCCATGCGTGTAGAAGATGAAGATGACGCCTATTGGGACCCAAATATCAAGAGACCCTTTTTGTACTACCAGTGCGCACAATATCAACATAGATTAATACCATTCCACACAAGGTGAATATAATAATAATCAACTAATTTGAGTAATAAATAATGGTTCTGACCTTTTGGTCGAGTTTAGACTTATTATGCCATACATGGCTAAGCAACGATTAAAGAAATAGTAGCAAAATAGAAGCAACTCCAGCAGAAACCCATCGACTTGCCACAGGCAACCGACTAGGATCATGACCTAGCGACCAACCTTCTCATGAAACTCCTCCTTAAAAGCAGGCGAAGACTCCTCCACTTCAGCTGAATGATGATTGCAGCAAGAATGAGTACTCTAAGTACTCTACAAGTTGTACCACAGAATGCAATTGTAGATGATTACTTATTTCAAAGAAAATGGTTTCTATGGTTATTTCGCAAATGCAACACTTGCATTTGAATACAAATAATATATTGAAAGCCTAATTTAAAACAAATAACAATAATAAGTTAATAAGTATTTCACAACGATCACATAGCCTAATCAATTTCTTCCATACAGCCATATGGATTAATTCACACAGTTGTCCCTCCCAATTATTTTATAAAAATCTACCTCTCGTGTGAAATCCCTAAGCATGTCCATAACCGCGGACGTGGCTATTCGAATAGATTGATTAACACTCTGTATAGGTTATACACTTTACCTACACGATATAACCAGTGTAGCTAGTACTAATCATAATAAAACCTTTGAGAAACTTCATATTGATAATTGACTCCCCCGATGTATATACTGTTGACCCCAACCTCACTCGTTGGTCCAACTCACACTATTGGACCTAGAGACGGAGAATCGCCCATAAATATGACCTCACAGAGTAGTCCACACCTCCACCCATCACAGAGCGCTTAACCTACCTCCTGAGTAGTCAATGTCAAGACTCCATGACTTACTAAGTTAGGCCTATCCCATACTAGGCATGTGGTCGTACTGTTATGGCTCAGCTCAATGGCGCACAAAGTTAAGTCCTTAATTGACCAAGGCGAGACTACCAAGATACTCAAAGTTACCAATGTTCACAAACCCAATCATAGAGCTCCACCATATCACCATTCTTTCCACCTGCCTCAATCCAAATCTTTTTATATCTACCACACACAGTCTTTCTACAAAGAAGTTCCATAATCACTTAGTCAAGTTCAAATTTGTAGTTCAAAATGATATCATTGACCCGTTGCATGGCTAAGCATACTAATCATGTCTAACCAACCCACGTTAGTGCTATGATAATACCAACAAGTAGTTAACCATGCTAGGGTGACAAATAATCATGGTAATATAATAAGCAAGGTGGACATAATCAAGTAGGTGTATAGCTGTAATATCCTAAATTTTGGGTTTGTATTTCAAATGTATAAAAATAAGATCTTTTCAAAACTTGTGCTGCATCTTGTTGTCATTCAACTTACTTGGCTTCCTTTTTAAGGTTTTGTTGATATTAAAAATAAATATTAAATTATGGAAAACATAAACCAAATGAATAAATAAAACAAAGTGAAATAAAATTTGTAACTAAAAAAACACAAACTTATCATAATTACACTAAATATAAAATGAGGGAATTAACTAAAGTATGTTTTGGAATTTTCCTCAAAACAGATATTAAAATATAGAGAAAACTGAAACTTAAAAGATTTTTAGAGATAAATATATAACAGAAGAAACCCTAGAAATTTTACACAACAATCTTATGGTCCAGTAACCTACCCTAAAAATTTCATAAATTTTGGAGCTATTTTGCTAGGTCTAATAAATCCCAAGAGCCCTCAGCCAATTATGGAAAATCCTAACCTACCTCCTCTCACTAACGAGTGGACCCCACCCATCAGGTCTCCTGCTCCACCGACCGAGACAGGTTGCCACCAAACCATCTTGGCGCAGCCACCTTACCTCCTCACCTCACTGACCAACCAGGCTTGCTGGTTAGGCTCCTTCGTCCACGCGGCCTAGCGCGCAATGCCAGCGCAGCGCCACGACCACTCTAGCATGCTCACACCACGGCACCAGCTCCACCATCGATTTTGTCGTGCCCCCAGATTCCCTTCTTCTCGTGTGCATCTCCTGCTAACCTAGCCATGCCTGCGCCTTGCCTGCCCCTATCACTCAGCCTTTACTCCTGCCCATGCTCATGCGTCACCAAGACCGAGTGCTTCGCCGAGATTCCCATGCTCCCTCCTTGTGAATCCTCCGCCCTGTCGCTTATAAGAAGGATGCCACAACCATTCTATTTCCTTTCCTCACCACCTGGTCTTTCCCTATCTCCTAACCTCCTTCCTTGAGCTTGATTGAGAAGGAGAGCCCAAGCTTCCCATTCGGTCGCAACGCCACCATCACCATTAGCACCGATAAGTGAATCTACCTCCTCAACACCTGCATCACACCGTGTTCCATAACCCAAGAATCAATTCCCCTCGTCTAATTTCTCATTTCATTTACAGGAGCTCGCCATTGCAGGACTCTTCCCCAACTCTGGTCCTTTCGACTGCCACCATGACCAATCAAGCTTCGTCATGCTCCAATACAATTCCTGGCATTGGAAGCACTGCAAGGGTATCCCAGAGCTCCCCCAAGCATCTTCATCCTCCACGGTGAGCTCTCCACATCGCCCATCCCATCGTTGTAACTGATCCTCGCCGCTAAGCCTTCTCTGTCTAGCTCGTCCTCTCTGCGTGCTTCCGGTGAGCTCCTGGTACTCCCTAGAAGCTCACGTGTGCACTAAATTGTGCAAAGCATAGTCAAGTTACAAGATGGTATGTCACCGTAGGACTAAATGATGTAAAGGTTTTGACACGTACTCTAGACTACTTACCTACGATAGTAAGCGGTGGTATCGACGAATGCCAAACAAACTAGAGAATTCATGTTATGTAGGTAAAGTTGCACACCTCTGTAGAGTGTAAATCTATTATAATAGCCGTACTCACGGTCATGAGCGTGTTTAGTGCAAACAGTATGGGTTTAGTGTTGATTTTCACAAAAACTGTCTTATTGAAAAAAAACATGAGAAATGGTTTGTGAGAACCTGGGGTATTTAACTTATAATACTTAACCATCCGATTAATCCTAGTATTACCTCCCAGTAGTAGTACACATGCATCTTTACAAAATTTAAAGCATCAATTCCATACATAAGTTATTACAAATACCGAGTCTTTATAATTTACAACACATAAGTCATTCAGAGTTCATATTACACAAATAGGGCCGACCAGCCAAATAAACTGACAAAGTACCAAAACGTAGCAGAAATAACAAGCCACAGGATGTCACTAAATAAAAGCCAACCGGCTGCCCATACCCACAAGACAACCGATCGAAAAACCCACTGAGCTAGTTGTCCTGCACAAAGTCGGTCTCACAATAGTTGATTCCCTGGGGATCAACTGATGAGGACATCCCTCCTTCGGATACACGCACTACACAAGACCCTCCAGATCTGGGTGCTGAACTACACGGTCCTATGACAAGAGCTAGAGCACGTCACTTAATCGATCAGGTAAAGTCGTTTCTAGGGCTGAGTGTATTATTTGAGAACTCTATGATGCTGCCTAATGGAGATGATTTACTTGTACTCAGGAATGTAGGACTACGACCAGTTCAAGAAGATCTACGACCACTACAAGAAGACCTACGACTAGTTGATTCGATTGGAGCAATCTACGACCAGAAAAGCTTGTAAACTTGTAAACTTCATGCATATCCGCAATACAATTCAGATTGCATCTACCTTGTTCTTGTGAGTTGCTTCGATTGCTTGCAGGAACAATAACCTTCGTGGTAAGGTCGATCGCGTGCAAGCGTGGTCGATAACGACGAGCGTGCGGGTGTAGCGAATGCGAGGTGGCGATCCGTTGGTCGGAAGCCTCAAAGCGTCAACGTCCTCACGACGAACCAAATCGAACCTATCGGAAGATCGGGCGCCGTGACTCATCAAGTGGTATCGAGCAAAGGTTGCCGTTAGGTAATTTCGTTTATCCCTTTTTGTTAGTTGTGTTCCTCACCTAGAGTCCGAAAAACGCCCTACAAAAGTTTTAGATCGTAATTATTCATTGTCCAAACCACTTTGTGCCTTTCGCAATTTTGTTTTCAGTTTTCGCATTGTTGAGTTCGAGTCCATCGTCGGTGTCTTTGTTGCTGGTTTAGAGTAGCATTCTTGGTCTCTAGTCGGACAAATGCTTGCCAGTGCCACCATCCATCTGGACGCTTACGACCTCCTTTTTCGAGCGACACCCATTCGACCACCCGCTCGGGATTTACCATCTGGTCGGAATCGAACATCTACTTGGATCCAACCACCTCTTCGAGCAACACCCATTCTACCATCCACTTAGGAACTACCACCTGGTCGGATTCGATCCCTTGGTCGGATTCCGTAGCCGCAACAGAACTAGCCCAAGTTCAGAGAGAGAGAGAGTATCTTTTAATTACCTATTTACCCCTGCTCTCTGGAAAAAGTTTGTGACCCAATCACCTCATCGGATCCAGAAAAGGTAACAGAAGAATTTTGGGTTTGGGTCACGTTTGCAAAAAAATAATAGAGGAAGCAAAAAGTGCAAAAGAAAAGAAAAGAAGCAAAAAGTGCAAAAGAAAAGAAGAAAAAGCAATTCGACCACCCCTAGTTGGTCTACGACCAGTTCCACCCTTGCATCCTTTGGACTCCTTTGTATCGAGTCATTGTTTCGATCAGTATTGTGCTAGGGCTAGGGGCACTTTTAGACCAACAAGCGTGGCGAATCTTGTGGGCTTTGGTTGACTTTGCTAATCTGATTTCATTATTGCTATTCCTTGCTACTAAACATTGCTGTCAGAGCTCCACATACTTTCGACCCTCAGTTGGATCCTCGCATTCGCCTCCGCGGTGATCGTACATCCCACCTTCGCCGAATTGACCACTGCGCAATTTGGTAAGAAACTCATAAGAGCTTGGTAAGGCGGCTTGAGTGTGTGATTCCACCCTCAGAGCCACCTAATAGTGATAGGGATAATACCTTTGTGTTGTCTTTTGTCTCCTACTAACCATGTCGGTGAAGGATTGGGCGCAAAGAGTGTGTTTTGAGGAAGAGCTCATGGCGCTATTGGATGAACAACGCACTACCGTTAATGAGAACATCGACGGAAGCTTCAAGCTACCACGATCACATTACAACGCTCAATCAGCGATAGTATTGCGGCGCTCACTACTGCGCCTCGAAAGAATGGTGAACCGGCCACCAAGCGTTGGTCGTGTGGAACCTCATGGTGCAGCCCATGACCATGAGTCTGATAATTATAATGAGATGCACGACCACAACGCCTTTGATGCATGACAACGGAACCAACCGAACTTCAACCATCAAGGTATGAGAGGTAATAATGTGCAGCAACATAATGCACGTGTTAATGATGATCCATATGCTAAAGTTAAGTTCTCTATACCATCTTTTGGTGCTTATGATCTTGAAATATATCTAGATTGGGAGATGACGGTAGAACAGAAATTGAATGCTCACTTAGTTCCCGAAGTGCATAGAGTTAGGCAAGCCACAAGTGAATTTAAAAACTTTGCCATCATTTGGTGGAATAGGGTATGCACCGAAGGATTAGCTCCTACTACGTGGGATGGTTTAAAGGTTGCTATGCGTAACAGATTTGTCCCACCTTCTTTTAAACGTGATTTGCGTAATAAATTGCAGCGATTAAACCAAGATAATAGATCCGTAGAAGAATATTATCAGGAGCTACAAATTAGCATGTTGCGTTGTGATATTATTGAGTATGAAGAAGCTGCAATGGCATATTTTTATGGAGGATTAAGACTTGAAATTCAGGATATAGTGGATTACAAAGAATACGATAGCGTCCCTAGATTGTTCCAACTTGCATGTTTGGCAGAAAAAGAATTGCAGGGACGACAACAGAGGCCAAGAAACAACTTTGGGAGCATGTCTACACCACGACCGGTCTTGGGGCAAGCCAAAACAGCCCCACCTTGGCTACGATCTGCTGCCCCTCCACGAGTAGGGCGCGTTAGCGACACCTCCGACCACATCACATGCACCCGAGGTAAGTAAAGTTACTAGTGTGCGAGCACCCGACCAAGAGTTCTTCGTCGGTTGCGTCCTTTGGTCGTACCAGCTGGGATTGTGTGCCACCGTTGCAAGGGAATGGGGCACGTCATGAGGGCGCGGTCGTGAGCATACCTTGCCACCAAAGGCGGTGGTTATGTAAGTACTAGTGATATTGAGGGCGAATATGTACTTGCATCTAAGATTGCGGTGGAGGAGATGAGATGAGGCGGTGATCTTGATGATGTAGAGGAACAAGTAGGCTGCTTTATTGACACCGAGTATCATGTGAGCCTTGTTGCGTAGCGAGTCTTTGGCGCACAAGTGGAAGGCGGAGCAAAATCAGCGGCACAACTTGTTTGGACCAGATTTCGTGAAGGATGAGCTGCGAGTCATCATTGATGGAGGGAGCTGCAACAACCTTGCAAGCTCAAGATGGTCGAAAAGCTTGGCTTGACCACACATCCACACCCACGTCCCTACTACATCCAATGGTTCAATTCGTGTGGTAAATTAAAGGTACACAAAGTTGTGAAGGTGCAATTTTAGCGAGTAATTACAAAGATAGTTCGACTTTGATATCGTGCCTATGCAAGCATGCTCTTTGTTGCTCGTAGACCTTGGATATATGACAATGATGTTATGCACCATGGTAGAGCTAATACCTACTCATTTTCACATAAGGGTAAGAAGATTAAGTTGTTGCCTTTGACACCAGCTGAGATTCTGAAAGATGAAGAAGAACGCGCTAAAAATGAAAGAAACACCGATAAGCATGATTACGAAAATCGCAAGTAGCTAAACGTGTTTTCCCACCCAAAAGGGAGAAAGTGGCGTCTAGTCCTAAGTCAGAGGGAATTAAATTGAAGGGATGTGTTATGATTGCCACTAAATCTGAACTTGCTGAAATTTGTAATAATGAGTCGCCATGCTATGCTTTGATATGCAAAATGCCTTATATTCGCTTGAGGACATAGCTAGCTTTTTGCCTCCTCTTGTTGCTAACCTTTGCGGGAGTATGTGGATGTATTTCAAGCGAGGTAACCCGGGATTACCACCTATTAGAGGAATTGAGCATCAAATTGATTTGATCCCAGGGCGACTTTGCCAAACCGTCTTTGCATATAGGACCAATCCGGAGGAGACTAAGGAAATTCAACAAGTCCAAGGTCTTTTGGACCGTGGGTACGTAAGAGAAAGCCTTAGTCCTTATGTTGTTTCATTCTTTTGGTTCCTAAGAAAGGCGGTAGTTGGCGTATGTGTGTTGATTGTAGAGCCATTAATAACATTACTATAAGGTATCGTCATCCTATCCCAAAGCTAGACGACATGCTAGATGAATTGAGTGGTTCTATTATTTTCACAAAGATTGACTTGCGATGAGTGGTTACCACCAGATTAGAATGAAATTAGGAGATGAATGGAAAACGCTTTTAAAACTAAGTTCGGATTATATGAGTGGTTAGTGATGCCTTCGGTCCAACTAATGCACCTAGTACTTTTATGCGTTTGATGAGCGAGGTTTCGTCCTTTCATTGGAAAATTTGTGGTGGTTTACTTTGATGATATCTTGATTTATAGCAAGTCACATGAGCAACACTTAAATCATATCGTCTTGTTTTTAATGCTTTGAGAGACGACGCTTGTTTGGTAACCTCGAGAAGTGCACCTTTTGCACCGTCGAGTTGCATTTCTTGGTTATGTTGTGACACCACAGGGCATTGAGGTGGATGAGACAAAGATTGTAGCCATCCAAAGGCGGGCCGACGCCTACTCTTGTGTCACAAGTCGGAGCTTCCATGACCTTCTTTGGATTCTATCGGTGCTTTGTGCGGGATTCAGTACCATTGCCGCACCATTGAATAAATTGACAAAGAAAGGAGTGCCTTTCCAATGGGGACTGCACAAGAGAAGGCATTCAACTTGTTGAAAGAAAGCTCACCCAAGCACCCCTACTCCAACTCCCCGATTTTGGTAAGACTTTTGAAATTGAATGTGATGCGAAAGGGATTGGGATAGGAGGTGTATTGATTCAAGAAGGTAAACCAGCTTGCATATTTCAAATGAAACTAAATGGGCCTAGTTTGAATTATTCCACCTATGATAAGGAATTGTATACTTTAGTTCGAGTGCTTCAAACTTGGTAGCATTATCTATGGACCAAAGAATTTGTTATACATTCGGATCATGAATCATTTGAAACATATTAGAATTCAAGCTAAATGAATAAGCGACATGCTAACTGGGTAGAATTTATTGAGTCATTCCCATATGTTATAAAGCATAAGAAAGGTAAGGATAATGTGATTCTTGATGCTCTCTAGACGTTATACCATGTTATCTCAACTTGACCATAAGATTTTTGGTTTGGAGGCCATTAAGAGTTTATATGTCACTGATTTGGACTTTAAGGAAGTGCTTGAACATTGTAAAGGAGGGAAGACATGGAATAACTATGTGTTGAATGATGGTTTGGTCTATCGTGCTAACAAGCTATGCGTTCCAAATTAGCTCTGTTCGTCTTTTGTTATTCTGAGGAGGCACATAGAGGAGGTTTGATGGCGCATTTTGGAGCAAAGAAGATGCAGAGATGTGTCTGGTCACCCACTTCTTTTGGCCAAAGATGAGGCGTGATGTCGAGCGCCACGTAGCTCATTTGCACTACATGCAACAAAGCTAAGTCTCGTCTCCTTCCACATGGACTTTATATGCCTCTTCCTATTCCTAGCGCCTCTTGGGAGGATATTTCTATGGATTTTGTTTTAGGATTGCCTAGGACAAAGAGGGGGAGAGACAGTATATTTGTAGTAGTGGATCGATTTTCTAAAATGGCACATTTTATATCTTGTCACAAAAGCGATGATGCTACAAACATAGCTGATTTGTTTTTCAGGGAAATCATTCGCTTACATGGAGTGCCCAATACTATTGTCTCGGATCGTGATGTGAAGTTTTTGAGCCACTTTTGGAGATCACTTTGGAATAAATTGGGGACAAAGCTGCTGTTCTGTACTACATGCCATCCCCAAACTGATGGACAAACAGAGGTTGTCAACCGCACATTTAACATTTCAGATTTGAAACCATACGTGGGAGAAGAAGATGAGCTTGAGTCGAGGACGACTCCAATTCAAGAGGGGGAGTATGATGAGGACATCCCTCCTTCGGATACACGCACTACACAAGACCCTCCAGATCTGGGTGCTGAACTACATGGTCCTATGACGGTCCTATGACAAGAGCTAGAGCACGTCACTTAATCGATCAGGTAAAGTCGTTTCTAGGGCTGGGTGTATTATTTGAGAACTCTATGATCTTTGCCTAATGGAGATGATTTACTTGTACTCGTGAATCTAGGACTACGACCGGTTCAAGAAGATCTCGACCACTACAAGAAGACCTCACGACTAGTTGATTCGATTGGAGCAATCTACGACCGAAAAAGCGAGCACAAGACTCGTTGGACACAATCTACGACCAAAGATAGCATGGACTCCTCAAGACCACCCTAGGACCGATCCTCGACCGGATCTTCGACCGAAATACGCAACACAAGGTGCTTTGCGTCACCGTTTTGAAACTAATAAGACTTCAAGCGTAACGAGGTCGAGTCCGGTTGTGTACGCTTCATCCCACGGCCGCACAACCCTAGGTCGACCTCCTCACGTTCCCCTATATATATACATGAGTCGCCATAGTTTAGAGCGGGTTTTCTTAGATTATTCTCGCCAATTGCGGTTTACGATTATCGGTTTGAGGAACCCCACTTGTAAACTTCATGCATATCCGCAATACAATTGATTGCATCTACCTTGTTCTTGTGAGTCGCCGATTGCTTGCGGGAACAATAACCTTTAATGGTAAGGTCGATCGCGTGCAAGCGTGGTCGATAACGACAGCGTCGCGGGTGTAGCGAATGCGAGGTGACGATCCGTTGGTGGAAGCCTCAAAGCGTCAACGTCCTCACGGATTTAACCAAATCGAACCTATCGGAAGATCGGGCGCCGTGACTCATCATCAACCTCCTCTGAAATTGCAGCAAGTGGGTTGAGTGCAAAGTTGTACTCGCAAGTCTTACAAGCAAAAGAATATATAGATGCATTTATGTATCAAAGGAAATGCTACTACACTAAGCAGTTTTCAGCATAAATCGGTTTTATTGGCAATAGAGTAATAGATTGTAAAGTAATTTAGCAAATCTGTTTTAAAGTGTTTAAATAACAACGAGACAATAATTATAAACATAATTAACATCCTAGATGTGACTTCCCAACACCACCACAACATAGCACGAATTACCCAATCGTACCACTCGATTTCAAGTTTTAATAAAAATATTATAGTCTAATTCTCACGGGGCGTATCCAAGCGTGTCCATAACCTAAGATAAGGCTATTCGAATAGATTAAACCCTGCAGGGGTGTACAACTTTACCCATATATCAGACCGCTCCTTTTGATACTAGATAAAGCACACTTCCGAAGGTATGCTGGTAGAGCTAAGTCCTACTAGATGTTTTCCAATATAATGCATTAACTACGAACTGCTCGTATGGATGGAAACACATACGTTATGCCAGAGTCATCAGAAAGCCTAGGTCAACTATCCCTCGGGGTAAAGCCTAGGACAGCTACGGATGCCACTCGGTGTGGAGAACCTAGACAGGATCCCACTCCCGCACACCCAACACACATAGAATATTTTTAACACAACACACACAACCTCATGCGACTCAGAGCTAATACACACCAACGTACTAAGTCAATACAGGTCTCATATCCCCTTCATGTGGTTGCATACAAAACTACTTGGTACGGTGGCACAAGTAATTCGATCCTTGTTGATTTAGGCACCATCCACATACTCGATAACCAGTCCATCAACCATGTGTCCAAGTCTAAATCTTTTGATTTAGGTTTATTTTTTTCAAATACAATTACATACATGAGTACCCTGACCCAAGTATTTAAAGTGATTATCTAACAACCATCGCCGAAGCGATAATCTCCATGGTACCGTTCTAAGCATTGCTAAGCAAACCGAATCACATACTATACATATACATGACCAGAGCCCATCCATCGGACTCCAAATCATTATCAATAATCTAACCCAAGCTCGCTAGCAACGGTGAATATTTACCTATAACTCATGCATCTATTTGGATTAACTACTCCTAACGAAAACTAACATCAACATAGCACATGCATGCATACATTTGCAATCAAGATAATTTTATCAAAAATAATAGGAGCAGTATGATCAAAGGGTGGGCTGCTTTCCTTTCTAGAGATATTCAACTTGTTGTATAGTATCACTCCCATATATAATAGAATTGTCGAAACCTATCGAAAAAATTAAAAAACCCTATAAGAACAAATAACGCCGAATAAACTAAAAAAATCAAAATCATCCAAAAAATCATAAAATTTACACAGAAGGTAGAGCATGATTTTAAATTAATTTAAAAATAAAAATTATTTTATTTGGATGTTGCATGCAAAAGTTATATCCTAAACAATTTTGCTAGAAAAGAAAATCACTAATATCAACTTTCGGTTACGGTTCATGCAAAAAATTTACAGATAGTTGGTGATCACGAAAATTCAATGGTAGATAGAGTATGACATTCTAAGAATAACAAAATTTGATTAACTTCATTTGGAGTTAAAATGAATTTTCTCGCATTTTCAAAGTTATGACATTAGCGAGCAAATAATTTGAAAACCAAAATTTTCATACTCAAAACCTATTCTACATTAAAGTACACTAATATAGGAATCCCAAAAAAATAATTTCACTCCTTTGGAGTTATAGAAAATTACTTATGCATTTTTTAAGTTTAAAAGTATTTTTAGTACAAAAATAATGCTAAACCGAAAGTAATTTTGCTAACAAAAATTTCTCAAATAGTAGCATGACTCAACACATTTTTATCTTAAAGTGCATTAAAAAAGGAAGCCAATTTTTTTGAATCACCCAATTTAGAGTTAAAATGAATTACTTATGCAATTTTGAAGTTTACACAATTTTCAATACACAAATAAATCGTTTCAGAATTTAAAAAACATTAAATACTTTCCCATTTATTCATACTTCTAGGACAACGTCTAGTTTTATATGCGTTGGAGGGAAGCGGATTTCATATGTAAAATTTTCAAGATTTCAGACTTTTTCATTTATTTTCACTATGTCTTTCCAAAAATGAATTTTTTTTGGATGTTACAGGAGGATTAGAGCGACGAGCTGGGTTTTATTGCCATGTGAAATAACTCGCCGACCGTGAAGCAACACGGGAGCAATAGGGACACGACGTGCGACAGGATAGATTGTGTGTTTTTTCAACATGCGAGGGATAGGGAGAATCGGGTGGGGACGATGCGACCGGCGACGGAATGAGGGAATCCGATTCCCTCCCACACGAGAGCGGCATAGGCGACGTCCGGCCCTGGGGCGCACATACGAGGCGTGTGTGTGTCCCCGGTGCTCGAACAAGGGGGCAGCAGGCCCTGGTCGTGTGGACAATAGGGGATCGCCCTCGGCACACGAACGAAGGGTTCCAGCCCTGGTCGCGCGGACGACGCGGCTCCAGCCCCTTGGCGTGTAGATGAGGCTACATGTTAGCTACCGGTGAGTCCGTGGTATTATTTTTTATGTTGATCACCAGAGGGGGTTAGCTTTGCAATTTCGCACAAACAGTGCTATATAGGTCCAAAAACTCCGGTCAGCCCAGGGATCAAGTACCACCGAGCACCACCCGGCTCCAGATCGTCCCAGAGCAAGGTGCTGTTGTGCTACGTATTTATCATTGCATCTTATCCTTGGTAGTAAAACCTAATTTTAAGAGCGATTAAGAAAAAGGGTCTCTTTGTTGATTGGACAAAGAAAAAAGATAGGTGATAGCATATTCATACTGATACATATATATCTACCTCCCCAAAGAAAATACTTGAAAAAAACAAAATCCGGTGAAAGCAACTTGGGCGAAGTTTGAGGACTACTGTATATATCTACCTCCCTTGAAAGATTTGAGGACTACTGTACCACCGAATTCACAACTGCATTCATATTATTCGCGTCCTACATAACACCAATCAAACCCCCTATATAATGATATTTTAAATAATTTTTATAATAGGACAATCAGCCCGCGGCAACGCGCGGGAGGAATTAATTTCAGGCAACACACATATACCTTTGCCCTTTGGTTCGAGTAACCCAAACAACGAGAATAGTACGGCCACGGTCAATCGAAATGTGGTATATTTCAGACTCGCGCTTGCATACCGATAATTAATCCTCCATTCTCAACATGGCGTGCAGTACGGATACGTATGCACGTACGTTTGTACACCGTACAAGATGGATAGAGATGCACACGTAGTACAACATGGCGTGCAGTACGGATACGATGAACTTTCTCAGCGTTGGCCTAAATCCAACAAAATTCACCGCCTTTCTCTCGAAATTCATTTCAACTTCTCGGCGGCTAAACTTCTGTTTTATTCCAAAGGTTGTAGATTTGCTAATATATGATACCACTGCAAGTTTACAACTTCAGATATTTGAATTGAATAAATGCTTCACTTATATTTGCAAAACTAGTTGCAATAATTGCTGTGTGAGAAATTTTGTTTTGCTAATTAGTATATATGATTATTCTTAGGCTAATAATATAATAAGCTTTTATGAACGCTGCTGTTTTAAAACATTAATTGTGTAAAAACGAAGAACCATTAAAACGGATGACATATACATATACCATGCATACACATTGACTTCTTTGTTACCCTATTTTCAGCTTATCAAAAGCCGAGGACGGTTTTGTTTTCAAGAAGGGAGGATGATGAGAACATGACCCCTATGGGTATAACCATATTTGATATGCTCGTTGTTCCAATTACAAGAGCTCGTACACTTCACTTAGATTATCAGGTGAGCTCGTTTTTAGGAGTACCTTTATATTACAAGAACTATATGATATTACATAATAAATGTATTGTTATTTTCAGGAATAAAAGACAGAGAGTGGTTCATTTGCAAGAGTTCAAGCTGGACTTATTTTGGAATCCAATTCGGCCTCCGGATACAACACTGACTTCAAACATGCATAACTTTCACATACGAAGTCCGCTAGAGATCCACGAGTACTTGATGGAAAGATTATCTCGTCAACTTTCCAACGGATCTAGCCCTACTTCCAAATTCATTTTATGCAGGTCGAATCTCTAAAACAATCTGGTATTGTAACAGCCCAACAGGCCCGTAGTAAAAAGGTCAAACTTTTACAAACGGAGTCCGATTCGGGTGTTCTTGAGCTTTTTGAAAAGCTTATTCTGAGAGCTTTTCAATGGATCTAGTCTCACCTCCAAATTCTTTCTGTGTACTTCGAAATTGTCAAAAAGGATGCTATATCACCAATTTAGACCAATTTGGGCCTTGTAATCGTACCGGAATTGGACCATACGCTAGCGGGCCACCTAATGGAGCCCACACTGGTTATGTGAACAGTACTATGTTTGTAAATAGTGCATAAATAGTTTCACCCCCTATTTTGTTAGCTATGTACGGCTTCCCCTTCCCTATATAAGGAGGTCGCACCCCTCTAGTTTTCTCGGATTTCGTTGAGTTAAGGTTTAGCCCCTGTGCAAACTTCTGTTCTTCAGTTGTATCGGACGACCACCTGTTAAGACAGCCTTCGGAATCCCATCTTATCATATTTTATAAATATTTGCAATACATCATATTGCGTTTTATCTTGTTCTTGCGTGTTCTTCGATTGCATGCAGGAATAGACCTTCGTGGTCAAGTTGATCGTGCTTCCAGCAAGTTCAATAACATCTTGGAGTTGGTTCAACGATTGCTAAGGCGCAAGCGTCGTCGTACGGTTGTAGTCGGATCGCGAGAGTCAACTCTACCAAAATCGATATTTATTAATCTCAACGAAAGGTCGGGCACCCCGCTTTCATCACGCACCGTCGGAGTTGTATTGCAGCTGCGTCTGCCTAATCACCAATCCTTACTTCGCCTTATATCTTGTAGCATATCTAAGCAAGTGCCCCGTTCCACCTGTAGACTTTGCAGACAATTCATTGTGACAAATTTTACAAATAGCATATGGTACCTGATTTCCCGCTGCGTCTTGCTTGGTTGTTCTGTCGAAATTCTCCCACACTCCCGATGTAGACGGTTTCGACCTCTTTGCTCCAGTTGTTGTGGAGCCTAATGCTGTCGTGGAGCCTAATAATGGAACTTCCGGTGAAACCTCCGGTTGGCTTGAGGCACCCGTAGTCACCTTCATGGACGCAATTTCTTCTAGTGAAAGTCCATAATCACCAAAAGAAAAGCTGTTGTAAGGATTATCCATAACAAAAACTACAAAATCGAAACTAATACTATTACTACTTTCATTTTAGCATAACAAGCACTAACAATAAAAGTATGCAAAAAATAGTATTGTACCTCTTTCGCGGACTTGGTGCCGAAAATTGAAATTTCCAAATTTGAGCACAATTTTTTTTGAATTTTGCCAAATTAGTTCAACATGAATTTGAATTTGCACAACAGAATTTTAAAAAGAGAATGGAGAATGAAGGGTTGCTTAATGTGGGTGGTATGGTAGCTATTTATAGGGAAAGAATAGGTTTTTTTATTTGTTTCTATTTTTTATGACCCTAACGGTCGAAAATGGGCAAAAATGCCCCAAACGGGCGAATTCTTCTTAGGTTGTGCCGTGCCAACATAGCCCAAGAGCCCGCCCGACCACCTACCCGGCCTGCCCCGCCCCCTTCTTCTACCCCTGCCCCTACCCGCCCGTGTCGATTGTTGCGTGCAGTACTAGGCAGTGCCGCAGCACTACCGCTCCTCCGCGGCTCCGCCTCGCTCAGTCCCTCCGCGTCGGCCTGCCGCCTGCGCCGCCGCTACTCCTCCGCAGACCGTGGCACTCCACCT
The DNA here is from genome assembly GCA_036346395.1 of Hsuehochloa calcarea. NCBI lineage: Eukaryota > Viridiplantae > Streptophyta > Magnoliopsida > Poales > Poaceae > Hsuehochloa > Hsuehochloa calcarea. Next base: position 45,233,176 of record CM070609.1, on the reverse strand, counting down.
CCACACCTCCCTCAGCGCCCGCTCCACCTCCTTACCTCCCTTAGCGCCGACGCGGCCTCCTCACAGCTCTCCTCCCACAGCGCCACCTCCCCTCACGGGTAGGGGTGAAAATAGATCGGATAGTTTCCGACCGATCCTGACGGAAATGGATTCGGATTTTCTTGAATCAGATTTTTCTCGGATAATGCTCGGATCAGAAACGATACAGATTTTTTTTTATCGGAAATGAATACGGATACGGTAGCCTTGTTATCCATCGAATACAGATACAAATACGAATTATTCAGATAACACAAAGGCCGGATATCCGAATTTTGGCCCAAAAGAGAAAAATGATATTTTAATTGATTTCTGAATTTCAGAAAATGCAACAAATCAAATAGCCTTTTAGAAAATATCAAATAGAGTTAAAAAATTCTAGAAAAAATCATAGAGATTCCTTGAATTATTTTAAACTTAATAAAATTAATTTAAATTTAAAGTTGTTTTTTTTATTTTTTTGCACATAAATTATTTTTAATTTCTGAAAAATAGGAAAAATCTTTTGAAAATCCAAAAAATTCAAGAAATTAATTAAAATTTTATTTTTCACTTTAAATCAATAAAATTCCAGAAAACTCAATAAATTTTATTTTTGACATTAAAAACTAGGAAATTAAATAATTGAGTTTATTTTATTATTTTTTCTTTTAACCAAGAAAACTCTTTTAAATCTTAGAAAAGCCTATAAAATTATAACTTTATTAATTTTATTTTTGGTAACATACTTTGTGATGTTACAGTCATTTGCATATAGATTAACCATCCAGCCTGATCGATGTCAGTGTGAACTAAATTTTATTTATGTGATGAACTAGGTGTGAATGTGTGATGATTTGTGACTTTGTGAGTTATGACTTATGAGCTAAATATGGTAAACTAAGTGTTATATTTGTGATGAACTAGTTAATGCAGCTTGCTAGTTCCAATGTTATGTGTGGTTGCTGAAAATATGAACAATTCATGAATGTTTGCATCAAATAAACTAGTTATATGTTTTTGTTAATTTCTGGCATACAATTTAAGGGGTTTTTATGTTCCGAAAAATATTCACGACCGTATTCGTTTCGACTCGTATTCGCTCTGTATTCATATTCAATATTATTCGTATCTGTATTTGTATCTAGGGTATTCGTATTCGTATTCGGATTTAAAAAAAATATGAAAATAAATATGGCAAAGCCATTATCTGTCTGTATCCTATCCGTTTTCACCCCTACTCACAGGCTCCTTTCCTTCCGACCGCCTTCGCCCGCCTCCCTTCACGGCCTCACAGCCTCACCTCCCTCAGCGCCAGCGCCACCTCCTCACGGCTTGTCCTCCCTCAATGCCGGCGCCGCCCCACCTGCACCCGCGTACCGCCTGCCTCGCCTCCTCTCCTCCCGCTCCGGTGCTCCCATCCTCCTCTCCTCTCGGCTCGGCGGCTCCCCTAGTCCCCTTCGCCCCCCTCAGGCCTCAGCGCCCACCTCCCCTCACGGCCTCACCTCCCTCAACGTTAGGCCGCCTACACCTTCCTCCACGCCGGCGCCATCCCAGCCTCACACCTCACCTCCCTCCAGTGCCCGGACCAGATAGGTTTTGTCGGGCCTTTCGTGCTCGTGCTGTGCCTAGCACGGCACAATACTATTCGTGTTGTGCTAGACCGACCCAACGTGCTTAAGTGGAGGCCTAAACACAGCACGGCCTATCGTGTCTGGCTAATATAGTTTATAAATAGTATGAACAATATCATATTTAGACCGAACCTACACTGTCGTACCTCGAGCTAGCCAGACCAGCTCAGCAGGCCCGTCCATCCGGCCCTACGGGAACCGAAAGTGAAGTAACCTTACCGACCCCCGAAACCATCGCCCCCACACGTCACCACGGCCCGCACGCGCCTCTTCCCTCCTCCTAACCCTAGAATCTTCCAGAAGCAGCGGGTTGGGCTAGGCGCGCGCCGCGCCGCGCCGCGCTTCCAGAAGCTTTTAGAAGCTCGAGGGAGGGAGGGAAGGAGGAGGGGGAACGTCCGGGGGGCGGCGATGGGGACGTCGGATCTGGACCGGCAGATCGAGCAGCTGAAGCGGTGCGAGCCGCTGACGGAGGCGGAGGTGAAGGCGCTCTGCCTCAAGGCCATGGAGATCCTCGTCGAGGAGAGCAACGTCCAGCGCATCGACGCCCCCGTCACGGTGCCTGCGCTCTCTCGCACCCCCACTCCAGCACCCTCTCCATCTCGATTCGATTACATGGGGTTTGGGCTCGATTTGGTGCGGAACATTGCTGGATGCGATTCGCGGCTCGTGTTCTCTCTTGCGATTTGGGTGCTTACAAGTTGTACCGATGGGTGCTTAGGGTTCGATCCTGTTGGTTTGGATAGCTAACTGAACGCGTGCTTGAGATTGTGATATACTGTAGTTTGAATTGTGATTCTAGGGTTTGGTTGTTGATATGCCTGATGCCTTGTATGATCATCTTCTGGGGGCTGGTTTAGTGGGAAATAGCTGTTATCATTATCGGATGGTCAAGAGAAATGCCGTAATGTGTATGCTTAGCTGGTTATGCTTATGCATTGAGTATTCATCTTTTATTGGGATGCCCATATGGTTTTTCGTGATGCTGTTGTAGTGCGGTGGTTTCACTTGGGTTGCGGTATTGTGCAGCCAACAGCACGGTTTGGGTAGTTAATGTCTTTTATGTGCTTCCATGTTTGTCAAACTTTGTCTACTTGTTGAATTGGTCGACTGCTTCGATAAGCAATGGTTGGTGGAAGGGTGTAAATTCCCATGATATATCGACTGATGAGCCCTTTTGCACTTCCCTCCATGTGAGGTGCTCTGGGTTTTGTTTGATCTAAGAAAGTTGTGGCTTTTTTGCTTTTGGGGAAATTGTGGAGTTGAGTATCGTGATATATGTCGATGTGTGTGCATATGTCGTCAACTTTTGTACTTTTCAATTTGTTGTGGTGGGTTGAATAGCTGAATTGGTTGATTTCACAACTGTTGAAACTTGAAAGGTAGTAATCTGTTGAGAGTTGATTTGTTAATTGCTTGTTATAGTAGGCTTCATGGAATCCTTGTAATCGACTTCTTTTTGGAATTGCAGACAGCCAGACCTTTTCAGTAATGCTTGGATGATTCCTTATGTGAGGCTTGTTGTTCACTAATTTCTTTTAGTAAATGGTGCCTTTGTTTAATGTAATACAACCATTCGATGCAGCATACATGTGTTTTGCAGAAACATTTGCTTAGCCAGAACAAAACCAAAACCTATGCAGTGCCATTTCCCCCTTTCTTCTTGTAAATAACTATGTTCCTATTATGTTATATTAATTTATATACTGTAGGGCCCTCCCTTACTTTTTTTCTCAGTAAAAAAAGTTTCACAGGATAGCCGATGCTCTTTCTTGAACTACTGATCACATCAAACTGATTTCATGAAATCTTCTGCTTCTGATGAATATGTTGATACAGCTAATATTTGATACTCCGTTTCATATGATAAGTCATTCTAGCACCTGGCACAAGCATTAGATGTGTGCTAAAATGACTAAATTTAACCCTATTTAAGGTGTGTTGACACACAATAAAGAGTTAATTATGGACACGATGCAGTTACGTGAGGGGTATTGGATGGAAGGAACGGTAAATTTAAGGTAAAGTGAATTTTATTGTTAAACAAACTTAGAAGTCTAGAATGACTTATAATGTGAAATGGAGGGGGTATTTGATACACAATAACTTATCAGTTCAATGCGGGTAGCCGGGTAGGGTAACCGGTATCCTGACTTCATTCAATGCGGGTAGCCGGGTAGGGTAACCGGTATCCTGACTTCATGCTAGAATTATATTGATTGTGACCGGTGTTCAATAACCAGAAATAGATGGTTATTGCAAAGCCTATTTGCAACTGGATAAGATTTGCATCATGTGCTTGCTTTACAGTCATAAATTGTTATTTGAACTCCAGACCATTCAATTTGTTGCAGTTTTGCATTGCATTCTTGTTAACCATAAGTTGCTGGCTCATATACATACAGCAAATACCTTTTTTATTGTTGGATTGATATATCTACATGTGTTCAAATAATTGTGATTACAGAAAAGTAATATTTTGCCTTTTGCACTCAGATATGTGGAGATATTCATGGACAATTCTATGACATGAAAGAACTGTTCAAAGTTGGAGGTGACTGCCCAAAGACAAACTATTTGTTCCTTGGGGATTTTGTTGACCGAGGATTTTATTCTGTTGAAACATTTTTGCTTCTTTTGGCCTTAAAGGTAAATACTATTGATACCACTAAGATGTTTTTTTTGCCATATCTACTTATTTGTATCTTTCAATGTTTACTGATGCCATTGTTGTAAAAAAAAGGTAACCAGCACACGTGCAGTCATCCCCACCTAGAAGTGACTTTATGACATATCCGGCTGATTATACGGGAACAGGGAAGGCACCTGTTCCTTGTATACATCCTGCTATATGACCTAGTAGACCTGTTTTTAGAACAGTGGCTGATGCTCAGCTTGCTGTCATGTTGTGTACATGTATGCCAATTTTATGGAACCTGTATGATCATGGAATCACGTGAATGATGTCTATATAACTTCTTTTATTAGAATGATCACGCATGAGTGTATGTGCCTATTATTTTTGCAAAATTCCTAGCTAGAATTGTGGCAAATATGTTAATAATAACTTCTTTTGCATCTGATTTATGTATTGAATGGCAAACTACCAGCCTGTTGCTGTTAACTTTGAACTTGTAGTTAGCCTATTGTGGACATAGGCCAGGCAGCAGCAGCAGCACATGCGTGCAGGGGCAAGACAAGACCAATACCAGCGGCCGGATGGCAAGATGTCCTGGAGGAAATTGGCGTCCAAGTTGGGAGTCCAGGGAGAAGAATGGGAAGATTGCAGAGTCAGTTAGGAGTTATAGTTCATTGGTTAGGAGACAGTATAGGAGAATTCGGAAGTTAATTTGTAAGCTTGTAGGAAAGTATGATAATTGGAGTCCAGAAACGAGTCAAGTCTGTCCTCTTTATAAGGGTGCATTGTATCTCTTTTTCAGGCAAGCAAGAATAATGATTTAGTCTTCTCTCATCCCAGTCTATGTCTACCCCTCTCCTCTAGAAACCCTAATCTCCTTCAAGCCATGCTGTCTGACCATCTTCTACATGGTAGTTATCCCTTTGTAGGTTCTCATCATAGAGATTAACCATATCTGGTTACAAAAAAACCTGCCATTCATTATAGTGAATAGTGATGGAAAGGAATTTGTATTATGGTGAACCTTGTAGGAGTTGTTTTCTTGCCACATCTCTCATTGCACTGGTTGGTTCATGGCCACAAAAAGGTACAATGTGAAAGGTGTGGCAAAGAAAGAGTGTCTGCATATTGACATTTTTTTCCTTAAGAAATGTAACCTGGCATGGCGTGCTACATTTCTATTAAGTGTGACTATCAATCAAATGACCCTGAAGATTGTTAGCTATATCATATATATAAAGCTTATATCATTAAATTGTGACGCCTAGCTTACTTCAGAGAGTAAATGTTGCTAAGCAGCAAGGTGCCTAGCCTGCTTCAGAATTGACGATGCCACACAAGTTGTGCTGTGTTCAGCATTAAAAAGGCCACCTAAGTCAGCACAACACATCTTAGTGGATGAGAGAAATACTTATCTCATGGATGTTGTAAAATATGAGAATTCTACATGCTTAATAAGCCCTTTGTTTTTATTTTTCGGGAGGCCTATGCGTTGTCAAGCTTTTTCCATGCCATTTATGTTGGTTGCTTGCATTCAAATTTCCTAATCCAACTTCAGTAGTTAAAATATCTAAGTGTTCTCTTTCAAATTATAACTCCCTGCCATTTAATTTCATGTCCTTACTGTTATGATCAAATTGTCTTCAGGTTAGGTATCCAGATCGTATAACTTTAATACGAGGAAATCATGAGAGCAGGCAGATCACACAAGTGAGGAACCTTTTAAAACTTGATATCCTACAGTGATGTTATGAAAAATTGTCATTTATTCTTCGAGCTCATTCATGTGCTGCAGGTTTATGGCTTCTATGATGAGTGTCTTCGTAAATACGGCTCAGTCAATGTCTGGAGATATTGCACAGATATATTCGACTATTTAAGGCAATATTCTTATGTTGCATTTATTTTGAATCCAATAATACTACTAGTATACTACTGTGCTTCTTTAAATGAAAATATACAAGATCTGATGGCAGCTCTATTTGTTCTTTTCAGTTTGTCTGCACTTATTGAGAACAAAATTTTTAGTGTCCACGGAGGCCTTTCTCCTGTTATTACAACACTTGATCAGGCAATTCTCCAATGTTATTTTTTGTAGTTCATATGTTCTATTTCTATTATTAATTTATTTTGTGCCTCCAACAGATAAGAGTAATAGATCGCAAGCAAGAAGTACCTCATGATGGGGCCATGTGTGACCTTCTTTGGTCTGATCCAGAGGATGCTGTAGATGGTTGGGGATTAAGTCCTCGAGGTGCAGGGTTCCTCTTCGGTGGAAATGTTGTTACTTCATTTAACCACTCAAACAACATAGATTATATTTGTCGTGCTCATCAACTAGTCATGGAAGGATTTAAGTGGATGTTCAATAACAAGATTGTTACTGTATGGTCTGCTCCTAATTACTGCTACAGGTACTTCAATATTCGGCTAATACAATAATTTTCCTTTTGAAGTATGATGATGAATTCTTTAGACTTAGCTGTTGACAATACCCAGATGGTTCATGTGTAGACTGTATCACTCTTACTACCCAAAATGGGTTGGAAAAAGATTGGCTGTGGGCACTGAGGGAATGGAAGGGGGGTGTAGGGACTTTACTGAAACTATAAAAGATTAATGACATAAGATGTTCTACATTCCAATTAGTTCAAAGCTGTTAATTCCTTTAAGCTACAGCTATGTACTGTCTCTGTTGTTGGGATGCTGCTCTGCATATAATTATGTTTTGGGCTGCTCTGTACACTATATTTTGAGGGCAGATGATGAAAATTAGAAGTCTTGAAGTTTGAGATGATGCCTTTGCAAATTTGTACTACATGCATAACTTTATTAATTCTACTGCAATTCTTCTAGTAGCTCCTGTTTGCAATAGATAACTGTTGCAATGGTTTGGATTTCAGAGGTCATTTAAGAGGAATTTCTTACTGAGTGTGATTTTTTTTTCCACATCTTATTAGATAGCTATGTTGTATTTCTGTCTTCTTCACAAAGTTCTTACCTCTTTCTAATTTGTCTGATTTATAGGTGTGGCAATGTTGCTGCAATCCTAGAGCTTGATGAGAACCTGAATAAGCAGTTCCGCGTGTTTGAAGCTGCTCCACATGTTTGTGCTCCCCACCTTTACCATTACCTTTGTAATATGTTATACCTGTTTTGAACATGAGATCCATTAGCATCTAATTTGACCATCTGTGCCTATAGGAATCAAGAGGTGTTCCTGCAAAGAGGCCCGCGCCAGATTACTTTCTGTGAGGCTGCACGTCCGACATGCGGCTTACTGCCTGTCCCTGCTCTCAAGCATTGGCAGAGAGGTCTTGCAGGCTTCCCGTGTTCTCAGATGAGCTCATGCTTTACAAGACTAGCCAGGAGATGCTTTCGGGATGTATAAATTGATTTTTCTGTACCCATCCAGGTCTATTATATGTAACAAAGTTGATGTTGGTATCCAGTTTTTCCCAGAATAGCTCCCATTTGAGCTTGAGAGAATGCCTCTCTGAAGGGAGTGGTGTAGATGAAGCCACGCTGGGATTTCATGGGTGTGCGTTAGTACATGATGTAAAATTTTGATGCCAGTCCCTTGGTCCACAGGGAATCCATTGTTAGAATCTAGAATGATATTCAAACAGTCTGTCTGAGTATCTATTGTTGTTGCACTGCAAGTGTTGGAAATTTTGTAGTTGGCATTTGCGCGAACTGTTCTGAGAAGGCATGTCGTAAGCTATCGATTGCTGCCAGTTGTCGTAAGCGTTGGAATATCAATATTAACGGTTGTAATGTTGTGGAAGTGTTGAAACTTACACAAGTGTTTCGATTCTGTTTACTTGTAGATTTGATGAATCCCACTACTTCAGCGTTTAGGGTTGAAAAGAAGTATATGGCAGTGGTACAGCAGTACAACACTCACATGTACGTTTTCAGTTTATCTTTGCTTGTTTGTGTTAGTGTGATATCCTGTTTTCGGACGGCGATTAGTGTTTCTATTTGGTTTTTAATTTTTATTCAAATTTGGATTTGTCGCTTAAAATTCAAAAACTCCGAGCTTCCTCTAAGATCGGGTTTGTGTTTCAAACCTCCATCCAAATTCCAAATTCAAAAAAATCAATTCAAATTCACATATTTCAGATTTTGGAATCTTCTTAAAATCTTGTCCCTTATTTTTGGGTTAACCTTTTTAATTTTGACCCACTCATTTTTCTCCCTCCCCATCTCCTTTTTCTTTCTCCCTGGTCGAATACATTTCCCCGGCCTAGCTTTTTCTCCATTTTCTTTTTCCCTCTCGGCCCGACAACGCCCCGACCCATGGCCCGACTCGCCTCTCCTCTCCCTTATCCCTTCCTCGCCCACATCGCTACTCCCGATTCTCCCTCGGCCGCCTCTCTTCCTCCGCCCACCTGGCCTCATCATCCCAAGCGCACCGCCTTCTCCTCCCCGGTTGCCCCGCCGCCTCCGTGCTTTCCTTCCCTCCCCAGCTCCGCTGTCTCGGCTCGGCCGCCTGCTTCCCGGCCTGTTCTCCCGAACGCCCCCCACTGCTTCTGCTCGCCGCCCACCTCCACCCGCCCGCTACTGTTAGCACCTCCACGCCATCCTCGCCGCCCTTGCCCACGTCGTCTCTCCACTGCCGGTCAGCGCCACCGCCCGGTCCAAGCCATGCGCCGCCCGGTCTGTCGCCTACCCTGTCAACGCCTTCTTACCATCATCCTCGCAGCCGTGGGTGCCCATTCCATCGCCCATGCCACCGTCCCCTCCATCGCCGTAGCCCATGCTGCCACCCCTGGCCGACATCAGCGCCCCTAGCAGCTCCCTCCTCCCCGGCTATAAAAGGGCCCGGCGCCCCTTTGCCTCTTCCCCGTCCCCTCTTTCCCCGGGTAAGTCCTCTAAAGAGCTTCCCCCCTCGATTCGGCTTCTCCTCCCACTCCGGCCGATTGGAGCTCCGTCGCCGCCATCCCCTTCCTCGGTACTCCACGGGCCGAATCCTTGGGGCTGGAGCACCTCCTCAGCGTCCTCGTGCCAACAGCCAGCCGCAGCACCCCGCTTCCCCAGGTCGCAGCCACCGTGCTCCCTCCCCGCGCCGCCCTCGGCTTCCGTTGACGGCCACCTCCCGTGCTCCTTTGCCTTCACCAGCCGCTCGGTAAGCTCCCACCTTCTCCCTTCCTCCCCCTCCCTCCGGTCCTCGCCGCCTCTGTGTGGCCGTCAGCCTCTGCCGGTGCCATCCCCTCTCTAGCGCCACTCCGGCCCCAGCGCCGCCTCCCTCAGCCCATCATCCCATTTTGAGGTATCCCCGGTGCCCTCCAGCCATTGCCCGCCGCCGGCAACCGTCGCTCGATCGCCTCCCTACTCCTCTGCTCTCTGTGCTTTCCCCCTGGCTCCATCCCCCTGTGTGGCTGGCCGATGGCCCTGTCAGCAAAGATAGTAGATTGGACAGTCGATTGAGCTTATGAATTGCCCTCTTATTTACTGCTAGTAATTGCCGCAAATCTTGGTCCTCCAGACCAGTTGATTGAGTAAACTGGATTAGTGATTGTTGTTTGTGCCCATGGTTTAATGACTCTCCAATTCAGCAGCAGTGATCATCAGTAAAGATATCTATATTGTTGGTAGTGATGTGTGTGTACTGGCAAATGAAGAATTTCTATGTTGATCTATCAGTTGAGATTCTGTGAGCTGATAATTTGAAATTATGCGATGTATAAGTTGATAATTGAATCCTTGTGTTCAATTATGGAAAACAAAATCTCAGTGGTTGGTTTAGCAGTAATCTCGTGTCGGCAATCGAAATCTGTGATGGATCTGGCAAATGATTTAACTCTGTTACTAATTGCTCTGACAATTGAGGATTGTGATCTGTCTTTTGAAACCCTGTTTAGTAATCTTGCAATTGTGAATTGGTCCGTTAGGTCAATAGTTTGTTTGGTCTAGAATTGAAAGCTTGCATTTTGTTTTAGCATTAAGCTTTGGTGGCAGTGGATATTATTGGCAGTATATTGATCGTTGTTTGTGTCTGTGACTTATTGCTCTCCAGATCAATGTTTGTTCGTAGTTGCTTCCCCAGATCAGTAGCGATAGCAATGAGGTTGCAATCGATCCGGCAATTGAGAATTTATGCAATAGGGTAGTAGGATGTTTTGCTGGTAGTAAATTGAATTGTTGATTGTAGGTTTAAACTCTCCTCAAGAGTAGTGACTTTCGACAGTAATTTAAGTATTAGTGATTGTTCGGCAATAGAGCTAACAATTGATGATAATCTGTATTTTGATGTGGCAGTAGGTCGTAGTAGTAGGTTGAGTAGCTAGCAATTGAATCGTTGTGTATTATCTAGCAGCTGAGATTGGTATTGAATTGCCATTGGATTGTGTGTTGATTTGGTATCTAGAATTGGTGTAGAGCTTGTAGTTAAGTTGTTTTTCACCTGTAGTGGTATAATCTTGCAGTCTTCCAAACCCGCAGTAGAGTATCCATGCAAAAAGCTCCTTCGACCTTACCCTCCTTTGTATCTTCAGAACTTCTCTGCCATTCGCTGAACGGGTCGTTTGACTCTGTCAAACATTCCCGTGTCGCCTAATCCCTTCTCTCAAGCTCGACCTCCGCGACCCTATTCTGTGTTTCATTTGGTCTTTTGAGTTCTTTGGATTTATTTAGTTTTTCGATCGTTGTTGCGTAATTAGAAATCGAAGTCCAGAAGAATCGACGACTCGAGCAGGATCAAGATCCAAGTAAAGACGCCGACCAAGATTTCCAACCTCTGTCTAAGAAGGCTTTGAGTAAGATCAAGGCCACGGTAAAATAGCCTAGGCGAGTCCACACTTTGACCATAATGATCCTACATTTTATGCAAATTATGTTCTTTTAAAGTATCAAATTGCATGATTTAATTTCCTTTGCGAATGTATGTCAAACACCCTAAGGTAGTTAAATGCCTATTTGATGATTAAATAATTATTATACCATGTCCTTTATAATGGAACTTCCAAAATCCTTGTCACCCTAGTAAATAACTGGTAACCTACTAGTTATAGGTCATACTTAAACGCTATGCTAGTCTTGTTTAAGTACCGGGGTATTTCTACCCCAAATCATCATCCTTTAAATTGTTACAATGGTTTTGGGCAGTCATTGGGGAGAATGACTGAAATGGTTGTGATAATTTGTTTTATACTTCTCCAAAACCTTAAAAACTTGCTAATACCCATCTGGGTAGATGGTAAGCTGGAGGGTATATGGTTGGGTACTAATGTAGCCCATGACATTTTGTGGTGGGTATGTGGTAAGAACCGCTCAGATGATCTTAAGGACTTAATCCTATGATGACCTCCTATTGTAAAACAGTACAGCCATAAGTGTATAATGGTGTCCATAAGTGTATAATGGTGTCGACTGCTAACTAATTGGTGTCCACCGAATAATGCATCGCCACTTGTTACCCATCGCACCATTGGGGACTTCATCATAATTCACACATCAATGGTGCATCACACATTCAACGACTAATAAAGTTCATCACAATTCACATATCATGTTCGACAAGACAACTAATCAAGTTTAACAAATAAAATACAAATACAAATTGACATAGTGGGTAGCCCACGAGGCTACGGGTTTACCGGGGTTTGTGCGACTTAAAGAAAGACGCCCATACCCGCCTCCATTAGGACCCTAGGCGTAACCATTGTCGCCGTGAGCCCACGAGGCTACGGGTTGGGGTTTGCGACTTACAGGACCCTAGGCGTAAGTCGTATGGCGCAAGAGGGGGTCTGGATAAGTGGTTGTCGGATTCAAGTAACTGAGATCCTACTCAGGTGAAACCTTAGTGGGTGTAGCAAATACCGAGGGATGGCTTGTAAAGGCCTTGTGATAATCTCCCCTTGATTCACATATCTAAGGAAACATGTGTTCATGTCAAGATGATTATCTCTTGTGGGTAAAGATGTACAATCTCTGCAGAGAATAAAACTGTTCGAACAGCCATGCCCACGGTCACAGGCGGGCATAGGAACTTACAAGATATAGTTCTATTTTAAAAACTTTTGTGGATGAATTGAAAATGTGCAGGGCTCACCTAGCCCTTGATTTGGATTTTTCCCTGGGTATTCTTACCCAGTGTTGGTAATAGGTAGGTATGACCACCATCAAATATAAGTATGAAGGTGGAGGTAGCCTCTGCTTTTATTAATTATTGCACAATTAATCTCTTTAACAATGAAATTTGGTTAAAATGCTAAGTGATAGGATTTTCTAATATTTATATTTATAAATGTTGCTTTACACAAATAAAAGAACCCGAGCCATCCTTGTTACACCTTGCATATATATTATTGCATCTGTTGTGTTGGCTCACGAGCACGGTAGTTGTGCTCATCCTCGCTCTTTTCCCCAAACCCTCAGAAACAGGAACCCTGGAGCTTTCGACTATAAGGATCCAGAAGTCTAAAGACCCAGGAAGTCATTGAAGCGTAGTTTAGTCCTTAGCTGTTCTAATCTCACCCCAGTCTAGCTGACTCCGTCGGTTCTTGTGTGCCTCCTATATTGTCCGAAGTTTTTGGATAATATCGGGCGTACACGGGTTCCCCAGTCACTTGCCTGTGGTAAGATGTGCCCTCACCTCTTTGCTTCCGTTGTTGCTTCCGCTATCTTTTGTAATGTATTCATTTGGCCTGTTCGGCCCTTATTGTAAAAATTGGCTCGAAGCGGTCTATATAAACTCTGATGTGTAAATTAACAAATGAAATGATTCTACGCTATGCATGGTTTGATTCAACAATGTGCCTGTGAAGTGCTATCTCCTGATCCAGAGAATAGCACAGTGGTTTCACAGAGGAATCCGAATGGAGAATTCCGGGGTCCTACAGTCAGTGTATGCAACTAAACACAATTTCTGTGTTGTGCGTACCATTATGTGAAGTGTTTCAGGGTAATTCCTCGTGTTGTCCATTATGTGAAGTGTTTCAGGGTAATTCCTCGTGCTGTCCATGGGTAGATTGGTGGACGGGAATCATTGTGCTGGTAGAACGATAGAGGTTAGCGCTATATGATTCGACAGTAATGCACATTACTAGCAAAATCTATTTGCGTTTAGTGCCATACTCGTTTGATGCGCAAGCAAGCGCACGTCGTCACAGCGGACGGCTCCCTTAACATATCTACGGAGGAACAGTCGCTGGTGAGTTCAGTTTGAATGATCACTTCGTAGATAAATATACAATCACATCAAATAATATAAGAACATAAGAACAAAATAGTAGATTGAACACAGAGATATATGGGACTTCTTGCTTCTCTTTATTGCTCTTCATGCGATCCATTTTTTACAATGAATAGAACCTCCTATTTATAGTTCATACCTTGTCAAAACTCCATAAAAATCTAGTAGGAAAATTCACTTGTGCAACACAAGTTGCATTATCTTTATAGATAATAGTGGGGTTGCGCGGTATTCAATCCACACGACTGTTGGATGTAGTGAATCATCCGCCGAAGCTAAGCACATTCTCGTGAGGCCTCGTACAGTGCTATTATTTTTGAGTGGTTCGTCGAAGTCGATACAAGACTTTGCTTAGACGATTTCCATGGAATTGCAGTTCCACCACATAGGAATACATAGCCTGTTTGCGACTTGGCTGTATACGGGTCCGATAGGTATTCGCATCTGCATAGCTGTTCATAGACATGTCTTGGTTCTTTCTATAGAATAGACCATGATCTTTGCTTCCTTGGAGGTATCGAAGATGTTCTTTATTCCCTGTTAATGCCTTTTGGTAAGTTTTGCACTATACCTTACTAATAGGTTCACGACAAATGCAATGTCCGATCTAGTATGGTTTGCTAAGTACATGAGTGCTTCTATTGCACTTAAGTATGGGAATTCTTGTCCTAGGACTTCCTCCCCCTCCTCTCTAGGCCTGTATTATCTTACTGCAAAGCTCTCACGACTATTGGCATTTTTGAAGGGTATGCCTTTTCGAAATCAAACATTTCTAACATCTTCTGAGTGTAGGTTGACTGATGTACTAATATCCTTTTAGGGGTATGCTCAAGCTTCAAACCTAGGCAATATTTGATTTTACCCAAATCTTTCATTTCGAACTCCGACTCTAGGTAAGAGGTTGCTTTCATAATACCTTCTAGGGTTCCAATGATGTTCAGATCATCTTCATACAAGTTCCAATGATGTTCAGATCATCTTCATACACTGAGATTATACAAAATCCATCCTGAGATCGTTGTATAAATACACAAGAATTATTATTGTTGTTCGTGTAGCCTTTATTGCATAGAAAGTCGCTTCAAGCGATTATACTACATCCCGCCTGATTGCTTAAGTCCATATAGTGACTTTATGAGTTTAACACTATACAGATTCCTATTTACTTTGTCTTGGTTCGGGACAGGGATACATTCATGTATCTTCATATAACATCCGAATCCAATATTCCATAACTGTATGCAATTACCAAATCCATCAATTTCATTTCTAAATTCAAGTTTAGCTGCCATTGAGATTAAATATCTAAAGGGTGGTTCCGCCCATGACCGGAGAATAAGTTTCTTCATAATCATCTTCTGGACGTTGAGTGAAACCTTGTGCAACAAGCCTTGCTTCATGTCTTTCAACTTTATTGTTTTCATTTCTCTTTCGAACAAATACCCACTTATGCCCTATGAGGTGCACATGGGGAGTTGTGCGGCTTACAGGCCCAAACACTTCTCTTTTGTTCAGAGATAATAATTCTGCTTCTATTGCCTTCTTCTAATCTTCCCAATCTAATCTTTTCTTACATTCAGCGAGCAATGCAGTCTTTAGATCAAGATCGATGATTGTGGTAATTTTCTTTGCAAAATAAATATTGACATTAGCTGTTGTTCTATTCATAGATTCACCCATGGTCACATAATTTATAACTATTTCTACATAGGTGATTCTTCTAATGTTTCTACTTGCTCACCGCTGCTTCCAATTGCGGGGGAAAGTCCCTTTAGTTTTTTGACTCCGATGTTTGCATACACATCCATGCTGATGTCTCCCTTCGTGGGAATATTCAAATCCAGTATGCTTTCTACTGAAGGTTTCATTCTAGTGTTAGGTCTAAACTTGCTTCCCTTCTGGTTCTGTGGAAGTTCGGTGATCGGCCGTGTCAAGTCCTTCTTATCCTTTTTCACTAGGCGTCCCCGGTTACTTCGGATTCGAGAGGCCAGAGTTCTAGTACTTTTTGAGGCCTTAGAACGGAATTAGGGATACCTTTATAGGTATTTCAACCCTCTCCGGTACATTGTGTACAGGCATATGCGACTTGGTCACGCTCTTCAAATCACTAAGTGGTCAGACGGTTGATTTGCTAATGCTCTCAAATAAATTATCTTCTGAACTTCAATTATCTTCGGCACTTCTCTATTTGCTTCACTAGTGCGTGGGTCATGTGCATGGATTTCAATTATCTTCTGCACTTCAATTTGAAGGATTGCAGGAAGGCTACGATAGCACAAAATAAAAATTTACCGCGCAACCAAGGAACCTATGCTAGTAAATGATCACGAGATTACCTCGTAGCGGAAGTAGAGTCAATGTAGCGAGTTGATGAAGTCGTAGTCGTACTCGCCGCATGTCTTCTTCTCTGAGTGGTCATACTCGCCGCGTGTCTTCTCCTACGAGTAGTCGTACTCGCCGCGCGTCTTCTCCTCCTACTCCTGTGATCGTCACGAGTTGCAGATCATCCTAGTGTTGATGCTTCGCAACAACACCTCCAAGGTATCCACACGTACGTGTGAGGGCTACCACATGCTAGAGTGCTAGCACCGGCGGCGGTAGAGGAAGGTGTGACTATTAGGGTTTCGGGAGTTCTTGAAAAGATCGTCGCGCCCTTTGCCACCGACCCTCTATTTATAGGTATCCATAATGGGTCTCGTACTTGAAGCCCTTTAGGAACACGTGGCCTACAAGAATTCGGATCACCATCCAAATCAAATCGTAACCCTTTAAGTGTGCGACCCTATAGGTTCATGTGTAATCGGTTGTGACTCGGGAACTCTTTTCCGACCACTAGTCGTTAGCGGTACCTAGTAGCACATAACGATTCCCAAACACACATAGAATATATCAGACAAACCTTAATGCAATATGATCTACGACTAGGTCCATATCATTGACGACCAGCTCGTATATGTATACGACCAATTCATATTTAGTCTCGACCAATTCGTAACTCCTTACGACCAGGTTTCAACTACTTAGTGACCATGTTTGACCAGCTACGACCAGCTCGTATCTCCATACGACTAGTCCATATCTGATCGAACTGAAAGACCTTCTCGTGTATTCTCCCTTTACCTCACGATGTCTAGTTGAACTCCAGGTGGGATGCTGTACCATCCATGGACTGTTCAATACTTTCTCGATCAAGTGTCGAATAACTTCATGTGGTCGACACTTCGACCACCAGTGGCATGGCCATGCACTTTCTTTATCCGACCACAACAAGGGGCCCAGAGACATCCCTCCTGTTATGTTAGGAGGGATAATCCCATATCCGACCAGTCACATCCCTCCGCATATTTCATAGCATATCCAAAAGCTACCTTTATAACCACCCAGTTACGAGTAGCGTTTGATGAGCCCTAATAGTGCTACTACATATGTAGGAAACTATGCTGATCTCAGGTCTAAGGATTATACATCATCATTGCTTGAGACCAACTGATGATACATAGAATCATAACAATCTCAACAGTGTCTCAAGGTGGGTCTTTTCCAACACCATGTTCTCTAACATGTGTCCATATTATTGGTTTGATATCTCCATATCCATGACCTGTGAAACATAGTCATCAACCAATACATATGATAGTCTATTCATATGTGTTCTCATATGTTTCCGACCAGGGAACGTTTAAGAATAATCATAGCAGAAATATAGAGTTTCACAATCAAGTCGCATACCTGATAATAAATATTATTGATATTATTCTATGAACAAGATAACATATTATCCAATATTATGAACATAATGAAATATAATCATCTTTATGATTGCCTCTAGGGCATGTTTCCAACAGTCTCCCACTTGCACTAGAGTTAATCATTTAAGTATCTAATACCGATAGCCCTTGTGTGCGCCTCGTGCTTTGGCTGTGTGAGAGGCTTTGTCAATGGATCAACAACATTTAAATTCATATGAGCTTTGCATATCTTAACATCTCCTCTATCCACCAATTCGCGAATAAGATGATAACGCCTGAGTATATGCTTGGACTTCTCATGGGATCTAGGCTCCTTAGCCTGCGCAATGGCTCCATTATTGTCACAATAGGGATCCATTGGGCTCGATGCACTCGAAACCACACCCAACTCAGTAATGAAATTCCTTATCCAAGCAGCTTCTTTCGTAGCTTCAGAAGCTGCAATGTACTCGGCCTCCGTCGTAGAATCAACAACCGTCTCTTGCTTGGAACTTTTCCAGATCACTGCTCCTCCATTCAAAATGAATACAAAATCAGATTGCGAACGATAATCATCTTTGTCCGTTTGGAAGCTTGCATCGGTGCAACCATTTACAACGAACTCTTCATCACCGTCATAAACTAGGAACACATCCTTTGTCCTTCTCAAGTACTTAAGAATATTTTTCACAGCTGTCCAGTGACCTTCACCGGGATCAACTTGTAACACTTAGAGTATATGATACATCTGATCAAGTACATATCATGGCATACATGATAGATCCAATAGCCGAAGCATATGGAATACCATTCATACAGTCTCGCTCATCAGTTGTCGAAGGACACTGACTCTTGCTAAGATATGCCATGTGACATAGGCAAGAACCCTTTCTTGGCATCCTGCATGTTGAACCGAATCAATACCTTGTCAATATAAGTACTTTGGTTAATCCAATTAGACTTCTTGATCTATCTCTATAGATCTTTATCCCTAAGATATATCCTACATCTCCTAGGCCTCTTCTACGTGGAAACCGTTAGCGCGAATATCTTTGAGAGTTCTAGTTGATTTTGGATACAATAAGACTTCTTTAATGACTAAAGTTGTGTCCATCGGGAGTATAATTGTGGCCCTTTTTGAGCCTATTATACATGTATCGTTGCCCGCGATTTTCGTTAGACTACCAGTATTCTTGTTGATCGACTAAATTTTTTTGTCTCTCTCAAGGTGGTATTCATTGTGCCGCTACCTGCTAAGCACACTTCCTCCACTAGGTGCTACACGCGTTCTACTATAAGGTTGTAACACCCTGGCTATTCGGAAGCCAAGATGTCACCCAATTCTATCAAAACTCTAGGAAACGAACAATTGTACTCCAATATCAATGATACCAAAACAGTAATTACTACGAAACCAACATTAATTAACCATTTCAAATGATGAAAGTGAAGCCATTATATCACACGTATGTAGGAATCATAACCAAGTTGGATTATTACAAATTCAACAGTTATCAAATAATTGACATGGATTAAAACCAACAATGAATTCTGGTTTAAGATAGGTAGTGTGCATCGTGATGGTCTACTCCCTCCCATTAACGACATCATCATCATCATCATCAAGGCTCACCTAAATAAACACAGAAAACAAGGGTGAGTCAAAACTCAGCAAGTACCATACTAGAATACTCACACAAAAAGTGGACAAACCAATTCAGTTGAACTATGAACAATTCTTGCATCACATACATGATTGAATGGAACGAATACATGAATGGATGGAATGAAAGAATGCATTGAAGGAATGGACTAATCACAGCTTATACCGGTATAGCGAGTGTAACACCCGTCGGTGTTCACTTAAAGTTACCGTATGAAGAACGTTTCATACGGGTGTCCAACGTGGCCCACATTGGAATGGTGGATCACACGTACCCATTCTGGAATTGATGGGTTTTCAAATGCCCATACTGGAATTGATGGGTCTTTCAAATGCCCATACTAGAATTGATGGGTCTTTCAAATGCCCATACTGGAATTGATGGGACTTACCAAAAAGAAACCACTTCCGTGGTCATAATGAATTTTATGAATGAACATGATGATTTCTCATGGTATGAATGAATATCACACATTAATGAAAAAGAGACATGGCATTCAACAACATGTATAAACAGGTATAAGTATGTATTCACCCACAGCATAATGTACCAATAATGCCACACAAGTTACTTGCAGTATCAACATCATGAACAAAGCACAAGAACATTCATGTAAACATCATATCATTATGCATTCCCTTGAGAACGATACCATTTAACAAGTGGTACTTGCCTTCCGTGCTGCGACGTGCTAGGAGACAATGAAAGTGTTCCTTCACCCACCGCCTTAACTCCTACACAAACGTTTACAAGTGATAAGGATAACAGGGTAAGACATGTCTACACGGGCTCTACCATACCCTCCAACCATCTCACACACCCAAGGGTTCAATTTGACCTCTACACCAAAAAGACCAGAATACCGTTCTACTGGAAGTTGTACGAGAAAATTCACCATTAATTATCTGTAACTCTAAAAGACCTGAAAACAGTGCTCACTGAATCTTAACAGATTAGGCTACAAAACATTAGTTGGCGGAATCCCCTGATTCGGCCAAAACAGAGGGCTAATTATCAGCTAAACACAACCCATCTACGTCTGTCCAGAATATAGATCAGTAATAAAGAAAACGGCGTAACTTTTAGCCTACGGATCCAATGAGAATGATACTTATCAACTTGGAAAGATAATTGAAAGGGCTACAATAACTTAGTTGGGTGGAGGTTCTGAATCTGACCATAACTGGATCAAAACTGAGGGACAACACGACTGTCTTCAGTTTACAGAAAGACCGAACAGTACGTGGTAAAACATTCATAACTTTTAACCTACTGGGTGAAAATTCGTGATCCAGGTGCCAAACGAAAGCTAATAAAACCAGTAACGTACCTCCAGAAGATGAAGATAACCAATTCGGCCTCTAAGACACCCAAAACTGAGGTACAACATACTGTATAGAATCAACCCACAGACAGATATCAGCGACGGTAAAAATTGCATAACTTTTGATTGGAAACTCTAAAAATTGTTCTCTTTATCAACTTGGAAATCTTATTGAATTATCTACAACATTCGTTTTGGGTGGCATCTCTGATTCGGCCTCTAAATAATTCAAAAACGCCAGACAATACAATCTGTCCAATCTATTCAGTTCTCCTGGACAGTCGCGGTAAAACCACCATAACTCCTAAACCGTACGTCCAAATCACATGATCTTAGTGCCAAAAGAAAGATAAAAACAATACCTACAACTTTCTAAGAGATGGACAGGACAGAAAACGAACGCATCTTACCCAAAATCAACGTACAAGGCGGTGCACAGCAAGGGGAAAGGGGGCGGTGGCTCCAAAGGGGGGAGGGGGAGAGAAATGTGGAGTTTAGGGTTTGGGGGGTGGGAACCCCCCCTTATGGCCGACCACCACATGGGCCCCTCCTGGGCCGTGGCCCAGGCCCAGGATGTCGAGAGTTTATAGAAAACCCCTTCTATTTTTTCAGGAATTTCTACTCCTTTAATTGTCTTTTGTCCTCCCGGCTATTTTCTAATTACCCGATTCGATTCCGGGATATTACATCTTTCTCCCAAATATTATTCTAATCGATCGAACAAATTTTGGGGTATTACAAAGGTACTTTATTAATATGAAGCAGGAAGCAAGCAACACATAAATAAAATACTTCAAATATCATAACATAACTTGCTATTATAAATATAAAAAATAAGCCTTACAGGACTCATCATAAGAATTTAATGTTTTGCCCTCCTAGAGCTTACAACCATTATTCAAAGTTCCATCACAATCACAAACTGCAACTGACTGTAAAAAGAGCTAAGTGCAATGCATGCACTAGATCGAATCAGCGAGTACGTCGAAACTTTTGCCTGAATCTACTCCATTGCGATCTTCTCCTCTTGGGCAACTACGGTTGCGGCCACTGTGATGTCCAAAGGAGGGGTGATGTGAGCTGCTTTTGGGCTGTCCACATCTATGAATGCAAGTAATGGCTGTAGATCCTCTATGCCTGCAATGGCGAGGTGTGCCCCATGTTGTCCTTTGCCCTTCTTCTTAGACTGGAAAGTATCAATAATGTACTACGACCTATGACCTTACCTTTCTTACCCCTCTCCTTAGTGAGAGGTCTCCTTACCTTGTAGCTACTAGCATTGGCTTCATAGCCAACATTGGTATTAGGCGGCTGTGAGATGTAGTTCTTCCTTAGAACATCATCTTGAGCTTCCACAACTTACATTATGATAATTAATTCAACATATTCCTTGTAATCATCTTGACAATAGTTGCATGTGGATTGCACCGTATTTGGGTGAAAGGTAGAGAGGGTATTCTCAATCTTCTGCTCATCTGTGATTATCTTACAACAGGGTTGAAGACTGTACAAATTCTATACAATTCTAGCCATACTGGGTCAGCTCTTCGAACTCCCAGTTCGTGATGCTAGTCATCTACATATTTCATGTAAAGAGTTCATAAGATTATTGCTGGTAATTTACATAAAATGATTACAAAATTCTCATAATACTTTTCGAACTCCTGGTTCGTGATTCCGCATTTTTCTATGCATTTTTCATGATTCACAGCTAATTTTAGTGATTAAAAGCAAAATAAACAATCATAGATAATCAAAAGAGCAAATACAATATATAAATTGAATAGAAATAATAATAACAAAGTTAAACAAGCTTCAAATGCTAAAACTAATTTAAAATTTGAATTCTCAGGCCCTTTTCAGTTGGAATATGAAATTTTGATGAATTCTACAATTTCTAGGGTCTAAAGAGCTAATCTTCAATTCTGAGAAAATTTATCGTGTAATTTCAGAAAACGCAACGGCTTATTTGCAAGATTCGGGATTTTTCCTCCTCCCCATTTTTTTCTTTTCCTTTTCCCAGGATTTTTCCGTCAGGCCTTTCTTTGGCTAGGTCCATTCGGCCCATCCGGCCTGTTTTGCCCACTCGGCCGGTTGAAGAGGGGAGGGGTAGGGTTTCCCTACCCCTGTTCCCACGCGGTGGAGGTAAACTACGCGCGGGCGGCACGAGGCGCACGGCAGACGACCGAGAAACGACGGTGCGTGCGGGCTCCGGTGGTGGCGCATGTGGGCGCGCAAGGCGGCCGCCGGGCGGCGCGGCGGCAATTGCTCAGTGGTGCGACGACGCAGTGGTCGAGCGCGTGTGGGAGCGGTGGCTTCAAGCGTGGAGGCAGTCGGCGGGTGCTGCACAAGGCAGCTAGCGTGGCCCGAGGCGGAGCCGGCGAGGCGCGCTAGGGTATGGCAGCACGGTTAGAGGCACGACGCGCGCGACTTAGGGCGGCGCGGTCTCGTGCGGTTGGCGAGGTCGGAGGCGACTATGCTCGTGTGGAGCATGTGGCTGCGAGGGATCCGACGAGGTGAGGTGGCACCCGTGCTGAGGTGGCCATGCGGCTTCGGGCGATGCGCGGCTCCAGGCCAGTGCTGATGACCTATGGCAGGTCAGCTCCAAGATGGGGAGGGCATGTGCGAGGGCGCACTTGGTGGCGAGTGGCCATGTGGGGCCAGCGAGTACGGTGGCCATGCAGGGCCATTGGCAGCGCGGCGCTCCCGTGCGGCACCGGCGCCATCCTCCTTCCTTTTTTCCTTCTTTTCTTTACTGTGTCGCGCTCCCGTGCAGATGGCCAGCGACGAGTGGGCATGGGGGGCGTGGCCGGCGCGTCCAGGTCCGAACGGCGGTGCGACCATGCGGGGCCGGCCGACAGCAAGTCGGTGGCGGCATGGCTGTACAGGTCGTCAGCCGTTGCCTTCCTTTTTTTCTCTGTATTTACTGTTGATGCACAATTACTATTTGTGCAATCCACCGATCGGCTTGGCCGACGACTTCAAGTCGGCTCGCGGTAGATTAGAACGGATTTGCAATCCACAATCCATTGTGCAATCTACATCTGTTCTTTCATGCAATCGACCGATCGACATTGTGCCGGCGACTTTAAGTCAACTCATGGTAGATTACAGCGGATTTACACCGATCGGCATTGTGCCGGCGACTTCAAGTCGGCTCGCGGTAGATTAGAGGGATTTACACTACAAGATAAAACAATCTAGAAAACAACAATTGCGGAATTGAAAGCGATTTAGAAAATGATTCGATATACGAGCATTGTTCTTCGATGGCTACCTTTCGATCCGAGGAGAGTCGATCGTGCTGATAACGTGTTGAGGAACCGTCGCTGGCGAGTCTATTGTCAACGATCACCTCGTAGACAAACATACAATCACATCAAACAATGTAAGAACATAAGAACATAATAGTATATTGAACACAGAGATGTAGGAGACTTCTTGCTTCTTTTTATTACTCTTCATGAGATTAGCCTTTTATAATGAATAGTACCCTCTATTTATAGGCTAGAGACCCTGCTAGGGTTTTAGATGGGGCACCCACACATGGGCCGGCTACTGGGTCAAGCTCATGGTTTCCTAACAATATCCACGTAGCCAGGGCCTAGCCTGTCACAGCCTAAGGCTCATCTTGGGCAAATTTAATATGTCTGGTGATTTTTTAAAAGAAAATATTCATAAACTTTTGATCCTAGGTCTTGGGCACCGTGCTGCGAGGGTACAGTTTGCAAGTCAGCATGAAACACTTACATCTGGTTCTTTATTTTGAACTTTACTAGTTACTAACGGCAATTTTCTATGACAAGTCCTGAGTTCTACCTGTACATGGGGTAGGTGTACGCGGAGCCGTCCTCTGGCTTCGTGCGATGATGTATGACTATTTTGCTTGCATGCATCACGTACTATTTCATGGTTTTCACCCTATTTACATGCATAACGTAATGTTTCACAGGTCGTACACCACTTTGGGATGAGCCGATGGTGTTGCACGAGGAGTCACACTCCGCGGACTTTGACTTCGACCAGGGTGGAAGCCAGGTCTCTGTGGGGGCTTCACAGTTGCACGATGTGTCCGAACCGAGCCAACCGACGTAGGACCCCCTCGCAACTCCCCTCAGGCTACTTGCGCTAGTTGGGTACCTCGACCGCCTGAGCCTTCGATGTACTCGCACCAGCGCCCGCAGTTGCCCCGAATGAGGCCAGGGGCGACACACGGGATACGCCGCAAGAAGGGCCGTGAGTAGATAGTTGTTATTGTAAATATCAATCATACCATGTAAATATTAATTTATGTACTACTTATATTATGTTAGTCTCGTGTTTTGATTTTTTTCATGCACATTGCGATCATGTGAAGGAGTTAGCATCACGGCACCCCCACACCACCCTGTTTGTAGCATTTACGCCACCACGCCACCTTTTTAGACCGAAAAGATTGCTCTCTGTCACGCCACACTCTATCACTTTTGCAAATCAATATGACAACACACTCCGATGCTAACTTTTCAGACAGACAAGACCACACTCAGCCATACCACCTTTTTAGACTGAAAAGACCTCGCCCTGTCAAGCTACACATTGTCACTTTTGCAGATTGATATGACAACACACTGTGATGCTAACTTTTTAGAACGACAAGACCAGACTCCGCCACACCATCTTTTCGGACCGAAAAAGATAAAGACTGAACCCTGTTACGCCACACGATGGCACTTTTACAGATCGAGATGATAACACACTGTGATACAACCTTTTCAGACCGAAAAGACTATATTAGGCCACACCCCTTTTCATGCACAAAAACCCATTATAACAGCCCAAATTTCAAAATTTAGTTGAAAATAATAATTTAATTAATTTGGTGGATTTTCTGAAATTTTAAAGGCTTTTCCTTAATTATTTTAAAGCTAAAATAATTTATTTGCAAAATCTATACCCAATTGTAAGTTGAAATTATTTTATTTAAATCCAGAATGCCCTTGAGAATTTATGTGAATTTTCTCATAATTTTTGGATTTTATTTGCTATTTTCTAAAGCCTTTTTGAATTTTTGGAATTATTTAAATTAGAAAATGAATTAAATTCACAAAGACAAGATCGGGCGAATCCTCCCACCCAAAGATCAGAGCCAGACGCGGCCGCCTCCTCCCGCGCGTCGTCGATACGGGCCGTCCAATTTCAATCGAATGGCCATCGCTTGTCCCTCTCTCGCCCTCCCGCCGACAAGTGGGCCCGCTTGCGCTGTCTCCCCCGCGTCATCTTCTTCCCCGCGTGTATGTCGCCTTTGTCGGCCATTAACACCCACGCGGTCTTCTTCAATTCCGCGTTTCCATCCCCCGTTCTTCTCCCATTTACGCGCAATCAAGTCGCAGGTTACTGCCGCACTCGTTCCCGACCATTCCTGCCCATGATAATGCACATTCGCCGAGTGTTCATCACCCCCGCCGTGGCCTCCGCGCATGTTCTCCGCCTCCCGGCCTCCCCTCGTGCTATAAAAGCCAGCCCAGGGAGCGCACCTTCTCCCTCCAACCAACTCCCCAGCTCTCCTGGCCCCAATCGCTCTCGTGCGCTCGCAATTTGAGTTCTCTCACCGCCGGCTGAAGCCTCAGTCTTCTCCAATTTCGGTGCCATCAAGCCTCCTCCGGCCACCTCGACCACACCCACAACAGCATCACCTCGTCGCTGCCATCCTCGTGCACCCCTTCGCTTCGCCAAGAGACCACCGGAGCTGCGTCGCCACCGTCGACCGAACCTCACCGCCGCTCCTCTCCGTCGCCGACGACCATTACACCATGTCCCTCCGCCGCAAGGTAGCGTATTGGCTTCAGCATCTCGCCCTCTCTCTTTTGCGCATCTCCGCACACCTCGCCGGGCAGCGTAGCGCTGGCGAGGGCGTCGTCGGAGCACCACCAACTCAGCCGACGTGGCTCACCACGCCGCCGCCACCTCAAGACATCTGCGGCGCGTGAGTCGATCGGCGCCACAGGTGGCACCGGCGTGGCATCTCGCGCAGGCACCCCTTTCGTCTTGTCTTGTGAGCCGAGTCCACCGTGGACTAGTGCCTTGCTGTGGACCCAGACCATGACTGTGGGGCCCACATGTCAGCGGATCATTTCCGTACGCTGACGTAATAAATCATTTTTCCTATAGAAAAATATTTTGGGAAATTCAGAATTTCTGATTTTTAGGATTTATTTTAGATTTAAAACTTCCAGGGCTTATATTTCTTCATACGAACTCCGATTTAGGTGATTCAAATTGCTAAATTTGTATAAAATCAAGATCTAGCTAACTAAACTAAAACTATTTCATTTGGAGTTAATTTGAATGTTCATTTGAATTTATTTATATTTATTTTGAAATTATTTGAATTTAGCTTATTTTCGCGTTTAGATTTCGACGACTCCGGAGAGCTTAACCCTGTGGAAGATTTACAATAACAAGAATTTGAGAATGGCAAGTTACACCATTGATCATTTTGATCCTAATATTTTCAATTATTTAATTCTGTTTTAAATTATTATTGCATGCATAATTTTATACAGTTATTTTAAATTCTTGGTTTAAATGTCTAGTTAATCTAATTCCTTTGTATAGCCAAATCTGAATGTTGAATCATCAATTCCTTGTCACCATAATCAAATAAAAATTTGAAAATAAAAATATACTTAGAAATTGCTTAGACCACAAAGATTTAATTTTGGGAGAATTTAGCCAAAATAAGAAATTTTGATTAAAAGCCTATGACATTGTTTTGTCATGGTGGATCTTTTGTAAGTATCTTTGAAAAGTACAAAATAAAAAATGGATTTGTACTTGGGTGAGATGGACAGTTGGTGGGTGCAGGTTTAAGCACGGGCTCAATCCGGGTAGGATTGAGGCCCAGGGTTTATTAATGGAGGTCGCCCAAGTCAGTTAAGTACCGGCCTTTGAGCTGCATCTTGCAAAGCTCCACCGTACTACCACATGTTCTGCATGGGCAGAATTAGGCTTATTAACTTGTTGTAACTCACTATTGCATGTGTCATGTTGTTGTGTGGGTGTTGGTTAGATATTATTCCCACTTGGCGCAAGAGGGCTTCCAGCAGGTGGTTAGCCAATGGAAGTGAAACCTTAGCGGGCATATTAGTAGTGAGGTAGAACATTGGAAATGCCTTGTGATAATTGCCTAGTCACACGCCTAAGGAAGCGTGCATTGGACGACATAACAGGCAATTATCTCATCTGGGTAAAGTTGTACCCCTCTGTAGAGTGTAAATCTATTCGAATAGATATGTCCACAATCATGGACATGCCGAGCAAAGCCACTCTAAGTTAGACTTTGTTTTTGGTTTTAAAATGATTTTGTACATGATTTTAGGATGGTTAATCCTTTTGGTAAAATTGGGTGGTTAGCCATGTGATAGGAGGATATCCATCACCATGTTTCATATGGAGGTTATCAACTATAAATTGGTCAATTTAAAAATCTAATTTTAAGCTATGGATTAAAAATATGCCTTGAAACTTAGCTTAATTAATTAAAATTGAAAATGTTGATTTACGCAAAATAAACCCCTACAGCCTTCCTTTGTGTACTTATGCATGCATTCTAAATTCTGTATTGGGTGTAATTTGCGAGCACGGTAGTTGTGCTCATCCTTACTTAATATTATTATTCAGGAGAAGACTACTATCCAGACGGTGAGGACCCAAACTTTAGGCTACGCCTCCAGACGATTGCCTGTGGCGCATCGTGTGGCCTACTACCTATTTGCTTCCGCTATATTTTGTTATTTGGCCTCAGACCCATTTTGTAATAAACTATGTTCTTCATGAATAAAGCGCTTGATATGATTGTGATAACACTGTTTGTGAGACTGTGTACACTAGAAATCCTAAACTAGTGTGTAACGCAGTGAATTCGGGATCCTTCGTTTTCGGGTTCGACAACCTCCCTCCCCCGCCCTCCCTTCTGGGTGTTTCACGCGGACTCTCCCCCTTACCGCTCCCGCTTCCTCCACCGACACCTGCAGTGGGCTCACCGCGGCCTCTGTATTTGAACAAAACACCCGCCACCACCGCCATCTTCCCCAAGCCTTTAAAAGGGCACCCCAGGCCTTCTCTACCCCTTCCTCCCCCTCACTCTCCTCCTCCATTCCCCCTTGCCTCCAGAGCTCACTGCCGCCGCGCCCGCATTCTTCCCCAAAATTGGCACCGCCGCCCACCGCTCAATCCCCCATTCTGGCCCACCCCGTGCCCTCCTGGCTGCATCACCATGCGTTCCCGAACGTACTCTTCCTAATCACCCTCTCAATTTGTTGATTCCGTCACTGGAGAACGCAGCCACCATGAGCTCTTCTTCACTGCCGTCGGCCACCGTCGTTGCACCTCCTCGACCCTTCTCCGACCACCCCAACCGGCTCTACGCGTTTCCCAGTTCTGAAAGCATCCCGTGCTCCCTCCATCTTCGCCGCCGAACCACCGGTGCGCTACTGCCCTACGCCACCCACCGCCGCGCTTCTTGCGCAGACGCCACCACCACCGCCCATGCCAGCCTACGCCGCCACCACCGTGGGTAGGTAACCCCCATAGGGTCCTATTTTTATGGTCGTCCCACCTTCCCGCACCGCAGCCCGCTGGCGCCGACGCAGCTCCCGAGCTGCCCAACTCCTCCCCTGTTTCCTCTTTGTGCTGCTCTGTGATTCCTTCTTTTCAGTCACTGACCCATGTCACTCTTTCAACTCTCTCTCTTTGCCATTGGGGCCCTCGTGCCATGTGCTTTGCCTATTTAAACAAATCTCCGTGGTTTGCGGTAAATGTAACCAAGAAGTTTAAGTATGGATTGCTGCAGACGCATAACAACTAAGCCATTTCATTCGGTCAAAGTAGGTTCTCAGATAGCTTTTGGAATAGAAGATAAGCAAGATTTGCTTCTTCTGATTATTAATCACCACAAAAAATTCTCCAGGGCTTACGGATGAACCTTGAGAAGGACCAGCTGTTTTGGCTTCTCAGGCCAAATGGAGCTGGTAAGACAACTACAATCAGTTGCCTAACTGGTATCACATCAATTACATGCAGTGATTGTTAGTATCATTCCTTCACTTCGAACCTTTCACGGCATTGATTTATGGTCATTCTGTTCGATCACTTCGAACCTTTCACGGCATTGATTTATGGTCATTCTGTTCGAAGCACTGCGGGAATGTCAGATATTCCCAGGATGATTAGAGTCTGTCCACAGGTAGGTGCTTTAAACATTCTCATATTACCGAAGGATGTGCTGATGCATTTGTATGAGAGATAAATATTTGTGTTTTATTTCTTTTCGGTTTGACATCCTGAGGGATGCATCGACAGCTAAGGAGCACATGGAGTTGTTTGCCAGCATCAATGGATTGCCTGCAGCAACAATCAAGTCAGTATGTTCCTGAAGTACCTATTTATATGTGCTCCCTAAAACTCTTCATGGTTTTGCATTTTTATCTTTCTTTGGTTGTTCACCCATTGCAGGTAGCAGAGCAATCATTAGCCCAAGTGAAGCTCGGCCGGGCAGATAATGTTGTCATGTTAGTATTTTGTGTTGCCATTTGTGCTGCTTCACAGAATCATATTTTGATGGTTTAGATGTTATTATAACAATAAATGTTGTATGCATAATTGGGCGTTGGCTAATCCCTATTTTAGATGTCTTGCAAAATGTCGGACCTAGATTTTCTAATTCTGAATCCTCTATGAAATCACTGTGTTATTCTCTAGATCAGTAGATAGCACTCACAGGTACATTGCTGAATCAATTCATACAAGGTGTAATTTAAGATATTCAATATACTACAATATTCAGAGTAACATAGACCACGCTGAGTCAAGTTTTACAAAAGGGCCGGACATGCCAAATTGATTACATTACATAAAAGCAACGTAACTACAACGGAAGCAAAAGGGGTAGAGCTCATCTCTCCACAGGCAAGTGGCTGGGGTAACATGTGTACAACAGATATTACCCAAGGGGTTGGACAATATCTGCTGTACGCAAGTACCGAACGAGTCCACTTAGACTGAGTCGAGATCTAGACTATAGACTAGACTACTTTTCATCGTTTCCTTGCCCGTCGACTTCTAGGTCTTTATAGTACATGTAGTCCCCTTGATCCACGTCATCTGGAGGGTTTGGTGAAGAGCGAGAATGAGCACATCTTCTGTGCTCGCGAGGCAACACACGAGATGCAATAATATACATGCATAGCTTAACAAGGGTGGCTCAGGTTCTTTTATTTGCTAAAGCAATATTTTTCAATTATCATAATTACATATTCCTAAGACTTAGCATTTTAAACAAATTGTATTTTATTAAAAAGAGTAAGTGCAATATTAAATAACAGTAGAGATTCCCTCCATCGGAAACTCTACACATGCTTCATTTGATTGGAGCTACCTCCGCTCCTCCATACCACTGAGCTTGACGGCTCAGGAAAAAGCCAATTATCACAACACACCAGTCATTTACCCACAATGTCTGCCCAAAATCACTTTCATGATTAAAAGATGATGATTAGAACATTTATTGTCCCGGTACTTAAGCAAAACTAGCATGTTGCTTAAGTACAACCTGTGCTAGTATTTACCACATAACTACTAGGGTGATATAGAATAATGGATTCTGTGGATATCGTGAGGATATGTGCACGATCTCAGGATGATGAGTCAATTGGCAAAGGCGTTGTTGGTTTGCAAAATCTCGCGTTTTCGGGTTTGCTCCAAGGCTGTCAGACTACAGGCGGTCTGACCGGTGGTGTCGGGCGGTCAGACCGCCCGTGGAGGAGTCCGACCGGCCATGGCGGCCGGTCCGACCGCCAAAATGAATTTGGGATTTTGGAGCTGGGCCAAAAATAGGTTGTGTAGGCAAGTGAGGGGAGTCTCCTGGATGTGGTCCCATCATTTTTGGAGCTCCCAGTCAAAAGTTCTATTCGTTTAAAATTTCCAGAAGGTTTCGGAATTTCACGTTGGAATTTTGGCTGTCTTGACCGTCCGACCGCTGCTAGGGAGCGGCCGACCGAAGCTCGAATCGGCCTGACCGCCTTGTGGGGCGGTCGACCGTGCAAGGACTTGGAGGTTAGCCAAGTTTGCATTGAGTTGATTTGATTGTGTTTCATGTATGGTGTTCAATGCTTTATTGTTGTATATTGCATTGCGGAGCTAACGTGGGTCAAGTTGTGAAGAACTTGTTCCCGGAAACGATTTGTTTGTCTATTGCTGTGGAGGTGGCTTGCGTGTCAACGACGCCAACGGTGAGTGGATCGACTACGCTTGGAGAGCCGAGGTCCGTAACGATCGTGGATACCGGTGGTCGTGTGACACAAGCATGGTGCAGAATGGGCAAGATGGATCGAACGGGTGGTTCGTTACGGCTGGTTGGATCAGGCGGTGCGGATATCGGTGCGAGTCTCTGGGAGGTTCCGATGGGATTCGGACAAGAGAGGCTTGGTGACGCGATGAGAACCGCTGATCAACCTACACGTGGTGAAGCAGGCGATTGCTTCAATAGTTATGTGTGTGTGGGTCCCATGTGTAAGTGACCCCAAAAGTGAAACCCTAGCTCTCTAGTATAAATAGAAAGGGGGGAGATGGAAAACCCCTTAAGCACTCATTTTGGCATTCCTTCTCCTTTTCTAGGGTTTGGAGGAGAGGAGAGGAGAACTAGGGTTTGGAGAGTTTGGAGTGTGCTCCTTGTGTGAGCTCTTGCCCTCCTAGTTGGAGAGGCTTTGTAAGCATCTAGTGTGATCAAACAATCTTGTGATGCTTAATTGAAAGATCATTTGCTCCCTTTGTGTTCTTCTCCCTTTTTGGATGAATTTGGTGCTTCCTTGATTCAAAGGTTTTTGCTTGGTCCCTTGGACTAATTTATCTTGCTTTGTTGTGTGGAGATACTCCTAGAGTCATCTAGATCATCAACCTCCATGAGCAAGTCTTGAATCAAGAGTTTCATATTTCTAGGGTTTGTGCACTTCTTGGTTAAATCCTCGAGAGATCGATTCATGGAGTGGATCTCAAGGATCGTCGCTAGAAATAGGTCTCTAATATCATTAGGAGGTGTGCTCAAATTTGGTCAAGTTTCATTGGTTGAATCAAAAGTTGGATCAAATTTCGTTTTGGATTTGGGGTTCTTTTCAAGATCGATCAACCGGTCGACCGGTGTTTGAACGGCGGTCCGACCGCCAGATATTCAGATCATTGCTCGCGGTCGAATCACGCCCACCGTCCGACCGCCGATTAGTTGCCGATCGATCATTGGTTGACCGTCGGTCCGACCGCCCGTGGTAGCCGGTCAGACCGCCTGTGCCCAGATCTGCCTTTTGAGTTTAAGTCTCCACTTTTGTGTCGTGTGGTTGTCGGGGGTTATCGAATTCAGCATAAGGCTTCCGCTGTGTGCTTACTGATCGTCTTAGCTTTCATAGCTAAAGGAGTAAAGTTCGTGTTGAATTTGATTTAGGCGAGAAAGTTGTGAAAGCGCCTATTCACCCCCCTAGTCGCCTTCCGGTCCTACAAGTGGTATCGAGCTGTTAGCTCTTCTCATAGATCTTAACCGGTCTTTGGAGCCATGGCGACTGACAAGTACTCAACCAAGCCACACATTTTTGAGGGAGTTGACTTTGCATACTGGAAGGCTCGTATGCAAGCATATATCGAGGCTCAAGGACACGCTATTTGGCTAAAGGTGAAAAATCCTTATGTCGTGCCAGCCGATGACGATATGATCACTCCAGATGTGGAGGCCAACAGTAAGGCTCGGAATTATTTGATCCAAGGCCTTAGTGGATCTGAGTTTGAGCGTGTTGCTCACTTGCGGTCCGCTTCACGAGATCCGCGGACTCTTTGTGACTATCATGAAGGGTCCACTGCGATCAAGGAAGTGAGACAGAACCAGCTCAAGAAAGTATACTCAAAGATTGAGCAAAGGCCTGGTGAGTCTTTGGATGAGCTGTGGGGAAGATTCTCTAAGATTATTCATGATCTTCGCGCTGTTGACTTGATATTTTCGAATCCAAAATGCACGCCACTTCGGGTGCTCTTGATGTGAAGGTCTGGGAATGAAGATCACTTCCATCAATGACAACATCACATGAGTGAGCTTACCATGGATAAGCTTTACTCGAGGTTGAAGACGCATGAGATTGATTTTATCTCGCGTCTCCCCAAGACAGAGTCGATGGCATTAGTGGTCGACAAATCCAAGGGTTGTTCTTCAGAGTCTCTTGATTGTAGTTCATCTGGTTTTTCATTATCTGCTTTACATTCTTTAAGTGATGAGCAACTAGAGAAACTGCCCGAGGATGACTTAGCCCTCCTTTCCACCAAATTCACAAGAGCGTATAACAAGGTGAGGAATATGAGGAAAAGTGGACCTATCATGTGCTTCGAATGTGGTGAGCCAAACCACATTCGCTCCAGGTGACCCAAGCTAAAGGGCAAGGAGGAGAAGGAGACACGGAGACATCCCCAAGAGAGGGATGCTAAACCCAAGAAGACAAACTATCACAAGTTTGTCACCGGTCCTGCCGCCTAGAGAATGTCAATATGAGCGATGTGGACTCGGAAACGGAGGACGACGAGAGTGACTCTCGTGGCAAGAAGAAGGCGCATGACTTCACCGGCATGTGTTTCATGGCCAAGAACAGCCACGACAGCGACTCCTCCAACGATGAGGATCCTTTTAGTGATCCTGATGAGGTATGCCCTTCTATTGCTGACATGAAAAGGGCGTTGGTGCTTGCTGAACAGAAATTGCATAAGCAAGTAAAAATGATTAAGAAGCAGGATATTATGATTGATAATTTGAACCTAGAAGTTGTTAGGTTTAAATCTATTAATCCTGATGATATTTGTGAATCCTGCACTAGCTTGCTTAATGACTTGACAAGCTTGAAATCTGCTCATTCCTCTGTTACTAATCAACTTAAAGATGCTCTCGATGAACTAGAATCTCTCAAGTCTAGTTCTGCTTGCTTAGATGCCATTTCACTTGATGTGACTGCCATGGAAGCTATCCCTTTAACTTGCTCAAATTGTGCTTGCTTGGATTAAAACCGATAGCTCCTTAAAAGAATTGCAAAATTTGATGCTAGTCACACATGCTCTCATTGTAAGAATAATAAGATTAAGATGCAAGAGATGAAAGAAATGCTAGTTTACTCTAGAGTTTCATCTTGTGAAAATTGTCCCAAGCTTACAATTGAGATTGAAGCCTTAAACAAGACCCTTGAAGAAAAGGCTAAAATTGAAAGATCCATGTCTTTTACTGCTTCTAAGAAAGTTATTGATTCTAACTCTTGTGCTTTAAATGCTGAAGTTGAAACCATGATTAATCAGATTCAAGAGGCATTTAGAGTCAAATTTAAGGAGCAGTTGAATAGGATTAGAGAATCCTATTGTGTGTCTTGTGAGGCCTTCAAAGTGGAAGTGGCCCTTCTTAAGAGTAAGAGCAATGAGGTAATCAAGTCTAGCAAGTGCACTAGATGTGAGGGTTTAATGAAAGAGAATGATTACCTCAAAGTGACTCTTGAGAAGTTTTCAAGTGGGAAAAAGAAACTCAACATGATTCTTGATCAATCCAAGGTGAGCGTGAAAAATAGTGGTCTAGGTTTCAATCCCCTAGAGCATTCCAAGAAAAATCCACCTAGGATTGCTAGAGTTGTGAAGAATGGTTTGTTTGAGCTAGAACCTCCTAAGCCATCCGGGGTTGTTTTTAAATCCGCTGATTTTGCTCAAACTCTTTCTGGCAAGAAAGGTGCTTTCACTCATTATATACAGACCTCTCAAAAGGTCCAGTACCATTGCACCTTCTGCAAGAAAGAAGGCCATACTGTTGAGTTCTGCTTCCGGAGAGCAAAACTTGAGAGAAAAGAGAGGATGAGCGCCCGAGATCCATTAGAGGAGTCCCTTCTCCAAATTGTAGTCTATAGAGCTAGGCGACTGCTTATCGCACCACACATAGGCCTAGATTTGTAGAGAACTTTGTAGACTCTTTTGGTGGGTCTAGGCAGCGTGTTGGATTAGGACATCGTGAGGAGAGACCACGGGTAGCACCTAGACAGGGGGAGTATCGATCTTTTGGTAGATCGTTTCGGAGAGGTCTAGGTGGTTCTCATGTGCATCCTTATGATTTTCTTCCTGATCATGTTTCTGCTATTTCTATTGCTGCTCCCAGACATCGTGCTTCTCCATACTTTGGATTCCTCGATCATTTATCACTAACCCCAGTACTGAGGCACGGATGTTTTCGATTGTGCTTTTAGGTCCGTCGTGCGAGGAAGGAGGACATATGGCTTGTTGACTCGGGTGTTCTCGACATATGACCGAGATTCTAGATGGTTCTCCTCCTCACACGTGCATCCGCAACGAATTGATTATATTTGGGGATGCTTCTACCGGACCGTGGATCGCAAAGGGCACTGTCGCGTCAACGACAAGTTCATGCTAAAAGATGTCGCTTTGGTAAGTAAGTCGAGGTATAATCTTCTATCTGCTTCTCACCGCTTGATGAGGGTCTAGAAGTGAGGTTTAAGAGAGGTGAGTGTAGAGTTCTAGATTCCTGTGAGCTTGTTTTTGAGATCTCCAGATTTGAGAAGATCTTACGTGCAAATTTCAGTTTGTCTTCAGTTCAGTCCTAGGTGTCTTGTAGCCTCTGATTCTCATGATCTTATTTTGTGGCATCGTAGACTTGGGCATATAGGTTTTGATCATTTGTCTAGAATCAGTTGCAAGGACTTGATTAGAGGTTTGCCTAGGTTGAAGGTCATTAGAGATCTTGTGTGCTCACCTCAGACATGGTAAGATGGTGTCCGCTTCCCACCCACCTCTTATTTTGGTAATGACTGATGGACTGTGACACTTCTTCACTTAGATACTGCTTGGTCCTTCTAGAGTTCAGTCAGCTGGTGGGAAATGGTATGTGCTGGTGGTTGTGGATGATTACTCCAGGTATTCATTGGTTTATTTTCTTGCTTCTAAGGACGAAGCATTTGGATTCTTTAGAGATTTGGTCCTTAGAATTGCTGTTGATATACCTGTAGCTTTGAGAGCCATTAGGAGTGACAATGGGACAGAGTTCAAGAATTCTTCTTTTTCTACCTTCTGCACTGATAGGGGAATTGAGCATCAGTTTTCTTCTCCTAGAGTTCCTCAGCAGAATGGTGTTGTAGAAAGGAAGAACAGAACCCTTGTAGAGATGGCTCGGACCATGCTAGATGAGCATTCTACTCCTAGGAGATTTTAATGAGGCGATCTCTACTGCTTGTTATATCTCAAATAGGGTTTTCTTGAGATCTGTGGTTGGAAAGACCTCTTATGAGCTTAGATTTGGTCATTCTCCCAAAGTCTCTCATTTCAAGATTTTTGGTTGCAAGTGCTTCATTCTTAAACATGGCAACCTTGATAAATTTGAGTCTAGATGTTTTGATGGCATATTTCTTGGATATCCTGCTCATTCTCGTGGCTATCGTGTTTTTAATGTTGATACTAACAAAATTGTTGAGACTTCGAAGTCACTTTTGATGAGGCTAGTCCCGGTACTAGACCCGATGCTTGGTACAGTGTTCTGAAATTCAAGGAAGCATTTTCGCCGATGATGACTCGAGGATGAAGAACCAAACCATCCTCCGCCTACTTCGAGAGGGTGGAGAGCTCGCTACTACTACGCTCGGCCACCGAGCGACCTCCTCCTATCCCCACCGACGATCCGAGTGGCTCGCTCCTACCTCCACAACTCATGAGGTAGAGGCCACGTCTGCACCAGAGCACCTCTTCGCATACAAATGACAACATCCACCGAGCGGATGATTGGGGATCTTCAAGAGCGAGTCACTCGCCTGTGTTTATTTCTCCGATTCTCATGCACATTCTGCTTTTGTCGCTTCTTTTGAACCCCGAGATATCACCCATGCTTTATCGATGCCTCTTGGGTCAATGCCATGCATGAAGAGCTTGAAAATTTCGAAAGAAACAAAGTCTGGTTTTTAGTTGAGCGACCTTCTGATTCTCATGTTATTGGAACAAAATGGGTTTTTAAAAATAAGCAAAGTGAGGATGGATTGGTTGTTCGCAATAAGGCTAGACTTGTAGCTCAAGGTTATTCCCAGGTAGAGGGCTTAGACTTTGAAGAGACCTTTGCTCCAGTAGCTAGATTGGAAGCCATTCGCATTCTTTTAGCATTTGCAACATCCAAGGGTTTCAAGCTTTTTCAAATGGATGTTAAAAGTCCTTTCTTGAATGGTTTCATAGAAGAAGAGGTCTTTGTCAAGCAACCTCCTGGTTTTGAAAATCAAAAATTCCCAAACCATGTTTTTAAACTCTCTAAAGCCATGTATGGATTGAAACAAGCTCCTAGAGCTTGGTATGACAGGCTTAAGAGTTTCTTGCTTGAAAATGATTTCAAAATGGGAATGGTTGACAAAACCTTGTTCACCAGGCATGGCAGTGGTTTCTTGCTGGTTCAGATTTATGTGGATGATATTATTTTCGGTGGTTCTTCTCATGCTTTGGTGTCCAAATTTTCATATTCGATGAGCAGTGAGTTTGAAATGAGCATGATGGGAGAGCTGACATTCTTCCTTGGCCTACAAATCAAGCAACTGAAAGAAGGCACCTTCGTTCACCAGAGTAAGTATACAAAGAACCTTCTTGGCGCTTCAATATGGGAAGCGAGAGGCCAATGTCTACTCCCATTGCTACAACCACCGTGGCTTTGGACCACGATGAGGATGGAGAGTCCGTGGACCGAAGGAGTACCGCAGATGATTGGCTCCTCCTCTATCTTACAGGTCGAGGCCGACATACAATTGCCGTATGTCCGTGCGCTCGCTTTGAGCTTCCTCGTGCTTCTCATCGTCAAGCGATCGCGCATCTTCGTGTATCTTCAAGATACGCTTGACTTTGGACTCGTATTCTTCCTCTTGGCTCTTTCAATTCGAGCATTTTCTCGATGCTTGATTTCACGGATGTAGAGTGGATAGGAAGAGTACTTCCGCACTTGTCATTTCTTGGGCACATCTCTTGTTTCTTGGTCTTCTAGAAAATGGTCTTACATTACGCCTACATCCGAGGCCGAGTATGTAGTTACCGCGATGGTCGCTCTCGTGTTCTCTGGATTTTATCCACGCCGGGACTATGGGTTATCTTTGGGAAGTGTTCCTCTTTTTGTGACAACACTTCGCAATTAATATTGCCAAAACCCAAAGCAACATTCCGGACTAAACACATTGATATTCGATTTCATTTTCTCGAGAGACCATGTTGAGAAAGGTGATGTTGTGCTTCACTTTGTAGAGTCCGAGCAACGACTTGCGATATTTTCACTAAAGCTCTTGATTCTTCTCGCTTTGTCGCTTATGGGAGAGTTAGGGTTATTAGTCCTATTGGGCTTTTGAGGAAGTTGCTTTTTTTGCATTCATTGTATCATAATGCATGTTTCAATTCATTTGTTTTGCATTGTATAATAAAATTAGCAGAGCTTTGATTATTATCCTTGTATGACTTGATTCCATCTTCTATACCTTGTCATATCAAGTGATAGTCTGCTAGACTTCTTTTATGGCCTTTCGTGTTTTGCTTAGCTTTTGCCTTGCTAGCTTTATATCTGTGAGCAAATTGAATCAAATCATGTCTTATTGGATCTTGTGACTAGTTTTGTTCTAGTGATCCTTGTATGATTCTTGCCATGTCAAATAGGTTGAATTGAGTCTTGAACTTATTTTGAGATGAAAAATGAGCTTTTTATCTTTTTAAGTCAAGCAAATGAAAAATGAGATTTTCTGTGCGAAAAAACTGATCTCACCAATCCTTTCTCATGAGACGGCTTGCCATTGCACTAGGCATGAACTCAGGGGGAGTTTTGGATGACCTAGATCATTCTTTTAAGCTTATCGCATGAGATGGTCGCGGCAAGGCTTGAGATCTAGCACAGCAAAAAAAAGGAAAAGAAAATTTACCCAAAAAGGGATAAGTGCTTGAGCGTTGCTTCAAAAGAATTTTCTTAATGCTCAAAATGCCTCAATTCTTGTTTTGAGTCTCTTTTTTCTTATAGACATGGCTTGACTCATTTTTGGTTGCTTTGAGTGAATCTAGGATATTGAGCAACCTTTCATGATTTTAATTCTGTTAATCTCATATTGCTGCTATCTTGGTTTTAGCTTTGCAGTACATCTTTTGCCATGATTGAATATAGTGTCTACTTTTTATATGGCTTGGTATAATACTTGTACTGTCTTCATGTATAATGGTCATGGCTCCTTTTTACTAAAGTTCAAAAATAAAGTCATTCCTTCATGCTCTTTCTTTTTCATGCATCTTGATGAATTCATTGTCAAAGGGGGAGAAATATTGTGAAGAAAATGTTGTTGGAGCTTTTGGTTTCATACTTAAGGTTTAATATATAAGAACTTCATAAAAAAAATTTTGAACCTTTTGAAAATTTGTGATCAGAGTGAGTTAAGTCTTATGGTTCTATTGCCTTTTCCTGATTTCATTTGCATTTGAAGAAAACTCACAGTGATCAAAGGTCAAATAGAAAAATTGCCTTTCATTTGGACCTAAGTGAGATTTTTGGCTACTTTCTGGAAATTGAATCCTTTGGTGCTTTCATTGCCTTATCTCACTTGCTTATACTATTCGAAGCCACTTTGGTTTGCCTAGGCTTTTTCTTGCTTATGGACCAAGTTGTGCCTTTATGCAAAACGCGAAGTTTTTACTTTTCATTTCGAAAAACCACATTTTCTTGAAAATTGCCAATGTGTTCATCAAGGGGGAGATTGTGGATATCGTGAGGATATGTGCACGATCTCAGGATGATGAGTCAATTGGCAATGGCGTTGTTGGTTTGCAAAATCTCGCATTTTCGGTTTGCTCAAGGTCGTCGGACCACAGCGGTCGGACCGGTGGTGTCAGGCG
Source organism: Hsuehochloa calcarea (assembly GCA_036346395.1). Classification (NCBI taxonomy): domain Eukaryota; kingdom Viridiplantae; phylum Streptophyta; class Magnoliopsida; order Poales; family Poaceae; genus Hsuehochloa; species Hsuehochloa calcarea. Next base: position 45,193,051 of record CM070609.1, on the reverse strand, counting down.
GTCGATCGCTCGTGGAGGAGTCCGACCGGCCATGGCGGCCGGTCCGACTGCCAAAATGAATTTGGGTTTTTGGAGCTGGGCCAAAAATAGGTTGTGTAGGCAAGTGAGGGGAGTCTCCTAGATGTGGTCCCATCATTTTTGGAGCTCCCAGTCAAAAGTTCTATTCGTTTGAAATTTCCAGAAGGTTTCGGAATTTCACGCTGGAATTTTGGCTAAGTCCTTTTGACCGGTCCGACCGCCGTTGTGGGAGCGGTCCGACCGGCCTTGTGGGGCGGTCAGACCGGCAGTGACTTGGAGGTTAGCCAAGTTTGCATTGAGTTGATTTGATTGTGTTTCATGTATGGTGTTCAATGCTTTATTGTTGTATATTGCATTGCGGAGCTAACGTGGGTCAAGTTGTGAAGAACTTGTTCCCGGAAACGATTTGTTTGTCTATTGCTGTGCAGGTGGCTTGCAGGTCAACGACGTCAACTGTGAGTGGATCGGGACTACGCTTGGGGAGCTGAGGTCCAGAACGATCAGGGATACCGGGTGAGGTCGTGTGACACAAGCATGGTGCAGAATGGGCAAGATGGATCGAACGGGTGGTTCGTTACGGCTGGTTGGATCAGGCGGTGCGGATATCGGTGCGAGTCTCTGGGAGGTTCCGATGGGATTCGGACAAGAGAGGCTTGGTGACGCGATGAGAACCACGATCAACCTACACGTGGTGAAGCAAAGCGATTGCTTCAATAGTTATGTGTGTGTGGGTCCCATGTGTAAGTGACCCCAAAAGTGAAACCCTAGCTCTCTAGTATAAATAGAAAGGGGGGAGATGGAAAACCCCTTAAGCACTCATTTTGGCATTCCTTCTCCTTTTCTAGGGTTTGGAGGAGAGGAGAGGAGAACTAGGGTTTGGAGAGTTTGGAGTGTGCTCCTTGTGTGAGCTCTTGCCCTCCTAGTTGGAGAGGCTTTGTAAGCATCTAGTGTGATCAAACAATCTTGTGATGCTTAATTGAAAGATCATTTGCTCCCTTTGTGTTCTTCTCCCTTTTTGGATGAATTTGGTGCTTCCTTGATTCAAAGGTTTTTGATTGGTCCCTTGGACTAATTTATCTTGCTTTGTTGTGTGGAGATACTCCTAGAGTCATCTAGATCATCAACCTCCATGAGCAAGTCTTGAATCAAGAGTTTCATATTTCTAGGGTTTGTGCACTTCTTGGTTAAATCCTCGAGAGATCGATTCTGCGGAGTGGATCTGAAGGATCGTCGCTAGAAATAGGTCTCTAATATCATTAGGAGGTGTGCTCAAATTTGGTCAAGTTTCATTGGTTGAATCAAAAGTTGGATCAAATTTCGTTTTAGATTTGGGGTTCTTTTTCAAGATCTTGGATGAACCGGTCCGATCGGTGTTTGAACGGCGGTCCGACCGCTTCAGATATTCGCATCATTGCTCGCTGGTCGAACGGCTATCCACCGGTCCGACCGCCGATTAGTTGCGGTTAGATCCATTGGTTGACCGTCGGTCCGACCGCCTGTGGTAGCCGGCGGACCGCTGTGCTCAGATCGCCTTTTGAGTTTAAGTCTCCACTTTTGTGTCGTGTGGTTGTCGGGGTTATCGATTCAAGCACAAGGCTTCATTGTGTGCTTATCGATCTTCTTAGCTTTCATAGCTAAAGGAGTAAAGTTCGTATTGAATTTGATTTAGGCGAGAAAGTTGTGAAAGCGCCTATTCGCCCCCCCTAGTCGCCTTTCCGGTCCTACAGATTCAATTATCAAAGGATGGATAATAATTAATTAATCATCAAATGGGTGCTTAACTACCTTAAGCTTTAGCATACATTTGATTACAGAACGAAAGCATGCAATTTTAATATTTTAAATAAATATAATTTGTATAAAATGTTGGCTCAAAATGATCAAAGTATTGACTTACCTTGGTTAAACACAGTAGGGTCTTGGTAATCTTGAGCTTGATCGAAGTGGAGGTCTCCCGCGTCTTCGAACCCTAATTGGACGAACGTACTGGAAAAAGGCACAACAGTAGAGAGAGTAAATAAATAAAAAACACATAACAAATGAACTCCAAATTAAACAAGACCAGTGTCATTAGCAAGATCTTGAATTTAGAAAATTTTAGCAACAAGTTTCATAATTTTTGGAGTTATAACGAAAGAGATATGAATTTTTGAAGTTTTTCTGTTGGATTTTTAATTGATAATAAAATTAAAAAAATGGAGAAGGCCTCGTGCTGACACGTGGCCCTCAACACAGTGCTCGGTCCACCGCACAGTGCGTGGACCGGGTTTACACGCACTGGTCCCTGGGGGGGCGTGCGTAGTCCCGGGGGGAGGCGAGCAGTAGTACTGGGGGGCGAGCGGTAGTACGAGGGGAAGCGGTAGTACCGGTGGGGAGGGAGGGCGGAAGTACCAGGAAGAAGGAAGGGCGCTAGTATCGGGGGGGAATAGACGGTAGTACCGGGGGAAGAAGCACCGAGAGCTTGCCTCTCGGCCTGAAGGGGGGAGAGAGAGGAGGGCGAGGAGGGGAAGGCGAGAGGGCTCTTATAGCCGAGGAGGGTAGAAAAAGCCGTGCAGAGCGAGGGAGAGTCTTAGGCGGTGTCTTGGCGGCGGCCGAGCGACGCGGTGTGTGGCTCTGGCTGGCAAAGTGGCGCGCAGAGTCGTTTGTCAGGCGGCACAACATGAGACGGCGTCTTGGAGGAGGAGAGAACGGGGAGAAGAAGCCGAGTGGAATTACCGGAGGGGGCGGCGAGAAAAAAATAAGAAGGGAAGAGGAGAAAATGGCCGGGCAAAGCGGTAGGGGTCGAAAATTGGGTCGGGAGCAGGCCAGGAGGATAAAAAAGAGGGGGAAGATGGGCCGAAAGGGGAGGGGTGAAATCGGCCGGCCCATGAAGAAATGAGAAGGGGAAAGTGAAATTGAAAAAGGGCCCAAAAAATTGAAAAGGTGAATTAAAACTTGAAATTGAATTCGGGAATTTTGTAGGAAGATTTGAAACACCAACTCGAACTTGGATAAAAGCTAGAAGTTTTTCAAATTAAGTTAATTTGGAAATACAAATGAAAATCGAAAACCGAATAGTAGTTACTATTTACTGTCCGAAAACGGGATGTTACACAAAAATAGAAAGAGAACCATCATGTCAGTCAATTTCAAAAATAGAGTTTGAGTTTGAACAAAGAAAAGTTACTAAAGAGGACGTCAAAGAACTTATATTTAGGGAGATATTGGAGTACCGCCCTCAACTTTTCAAGGATTCCGTGAACGGCTCTCATAAAACAAGCTTTCGATATCCTAGGTTTTTACCTTGACATATCTTTTAGTTCATGTTCCCTCTGTTATGTGGTTTATATGTGTGGCTTTGTATATGAAGTTGCATGGGCCATTCCACAAGATTAAAACAAAGCTAGGTGTATCAAGACTTCCAATCCAGTATATAAGCTATAGTGTCACAACCCCAAGTTAATTAATGATAATTAGTATGCATCTCACAGCATGCATATTGTTTTTGAAGCATTGCATCATTTATTGTACTTGAAAAATCTTAAACAAATATTAAACTTTAACCTAAATCAAATCCTCCAGAGAAAAATAGAAATAAGTATGTACAAAGACCTCTGTAAAATAATATATTCAAATACTATAATATTTATCATGAATAAATATGAATTTTCAAAATTTATAGAACTTAATTCACCTTTGATAAAATTCAAACCAAATTCTATTTAGCCCTGAGGTTTGGAATTTAAAATAAGCAAATAAAAAGTGAATAGTAATGCTTGAAAATTTATCTGGGTACTAGGTAATCCCAGTAACCCCTCTAATTAACTTCAGAAGTTTAGAAATTTATTTGCTCATTTTAGTGGCTTGGTCAAAGTGGAAACCAATGAAAATCAAACCAGTCAACTTTTTTACTAGCCACTATAATTCGACCACGATTTTGACCAGCTACTCGAATTCGACCACCATTTTGACCAATCTACTCGAATTCGACCGTCATTTCGACCAGCCTACAAAAATTCAACCAGCATTTCGACCACCTACTCGAATTCGACCACCTAGTCGATTTTGACCACCTAGTCGATTTCAACCACCTAGTCGATTTCGACCACATGCTCATTTTCGACCAGACCACCTAACCCGAGTCTGACCAAGGCCACTCGGTTCGATCGAACCAACTAAACACACTGCACCTGTGGATATCGTGAGGATATGTGCACGATCTCAGGATGATGAGTCAATTGGCAATGGCGTTGTTGGTTTGCAAAATCTCGCGTTTGGGTTTGCTCCAAGGTCGCGGACCACGGTGATCGGCCGGTGGTGTCGGCGGTCGACCGCGCGGAGGAGGAGTCCGACCGCCTTGGTGGCCGGTCCGACCGCCAAAATGAAAATGGGTTTTGAGCCGAGCCAAAATAGGTTGTGTAGGCAAGTGAGGGGAGTCTCCGGATGTGGTCCCATCATTTTGGAGCTCCGGTCAAAAGTTCTATTCGCTTGAAAATTCCGAAGGTTTGAATTTTGAGTTGAAAATTTGGCTAAGTCCTTTGACCGGTCCGACCGCCGTTGTGGGAGCGGTCCGACCAAGATGAAATCGGTCGGACCGGTCCTGTGGGGAAGGCCGACCGGGCCGAATGGCTTGAAGGTTGAGCCAAGTTTGCATTGATGTGGTTTCAATGTGGTTTGTGTTATGGTTATCAATGCTTTATTGATGTATATTGCATTGCGGAATCGACGTGGGTCAAGTTGTGAAGAACTTGTTCCGGAAGCGGTTTGTTTGTCTATTGTCGCGGTGGCTTGCGTGTCAACGACGTCAACGGTGAATGGATCGACTACGCTTGGAGAGCCGAGGTCCGTAACGATCATGGATACCGGTGAGGTCGTGTGACTCAAGCATGGTGCGAGATGGGCAAGATGGATCGAACGGGTGGTTGGTGCGGTGGTTGGATCAGCGGTGCGGATATCGGTGCAAGTCTCAGGAGGTTCCGATGGGATTCGGACAAGAGAGGCTTGGCGCCGATGAGAACCGCCGATCAACTCCACGCGTGGTGAAGCGTGCGATTGCTTCAACAGTTGAGAGTGTGGGTCCCATGTGTGAGTGGGTCCCAAAAAGTGGATCCCTAGTCCTCTCCTATAAATAGAAGGGGGGGAGATGTAAAACCCCTTTGAGGCATTCATTTGGTTTCCCCCTTGCCTTTTCTAGGGTTAGGGTTTGGAGAGGAAGAGAGGGAGAGATTGTATGCTCATTGGGTGAGCTCTTGTCCTCCTTGTTGGAGTGGCTTTGTAAGCATCTTGTGAGATTAATCAATCTTGTGATGCTTGCTTGTGAGATCATTTGTCTCCTCTTTTGTGTTCTTCTCTCATTTGAATGAATTTTATGCTTCCTTGATTCAAGTGTTTAAACTTGGTCTTTTGACCCTTTGTGTCTTGCTTTGATGTGTGGGAGTACTCCTAGGATCATCTAGACCATCAACCCCCACAAGCAAGTCTTGAATCAAAGTTTTTCATATTTCTAGGGTTTGTGCACTTCTTTGTCTAATCCTTGAGAGTTTGTTTCTGCAAAGTGGATTTGAGGGATCGTCGCTAGAAATAGGTCTCCAATATCATTAGGGAGGTGTGCTCGAAATTTGGTCAAGTTTCATTGGTTGAATCAAAAGTTGGATCAAATTTCGTTTTGGATTTGGGGTGGATTTTTCAAGATGGGTCGAACCGTCCGACCGGTCTTGTAACGGCGGTCCGACCGCCAGTATATTCGATCCAGATCGCTTCTAAGGTCGAACCGTTGCCCACCGGTCCGACCGCCGATTAGTTGCCGGCCGATCATTGGTTGAACGTCGGTCGATCCGCCCTTGGTAGCCGGTCGACCGCCGTGCCCGTGATCAACCCTTTGAGTTTAAGTCTCCACTTTTGGGTCGTGTGGTTGTCGGGGTGTGTCGAATTCAAACACAAGGCTTCTGTGTGCTTATCGATCTTCTTAGCTTTCATAGCTAAAGGAGTGAAGTTCGTGTTGAATTTGATTTAGGCGAGAAAGTTTTGAAAGCGCCTATTCACCCCCTCAGTCGCCTTTCCGGTCCTACAAGTGGTATCAGAGCCGGTTAGCTCTTCTCATAGATCTTAACCGGTCTTTGGAGCCATGGCGATCGAGCGATATTCAATCAGCCACATGTTTTGATGGAGTTGATTTTGCGTATTGGAAGGCCGAATGGAGGCCTACATCGAGGCTCAAGGGCACGCGATTTGGCTTAAGGTAAAAACCCTTATGTCGTGCGGTACCGATGATAATTTGATCACTCGGATGTGGAGAACAACAAACGGGCTCGGAATTTTTGATTCAAGGCCTTAGTCGATCGGAGTTTGAGCGTGTCGCTCATTTGCGATCTGCTCATGAGATCCGGCGGACTCTTTGTGATTATCACGAGGGTCCATGCGATCAAGGAAGTGAGATGAACCGACTTAAGAAAGCATACTCCAAGATCGAGCAAAGACACGGTGAATCTTTAGATGAGCTGTGGGGGAGATTTTCTAAAATTCTTCATGATCTCATGTTGTTGATCTTGTATTTTACGAGTCGAAAATGCACGCGATTTTGGGTGCTTTAGATGTGAAGGTCCGGGGATGAAGATCATCGCCATCAATGACAACATCACATGAGTGAGCTTACCATGGATAAGCTTTACTCTAGGTTGAAGACGCATGAGATTGATTTTATCTCGCGTCTCCCCAACAGAGCCGATGGCTTTAGTGGTTGACAAATCGAGGGTAGATATCTTGATTCCTTTAATGTTAGCTCATCTGGATTTTCTTTGTCCGCTTTGCATTCTTTGAGCGATGAGCAACTTGAGAGACTACCTGAAGATGACTTAGCCCTCCTATCCACAAAATTCACGAGAGCCTACAACAATGTGAGGAGTAGGAGGAGAGGTGGACCTGTCACTTGTTTCGAGTGTGGTGAGCCCAACCACATTCGTTCTAGATGCCCCAAGCTGAAGGGCAAGGAGGAGAAGAAGTCACAAAGGCATTCTCAAGCGAGGGATGCTAAGTCCAAGAAGACAAACTATCGCAAGTTTGTCAGCCGAGTCCTTGAAGCTCTAGAAGATGTGAGCATGCATGATGTGGACTCGGAGGTGGAGGACGACGAGAGTGACTCCCGTGGCAAGAAGAAGGCACGTGATTTCACTGGCATGTGCTTTATGGCTAAAAACAGCCACGACAGCGACTCCTCCAACAGCGAGGATCCTTTTAGCGATCCCGATGAGGTATGCCCTTCACTTCCTGACATGAAAAGGGCTTTAGTGCTTGCTGAACAAAAATTGCATAAGCAAGCTAAAGTGATCAAGAAACAGGATACTATGATTGATAATTTGAACCTAGAAGTGGTTAGGCTCAAATCCATTAATCCTGATGATTTCTGTGATTCATGCTCTAGCTTGCTTAATGAATTGTCAAGCTTAAATGATGCTCATTCCTCTGTTGAAAAACAATTGGAAAATGCTCTTGTCGAACTAGAAGCTCTCAAGTCTAGTTCTGTTTGCATGGATGCCATTCCGCTTGGTGTGACTGCTTTAGATGCTATTCCTTTAACTTGCTCAAACTATGCTTTACTAGAATTGAAATTGGATAGCTCTTTGAAAGAATTGCAAAAGTTTGATGCTAGTCACACTTGTTCTCATTGTAAGAATAATCGAATTAAAATGCAAGAGATGACTGAAATGGTTGCTTATTCTAGAATTGCCTCTTGTGAAAATTGCCCTAAGCTTACAATTGAGATTGAAGCTTTAAACAAGACTCTTGAAGAGAAAGATAAAATTGAAAGATCCATGTCTCTTACTGCTTCCAAGAAAGTTATTGATTCTTCCTCTTGTATGTTGCATGCTGAAATTGAAACTGCTATTGGTAAGATACAAGAGGCTTTTAGAGTCAAATTTAAGGAGCAGTTGAATAGGATTGGAGAGTCCTATTGTGTGTCTTGTGAGGCTCTTAAAGTGGAAGTGGATCTTCTTAAGAGCAAACATGTTGAGGCAATCGATTCTAAAAAGTGCTCCAATTGTGGAGTTTTGGCAAAAGAGAACGATTACCTCAAAATGACTCTTGAGAGGTTTTCTAGTGGGAAAAAGAAACTCAACTTGATTCTAGACCAATCCAAGGTGAGTGTGAAAAACAGTGGCCTAGGTTTTAAGTCCCTAGAGCTTTTCAAGAATCTCCCACCAAAGATTGCTAGAGTTGTGAAAAGTGGTTTGGTTGAGCAAGAATCTTCTTTGACTTCAAAGGTTGTTCCTAAAGCTGTAGGTTCTGCTCAATCTCTTTCTAGCAAGAATGGTGCTTCATCTCACCATGACGGACCCCTCAAAAGGTCAAGTACCATTGCACCTTCTGCAAGAAAGAGGGCCACACGGTTGAGTTTTGCTTCCGGAGAGCAAAAATTGAGAGGAAAGAGAGAATGAGCACTTTGAGATTCATTAGAGGAGTCTCTTCTTGGTTGTAGTCTCTAGAGCCAGCGACCCATTCAACAGTACTCACTTATAGGCCTAGGTCTCAGAGATTTCTGTTGACTCTTTTGGTGGGTCCAGCAAAGAAGTGGTTTAGGATATCGTGAGGATAGACCACGGGTAGCACCTAGGCAGGGGAGTATCGGTCTTTTGGTAGATCGTTTTGGAGAGGTCCAGGTGGTGCTCATGGGCATTCTTATGATTTTGTGCCTGATCATTTTTCTGCTGCTCCTTTTGCTATTCCCAGGCCTCATCCATCTCAGTACTGGACTCCTAGAACTTTTATCTCAAATCCCAGTACTGAGGCATGGATGTTTTGAGGGAATTTGCTCTTTTTGCATTCATTGTATCATAATGCATTTTTATTTCAAATGTCTTACATTGCATAATAAAAATTATGGAGCTTTGATTACTATCCTTGTATGACTTGATTTCATTCTCTCTACCTTGTCATATCAAGTGTTAGTCTGCTAGACTTCTTTTATGGCTCTTCGTGTTTTATCTTAGCTTTCTCCTTGCTAGCTTTATATCTGTGAGCAATTTGAATCAAATCATGTCTTGTTGGATCTTGTGTCTAGTTTTGCTCTAGTGATCCTTTTATGATTCTTGCCATGTCAAATAGGCTGATTTGAGTCTTGAACTTATTTTGAGATGAAAAATGAGCTTTTTTATCTTCTTAAGTTAGGCAAATGAAAAATGAGATTTTCTGTGCGAAAAAACTGATCTCACCAATCTTTTCTCATGAGACGGCTTGCCATTGCACTAGGCATGAACTCAGGGGGAGTTTTGGATGACCTAGACCACTCTTTTAAGCTTATCGCTTGAGATGGTCGCGGCAAGGCTTGAGATCTAGCACAGTGAAAAAAAAATCCTTTTAGGAAAATGCTCAAAATGCTAAGTGCTTGAGTTTTGCTTCAAAAGAATACTCTTGATGCTCAAAATGCCTCAGTTCTTGTTTTGAGTCTCTTTTTGCTTATAGACATGGCTTGACTCATTTTTGGTTGCTTGGAGTGAATCTATGATATTGAGCAACCTTTCATGATTTTAATTCTGTTAATCTCATATTGCTGCTATCTTGGTTTTAGCTTTGCAGTACATGTTTTGCCATGATTGAATATAGCGTCTACTCTTTATATGGCTTGGTATAATACTTGTACTGTCTCCATGTATAATGGTCATGGCTCCTTTTTACTAAAGTTCAAAAATAAAGTCATTCCTTCATGCTCTTTCTTTTTCATGCATCTTGATGAATTCATTGTCAAAGGGGGAGAAAGATTGTGAAGAAAATGATGTTGGAGCTTTTGGTTTCATACTCAAGGTTTAATATAAAAGAACTTCATAAAATAAAAATTTTGAACCTTTTGAAAATTTGTGATCATAGTGAGTTAAGTCTTGTGGTTCTATTGCCTTTTCCTAATTTCATTTGCAATTGAAAAATACTCACAATGATCAAAGGTCAAATAGAAAAATTGCCTTTCATTTGGACCTAAGTGAGATTTTTGGCTACTTTCTGGAAATTGAATCCTTTGGTGCTTTCATTGCCTTATCTCACTTGCCTATACTATTCTGAAGCCAGCTTGGTCGGTTCCTAAGCTTTTTCTTGCTTATGGACCAAGTTGTGCCTTTATGCGAAAACGCAATTTTTACTTTTCATTTCAAAACCACATTTTCTTGAAAATTGCCAATGTGTTCATCAAGGGGGAGATTGTGGATATCGTGAGGATATGTGCACGATCTCAGGATGATGAGTCAATTGGCAATGGCGTTGTTAGTTTGCAAAATCTCGCGTTTTCGGGTTTGCTCCAGGGCTGTCAGACCACAGGCGGTCTGACCGGTGGTGTCGGGCGGTCAGACCGCCCGTGGAGGAGTCCGACCGGCCTTGGTGGCCGGTCCGACCGCCAAAATGAAAATGGGTTTTTGGAGCTGAGCCAAAAATAGGTTGTGTAGGCAAGTGAGGGGAGTCTCCTGGATGTGGTCCCATCATTTTTGGAGCTCCCAGTCAAAAGTTCTATTCGTTTGAAAATTCCAGACGGTTTCGGAATTTTGAGTTGAAAATTTGGCTAAGTCCTTTGGACCGGTCCGACCGCCGTTGTGGGAGCGGTCCGACCGGCATGAAATCGGTCGGACCGGTCCTGTGGGGCGGTCAGACCGGCAATGGCTTGAAGGTTGAGCCAAGTTTGCATTGATGTGGTTTCAATGTGGTTTGTGTTATGGTTATCAATGCTTTATTGATGTATATTGCATTGCGGAACTGACGTGGGTCAAGTTGTGAAGAACTTGTTCCCGGAAACGGTTTGTTTGTCTATTGCTGTGCAGGTGGCTTGCAGGTCAACGACGTCAACGGTGAGTGGATCGGGACTACGCTTGGAGAGCCGAGGTCCAGAACGATCATGGATACCGGGTGAGGTCGTGTGACTCAAGCATGGTGCAGGATGGGCAAGATGGATCGAACGGGTGGTTCAGTGCAGCTGGTTGGATCAGGCGGTGCGGATATCGGTGGCAAGCTCTCGGGAGGTTCCGATGGGATTCGGACAAGAGAGGCTTGGCGTCGATGAGAACCGCCGATCAACTCTACGCGTGGTGAAGCGGCGATTGCTTCAACAGATTGAGAGTGGGTCCCATGTGTGAGTGGGTCCCAAAAAGTGGATCCCTAGTCCTCTCCTATAAATAGAAGGGGGGAGATGTAAAACCCCTTTGAGGCATTCATTTGGTTTCCCCCTTGCCTTTTCTAGGGTTAGGGTTTGGAGAGGAAGAGAGGGAGAGATTGTATGCTCATTGGGTGAGCTCTTGTCCTCCTTGTTGGAGTGGCTTTGTAAGCATCTTGTGAGATCAATCAATCTTGTGATGCTTGCTTGTGAGATCATTTGTCTCCTCTTTTGTGTTCTTCTCTCATTTGAATGAATTTTATGCTTCCTTGATTCAAGTGTTTAAACTTGGTCTTTTGACCCTTTGTGTCTTGCTTTGATGTGTGGGAGTACTCCTAGGATCATCTAGACCATCAACCCCCACAAGCAAGTCTTGATCAAAGTTTTTCATATTTCTAGGGTTTGTGCACTTCTTTGTCTAATCCTTGAGAGTTTGTTTCTGCAAAGTGGATCTGAGGGATCGTCGCTAGAAATAGGTCTCCAATATCATTAGGGAGGTGTGCTCGAAATTTGGTCAAGTTTCATTGGTTGAATCAAAAGTTGGATCAAATTTTGTTTTGGATTTGGGGTGGATTTTTCAAGATCGGTCGAACTGTCCGACCGGTCTTGTAACGGCGGTCCGACCGCCAGATATTCGCATCACAGATCGCTGGTCGAATCGTTGTCCACCGGTCCGACCGCCGATTAGTTGCTTGGTCGGATCATTGGTTGAACGTCAGTTAGACCGCCCTTGGTAGCCGGCCGACCGCTGTGCCTGAGATCAACCCTTTGAGTTTAAGTCTCCACTTTTGGGTCGTGTGGTTGTCGGGGTGTGTCGAATTCAGCACAAGGCTTACGCTGTGTGCTTACTGATCTTCTTAGCTTTCATAGCTAAAGGAGTGAAGTTCGTGTTGAATTTGATTTAGGCGAGAAAGTTTTGGAAAGCGCCTATTCACCCCCTCGATCGCCTTTCCTGGTCCTACAAGTGGTATCAGAGCCGGTTAGCTCTTCTCATAGATCTTAACCGGTCTTTGGAGCCATGGCGACTGAGCGATATTCAATCAGGCCACATGTTTTTGATGGAGTTGATTTTGCGTATTGGAAGGCCCGAATGGAGGCCTACATCGAGGCTCAAGGGCACGCGATTTGGCTTAAGGTAAAAACCCTTATGTCGCATCAAAGATGATAATTTGATCACTCGGATGTGGAGAACAACAACAGGCTCGGAATTTTTGATTCAAGGCCTTAGTCGATCGGAGTTTGAGCGTGTCGCTCATTTGCTGTCTGCTCATGAGATCTGGCGGACTCTTTGTGATTATCACGAGGGTCCATCGCGATCAAGGAAGTGAGACGAGAACCGACTTAAGAAAGCATACTCCAAGATCGAGCAAAGACCTGGTGAATCTTTAGATGAGCTGTGGGGGAGATTTTCTAAAATTCTTCATGATCTCCGCGCTGTTGATCTTGTATTTTCTGAGTCTGAAAATGCACGCCAGATTTTGGGTGCTTTAGATGTGAAGGTCTGGGGGATGAAGATCACTGCCATCAATGACAACACTGTCATGAGTGAGCTTACCATGGATAAGCTTTACTCTAGGTTGAAGACGCATGAGATTGATTTTATCTCGCGTCTCCCCACAACAGAGCCGATGGCTTTAGTGGTTGACAAATCTGAGGGTAGATATGCTGATTCCTTTAATGTTAGCTCATCTGGATTTTCTTTGTCTGCTTTGCATTCTTTGAGCGATGAGCAACTTGAGAGACTACCTGAAGATGACTTAGCCCTCCTATCCACAAAATTCACGAGAGCCTACAACAATGTGAGGAGTAGGAGGAGAGGTGGACCTGTCACTTGTTTCGAGTGTGGTGAGCCCAACCACATTCGTTCTAGATGCCCCAAGCTGAAGGGCAAGGAGGAGAAGAAGTCACAAAGGCATTCTCAAGCGAGGGATGCTAAGTCCAAGAAGACAAACTATCGCAAGTTTGTCAGCCGAGTCCTTGAAGCTCTAGAAGATGTGAGCATGCATGATGTGGACTCGGAGGTGGAGGACGACGAGAGTGACTCCCGTGGCAAGAAGAAGGCACGTGATTTCACTGGCATGTGCTTTATGGCTAAAAACAGCCACGACAGCGACTCCTCCAACAGCGAGGATCCTTTTAGTGATCCCGATGAGGTATGCCCTTCACTAGGGCCGTTTTGGGCCTAATAGGGCCATGTAAGCGTGACGAGGACGAAGCCCAGGTTGTGTACACCTCTTTCTACGGCCGCACAACCCTAGGTCAACCTCCTCTCGCCCCCCATTATATACAGTAGCCGCCATAGATTAAGGGGGTTTTTATTCGAGAGTATTCTGCTTAGCAGTCTCGCCGCACGTTCAGTTGAGGAACCCCACATTGTGAGCTTCATCTTTATTCACAATACAATATCAAATTGCATCTTCTACTTTCTTGCTTGTGTTCTCGATTCGCATGCAGGAGATAGCCTTCTTGGCGAGGTCAATCACGTTCGGCACGGTTGATAACCATTGGAGCAGTGGTGTAGTGATTGCGAGGGGTTCAATCTGTTTGGTCGGAGCCTTTGGATCATCAACGTCGAGATCTCCACAATCGACTTATCAATACCTTTTGGAAGATCAGGCCACAGAGTTATCAGTTGGTATCAGAGCAAAAGTTGCCCGTTAGGTAATCATAATTTTTCTCCATTTTAGATTAGTTGTTTTCCATCATCCTAAAGCTCTAGAAAATTGCCCCACAAAAATATTTTTTGTTCGTCGTGTTCTTCCGCTGTCCCATCACCCATTGTGCCTTTATAATTTCTGTTCTTTGTTTAGCATTGTTGAATTAGTGTCATTTGTCTAAGTCGTGTTGCTAGTTTAGATTCATATTTTTGGTCTCTAGTCAACACCATCGCCTGCCGTACCACCATCCATCCTGGCCGCGCCACCACCTACTCGAACAACCCCCCCTTTCGACGATCTCCTCGAGTTCGACCACTTCATCGTGATCGACCATCTACTCGTCTCCACCCCGACAACTATATTTGTTTCTTGTTGCTCTCGGACACCCCACGCACTCATCATATCGTGCCTGCCACACAAAGTCGGAGAAGAATTTCCATAGCCGAACGAAGCTAGCCAAAGTTCAGAGAGAGAGAGAGATAGAGTATCTTTAAATTACTTGTATACCCCTGCCTTCTACAATAAGTTTGTGACCCATATATATCCATAGACCCAGAAGAGGGTTTTTGAAGAGTTTTGAGTCAATGTCACATTCGCAAAAAAAAGAGGAACCCTAGGTTGGGTTTCGGCAGTCAAAAAAAAGAGAGAAGAAGAAGAAGCAAATCGACCACCCCCAGTGAAGAAGAATCAAATCAACCACCCCCAGTTGGTCTATGACCATTCCCAGCCTTGTATCCTTTGAATCCTTTGTATCTAGTCCTTGTTATCGATCAGTATTGTGCTAGGGCTAGGGACACATTTTAGACTAGCAATCGTGACAGGCACTTTGGACGCTTATTCAACTTTGCTAATCAGGTTACAGTTTTTGCTAATCCTTGCTACATATTGTGCCTTCCGAGCACCACCTACTCTTGATCATAACAGGTCCCCTCTTGCAATAATACCCACTCTCGACACGGAATCACGAACCAGCCACTAGTTGTACCACCTGCTGTGTTGGTAAGAACACTTGTAAGAGTGTGGTAAGACACTTGAGAGTGTGTGTTTCCACCTTCCATCACCTAGTAGTTGATAGGGATAATACCTTTGTGTTGTCTTTTATTTTCTGCTAACCATGACAGGTGAGACGTCTGATGAGAAAGAGTGTGTTGTAAAGGGAGAGCTCATGACGCTCTTGGATGAACAACGCACTACCATTAATGGGGACATCGGCGGGAAGCTTCAAGCTACCACGATCACATTGCAGCGCTCAATCAACGATAGTATTGCAGCGCTCACTACACGCCTTGAGAGAATGGTGAACCGGCCACCAAACATTAGACGTGAGTATGATCACGACGCAACCCAAGATCTTGAGGAGGGAGATGATAATGAGAGGAGAAACCGTGATACCGGCGCTGTGTTTGCTGACCAAGATGCACGTCAATGACACCGCCAACATCACAACCGTCATGGTATGGGAGCTAATAATTTTCAACACTACAATGCTCGTGCTAATGATGACCCATTTGCTAAAGTTAAATTTACCATACCATCTTTTGTAGGTATTTATGATGCTAAAATTTATCTAGATTAGGAGATGACAGTTGAACAAAAATGTAATGCCCATCTAGTTTCTGAAGTGCATAGAGTCAGACAAGCTACTAGTGAATTTAAAGATTTTACTATCATTTGGTGGAATCAAGTGGTTAATTCTGGCTTAACACCTGATACATGGGATAGATTGAAGGTAGCTATGCGTGCTAGATTTGTTCCTCCTGCTTTTAAACGTGATATGTAAGAAATTACAGCGCTTATATCAAGGTAATAAATCTGTCAAGAAATATTATCAAGAACTACAAATAGGCATGCTGCGTTGTAATGTTGTTGAGGATGAGGAGGATAAGATGGCTCGTTTTTATGGTGGTTTAAGGCGTGAGATTCAGGATATAGTTGATTACAAAGACTATAATGATATTAATAGGTTGTTCCAGCTTACTTGTTTGGCAGAAAAGAAAATGCAGGGTAGACAACAAAGGACTAGGAGCAACTTTGGCAGTACGTCTACATCGAGATCAACGTCGGGACAAGCCAAGACAGCCCCACCTCATGATTTTCGGTCTGCTGCCCCCTTTGTGAGTAGGACGCGTTCGGCAGCACCATCTTCACTGTCACACGCACCCGAGACGAGCAAATCTACTAGTGTGCAGGCACCAGCGCAGAGCTCTTCATCGGTTGCTTCCACAGGTCATACAACATGAATTGTGTGCCACCGTTGTAAAGGAATGGGCCACTTCATGAGAGATTGCCCAAGTCAGCGAGCGTACATTGCGACAGAAGACGGTGGTTACATAAGTACTAGTGATATTGAGGATGAATACGTTCTTGCAGCTAACCTTGCAGGTAATGATGATGAACATGAGGCAGATAGCGATGGTGAGAAAATTTTAGGTGCCACTGCTACGGAGAATTATAGAACTATAATTGTGCAGCGAGTATTGAGCACTCAAAGAGAGCAAGAGGAAAAGCTACAACGTCATAATTTGTTTCAGATGTTCCTTATCGTTAAGGATTGCCGTGTTCGTGTCATAATTGATGGCGGAAGCTGCAATAACTTGGTGAAGTCAGGATTGGTCAAGAAGGTTGGCTTGACCACACGTGCGCATCCTCACCCATACCACATTCAGTGTTTCAACAACAGCGGTAAGGTGAAGGTAACACAATCCGCGAGAGTGCATTTTTCCATTGGTTCCTACCATGATGTTACTGATTTCGACGTAGTACCTATGCAAACCTGCTCTCTTTTATTAGGTCATCCATGGGAATTTGATACCGATGCAACTCATCATGGTAGAAGTAACAAATACACTTTTATGCACAAAGGAAAGAAAATAACTTTGCTGCCTTTGACGCCTACTGAAATTGTGAATTGTGATAAAGAGCTAGGTGAAAATGAGAAGAAAGAACTTGAACATGAATATGAAAATCAGCAAGTAGTGAAGAATATTTTCCCACCTAAGAAAGAGCGGTTGGCACCTAGTTTAAGGACCGAGGGAATTAAATTAAAGGGTTGTGTCATGCTTGCAACCAAATCTGATCTTGCTGAAATTTTTCATCATGATATGCCATGCTATGCTTTGATATGTAATGATGTTTTATTTTCACTTGATGATATATTTAGCTCTTTGTCATTTGCTGTCACTAACCTTTTGCAGGCATATGAGGATGTGTTTCCAGCTAAAATACCCCCGGGACTGCCACCTATTAGAGGGATTGAACAACAATTGATTTAATTTCAGGACGACTTTGCCAAACCATGCGGCGTATAGGACCAATCCAGAAGAGACAAAGGAAATTCAATGACAAGTCCAAGACCTTTTGGACCGAGGGTACGTACGGGAAAGCCTTAGTCCTTGTGTTGTTCTTGTTCTTTTGGTTCCCAAGAAAGACGGCAGCTGACGTATGTGTGTTGACTGTAGAGCCATTAATAATATCACAATACGGTATCGTCATCCCATTCCTAGGTTATACGGTATGCTTGATGAGTTGAGTGGTTCTATTCTTTTCACAAAGATTGACTTGCGTAGCGGATACCACCAGATTAGAATGAAATTAGGAGATGAATGGAAAACAACATTTAAAACTAAGCTCGGACTATATGAGTGGTTAGTGATGCCTTTTGGTTTAACTAATGCACCTAGCACTTTCATGCGTTTGATGAACGAAGTTTTGCGTGCTTTCATTGGAAAATTTATGGTGGTTTATTTTGATGATATTCTGATCTATAGCAAGTCATATGAAGAAAACATGGATCATTTACGTGCTATTTTTAATGTTTTGAGAGGTGCACGTTTGTTTGGTAACCTTGAGAAGTACACCTTTTGCACGAATCGAGTCCCTTTCTTGGCTATGTTGTTACTCCACAGGGCATCGAAGTTGATCAAGCCAATATCGTCACTATCCAGAGTTGGCCGCCTCCTAAAACGGTCACACAAGTGCGGAGTTTTCTAGGGCTCGCTGGTTTCTATCGGCGTTTTGTTCGGGATTTCAACACCCTCGCTGCACTGTTGAATGAGCTTACAAAGATGGGAGTTTCTTTTACTTGGGCCACCATACAACAACATGCTTTCGACGCTCTCAAAGATAAGCTAACACACGCCCCTTTGCTTCAACTTTTCGATTTCAGCAAGACTTTTGAATTAGAATGTGATGCTAGTGGCATAGGTCTTGGTGGTGTGTTAATTCAAGAAGGAAAATCTGTTGCTTACTTTAGTGAAAAATTAAGTGGTCCTAGTTTGAACTATTCTACCTATGATAAAGAATTATATGCTCTAGTTCGAACTTTGGAAATATGGTAACATTATTTATGGCCCAAAGAGTTTGTAATACATTCTGATCATGAATCTTTGAAGCATATTCGAAGTCAAACCAACCTGAACCACAGACATGCTAAGTGGGTTGAGTTTATTGAGTCTTCTTCCTACGTTATTAAATATAAAAAGGGCAAATAAAATGTGATAGCTGATGCTTTGTCTAGGAGATATACTATACTTTCACAACTTGACTTCAAAAATCTTTGGATTAGAGACAATAAAGGAGCAATATGTGTATGATGTTGATTTTAAAGATGTGTTTCTAAATTGTCAAGAGGGAAAGGGTTGGAATAAATTTATGGTGCATGATGGGTTCGTGTACCGTGCTAACAAGCTATGCATTCCAGCTAGCTCCGTTCATCTTTTGTTGTTACAGGAGGCGCATGGAGGAGGTTTGATGGGTTACTTCAACGTGAAGAAGACCGAGAACATTCTGACCCACCACTTTTATTGGCCAAAGATGACGCGTGACGTCGAACGCTTCATTGCCCGCTGCATCACGTGCCAAAAAGCTAAGTCACGACTTAATCCTCATGGTTTATACATGCCTCTTCCTGTTCCAAGCATACCTTGGGAAGATATTTCTATGGACTTTGTTTTAGGGCTTCCTAGAACAAAGAATGGGAGGGATAGTATTTTTTTGTCGTGGATAGATTCTCTAAGATGGCTCGTTTTATACCATGTCATAAAAGTGATGATGCTACAAATATTGCTGATTTGTTCTTTAAGGAAATTGTTCGCTTGCATGGTATTCCGAATACGATAGTTTCAGATCGTGGTGTTAAATTTCTTATTCATTTTTGGAGAATCTTGTGGGGTAAGTTGGGGACTAAACTGTTATTTTCCACTACTTGTCATCCCCAAACCGATGGACAAACTGAGATTGTCAATAGAACTTTGTCCACTATGCTTAGGGCTGTGCTTAAAAAGAACTTATTAATGTGGGAGGACTGCTTGCCTCATGTGGAGTTTGCTTATAATCGTTCGCTGCATTCTACGATAAAGAAGTGTCCTTTTGAGATTGTTTATGGATTCATCCCTCGTGCGCCTATCGACTTGTTACCTCTTCCAAATTCGAAGAAAGTAAATTTTGATGCTCAACAACGTTCTGAGTTGATACTAAAGATGCATGAGACAACGAAAGAGAACATTGAGATTATAAATGCTAAGTGTATTATTTGAGAACTCTATGATGCTGCCTGACGGAGATGATTTACTTGTACTTGGGAATCTAGGACTACGACCAGTTCAGAAAGGTCTACGACCAGTTCAACAGGGTCTACGACCACTTCAAGAAGGCCTATGACCAGTTTCACCAGTACTCGGCGAGCCCAGGACTCGTTGGGAGCAATCTACGATCAGAGAAGCGAGCACAGTACTCGTTGGACACAATCTACGACCAGAGATAGCATGGACTCCTCCAGACCATCCCAGGACCAGTACGACGACCAGGTCTTCGACCAGAGATGTGATGCGTCACCGTTTTGGGCCTAATAGGGCCTTGTAAATGTGACGAGGTCGGAGCCCAGTTTGTGTACGCCTCTTTCTACAGCCGCACAACCCTAGGTTGACCTCCTCTCGGGCCCCCTATATATATACAGTAGCCACAATAGAGGGGGTTTCTTTGAGATTATTCTGCTTAGCAGTCTCACCGCACGTTCGGTTGAGGAACCCCACATTGTGAGCTTCATCTTTATTCGTAATACAATATCAGCTCGCATCTTCTACTTTCTTGCTTGTGTTCTCGATTCACATGAGGAGATAGCCTTCTTGGCGAGGTCAATCGCGTTCGGCACGGTTGATAACCATCGGAGCAGTGGTGTAGTGATTGCGAGGGGTTCGATCTGTTTGGTCGGAGCCTTTGAATCATCAACATTGAGATCTCCACAATCGACTTATCAATACCTTTCGGAAGATCGGGCCACAGAGTTACAATGGTTATGGACAACACTTGGTTTTGAATGACATTATCATAGTCTCTTGATTAAAATTGGCATAGTTACAACTTGGTATTCGGCATGAACATGTGTTCATGCATTTTAGTTTATCAAAGTGGGCTACCAATTTGGTATTTGTTTGATCTATTTTTTGTCGATGTATAACTTTGTCACATATTTTACTTCTACTTCAAATCAGATTTCTAAATGGCAATTGTAAAATTAGCACGTGTAGGATGAAAATTATTGTGTTTTTCACAAAACTAAGTTACTAATGACATCCTTTGATTGCCCTATATACATAACTAATTTTTCCTTTGTGTAAGACTTGTGATTACATTTTGTACTTAACCCGGTTGCTGCAAATTCGAGTGAAGATGATTCCACGCCCAATGAGTTCGTTAGCGCCGATTTTGGCGAGCTAATGAATAATGTTATTCTTTAACCCCCAGTTGGTTGCCATGAGTTATGGGGCACACCATTGCTGGACTTTGTTTTCTTACTTCCACTGCTACTTAATTGAATTTGGCCGGTCGGCCCTTTTGTAATAGATGTAGACTTGAACTACTATGTTGTATGTCGTTCAATATGTCAATGTATGAATGTTGTATGACTGTGATTGATGTTGATGAGGGTATGAACGTGTTGGTCGCTCATCTTGGGAGCCAACACGGTTGCATACCCGCTGTGTTTGAATTCCCTTTTAACTTGTTTAAATGTGGACTTGGACCGTTTGGAGAACCGGTCATCATGTAGTGCTTGTAGAGGAGCAGTACGCATGATCACTAGGGCTCTAGTTTCGGTCAGGATTCCCTACTTAGATGGAGTTAAGATGGAATTCAGTTACTTAAGGCCTATAGTTATTTTCATAAGACCAGGAAGGCCTCGGTCTTATGAAAATAACCCGGGGGTCTCCTCAGCGTTGGTATCAAAGCCATACTAACTGTAGGTTAGAAATAGCATTGGCGTTAGTGTTAGAAAGTCTTTTGATCAAAATATTTTAAATTGTCAAATCAATTTCAGAAAGTTTAAGTTATGAATATTTTTTATTCCTTATCCATCCTAGTCTCTAATTATTACTCCACTATTCATTGGACTTGTGCAAAATATTTTTCCATTGCTTATCTTTCTTTTTCAAAAATAGACACGCTAAAAGTCACCGGGAAGAGCAATGGTGAAGGGATGAGAAGACGTTGTCGTACTACAATATTAGGATTAAGATAGGGATTATTCTTATATTATAACCACCGTAAATATATTCCTTATCTTGTAGAAGTTAGATTTTGTATTATGATCATTCACTCTCTTTCGTTCCAAATAGTTGTGCATCGCCTACGAGCAGTATGTATAGCAATTATGCTAGAAAACTATCATTTTCTTTAATGGATCTTGTACTAGCTCTAGTGCCTTCGTACATCCATTTGGTGTTAAGTTTTTGTGCATTTTATGTCATTATGCATGATAAATTAAGTAGTATACGCTCGCTGTCCAGAAATTCGTTCGTGCTTGTTGAGCGTATCTTTCGTCTGTGGCTAACCATCCTGGTAGCAACGGGGTGGCAGGGGCTACCACTCGTTCAAGAGCTCTACAAGAAGAGGGATCACCAACCCCTGAGATTCATCGCACTATCGCATGTTTCGGATGTAGCAAGGAGGGCCACTTTGTGTCCCGTAGCCCCGAGAATCGGCAAACCCGATGTGTTTGCTTTAGCTGTGGTGAAGTGGGGCACTTTGCTAAAAGTTGCAAACTAAGGGAGTCAAACGGGGCAATCTTGAAGGTCAAGGCCTATCAACGCTGTGGTAAGGAAGGATATTATATCAACCAGTGCACTACAAATTATCCCAACTGCAACGGAGACCACCCCCAGGAGACTGTTTGACTAGAAAAGTCACTTGTTTTCTCTACAAGGGACACGATCACTGTCCCAAGGAGTGTCATCTACACCGGATGATCACCAAGTTAGTTGAACTGCAACAACGGCTTTTCCACGCAGCTGTAAGCATCGCAACCACTGGAGCCGCCATGGAAACGGCCCCTGACCAAGAAGGCACATAAGGCAGCCTGGATTTTGTATTGACACCTTCTGTATCCTTAGACCTAGTCAATACATTGGGGGACTCACATGATCAAAGTAATAAATTTAGTGTGTATTAATGTTATATTGGGAATTGATTGGCTATCAAAAAACCAGGGGCAAATCGATTGTGCTCAGCTATCAATTTCAGTCACAAGCAAAGACGACGATCAAGTCATTTTTGTACCAAAAGTGAGCAGTGCTCATCTTTATGCCCTGGAAGTTAGTAGTGGTATGCAAATATTCATATGTATTCCCCGAAGAACTCCCAGGCATGCCCCCAGATCGTGAAGTTGAGTTCGTGATTGAGCTTGCACCTGGTACTGCGTCAATTTCAAAACGGCCGTATCGGATGCCTCCCAATCAGTTGGTAGAATTAAAGGAGCAACTAAATGAGCTTCAATATAAGGGTTTTATTTAGCCGAACTCCTCGCCTTGGGGAAGCCCAGCCATATTTGTCAAGAAGAAAGATAAGAGTTTGTGGATGTGTGTTGACTATCGTCCGTTAAACAAAGTCACTGTCAACAAGTATATGCTTCTGCGGATTAATGATTTGTTCGACCAGCTGACCGGAGCCCAAGTATTCTCCAAGATTGACTTGAGATTGGGCTATTATTAGATTAAGGTCAGAACTGAAGACATACCAAAGACAGTTTTCTCTACTCACTATGGTCTGTACAAATACAATGTCATTTCCTTCGGCCTAACAAATGCTCCGGCCTACTTCATGAACCTCATGAATTCAGTTTTCATGGAGTACCTGGACCAGTTCATCGTCATGTTAATCGATGACATCCTCATCTACTCCATGTTCGATGAAGAACACGAGCAGCACTTGCGGCTTGTGTTAGAGAAACTTCGTCAACATCAACTCTATGCAAAATTTAGCAAGTGCGAGTTTTGGCTTCATGAAATTAACTTCTTGGGTCATGTGCTATCCAAGGGTGGTGTCGTTGTTG
The DNA here is from genome assembly GCA_036346395.1 of Hsuehochloa calcarea. Classification (NCBI taxonomy): domain Eukaryota; kingdom Viridiplantae; phylum Streptophyta; class Magnoliopsida; order Poales; family Poaceae; genus Hsuehochloa; species Hsuehochloa calcarea. The sequence continues at coordinate 45,169,953 of CM070609.1, read as the reverse complement.
ACCCTAGCAAAGTGCAAGATGTACTTGACTGGAGACAACCCAAGAGCATCACCGACATCCGTAGTTTTCTCGGACTTGTAGGCTATTACCGCGGGTTCATTAAGAACTTCTCCAAAATGGCGAGACCGATGACCCAACTATTAAAGAAGGAGAAAAAAGTTCTAATGGTCAGTGGAATCTGAGGAAAGCTTTCAGATCTTGAAAGAGCACCTGACCAAAGCTCCAATATTCATCCTGCCGGATATTCACAAGAGCTTTGATATTTACTGCGATACTTCTCGCTAGAGACTCGGTTGTGTGCTTATGAAAGAGGACTGAGTTGTGGCATATGCATCGAGGCAATTGAGGCCTCACAAATCCAATTATCCCACGTATGACTTGGAGCTAGCAGCTGTAGTCCATGCTCTGAAGATTTGGTGACATTACCTCATCGGTAATCGTTGCGAGATCTACACAGATTATAAGAGCCTTAAATATATCTTCACCCAAGCCGACCTGAACCTGAGGCAAAGAAGGTGGCCTGAGTTGATCAATTACTATGATATGGGACTCCATTATCACCCAGGAAAAGCCAACATAGTGGTCGACGCATTGAGCAGAAAATCTCAATACAACTGTTTGTCGGAAACACCTACTTCGGCAGGCTTGTGTGTTGCATTGCAACATCTGCACCTCGAAATAATCAAATAAGGATCTCTTGCTGCCCTAAATATTAAATTCACATTAGAGGACCAGATTAGAGAGGCCCAGACGACCGATTTGGAGGTGGCCAAAATTCAAGAGGATATGAAGCAAGGCAAAGCCAAATGCTTCACCAAGGATGCGCAAGGCGCCCTATAGTTCGGGAACAGTTTGGTGGTTCCATTTGATAGCACCTTGAGGGAATTGATCCTCAAGGAAGCTCATAACTCTCAATTCTCCATCCACCCAGGAAGTACCAAGATGTACCAAGATCTAAAGAAAAGACTATGTTGGAGCCGAATGAAGCAACAAATCACACCGTATGTTGCTGAGTGCGATATGTGTCAAAGAGTTAAGGCCGAGCACTTCAAGCCAGTGGGTACACTCCAACCACTACCCATTCCCAAGTGGAAATGGGAGGAAGTCAGGATGGACTTCATCACCGGACTTCCAAGGACTCAAACCGGGTCCGGTTCCATATGGGTAATTGTTGACATTTGACGAAGGTTCCCCATTTCATCCCCGTCAAAACCACTTTCAAGGGGAGTAAGTTAGCGGAGCTTTCCATCTCAAGGATAGTTTGTCTCCACGGTGTACCCAAGGTGATTGTTTCAAATCAAGGCTCTCAGTTTATGTCTAACTTCTGGAGATGCCTACGTCAAGCAATGGGAACCAACATATCTTTTAGCACCGCATACCACCCGCAAACGATGGACTAACTGAAAGTGTGAACCAAATTTTAGAACACCTTCTCCGAGCATGTGTGCTATCCTATGACATGAATTGGGAGAAGTGCTTGCCGTTTGCAGAGTTCTCCTACAACAATAGCTTTCAATCGAGCACACAAATGTCACCTTCCGAGGTGTTGTATGGGAGAGCTTGTGGGACACCTTTAAACTGGTCTGAGACGAAGGAGAGACCATTCTATGGTCCATCCTTGGTGGAGGACCCCGAAAAGCAAGTTCGTGTGATCCGGGAGCAACTTCGGACGGTTCAATCTCATTAGAAGTCGTATGTCGATCGTCGTCGTCGTGAGTTGAATTTTGAGGTGGAGGATTGGGTTTACTTAAAGTATCTCCAACGAAAGGAACACATCGTTTTCAAATCAAAGGCAAATTGGCACCTCACTACATCGGGCTATTCTAAATTCTAGCGAAGCAAGGATCGATGGACTATCAATTGGAGTTGCCACCATCACTCTCAGATGTGCACGACGTGTTCCATGTCTCACAACTGAAGAAGTTCCTTTGAGTCCCAACCGAAGCCACTGAGTTGGAAGAACTCGACTTGTAACCCGATCTTTCTTATCGGGAACACCCGATTCGCATTCTTGAAGAAATGGAGCACAAGACGAGGAATTGAAACATCAATTTCTTAAAAATTAAGTGGAGCAACTATACTGAGGATGAAGCAACTTGAGAGCGTGAAGACCGGATGCGAACCGAATGTCCCGATCTTTTCCTTCTCCTTGAAGTGCCTTCAAATCAAGAAATGAAAGGTTAAACAAAGCAATGGAAAGGAAAATGTAATAGAAATGCTTTGTAACCTTGACTTTAATATCTTAGCACAATCTTAGAAGGAAATCAAAACAACAGATGTTGTATCTTTCTCTTGTAGTTTTTCGGTCCAGTTTCCGAACTAACGGAATCTCGGGGCGACATTCTTTGCAAGGGGGGAGGTTTGTCACAGCCCCAAGTTAATTAATGATAACTAGTATGCATCTCATCAACATGCATATTGTTTTTGAAGTATTGCATCAATTATTATACTTGGAAAATCTTAAACAAAGATTAAACTTTAACCTAAATCAATACCTCCAAAGAAAAATTGAAATAAGTGCTTACAAATACCTCTGTAAAATAATTTATTAAAATACTATAATATTTATCATGAATAAATATGATTTTTTCCTAATTTATAGGACTTAATTCACCTTTGAGAAAATTCAAACCAAGTTCTATTTAGCCTTGCGGCTTGGAGTTTAAAATAAGCAAATAAAATGTGAACAATAATGTTTGAAAATTTATCTGGGTACTAGGTAATCTAGTAACCTCTGTCATTAATTTCAAAATTTTAGTAATTTACTTGCTAATTTTAGTGGCTCGGTCAAAGTGCAAACCAATGAAAATCAAACCAATCAATTTTTTGACTAGCCTACTATTTTCGACCAGATACTCGAATTCGACCATGATATCAACTAGCTACTCAAATTCGACTACCATTTCAACCAACCTACTCGAATTCGACCGCCATTTCAACCAGTCTACTCGAATTCGACCGCCATTTCAACCACTAGTCGAATTCGACCACCTACTCAAGTTCGACAACCATTTCGACCAGCCTACTCGAATTCGAGTACCATTTCGACCACCTACTCGAATTTGACCACCTAGTCGATTTCGACCACCTGTTCGTTTTCGAACAAACCACCTAACCCGAGTCTGACCTAGGCCACTCGGTTCAATCGAACCAACTAAACGCATCGCGCCACTGGACTGGACCAAACCAACTTATTGCACAGACTACGCCCGAGCCCGGCTCGCGCTGCGCTGAGCCGCGGTCTCTGTGGGCCCACTTGTTGGGCCTTTCTCCCTCCTCGCGCTAGGGCCCACGCAGAGCTCCTGTGCCACGTGGCCGCGCCGTTCTACCACGGGCATCTTCACGCCATCAATTTGCTGCCCACTTCGACCAGTCCCGAAGCGTCGCCTCTTCACACAGCTTCCAATGCTGTCATTGTCCAAGGATAATACCCCCTCCTGCTTGTCCAGTCAGCTCATTCCTTCTCTCGGGGCTGAGAAGGAAGAAGCTCAGTCTTGCTCACCTCTCAAGTAAGCTTTGTTCCCTCACGTCCTTTTTCATTCTTCTTCAACGCCGCTTCCATCTTGACTAACGCCGGACCTTGCATTTGCTTGTAGACTTCGGAACACCTTCGTATCCACATCAGCTCTAGAGTGTGCACCCGAAGCCGCCTCTGTGCAAAGATCGCATCGGGTGAGCTTTCTCCTCGCCTTTGCGAGTCATCTTGTGTTCTAGTGACTAAGGACGAGATCCCCTCAACTCATTTCACTAATGCATTGTAAGAGCCTGCAAATTTCAAAGTTCCTCTGTTTCGGCCGAAGAACACCCCCTTCTTCCCGATGCTGATTAGGTAAGGCATTACCTAATTCAGCTTGTTTACACCATCTCCGTAGCATCCTTAAGCTAACCCGACACTTCATCTGCTTTCTCTTTGCACGGAGTGACCTCTCCACGTAGAACCGTTTCGCCGCCGTGGACCTTCTTCATCACCTAAATTCATCTAAAATCATAATCTAGCTACTGTAGAAATTTCATGCATTTTTCAGTACTTTGAATTTTTTGCCTTTTCTCGAGGTTTTCTTCGATGTTGTCTTTATATAGATTCCGAAGTGATCGGCGTAGAATCCTACACTACTGAGAGTGAACAACTCAAATACCAGTAAGGCAAGCATCATTTGAACTTTCTTTCTACATCATATTTATCTCAGTTTTTGACAAGTAGTGTTTTAAAATGCAATGATAATTGTTTGCATGTTATTTTAATATGTCAATATTTTTATGATGTGTGGTTAGTTATGTCCCACTCTTCATGTTATCCTTGTTAAATTACAGTACATATATTCTTAAGGATATATGGGTGTAATGATTTTGTATTGAGTGCTTAGCCATGCAAGTCTAGATGGCATTAGTACAATTAACGAGATTAAATCGTCGATCATGGGAAACACCTCATACTTTTCTTTTATGATTTGGTCCAAATTGTCATATCTGGTTAATTGAGTCTAAACTTTATGATTTCAAATGGTTTTTGGTCTGGACAAGAGGTTGTTAGTGAGGGTGTCTTTGTGCACGAGATCAGGTATGTGGTGGACTTGTCCAGACCGCTGAGGACCGAACTTTGGACTGTCGATTCCAAGTACAAATCATACTTCCACACGCAGGATATGGGTACCGTTTGGATAAGTAAGGGGTGAGTTTTATTGGGTTAAGCCCCAGGTGGTGTGAGGACACTTGTATTGATCATTTGTTCGTAGGAGCCGATACAATTTTCTATAATGTGCATGGGAGCACTATTTTTCTTTATTTACATTGTATCGGTATCTCCAACACAACTTGGGAGCCCGTTTAACAAGCGCTATTGGTCATTTATACTAAGTTTCGGGTTCATCTCACAAGGGGGACTCATCTCAATATGGCTTTCTTGCTAAACAACACCAAATCTTGATTTCCCCGGCCGACACACCATAGGAAGTGTGTTAATTCCTGAGGTTTACGGTCTAGTCGAGTCATGTGGGTAAAGTAGTATCCCCTGCAAGGATTAAACTATTCGAATAGCCGTGTCCATGGTTATGGACAACACTTGGTTTTGAATGACATCGTCGATAGTCTCTTGATTAAAATTGATATGGTTACAACTTAGTATTCGCGTGAACGGTTGTTCATGCATTTTAGTTTATCAAAGTGGGCTACCATTTTGGTATTTGTTTGATCTATTTGTTTATCAATGTATAACTTTGTCACTTGTTTTACTCCTATTTCAAATCTGATTTCTAAATGGCAATTGTAAAACTAGTATGTGTAGGATGAAAATTGTTGCGGCTTTCGCAAAACTAAGTCACTAATGCCATCCTTTGATTGTCTTACATGCATAACTTTTTTTTCTTTGTGTAAGACTTGCGAGTACATTTTGTATTTAACCCGGTTGCTGCAAATTCAGGTGAAGATGATTCCACACTCGCGAGTTCGTTAGCGCCGATTTTGGCAGCGCTAACGAATAGTGCTATTCTTTAACCCCCAGTTGGTTGCCATGGGTTATGGGGTACACCATTGTTGGACTTTTTTATCTTTCTTACTTCCGCTGGTACTTAATGATCTTAATTGAATTTGGCTGATCGGCCCTTTTATAATAGATGTAGAGTTGAACTACTGTGTTGTATGTCTTTTAATATGTCAATGTATGAATGTTGTATGACTGTGATTGACGTTGATGAGGGTATGAATGTGTTGGTCGCTGGTCTTGGGAGCCAATACGGTCGCATACCCGCTGTGTTTGAATTCCCTTTTAACTTGTTTAAGTGTAGACTTGGACCATTTAGAGAACCGGTCATCATATAGTGCTTGCATAGGAGCAGTATTTATGATCGCCGGGGCTCTAGTTTTGGTTAGAACTACTCACTTAGATGGAGTTTAGATGAAATTCAGTTACTTGAGGTCCATAGTTATTTTCAAAAGACAGAGAAATCTTCAGTCTTACAAAAATAACCCGGAAGTCCCCTCACATGGGGCCTGATCAGTGCTGACCATCTAACCATATACACAATGGTCTTCAGGGGTCGCTCTTCATTGTCAAGTGGTTTGTCACATTCCCTTCTATTTTCTTTTTTTTTATTGTTCTGCTTTGCAAAGGATTATGTGGCAAGAAGATGGTACCGAGCACCTGAATTGTGTGGCTCCTTTTTCTCCAAGGTAAGATCTTTAACTCTTGAACTCATAGTCTCATACAATCAAGATTAATGCTTTTGGAGCACTATATATGCAGGTTCACTATTGATGTTTCTAATGCATGAAATGGGTCACATGTTATATGTCTGTATTGATGTTTTTATTTTTCGTTAAAAAAATCTATAATCTACAGTTTGTGGTTAACGAAGTATACACAGTTAAGATGTAACCAATACAGTATAGTTTTTATTGATATTTCTCATTGTACTTGTTTATACATACAATTCTTCTGTCAACGCAAGCTATGAAGTAGGCTGAAAACTGGAGGAGTAACATTCCTGTAGAGAACACTATATTGTGAACTCCTTTTGCAATGCTTATGCTATAGGCTTCCATTTGTTATCTTTATGATAAGTGTCAATGTGTATGCAATACACTCCTGCAGTTGATATTTAGAGTATTTGGTGGCATATTCGCTGAACTTCTCACTGGAAGGCTACTAATTCCTGGGAAGAATGCTGTACACCAATTAGATCTTACAACAGATCTTCTTGGAAGTCCATCATCAGAAACCTTATCCCCGGTATGTTGACTTCATAGATATTATAGCACACACTTTTTTTATCCTTCAACCTCCTATTCGGTAACATTCAAGGACATACAGTTCTCTAACATGATGAACCAACGCATGCAACCTAAGTATTTCCTGGCCTTCTCATTTCGAATCTGCCAAGGTCATAGATAGCAGAAAGGTGATTATCTTTTGTGCCCTTAATGTACGAATGCGAAATATGTAGAAGAAAAAGCAGCACAAATCATGAAAGAAATAACTAAGTAGAGCTTGAAGGAAATAATTTACTGGCTTGCAATGGACCTTTATTAACAAATTGGTGCATCAAGAATGAAATATGATAGATGCTTAGAACTGCTTTACAGTTCCACAAAACACATATATAACTATATATACTTTCGAGTTTGTTTGGATAGGCAGGGATAGAGTCGGATTACAATGTATCCAAACAAACCATTCATATGCTATATTTACTTTGCTTTTTTAATCTTACTTGGGTCTTTGACTGGTCCATACTTTGCAAGTCTTGCTAATGCGGAACGGTGAGCCCTCAAAACATCCAGTTTCAAAACTCGAGTTTTAATTTGAGAGACGGAAGCTGACAGAAGATGATGTTAGAGAATTGATTAATCGAGAGGTAGAGAGCAATAGTTTGGGTTTCCTTTTTTTGGTTAATAATATATTTGTGTCGATTGGAAATTGCTTATTCATGAAAATCAAACAGCTTTTCGGAGTATCATCCACAGATGCTGCAGGAGTATATGAAAGGTGAACAGATCAGTTTCTTCTATCCAAGGTGCAGTGTATGAAATAAGTTTCAGTACAGATCAGCTTCCTCTAACCTGTGACGGCCGCGAACATATCAGCTTCCTCTATCCAACGTTTTATACACGCGCGCAAATGCGCGCGACGGGCTCTGGTAACTACTAGAATCGCTCTATTCATCAGCTCGGTTTCAATAACTATACTGTTTCAATAACAATAGGTCTATATAACAAAGAGTTAAGGGTACGTGGAGGACACTCTCAGGAACTGTCGCATACGAGTTCAGTTCAATCAATTACTTCGTAAATAAATTCAGAATCGTAAGAACGATGTAAGAATACAAGAACAGAATAATAAATTGAACACAGAGATATGAGGGGACTTCTACCTTCTCTTTATTGCTCTTCTGAAAACTATCGTATAATGGTTTGAGTCCCCCTCCTTTATATAGCTTACTGGATGGATGAGGAGCCCACATTGGGCCAGTACTCCTGACCTGGGCTCGGTTTCTTAACACTCCCTCTTGGGCACTCATCTGTTATGTAAATGTCACATCAAAACTCCATAAAAACCTAGTGGAAAATTTTTTAGAGAAAGAGTACATGATGCACATTTTGCTATGATATATGAATTGCCTCATTAAAAACTTTAGCCGAGAAACTTCAGAAAAAATCATAAGGGAAAAAGAGTACAATCCACTTAATTTCATTTAATCTCCAGGATTTATTCTTTGGGGGTACTCGATCTTCGTGATAAAGCTTTAATAAAGAGTTCGTGAAGATTCTCCCGCTGAATTCTGCACTTCTCTAAGTCTCATCATTCCAATTCCATGTATGTATCTTTCAAAACTAGATGCTGGAAGTGACTTAGTGAATAAATCTGCAAGATTTTCACATGACTTAATGTGCAGTACTTAGGGTTGATATGCTTGGTGAAAAGACTCTTCACATAACCCATCTGCACTTGTGCAACACAAGTTGTATTATCTTCATAGATAATAGTGGGGGTTTGCGTGGTATTCAATCCACATGACTTTGGATGTGGTGAATCTTCTGCCGAAGCAAAGAATATTCTCGTGAGGTCTCGTATAGTGCTATGATTTTCGAGTGGTTCGTCGAAGTAGATACAAGACTTTGCTTAGACGATTTTCATGAAATTGCAGTTCCACCACATAGGGATACATAGTCTGTTTGCGACTTAGCTGTATGTGGGTCTGGCAGGTACCCAGCATCGGCATAGCTAGTCATAGTTAGGTCTTGGTTCTTTCTGTAGAACAGACCGAGATCTTTGCTTCATTGGAGGTATCGGAAGATGTCATTTATTCTCTACCAATGTCTTTTGGTAGGTTCTGCACTATACCTTGCTAGTAGGTTCACGGCAAATGCAATGCTCGGTCTAGTACAGTTTACTAAATACATGAGTGCTCCTGTAGCACTCAAGTACGGGGATTCCGGTCCTAGGACTTACTCCCCCTCTTCTAAAGGTCTGTACGGGTCCTTGTCTTGCTGCAAGAATCTGCCGACCATCGGCACTTTCGAAGGATATGTCTTTACAAAGTCGAACAATTCTAACATTTTCTAAGTGAAGGTTGACTAATGTACTAAAATCCCTTCGAGGGTATGCTCAAACTGCAAGCCTAGTCAATATTTGGCTTTACCCAAGTCTTCATTTCGAACTCTGACTCTAAGTAAGAGTTTGCTTTCTTAATATCTTCTAGGGTCCCAATTGTAATACCCCAAAAACTTAATCGGACAATTAGAAAAAAAGACTCGGGAGAGAAAAATTAATTGAAAAATGGAATTTTTTGTTGTTTTGAGGGGGTTTACCATAAAATTCCGCCAACCTGGGCCGCAGCCCAGGAGCCCAAGGGGGCCGGCTAAAGGGGGGTGGCTCCCCCCAAAACCCAAGCCACCCCCTTTTTCCCCCACTCCTCTCCACCCAGCCGCCACCTCTCTCCCCTCCCCACCAGGCCACTGCCCCCTCCCCACCCTGCTACCGCCCCTCCCTGGTCTTGGGCACCCCACCTCCCCCATAGCCGAGTGCCCCTGCCGCCCCTACTTGTGTTGCCGTCTCCCGGGGTTGCCGGTTCCTCGTTGTGGTGGTCGGCCGTGGAAGAAAGAAGGGAGGGAAGGTAGGGAGAAGAGGAAGAGAAGGAGGAGCACCTCGCTGGGAGTTCATTGGGCTAGCACGACTCCAAGGGTAACATTCCTAATCTCGATAGTTGGGTGTTTAATTCCTACGTTTAGGCGATACTAGTAGCAGATCGATTCTGGCAGTCTATAGAGATTGCATAATTTGGGGTAGTTAACTATGGATTCTGACCAGGACGCCTCCTAGAGAGTTGTAGGCGACGTCGCTAGATTTCCATAGAGTATTGGTTCAGGTCGTTTGGATGAGCCGATTGGGAGATATGATTTTTGTGGCGCTATTGTTATGCAATTCTATCGTAATTCTGACAGATATTAGTAATCAGTCATTAGCGAATAGTTAATGGATTAATTAGGGGATCTCACCATAACTAATATTGTAGACATTTTTTAATATTTCTAGAAAGCTAAAGACAATAAAATTTGGCCTTGTGTACTGAAAGTTACATTGGATTTTGTGCCGCTGTCAAGAAACCCTAACGAAAATTACTTGTTCTGTTAATCAGTTTTTTAAGGATAGAAGATGGCCGAATTTGGAAAGATCTCCAACTAGGTTTAGGTGGGGAATTTGATAAGATTTCTAGAGGGTCCAAGAACGCCTCATTTGGATCTCTGGTCAAAAAGTTATGAATTTTAGATTATGACTGTCTGTTGAGGGGACAGATCGATATTTAGGATTTTGGAGTTGGGTTTGCACTAGAGATTATAGCGAGTTTGTATTTTCTCCTAATTTTGTTTTGTGTAGAATTGCTATCTTAGAGTGCTTGTTAAATTAATCTAGGTGAGAGTTTGGTTCCAAGGGCAGCGCCCTCTTCGTGTTTTCCACCTTCGCACGGTTGAGGCAAGTGCATGGTAGACAGCGATCAATGATTGATCACTGTGTTTCTTTATCTTTCAATACCATTATTGTTGTGCTTTTATTTTTTATTTAATTGTAAGCAATGGAATGGTATGGTTATATCTTGTTGACAATCATGAGGAAAAAAATAGATATGATGAATATTATGAAATTCTGCATGTTTGCATTCATAAGCATCTTTGTATATGAACAGGTGATCATGATTGATCACAACTCCACGGGAGTGGAGGATGTCTCCGATCCTTGAGGAGGAGTGGGCTTGAGAGTGAATGTTGTCGCTAGCATTCACTCACGCTATACCGGTATACGCGAAAGAAGAGCATGTGGACATGTAGAGTAGAGTTGCATTGATATGAGATGAATGGGTGTGAAACAAAGAGAAAAGAACAGCATAAGAATGTTAATAGAAGTACATATGATGATAATGAAGTTATTGAGTACTGTTGATTTATCATTGTTCGTTGTATATTGATGTATTTGCTGAGTCGTGGACTCACCCTTACTCTTTTGTTGTTTTTATGTGATCATTGAGGGCGCCACGATTGAGATCATTTTCCAAGTTGGGCTGGGGTGTTACACCAATGATATTCAGGTCATCTACATATATTGAGATTATATAGAATCCATCCTGAGATCACCATATAAAAACACAGAGAAAATCCTCGTTGTTCATGTAGCTTTTCTTGCAGAGAAAGTCGCTCAAGCGATTATACCACATTCTGCCTGATTACTTCAATCCATACAGTGACTTTCTAAATTGCACACTATACAGATTTCTATTTGCTATGTCTTGATTCGGGATAGGGATACCTTCAAGTACCTTCATATGAATATCTAAATCCAAGTTCCCATAAAAGTATGCAGTTACCACATCCATCAATTTCATTTCTAAATTCACGTTTATTGTCATTGAGATTAAATATCTAAAGTTAGTTCTGCTCATGACCGGGGAATAAGTTTTTCATAATCGACTCCTGGTCGTTGAGTGAAACCTTGTGCAACGATCCTTACTTTATTTCTTACAACTTCATTATTTTCATTTCTCTTTCGAACAAATACTCACTTATGCCCTATGGGGAAGCGTACAGCTTACATGTAATACCCCGGCCTGCTCATAGCGTGGCCCGTGTGGCCCATGAGGAGTTGTGTGGTGGGATTAGTCCCACATTGCTTGTCTCAAGTGAGTTGTACTAGTATATAATGCATGTTGGATCCAATCGTAGCACCTCCAAGTTAACCCTTTTACACGAAGCGAGGACGAAAGTATAAGTGAGGTGCTATGTGTGCGCGGGTCCGCCCCACGGTGGGCTGGGCATTGAGCTGATTTTGGGTCAGGGTGTTACAGATGGTATCAGAGCATCAACCTTATTGCCGCGGCGTGCGGGATAGAAGCGCGGGCATATGGCGCATGGCACATGTGGGCCCGGAGTGGACACATGGCATGGCATATGTGCCTTTGCGACGCGGATGTGTACCGAGGGGTGGTTCTGGGCATTTATCGCGTATGCGGTATGCTGCCGAGGGCGTCAGCCCTTAAGGGGGGGTGAGTGTAATACCCCGGCCTGCTCATAGCGTGGCCCATGAGGAGTTGTGTGGTGGGATTAGTCCCACATTGCTTGTCTCAAGTGAGTTGTACTAGTATATAATGCCGGTTGGATCCAAATGTAGCACCTCCGGGTTAACCCTTTTACACGAAGCGAGGACGAAAGTGTAAGTGAGGTGCTATGTGTGCGCAGGTCCGCCCCACAGTGGGCTGGGTATTTAGCCGATTTTGGGTCAGAGTGTTACATTACAGGCCCAAAAACCTCTCTTTTATTCAGAGATAATAATTCTGTTTCTATTGCCTTCTTCGAATCTTCCCAATCTGATCTTTTTTTAAAACATTTAGCGAGCAATGCAGGCTCTCGATCAAGATCGATGATTGTGGTAATTTTCTTTGCAAAATAAATACTGATATTAGCTATTATTCTATTCATGGATTCTCCCGTGGTCACATAATTTATAGCTATTTCTTCATTGGGTGATACTTCTAATGCTTCTACTTGCTCACCGCTGCTTTCAATTGCGGAGGCAAGTCCCTTTAGTTTTTCAGCTCTGATTTGTGCGCACACATCCGTGTTGATATCTCCCTCTGTGGGAATATTCAAATCTAGTATGCCTTTTACTGAAGGTTCTATACTGGTGCCAGGTCTCAACTGGCTCCCCTCCCAGTTGTGGTGAACTTAATTGATCGGCTGTGTCAAGTTCTTTTTATCCCTTTTCGTCAGGCGTCCCCGGTTACTTTGGATTCGAGAGGCCAGAGTTCTCGTCCTTTTATTCTGAGGCCTCTGGACGGGATTAGGGATACCTTCAATTTTATTTCGTATTTCAACCCTCTCCGGCGCATTGCGTGTAGACACAAGTGACTTGGTCACGCTTTTCAAATCATTAAAGTGGTTAGACAGTTGATTCGATAATGCTGGCAAATCAATTATCTGCTGGACTTCTCTATTTGCTTCACTAGTGCGCGGGTCGTGTGCATGAATTCATGTGGCTTGCCGCGTCATTTTCTGACATTTTTCATCAAGGGATTGATTTCCTCCCTCTAATGACCGGAAACTATTTACATCAAATATGTTGTCAACGAAGCGGGCTATATGCAAATCTCCAGTCATGGGGTCCAGATACCTAATTATGGATGATGTCTCATAACCAACGTATATCGCAGACTTTCAGAGAGGGTCTATTATAGTTCACTGTGGTGGTTGTATAGGTACATAAATCTTGCAACCAAACCTTCATAGATGAGAGATTTTCGGTGCTGACCCTTGCGTTAGTTGCATAGGTGAATGTATGTTATATGTTGACGGTCGAAAATTGATAAGAATTGCTGCGTGTAGGACTACGTGTCCCCAACATGTAGTTGGTAAATTACAATTCTACAAGAGCAGTCGGGTAAATTTAATTCTTTTAATTAATACCTCTGCTAGTCCATTCTGGGTGTGGACATATGGTACGGAAAGCTCAACGGTAATTCCCATTGCCTTACAATAATTATCAAATGTCTTTGAAGTAAATTCTCTAGCATTGTCCATTCAGATGGACTTCACATGATGATCAGGAATATTATTATTAATTTTAAGTATCTGCGAGATCAGCTTTGCAAAAGCATAGTTTCTCGTAGATTATAAGCATACATGCGACCATTTCGAGAAAGCATCGATAAGTACCATAAAGTACCTAAATAGCCCTAACAAGGGTTGTATAGGACCGCAAATGTCTCCCTGGATACGGTCCAGGAATGCAGGAATTTCATCATTTACTTTTAGAGTAGAGTGTCTAGTAATCAATTTCTCGGTGGCACATGCGGGGCACACAAAATCTTTCTGATTCGGAAAACTCTCTACATTGACATTATATCCCTGAGAATTAGTAATTATATTTATCATCATTCTAAGACTGTGGTGGCCTAATATATCATGCTAGAGACAGAAAAGTTCAGAGCTTCTAAAAGTGGTTTTCAGGACAGCATAGGCTGCAGGAGCCTTAATGTAAGTGTAGTATGGCCTAGATTCATATGAAGAAAGTCGTTCTAATACCTTTTTCTATTTTCTTCATACTTTTTAATGAGCAGATATTCCTTATCATACTCTTCTTTAGTCTCTACGTGGAGACCGTTAGCGCGAATATCTTTAAAGCTTAAGAGAGTCCTAGTCGATTCTGGGTACAATAAAGCTTCTTCAATTATCAATGTTGCACCCACGGGAGTATAATTGTGGCTCTTCCTGAGCCTATTATATAAGTATCACTATCTGCGATTGTCATAAGACTACCAATATTCTTGCTGGTCGACTGGAAAAATTTTGTCTATCTTAATATGGTATTCGTTGTGCCATTATCTGCTAAGCACACTTCCTCCATAGGGTGCCACACGCGTTCTGATATATAAATTATTTATTAATATGGAGTAGGAAGCAATCCACACACATAAGTAAAATACTTCAAAACAGAACACAACTTGCTATTATTAATACGGGAAAAGTCTTGCAGGACTGATCATAAGAATTTATTGCTTTGCTCTCCTAGAGCTTACAACCATTATTCAAAATTCAATATTCTATTACAACCATAGACTGCAAATGACTATCAAATCTAAGTGCAATGTGTGCACTAAATCGAATCAGTGAAGTATGAAAAAACTTCTGCCTGAATCTACTCAATGTCCAACTTCTCTTCTTCGGCAACTACAGTTGTTGCCGCTGTAATGTCCAAAGAAGGTGTGATGCGAGCTGCTACTGAGCTGTCCACATTCATGGGTGCAACTCATGACTATGGATCCTCTGTGCCTGCAATGGTGAGGTGTGCCTTATGATGTACTTTGCCCTTCTTCTTAGACTTGAAAGTATCAATCATGTTCTGTGGCTCATGGCAAACACGTGACAAATGTCCCCAAGTTCCACATTTGTAGCAACTTTGGTCCTGCTGACTATAGGGCTTCTCATCGCGCTTCTTTTATTCGCCCTTCTTGGCTTGATCATTCTGCTTAGTTTTGCGACTCATGACCATACCTTTCTTGCCTCTTTCCTTTGAGTGAGGCTTCCTCACCTTGTAGCTGCTTGTATTGACTTCATGATCAACATTGCAACTAGGCGGCTGTGAGATATAGTTCTTTATAAGAACTTCATCTTGAGCTTCCGCAACTTGCATGATGTCAATCAGTTCAGCATACTTCTTGTAGCCGTCTTGACGATAGTTACGTGCGGATTGCACCACGTTTGGGTGAAAGGAAGAGAGAGTTTTATCGATCTTTGGCTCATCCGTGGTTACCTTACCACAGAGTTGAAGACTTGTACAAATTCTGTGCAATGCAAAATTGTACCCCCACCCCCACGGTCTTGTAGTCAGCAAAACGTAGTCGGTTTCATTCCTGCTCTGCCCGAGGAAGAATGGTGTACTTCAGCTTCTCAAACCGCTTCTTCAGTGCGGTCCATAAGGCTAGTGCATTCTTTTTTGCCATATAGTCATTCTTAAGTGTTAGGCAGAGATGGTGTCTGAGGAAATGAAGTGTTTGATCATTCTCCTCAGCAGTTGGAGTGGCGTCCTTTAAGGTGCCAACTCCAATCGCAGCACCGAGTTTCTTGGCTCCAAGTACGATTTCGACATCTGATGCCCAAGACAGGTAATTATGGTCATGCTGGGCCAGCTTTTCGAACTCTCAGTTCGTAATGCCAGTTATCTGCATATTCATGCAAAGATTCCATAAGATTACTACTGGTAATTTGCAAAAATAGTTGAAAAAATTATCATAATGTTCCTGTATTTTTCTATGTATTTTTTATGATTTACTACTATTTTCAATTATTAAAAGCAATATAAACAATCACAAATAATAAAAAATAGTAAATACAATACATAAATTGCATAGAAATAATAATAACAAAGTTAAACATGCTTCAAATGCAAAAACAGATTCAAAATTTGAATCCCCGAGCCCCTTTTCTGTTGGGAAAAAAAATTTGCGAATTCTACAATTTTCATGAGCTAAACTGCTAATTTTCTATTATGAAAAAAAAATTGCACTATTTTCAGGATTCCCGAGGGCCTTTTTGCAAAAATCTGGATTTCTTTGCCATTTTTGTTGGCTGGCTGGGCCGATTCCATGACCCATCTCTCCCAGCCCACTTCGGTTAGCTCAAAAACACCGAATCGGGTAGGGTTTCCCTACCCCATTCCACCCAAGTGGTGGCGGCGCTTCAAGCGCGTGCGGCACCGGCGTCGCATGCGGGTCGGTCGGCCGCGAGGCGGTGGTGGTGGCTCTGGCCGGTGGCGCGATGGGGGACGGCCGACGGAAATGGCGCCAGGCGGGCGGCGGTGTGGCGCCGTGCTTGAGCGATTGGGCGGCGGTCTAGCGGAGGCGATGCGGAGGTGGCGATGGCCATGCTTCAAGCCCGCTGCCCGGTAGGCTCCATGGCGGTGGCGGCTTGAGCCCATGGTGCTTCAAGCGCGCAAGGCCGATCGAGGCGGCGCCGTGTGGGACGTGCGCGGAGGCAGCCATGCGGGGCGGCCGGAGAGGGGAAGGCGCGCGGTGCAGCAGTGCCATCTCTGCGAGAGGCGGGGCCGGCAACTTCGGGAGGGACTGGTGGGGCCGGCGTCATCTTCTCCCCCCTTATCTTTTTTTTCCTGTGATGCTCTGCTTTTACCGAGGGGGGCACCGACCGGCGGTGGTGGCCGCTACTAGTCGGGGAGGGCTCGTGCTGGGTGGCACCGGCCGGCAGAGGTCGACGGCAAAGCAGCTGACGGTTACGGCACTCCGTGCCGTCGGTCGGACGATTTTTTTGAGTAATCGCTCATCGAGCAATCGCTCATCCTAGTCTCGTTCATGCATCCATCGATCGACTTGGCCGGTGACTTCAAGTCAGCTCGCGGTAGATTAGAATGAATTTGTAATTTCCAATCTACGGTACAATCGACATCCACTTTTCCATGCAATCTATCGATCGGCATTGTGCCAGCGACTTCAAGTCGGCTAGTGGTAGATTAGAGTGGATTTGCACCGTAGAAAAACCAATATAGAAAGCCAAATTTGCAGAATTGAAAGCAATCTTAAAAAACGATTCAATCTACATGTGTTGTGCTACGACGGTTACCTTTCGATCCGATGAGAGCCGATCGTGCTAATAACGTGTTGAGGAACCGTCGCTGGCGAGTCTAGTGTGAGCGATTACCTCGTAGACAAACTCATAATCGTAAGAACGATGTAAGAATACAATAACAGAATAATAGATTGAACATAGAGATATGAGGAGACTTCTAGCTTCACTTTATTGCTCTTCTGAAAACTGTCGTACAATGGCTGGGGTCCCCCCTCCTTTATATAGGCTACTGGATAGATAAGGAGCCCACCTTGGGCCAGGACTCCTGGCCTGGGCCCAGTTTCTTAACAGACACATCAACAGTATGATGACCACTGTCCATAGAGTCCCATGTATCTAGGGCTGTTCAAACCGATTTTTGGTCTAAAATCCATTTGAACCCGTGCACAAGCCTGCATGCATCCAACTTCTTCTTCCGTGCATTCCATGTTGTACACTGGTTTTGCTGACTAAAGCTGGCCGGCCTGGCCCGACCCATCTAGGCACGACCCATCCTGGTCCGGCTATTATATGGGTTGTCTTGTCTTGCACCCATGTCCGGGAGGCGCGACCTAGGTATGGCCGTCGATTAGTTCGTGTCGTCTTGGGACCAATGAGCTGTTTGACACAAATGGACTAAGTCCAGCTCATTTAGCCCGTTAGGCCCAAAAAAATAAAAAAAATCAGAAAAATATGTAGAATTCAAAAATAAATATGAAAATTGAAAAAAAATTGAGACAATCATATTATAAATGTAATAAAGAGCTTTATTAATATTCAACATGTTGTCTCGTTAAAACCTTCGCAAAGTAAAAACTCAAAATGAGAAAACCTTAGCAAAGGAAAAAGAGTACAACCTATAGCTCTACATACATCCTTGCTCCATGTGTCATTGTTCAAGTATAGATTTTTGAACACCTCCAACAACTGTGGATTTCTCACAGAGTGTTGTGTTCGTGAATCAGCTTGTTCACAGTCTTTCACAGTTAGAAGTATCTCCATCATCTCACTTGTGAGACTTGTTCTTCTCTCCTCTAATATTCTTCCAGAAAGACTGAAAGCAGACTCGAAGGAAACCGTCGAGACAAGAACAGTTAACACATCACGTGTAAGTATGGATAACACGAGATATATTAACTTATAGGCTTGCCACCATTACAAAATTTTAAATCCTTCTGAGTTGAAATCTACCGTATCATTGTCTAGATATATCGATAGTTCCCTACTCCTTGTGGGTTTTGGCTAAGCAGACGGGAGTGTAGAAGAAGAAGACCTGGATCTGGAGGAAAAGCCACTGAAGATTTTGCCCCACATATTTGTCTTGCTACTTAAGGTGGGCTACTAGAGCTCGTTGCGAACGGACTCTCCGGAACTTATTTTCATACCTTTGGTAAACCTCGTATAACCGAGAATGAACTTCTACAAAATAGTTAGTATAGTCTAGCCCTGTAGCATCACTAAGAAGATCAAGTACACTACCAAATGCATCAATTTTACCTCTAGTATCTAAAAGAAATACAAATGCATATAAGTAAGAGATTTCTCTCCAATATTTAAGGTATTTACTTTTCATGGCAACAATAGCATCGCGTAAAACTAAGTTATTTTCATACATTTTCAATTGAGTAGTAATCTGTAAAATACTATGTACAATGATAGGAGATATTTGATAGTACACAATGGACAAAGCAACGGTGGCCTTATAAAAAATTTCTAAAAAATGAAGTATCTTCTCAACAACGAACCAATGTTGCTCAGTCAATAGTATATTACCGTCAGTGCTCTGATAGTGCGTTTGAATAAAAACAGAAAAAGTACTCTTGTATGGTTAAAGACTCTTAAGCATTAGGTAAATATAGTTGCACCTTACTGGCATAACCAAATCGAACTATCTTGGATGTACACCCATCGCCCTGCAGAAGTTCTTATATTGTGCTATTCTTACGTCATAATTATTCAACAAAGAAATTGTATCACGAAAAGCTTTAATATACGGACTCAACCTCTTCAAACCATATTTAACTATAAGGCTAATAATATGACAAGCGCATCGTTGATGTAGCAAGAAGGAATCGATGTATGTACTCAACACTAGAGTAAGAATATCCATAACCCTAGATTTTGAAGCGGCATTGTCTAAACAAATTGTCTTGCTAGCCCAGCCCACCGTGCTAGGGTAGCGGCCCAAGCACAACACGGGCCGTCATGCCTGCCTGGCACGACCCATGAATAGTGTGGGCTGTGTCGTGCTTGGGACGACCATACATGCACGGCCCACCTGGCCAGCTCTATCATCGACCCATTTAAACACGAGAAAATTGATTATATATCATTGAATAACTCACTTGTTCATGATATACCATCGAATAACTCTCTATTCATTCTGTGCCATCGGGTTTCAAATTTTCTTTACCATCGCTATCACTTCTCTGTCCATACCTCTCCGTTAAGCCATGAGAAAAGACCATTTTGCCTTCGAATATCACGATTCACTCCATACCATTGTAAAATGAATGTTGTTCTATTCTTTGCCATCATTGGGACAACAAGGGGCATCGGTTTTATGCATGACAATTAATGAATTTCGCAGTGGTATGGGGTGAAAGGTCATATTCCAAGGCTAGACAGTCATTTCACATGGCTTAACGGAGGGGTATGAACGGAAAAGTATCACATGGCTTAACGGAGGGTATGAACAAAAAGTAAGGATGACGACATATTGTAAAAAAAAAATTGAAACCTAATGACATAGAATGGATGAAAAAGAAATTAGTCGATATCATATCACAAAGAATGAAATTATTAGATAGTAAATAGTCACTTTTCTCTTTAAACATAGTTCGCAGAACCCTATCTATATTCTTATACACTTTTTTTTCTCAAGAAAAAAAAGATTCCTTCGTTTTTTTTCTTAAAAAGAATTATCTCGAAGAACCAAAATAACCCCACCTGTCAGTGTTCTGGGACACACACAGACTGACACAACCCACGCACACCAGTACCCTCTTCTCCAGAGCTCGCCAGTCGATCCAGTCTACGAGACACCCGCTCCCCGCATTATTTCCCGCACCAGCAGGGCAGCAGCACCCCACTCCGCACCCGCCTCGCCGGAGGACAACAGCCGCCGCTGCTCGCGCCCGGAAAATGGAGACCGTGGGCGCCCGCCTGAGTCGCTCCTCCACGCGGTACGGTCCCGTCAGCAGCAGCACCTCCTTCAGCGGGCCCGTCAGGAAGTGGCGCAAGGCGTGGGTCCCCCTCGCCGGCGCCGGCGGCGCGGGATCCGCCGGAATCGGACCTATGGGAGTCGCCAGGGGTAACAAGGTGGTGCTCTTCAAGTGGACGCCGGTGAGTGGCGGCGCCGGAGGGGGCGGCGCCGGCAAGGAGGCGGCCACCAGGCGGCGCTACGTTCCGGTGAGCCTTCTTGGCGTTAAAGATTGGCTCAATGAGTTGTTTCCTTCCTTTGTTGCGCTTAGTTGGTTCGGTTTGGTGCAGAGACTCGACGATTTAGGTGTTCTTGGTTTCTTTGGGGTTTCGATTTTGGACACGAGGATGGGACTGGACGGGATAATGCGGGTTCTTCTTGAACGGATTTAATGCTTATTCTTAGTAAATAGGATTTGGAAGATGGTAAATGTAAGGATTTGGCTTTGAACTTCAACTTGAGTTGTGCTAGGGTTTTGTGGTATATACAATCATCGTCTTATGTGCTAGTTTAAGTTGATGATAGTAGGCCATGCAATGTCATAGTCTGTGAATCGTGGTGATGGACATGAAAATGCATAAATATATTTTAACTCTTTCAACATGGGGTCAGGTTGGTTCATAAATTTTGGAGATTTGGAGTGATTGCCATGCATCTCCCTCAAGTGTCAAGCTTTGGCCGTCTAGTTAGACATTTGAGGCTTCATAGCATCCCTCAATTCAGTCATTGCGCTTATGGTAAATCTGATTATTAGCATTCCATCATCTTAGGTGTTGGGCTATTGGCTGGCTATCTTGTTCTTACTGTCATTCTCGTTTGTAATCTCTAAGCAGATAATTTTTTTCATGTGCATTGTTCTGTATGATTTGAATATTTATGTGTACAGATAGCCTTGCCAAGCCAAATTTGTGGATGCACTCAATTATTGGATAGTTCTTAGCGCTCTTTGCTTCCCCTTAACTGGCTGTCAGTATGTTGAGATTCAGGTTTGCTCTAGATTAGAGATGGTGGATGCACTCAAATTTATGCAGAAGTCTGTGCGGACTGGAAAGAGTATGTTATCAACGGTATCTACTGTATCTAGTTACAGTATATGATGAAAATGGAACTATAAAGTTCAGGATAAGAATAAGGCTAATGGACATCCATCATCTGATGACAAAGCTGATATTAGTGCTGTCCCTGTCAAATGTGGAGATTTCGGTGGCCTGCATTTTTGTTCCCTTAGATGTAGTTGTTCAGTTAAGTCAGAAATGGACCACTTCCAGCGCCAAACATGAATAATCACAGAAAATTACGTCCTCTACATAATGGATTGTATTCCCATTCCTCGGTTGCACTGGCTCGTCAGATCTCAAATGTTTGCTACATTTTTTAAATTTTTTGGTTGCTCAAGACTTTTAATCATGTCATGCTGAAAGCTCCTAGTGATACCCTTCTGTTTGGTTGGTTTTCTCTCTTAGATCTACGGTGGTAACTTTTTTCCATTGTGTCGAAGTAACTGGGAAAGGATCCCATTGATCATTTCCATCAAAAATTCAAAAATATTCTTCTTAAGTTTGTTTTCTTCTCGCACATCAGTTTTAGTTTTCCTTGTTTTGTAAATTCCTTTTTGTATTAGAGCCTGCTAGTTTTACTCTTGTTTTATAAAACATTTGTACTAACGATACAACATTTTCCTTTCCGGAGTCATAAAACTCATATATGCCTATGTATCCTCTTTCAGGCTTCGGGCGTGGCACAAAATTCCACCAAAAAAAGTGGCAGCACTGAGCTTAATTTGAACCTTGGCCTGGAAGACCCTGATGATGACACTGATGCTGATTTGAGCACAGACGAGCAACGTGACACAGGCAGTAACCCACGTTCAGAAGGCCGTCTCAAGAGGAAAGCCTTTTAACCCCTGAACTTGACATTCCACCCGAACTCTTCAGCATCTACCTGCGTGGCGCCTCGTGTAAACTTATTAGCGTGTATTTCCTAGCATGGAGCTTGTATTAGCCATTCTCCCTTGTTTATTTCAGTTGAGAACAATGCATTAATCTTGGCACATCCTAATTGGGAAGCTTGTCACCTTGTTCTCGTACAAATTGCCATGAACTTGTGAGGAAGCTGACGATGTATCAACCTGTTAATGTATGAATTCTCTTTCGGAGTTTGGAAACAGAGCATGTGATTTTCTTATTTTTTAGAATGTCAGTAATTTATTAATCACAAAATATCGTTATAAAGAGTCACCTAGATACACTTCGGTACATCATTGCGAATA
This sequence comes from Hsuehochloa calcarea, assembly GCA_036346395.1. NCBI lineage: Eukaryota > Viridiplantae > Streptophyta > Magnoliopsida > Poales > Poaceae > Hsuehochloa > Hsuehochloa calcarea. The sequence goes on along the minus strand of CM070609.1, from coordinate 45,147,388 downwards.
AACAAGCTAATAGAGTGCTTACAAGATCTAATTAGAATATGTGCTACTACATTCACCACATGATTAACATGATGAAAAACAACTGGAGAAAAACTCTCTGCCATAGACTTGATATCAAAGATAACTACATCAACAAAGAACCGATCTCGCATCGACAAATTCAACCGTTGCATCACAAACAAGTAGTCAGAAGCAAGGACAATATTTTGATATCCTTCACGGACAAGGGTTGTTGTACGGCGAAACGTCAATGCTTCTGCTAACTCCAGCTCAGTGATCCCATCAAGGTGCTCGCTGCAGGCAGCTAAGCATTCACCAATGTGGTTTCGTACTACCACCATGCCAACCCCTATCCGACGAGAAGCAAATAGTGCTACATCGATATTAATAAGGACCGTACCGATTGGCGGCGGAGTCCATTTAGGGATTGAATGCAAGGACTTACGCCTATGACTTAGATCCGGATTGAAGATATGCAACACTATCAACTCTACATAAGTTTTAACTTTCACAACCACCCTTCGAGGATGCAACAAACTTTCATCGTTTCGTGCACCATTACGAACCTCCCAAATATGCCACATAGTAACAGCAAGAACCGTTGTCTCTCGAGTCAAGGAACATCCTATGAAATCGAACAGCCACTGCTTAGCACAATTCAACGTCTTGCGCTTGAGATGGAAGCTATACTCCAATTTCACTTCACGCCAAACTTCTCGGGCAAACTGGCAAAGGAGGAGGGAATGTTTGATACGCTTCTTCCTCCCACAGAAGACACATGTATTATTCGCTGGGATATGCCTCCGTTTCAACTGGAAACCGTACAAGAGATAGTCATGTGCGAAACGCCACAACATAATTTTCATCTTGTTTGATGCCTTTATAGCCCAGAGTGACTTCTAATGCTTTTCAACCGCGTCGTATGTTGAGGAGAGACCCTACCCAAAGCTGCTTTGAGAGGACTAAAAGCCCTCTATCTGAGCTAAAAAAAAATATGCAGAACGAACCGTATGAGACCCATGTCTTGTATGTGGCCATGAAGCAAAATCATCACTGCCTTGCCTACTGATGGGCACCTGGATAATTTTATCAGACACCACCTCAGGGAAGATAGAACGAACTCGGTCAACATCCCAAGAACCATACTCCTCCTGTATGAGAAAATCAACTGTTTGATCCGCAGGTAGGAGCACCAGCAGCTGAATCAGATTGGGTGCACTGCCGGGTATCCAGTTATCAGATAAGATTTTAATACTTTTGCCATTGCCGACTCCCCACCGTACACCCTTCCACAACAATTTCTTCCCAAAACAGATACTCCTCCAAGTATACAAAGAAAAAGAAGATCTTGGACGAGAGGTATCCCAAAAATCACAATTAGAAAAGTAGCGACCTTTCAACACCTTTGCACAAAGCGGCCCTGGCTCCGTCATTAGCCTCCAACCCTAACGACCTAACATTGCTTGATTGAAGAGCACTAAATCACGAAAGTCCATACCGCCCAACGCTTTAGGTGTAGACAGCGAGTCCTAAGAGCGCTAATACATTTTCTTCTTGCCATTCTCAATACTCCAACACAGATTAGCGATGAAGGTTTTTATCTTCTCACACGTCAAGACCGACAGCTAGAAATAACTCATAAGTTGAGACCGACAGCTAGAAATAACTCATAACATAAGTTGAAATAGACTGGACAGCTAGAAATAACTCATAACATAAGTTGAAATAGACTGGATCACCGACCGTAACATATCAAAACCAAGTGGTAAACCGTTTCTTTGCTGCTAGTAATCGGCTGTATGATCTGCTGCTTTGCCCTTGGTGATGGATTGTTTTTGGCTTTTCCATGTTCCCTTTGGTGAGTTTCTGCATTTTTGGATAACAGTGTTTTACACTATGATTAAATGCTGGAAGTGTCTTGCTTGGCCATGCCATCCAGACAAATTAGGCCATGTGTATTTAACATCCCAAGTTTGTAAAATCTACAGCTGATATCATGTAGAAATATAACCAACAAGCAATTACACATCGATAAACTCAAAATTTTGGCTAGCCAGGGTGCTTGCATGCATCTGTGCTCATTATAACAAAATAAAGTTCCTGTTTTACAAACCACCTTGGTCAAAGGTGACCGCCAAGATTTCCTTCCGACGGAGAGATTTCCATCAAACCAGTGTTGCTTGTCATACTGGCGTAGTGTCAAAGATTGTCAGAAATTTATTGTGTTGATGTGTCTGAAATTCTGAATAAATATGACAGCTAAAAGAACAACTATCTCTTCCGCTTCTTGTTGAATAAACTAACAGCTAATTAAATCTCCACTTGATTTCCGCTCAGGCTGTTCTGCCTCAGTGGGACCTCCTGTAACACCAACTTCCGCAGGACGGAGGACACGGTCATATAACATATAGCCCGCCTGAAATAACAAATTTGTTATGAATACTACCAGAAAAATAACATGCCTGTGGTAAGGAAAACCAACATTCTACTGGCTGTAACAGAGAGGTTTCACAATTCAATTAAGACATTGCCAGACAGCCGGTCTCAAACCATTTAGGGGTTAGGGTATGCAAATAAGATTATAATATGTGACAGGCATTTCAATAATAGAGTCGCTTTTCAAAACTTCTTAAGAGATTCTAGTTTAAGAATGCTACATAATTGCAGGCCAAAACTCACTTCTGACCAGGGGTGCAAACGGAGCGGATAGATTCCGACCGTCCATCCTAATAAATTCGGATCTTATCCGGAGCCTGAAACCAATATCCGGGATTTTTCTTAGGAATCCGAGCTGGATAGTTTTTGCCGGATACATAAACGGATTCGGGAAAGAGGTATCCGACGGATTCGGGGCTATCTAGATAATTTATCGGATAGTATATGGTAAATACTATTTCGGATATCCAGTAAACTATATGCCTAGTGAGCCAGAGAGAGAAATAAGCCCACAAGGATTTCTAGTATTTAATTATTATTTTATTTTTAGAAAAATAAAGAAAATCCAAATAAGCCAAGAAAAATAGCAAATAAACTCGTAAAATTCCAGAAAATTTACAAAAATACTTTGGAACATAAGGAGCTTAAATAAAACACTTTTGAATTTAATGTATGTTTGATTTATTCATATTAAATCATTTTCATTAAAAAAAATCTATTTAAGCTTTGTTAAATTCTAGAAAATCATGAAAATTTTACAAAACCCTATTTTAAATAAAATATTTTCAAAAACTCAAAAATTGGGATGCTACAGACTTGCTACCAATCAACGTTCTGTTTATCCCTAACTAGTTTTTGATACTAGTCTGTAGACTTTGTATATATTGTATTTGTCTTGTTATGTAGTTGGTTAGTTACATTTTGGACATCTTTTGTACTACTATCATTATGACTTTCTACTTGCTACTACTTCTTTCACTAGTCACCGTGATAGTGTGATGTAGTTAAATTTGCTTGTTGAATTACTAATATAGTTGTATTTTGGATATGTAGTATGGTTGATTGATCTTTATATGTGCGACATATGTGGTTTCTGTTTTCGCGCAATATCCGACTAAATATTCATGACCGAGAATCCATATTCGGTTCAACATGTATTCGCTTCGTATTCGTGACCGAGACTATCCGCATTCATATTCGTATCTGGCACTGTTCGTGTCCGATTCCGATTACGAGAAGAAAAAAATGGAATAGGATACGAGATGAGTGATATCCGTCCATATCCACTCCGATTGCACCCCTACTTCTGACATTACCAATGGAACATCAGGCCGAAACTCGAGACCCAAAAAATATTTGACTATTGAAATTATTGCAGTGCCAAATCACATGTCTCCTTAGCTATAGGCATGCTAGCATCCGAAAACAAAAGGATATCATACACCATCACTGTTCTAAGATGTAGTGATACAGATGAGATCAAAGTGCAGGGAAGCTAACATCCACACATAGCTAAGCACCAATACCTACTATACCTGTTACAGCCAGGGATCAAAAAACCAGATTTTGAAAATTTATGGAGCGAGGCTGGTAGCCGGTAAATGGGCATTTTCCAGTCTATTCTGGTTTTCTATTTCATTTTTTCTTTTATTTTTTTCTCGAAGTATTGTGTTTGTTAGGTTTTCTATAAGCATTAACACAAAATTCATTAAAAATATATGAATGAATCAATCAATTAACAGATGAATACGACCATTAGATCAAGATTAACAACTCTAAACCATAACATGCTTAGATTTCCTAAAATCTGCGGAAACATAGATATCAGAATTTTAATGATGCCATACCTATACAACAGAACAGAAGCAACAGTTCCTGATGGTTTTAAAGGATCAGGAATTTGAAAAATTGCATAATGCCTATTAGGATCAAATTTCTCATTCAAAGGACCAAACTTTTCGACTCCAAACTTCTTAAAGACCTGTTCAAATTTGAGGCAAATTTTCACATTAGGCAGTATTGTCACTCAGAAAGTTGTGTGCAAAGGGAAAAGAAATGGTTGGGCAAAACGTTCACAAAAAGGAGGAAATTTTTTTCAGTTAAAGAAAATTTAAAATGGAAAGGTAACAAAATCAACGCATGGATGGATAACATGTCGAACAAAGTACTTCTCCATTCTCCAAGTTGCTTAACAGTCATGTCTACACCCTCCAGTAGGGTTTTTAGTAGTGACACAGCTCCAGAAGAATCTTCAGATGTATCTAATTTTGAGAAGCTTTCCTTGACAACAGAAGATGCTCTGGCCAAATTGTCAGCAACATCTAACAAGCTCTTAGAGAAGTTTTGAATGCACAATTAAGATGCTATAAGAAAGAGCTAACTCAAAACAGCTAATGGAAATGCATATAAACATCATCTAGGTAATTACAATTTAAATGGAAGTCAAAAGATAATGATAACAGACCTGTACTGCATATTTTTTGGAGTTCTCAGATTCACGCTTTGTCCGAGCGATGACATTTTCCATTTCTGTATAGCTGCGCAAAACCTTACCCTTCGTATTTTTTATTTCTTCATCTCTCGACTTCAGCAATCCATCCTTCTCAAGAACTAGCTTCACCAGATCCTCCTTTGATAGATCAAGGTCTTCCGAACTTGAATCAGAAAACGGAGTTCATTTCGTGCCTGACCTCCCGATACTAGACGGAGACTTGAAGACTTTCGAATCTGCTTCTGGTGCTTTCTCACCTCCGGACAAATCACTGTCTTCATTTGAAGCTTCACCATTTGATCCATATGAATTACTTTCCTGGTCTTTGAGTTGGTTTACCTACTTATCATTTTGTTGAAGAGAAGAAGATGAAAACCCAAACCTTTGAAAGATGGTGGTTGAGTATCTCAAGGGCTGATTCAACATATACGGGACCTGCTTGTCGGAAAAATAAACAAACTCATATAAGAGTATAATCAATTAAAAGAGAAAGGAAAAGACTTGCAAGAAACAGCCCAAAGACAGAAGACTACAATTGGTAATTCTGGTCTTACCTGAACAGTCTTTTAGCCAAGTATAATCAACGAATTACATTAATAGCCAGAACCAGTATGTGGCGTCCCAATCAGTAGTTCTTACAGCGAAACACATCAGATTACTACCGGCAACCATATGGGTACATGATACACTGATTTTCTAGAAGATTTATGGGTAAGCAAACATGTCAACAGTATTTCCCTTTCTAGTTCCTACCAATATCATATATCCAAAATTCTCACACGCCATACATGAACGTAACTAATATCAGATCTTAATTGACAGCCACATGCAAAATACAATTAATCCCAAGAACACACCTCAAAAAAATCTTGCTTTGCTCATAGTTTACTGCACATGTTCTAACAGTGGAAGTTCGGGCCCCACGAATCAAGAACCAACCCCAGGAACAGGAAGCACCACTGATAAACCATGATTAACTAAAAATCCCAACGATTCCTACAGATAATGCATCCCTCGAAGCCTAGCCTCCACCGTGACCTTTCGGCGAATCAAAATTCCCACCTCGATTAGGAGTAAAAATCCTAAAACCTCCCAACTAAAACAGCACCGACGGAGGAATTATCCACAATCACCTGAGGCAACAACCCCGCAACATCGAAGTTTTGATGCCACCTCACATCCTAAAACCCTCCAAATACCCTAAAAAAGATGAGATTTTGATGCACACAGAAACGTTCCAGAAATGTCACCCTAACCAGAGAGCAGGAAGCGGCGAGCCACGGCTGCGCGGCGGCCGCCGCCGCCCCGAAGAGCACCGCCTCCGACCGCCGCCTCGCAGCGGCCCCCGCTACCCATGGCCTCGATACTCACGCGAGGAGGCGCGAGGCCACCATCTATATGCTGCGGCGTTGGAACCGAAGAATTTGCAGAGGAAGCAGAAGGAGAAGAGGGATCGAAGCGTTTCGAAGGGAGTTGCGACTTGCAAGAGGGGAAGAACGGTTAGGAAGGAGGATATCCTAGAAAATGACCACTATGCCCATGGGTACATTGGCCACGTCTTGATGCCTCGAGGGGTATTTATGTCTATGTATGGGAGGTTAATGTGTTCTGCTTACAATAGTTGGGTTTAGATCTGACATTCTTTCCAACAAAAGCCAAAATTGAACTATTTTCAACTGAATATTGTTATACTTGGTTTAAACTAATGTGCTATAATGTTTTAGACGTTACAACTTAGTAAGTTGGATGGTGTAACTTTGACTACTAATTTGTGTTGTTACATTTTTTTGTAAAAAAAAAAATCTATAAGAATGTAGTGTGAATAAAAGTACATGATTTTACTTATATTAGTTAGTCAAAGTTAAAAAGTTTGACTACGCAGCAACTATTTTGGATATAGAGGAGTATAAAGATGCCGATTAATATGTATGGATTTCTGAAACCATTGTGGCATTCATGGAAAAAAAACTGGCCGGTAAACCGGATCTACCGACCAGTCCCGGTTGGAAAAAAACCGATCGAATATATTCAAATGTGAATTTGAAATTTGGACTGCATATTGTCCTTGCTTTAGCAGCAGCAGCCCCTAGCCCCCTTTGGACACAATGGAAAGAAGATTAGATGCCTAGTAAGGCTACGATCGCATATGTGTATGCCTCCCTTTGCTTTAGCAGCAGCAAACCCTAGCTTTTGGCCCTGTTTGGCGCAGCTGTGGCTTTCCTAAAAAGCGGCTTCCGGCTGTGCTGTAGGCTTTTCCATTTGGGTCGAATGGTCATGGTGCTTTTCTGATTTGGTGTTTGGCTGTCTGGCTTTTAGGTAGACTGGCTGCAGCTTCCGAGATATGAAATGTCTGAAATGCTCATGAGGACAGTAATGACTTATTTGATGTCGTTTAACTAAATTAACAACATTAAACGGCATTTAACGACATTTAAGAACATTTAACAGTATTTAACAATAAAACTTCAGAAAGCGTGTGAAAATAATCTGGACTAGAAGATCAGTCCCTTATACATAGTTTAAATTGGTAAGTACTACATACAAAATACTGCATATATCTTCCATCTATCCTATCATCATGCTACCAAAGCTATTGCAATAGCGTCACGGAGGCCGTTCATATCAACATCATCCATAACAATTTGTATCATCATGTGCTACCGAGGTTAGTGGACATGTCCCCGTCTACATAATCATCATTCACATGCGCACGAGCAAAATCATTATCAATCAAAGCACTATCTCGAATAAAATTATGCAAAGCCATTGTTGCAATGATAATTTTCTTTTGCTTGTGCTCATTGTAACTTAGAATTTTAAGTAGACTCAATCGAATATGCCAGTGGGAAGGCGAACAGGCAAGATTGCTTTAAATACTAGGTATGAGGTGGGTAATTTCTGCGAAGTCTGGGGGTATTCTTGGAACGCTGGAGGTGGGAAGCTGTGGGAAGCACCTCAACACTGGCTTTTCGCTTTTGGCTTCCATATGTATTGACAGCTTTGAGCTTCATGTGAAAGCCAGAAAAAAAGCCAACCGTTTGGCACAGCTTCTGGCTTTTCTCACCCAAAAGCCAAAGCAGAAGCTGTACCAAACAGGGCCTTTGGCTTGTCTCCCCAACTTGCTTTTGCATTGGATGCTCTCTTGTCCCTCTTGCTTTTGCTGCAGCAGCAGCACACTTTGTCCTCGTGCTCTTACATTGGCTGCTCCCTTCTCCCTCTTGCTGCAGCAGCAACATCAAGCAGGATCAACAGGTAGTGGCGGCAAGGAAGGAAGGAAGGAGAAGATTTGCAGCAGCAGACGCCGGTGAGTTTCTCTCCACATTTCCAACTATGAGAGTAGCAACAGTATGAAGGAAGAATATATATTGTGTTAATTGTTGATGTATAAGCAATTAGCACTTGGCAGGATTCATTTTTATGTAATTTGGACACTAGTGCTGCCTCATGCAGTGGCATCCTAAAAACATGATAGATTTCAGGGGGTTCATGTTTCTTCTATGTTCGAAACTAATTGTTTAGTGCTTCTTTGTCGTAGATAGGGTAAACTTAAGACAGTAGTTTGTACTGATAGAGATTACATATTAGACTTGATTGTTTGGCCAATAGGGTTTCCAACATGAATGTTTGATCAAGGGTTTGTTGGTTCAACAAAAAAAATCATGTACCAACGCTGATTTGAGGGCATACTAAACGCAGTTTGACATTAGGAATAGCATGTTGATTACCTACCCATTATTGTATTAACTCCATGATAGACATATTGAACACAATGTGGTATGGATTATTGTAGGTGATGACTCCTAAATCTATCAATGTTTGGGAGCATGGAGAGAGACTGGGAGCTGTGAAAGATCTAGACCCGCCATTATGAGTTAATGGAGTGTTTTGGTGATTAATGACAAATCCAAATATGAGACTAACTCTTTTATCAAGTATCATCTTTATGTAGTCTCATTTGGATATAAAGGTGAAACACAACGAGGTATGCAATCGACATCTCAATTTATATAATGTTGCATTTCTCGGATCCAAAATATAGGATTGAACTCAACCTTAAGTTAAACTTGAATATGTGCATATGACCTCATTACACATTTGTGTATGCACACATTTAGGGGGAGTTTTATCCTATACTTTGTGGTTTCATTAGTATTGATCCATATTCCATTTTCCACATATACTAAGGATCTTTACGTTGAAACAAAACCTTTGAGTATACAAAACTTGTGTAGTTCGTATATACTCATGTTATGAGTATATAGAACTTGTGTAGTTCTTGTATACTCATGTTAGAGTATATATAACTTGTGTAGTTTATATATACTCAATTGTTCTCTCATTTATCTTCATTATATTTATGAGAATTTAAGTGGTTATCATCAATTACCAAAGAGGAAAGATTAAGGTATCTTGTCCCACCATTATGAGTTAATGGTATGATGTGGTAATTAATGATGATCACATTGTGGAACTAACACTTTCCATGAGTTGGATATATAGGTTATGTTCGGGATGATGAAGACTTGGGGTGATCATGAGTTGATCATCAAGTCAAAGAGCTTGGTGTATATGATGCATCATGAGTTGATGCTTATCAAGAAGAAATGATCATGAGTTGATCATCAAGACAAGAGAAGACCAATCATCATGTGTTGATGGAGGTCAAGTGAAGGAATGCATCATGCGTTGATGCATGTGAAGAATCGGGATGAAGAAATCATCATGTGTTGATGATGATCAAGACAATATCCCGAAGTGAAGAAATCATCATGAGTTGATGATTGTCAAAGTCAGGACCGGACTTGAAGTGTTGATGTGCGTCATCAAGCTTCAAGAAGATGCAAGGCAAAGGTATGACTAGCTAGGGCTAAGGATGTGTTCCTAGTCTTTTACCGGTCTCGGTGTTTGGTTGATAGACCGGATTGCTAGTATAGGTTTGCCGTACTATTAAGAGGGATCTTGACTAGTAGGTTGAGTTAGTCATGTGTTGATAGCTCATTATATTTGCTCTAGCTCATCTAGGCATGATGCTATTATTTGCGAAAGTGTTTTGCAAATAGCCGATGCTCATGCATTTAACCCTTGTAGCATGTGACTTAAGTTTGCAAATGCGTTTTGCAAATGGTGTAAGTCCATGTACCTTTTTCCTTGTGGTATGATTCCAAAAGTTGGCAAATGTGTTTTGCAACTTGTTGGGAATCTTGCTTGTGACCCTTGTTGGCATGGCTTGTCAATTAGCAAATGTGTTTTGCAATTGAAGTTGTTGAAAAAGCCATTTCTGATTTCTGTCAGGAAAATCGGAAGTTCCGGGCTCTTACCGGCGGAAGTTCCGCACCCCGGATGGTCCGATTTTCCGCGGCTTGATTTTTCCAGAGAGCGGCCGGTTTAGGGACTTAGCCGATTTTCCAAGTGCGGAAGTTCCGGCGTGTTAATAGCGGAACTTCCGATTAATCGGATGCTCCGAAATCCGGCGGTTGGTTTTTTCCAGAGAAGCACCATTTTGGGGACTTAGCCAAAATTCAATGTGCGGTAGTTCCGCTATGTGTTGAGCGGAACTTCCGAAGAATCGGAACTTCCGATATTTAGTTGGCGGTAGTTCCGCACTAAAAATCAAACGGCTAGTTTCTCGTCTGACATAGCCGTTGCGGTGCCTTTTCTCTCTCCTGCGGTAGTTTCGGCCTTTGTACGGCGGAACTTCCGATTTCCCTGATTTTTCAGGGGTTTGTCTCCCAACGGCTAGTTTTTGTGTGTGGGCTATATATAGCCACCTTGGCGGTTAGGGAGGTTCTTGAAGTTGCTAAGAACTATTGTGAACTCTTTGTGAGCCTCTTGAGCTAAGAGCAAACCTCTATTCTCTTTTGTGCATGTGTTGCACTTGGTGAGATTAGAGAGTAAACCCTAAGTGCATGTGTTGCCTTAGGTAGTGGATTGTGTATCCACGTGAGCGTTGACACTTGATTAGTTCAAGTGAAAGTTCGGATTTGTTACTCTTGGTGTTTGCCGACACCTAGACGGCGTGGAGGCGTCGTGCTCGGTGACCTTCTCAAGAAGCTTGTGAGAAGGCCCGACGGTTGTGAGTGGTTTGGTGCTCGCCATCTCCGGAGTGGAGGAAGAGCAACCACAGTTGAGCGAGGTGTTGGTTCGGTTTGGAACCGGTCCAAGTGTTGGACTTACCTCGGAGGTGTGTGCTCATTTGAGGAGCCGGTCCAACGCGGGTTGGGCTTACCTCAACGTGGATTAGGGGAGACCGGCAAGTCTCCGAACACCACGGTAAAACATAATCGTGTCATCTTGTGTTTACTTGTGCTTTACTTTGAGTAATTTACATTACATGCTTTAATTGCTTATATATCATTATATGATTGCTCTCTTGTATTGTCGGTGCACTTAGTTGAGCCTAGTTGATTTAGGTTTTAATTGAGCAAAACCAATTCGCTATTAGCTTCCGCATTTATTTATTGGTTTAGCAGATAAAGTTTTTAAACCGCCTATTCACCCCCCTCTAGTCGGCCACCTCGATCTTACAAGTGGTATCAGAGCTTGGTCTCTCATTTATTAGACTTAACCGTCTAGAGAGTAAAGGATGGCAACTAGAGATTTAGTGCACCTAGGTGAAGCACCTCTATTTGATGGCACAAATTATGCTCATTGGAAAATCCATGTCTTGTTATTTTAGGGCCATGAGTCCAAAAATATGGCGGATTGTAGATGTTGGCTTTTCTCCTCCATTGGATCATCTTGCTCCAACAATTGAGGAAGAGAAAAGCTTACATCTCGACGCTCAAGCAATTAACGGTTTATTTAGTGCTTTGAGTGTAGAGATGTTTGATGAAGTGTGCAATCTTGAGAGCGCTCATGCTATGTGGACACATTTTCAAGATAAATATGAATTGTCCACTTCAACTAGTGATGATTGCACACAAGAATGGATGTCGGAAGAAGAATGCTCAACTTCAAGCTCCGACAACGAAAATGAGGACTCCTCAACTCCTCCACATCAACTCAATGCTTCATGGCTAAAGGTAATAATGAGGTAAATAACAACGATGAGCCTTCATATGATGAGTTGATGGATATGCTAGAAGAGCTCAATGAATATTTAGGAAAGGAGAAATTAAAATTCAAAGTTTTGAAGAAAGAGTATGTCTCTCTTCAAAATGATTATGATGTTCTAAAAGATGAACATGAAGCTCTCCTCCTAAATAATTTAAATAGCTCTAAGGTGGATATAGGCATTGAATGTAATTTATTAGATGATATGCCATGTATAGTTCCTACATCTTGCATTTCATCTAAAGTTAGCATATCCACCTCTTGTGATGATTTAATTGATATGCCTTGTTGCTCCAAAATAGATGCTCCTATTTCCTCCATATCTTGCAATACTAACATTGTAGAGGAAAACAATAAGCTCAAGGCCCAAGTCAACAAATTGAAGAATGACTTGGAAAGAGGCCTAAAAGGAAAGGCCACTCTTGACGATATATTGAGCAAGCAAAGACGCTTGCAAGATAAGAGTGGAATTGGCTTCACTCCTAAGAAAAAGGAGACAAGCAAGACAAGGCACAACGCAAGGCACACGAAGAATATCAAGTGCCATGGATGTAATGGAAAGGGCCACTTCGCCTCAGTGTGCCCAAACAAAGTGAATGACAAGAAATTGTCATCAAAGAAGAGGCAAACCGGCAAGGAGCAAGTAAAGAAGGTAAAAGACGAATACAAACTTCGAACTTGCTACAATTGCTGGGAAAAGGGACATATGAGTAAGGATTGTCCCAAAGGTATCACTCCTAAGCCCATTGTTTATAATGATCAATATTTGCTTAGGAAGGATATTAATGGCAATGTGTTTGCTAGAATGGTTAGTTCACATAAAACTAATGCTAGGGCCATTTGGGTGCCCAAATCCATTGTGACTAACATTCGAGGACCCAACCTAGTTTTGGGTACCAAAATGCGCTTAAATGCTTAATAGGTACTTGGAGAGGCATTAGAGACTTGGCTTATTCATATAAAGATGGATGTCATCATATATCAAATTGGAGCCAAGCTTGAGGATTATCACTTCATATCAAGAACCAATGCCCTTACGGTAACAAGTACTTACATTGAAATATCTAGCCCCTTATGCCTTGTGTAGGTTGTATTTCATGAAAATCTTATTAAAAGGGGTGTTCTTGCTCTATGTTCATTATTCATGTCTTGAGCAAGTTGGCGAGGCACATTAAGGGGGAGTGCTAAATCATAGTCATGTATTTCACATCCCTAAGTGTGCCCAAATAAATTAAGTGCTAGTATTGTTTTTCAAAAATAAGCCTTTTAGCCAAAAGTCAAAAATTTCATAATTATTAGTAATTCTTTGAAAAACTAGTTGCAAAAGGTATACAAATGCTTTTCAAAGATTTACCAAAGGTTTTGGCTTTAGAAAAATCTATTTTAAGTGAAAATGAGTTTATGTCCAAAAGCCTACATTATAGCATTTTGTTTTTGACCAAAACTAGATCTTTGTGTAAAATCTATTATAAAAGGAATTTGAAAATCTTGACAAAAGAAAAATCCTAGAGTTGGTTATTCTAAACAATTTTGGTATTCAAAGAATTTCCAAAAGACCAACCTAGAAAAAGTTATTTGATTTTGAAATTCGTCCAAAATCCTACTTTGACCTAAGTGGTCACTTTCTAGCACTTAAGTGAGTTTTCCATATGAACCGAAATTATTCATATGAAAAGGTTCAAAATGGTATTTATGACTCATACACAAAATTGGATGCTTTAAAATCATCAAAATATTTTCTTTGAGTTGTTTTGATTAATTTCATGAAAATAAGGCTTCATTTGCAAAATCAAAACTAAATTCATAAAAATTATTTTCTTGGATAGACATTAGTCTTTTTAATGTACAATGATCCTGAATGATATTTATTTGAGTGCAAAACTAGGGATCATTTGCATAAAAATCAAATTCCAAGATCTTTCCTGAAGTGTCAGGATAATCGGAACTTCCGGCCTTCTAAGTGCGGAACTTCCGTTTTTCCGGAACATCCGCTGTTGATTTGCGGAGCTTCCGTTTTCAGCTCTCTTCCGAAGCGTCAGGAAAATCGGAGCTTCCGGTACTCCAGGTGCGGAACTTCCGTAGTCCGGAACTTCCGCCTTTGAAATGCGGAACTTCCGCTTTCCGGTAGCTGAGAGACTTTAATGCACTGCGGTTCCTCCGTTTTATCTCTCTCCCTTCAGCCGCAGTTCTTCCTCTTCTGTCCCGAGCTCCTCCCCTCTTCTCCAAATACTCCACCGAAACTCTTTGATCCCTCTTCGGTTTTTCTTCAAATCTCAACCGACCAATTGCTTCCCCAGGGTTCAATCACCCATTCTCTCAAGGTATTTCCAATTCCTTTCTTAGATCTTTACCTCTCATGAACCCTAGGTTGAGTTTTTGGGGGAAAATGAAATGTGGATGAAATCTGTGGTAGATTCTTGGGCAAACTAGTTTATTCAGTATTGTATGATGTTTATGCATCGATTCCATGGACTCAATCCATCAAAATACTGAAAAATCAAAATTTATCTTTGCCCTAGAGTCGGCCCAGGAAAATCGGAACTTCCGCTGTTAAGAGCGCGGAACTTCCGCTAGCGGTAGTTCCGGCGTTAAACTTATGAGCTTCCGATTGTCTGACGAACTCGAGAATTTCATCTTCTTTTGATTCAATCTTTGACACTTCATCCATTGTTGTTCTTGAAGATGCCGAGGATGAAGATGGCAGTCCCAAAGCACTATTCAGATGCTGGCGCATCTTCGTCAAGAAATGAGGAAGAATCTGAAAACTCAGAAGAAAGTGCATCAGGAGAAGAATCTGAATATGAATCTGATGAGGAGTTAGGTGAACCGGAAGAAATGGAAATTGATCTTAAGGGACTCACAGTGACGACTACACTATTCTTCGGGATAAAGATCAATATTCACTTCGAGAAATTGCGGCGACCCTCGTTTTCATACCAAGTTTCAAAGACAAGTCTATGATCTCTTTTATGGACCATCCAAACCATTTCTCGATCACAAGTACATCAATTGGTCCTATCTAAACGGACTTGACAGATATGAGGGTACATACAGGCTCTTTCAGCGAGCCGGGATTCATAACTTTGTGGCAATAAAATGCAATTATAGTGATGAGATCATCCGACAGTTTTATGCCACAGTATGCATTCCTCCGATTTTCTCACTCACCGGATGGCGAGGCGTGAGGTATTCTTGCACAAAGCGCTTTTGAACATGCATTGAATATCCATCAAGCGAATATGAGAAAATCTATGATGGAACAGATTCTCCTCATCTGCTGGATGAATTTTATGACACCACTCAAAGATTTGTCCTGGTAAGATCACAGACTTCTTCCTATTCGACTTGGTAAATAGGATCATTAACCATACCATGTTACCAAAGAGTGGGAATTATGATGCTATTAGAGGACATGTTTGGAATATATTGGAATGCATCATGCATGGAAGAAAGTTTGATGTTGTGGATGTTATTATAAGGGAGATAGCAGGAACAAAGAATGATCGAGTCAAACGGATAAACTTTGCACCTTACATTATGGCTTTGATCGTTAAACAAACTGGATATAATGGAGCTTTACCTTCAGCACATAAAGCCTATAAACCAAGAGAAGGTCCTCCAATCCCTGCCAATCTTAGGCGTGCTCGGTAGTACACAAGTGCACCTCCTGCTTCTTCTTCTTTGCTCCTCCACAAGGTATAGCCACTATGGATCAGATTTATGCCACCTTGTTGGAGATGAGGGCATCCCAGGATACCTTCCAGGAGGCGACCACTTCTAGACTGGATGCGTTTGAGGCAGCCACCTTTGCCAGATTGGATGCTTTCCAGGAGGCGACCACTTCCAGGCTCGACGCCCACTCGGCCAGCCTTGACGCGCTTTCAGCCAGATTCGCCGAACAGTTTCCTCCACCTGTTCACTTTGGACGGCGTCGCTTTCGCTCTCCTCCTGGCGGTCCTCCTGCTGCTCCTCCAGTCGATCATCCTCAAGACCCTCCTGCTGAGTAGTAGCCATTTGTTCTATTTAGGTCATTAGACCTTGTATGCAAAAATTGTAATATCTTATGACTACCTGGCTGTTTGACTCTTATTGTGGCTATGCTATCTTTTGGTACTCTGTGTGAGAACATGTTTTTTATGTCATGATCTATGTTTGCATGAGATATGGATGAGATGTGATTATAAATGAATATTTTTTGTGGCTGATTATATCTTTTCATCTCCTGTCGTGGATGTCCCTCTTTACAAGAGAAATTCTGTCAAAATTTTCATGGAAATCTCTCACAAGCATTGTTCTTTATGTTCTCTCAACATAGTTTGTAAAAATTATTAAAAAGAGAGGTTATCTCTATTTCTTTTCAAAGGGGAGGTTAGTTGAATATGTTTCAACTATCATTTCAAGTGGTTCTCAAATATTTTGATTTACAACGGGAGAATGTGATGATCAATAGGTTTGTAACCTATCTTTGTTTCTCCTCTCATATCTTGAGAACAAAATTCCCCTTGGTCATATAAGTTCAATTCATACTTTTGTGACCTACCTCATTGTTTTTGCAAGTGGTATTGATTTGCAAATACTCCTTTTGGCTAAGATTTGTCTTGTGTTTTGGGTGATTTATGCCAAAAGGGGAGAATATTTTATCAATATTGTTCATTTGGATGTTTGATTTGTTTAGACATACCAAAAGAGGAAAATGCATGCATTAGATGTGTAAGGGGAGAATGTGTTCACATGCATTTTGTTTAATGCTTTATGTTTCACCTCATATGATGCATAGACATAGTTCATTAGTTTAAATTCTTATCTTATGTCTATGAATATCCAAATGTTGTTATTGATAATGGATTTGTCATCAATCACCAAAAGGGGAGATTGAAAGATCTAGACCCGCCATTATGAGTTAATGGAGTGTTTTGGTGATTAATGACAAATCCAAATATGAGACTAACTCTTTTATCAAGTATCATCTTTATGTAGTCTCATTTGGATATAAAGGTGAAACACAACGAGGTATGCAATCGACATCTCAATTTATATAATGTTGCATTTCTGGATCCAAAATATAGGATTGAACTCAACCTTAAGTTAAACTTGAATATGTGCATATGACCTCATTACACATTTGTGTATGCACACATTTAGGGGGAGTTTTATCCTATACTTTGTGGTTTCATTAGTATTGATCCATATTCCATTTTCCACATATACTAAGGATCTTTACGTTGAAACAAAACCTTTGAGTATACAAAACTTGTGTAGTTCGTATATACTCATGTTATGAGTATATAGAACTTGTGTAGTTCTTGTATACTCATGTTAGAGTATATATAACTTGTGTAGTTTATATATACTCAATTGTTCTCTCATTTATCTTCATTATATTTATGAGAATTTAAGTGGTTATCATCAATTACCAAAGAGGGAAAGATTAAGGTATCTTGTCCCACCATTATGAGTTAATGGTATGATGTGGTAATTAATGATGATCACATTGTGGAACTAACACTTTCCATGAGTTGGATATATAGGTTATGTTCCAGGATGATGAAGACTTGGGGTGATCATGAGTTGATCATCAAGTCAAAGAGCTTGGTGTATATGATGCATCATGAGTTGATGCTTATCAAGAAGAAATGATCATGAGTTGATCATCAAGACAAGAGAAGACCAATCATCATGTGTTGATGGAGGTCAAGTGAAGGAATGCATCATGCGTTGATGCATGTGAAGAATCGGGATGAAGAAATCATCATGTGTTGATGATGATCAAGACAATATCCCGAAGTGAAGAAATCATCATGAGTTGATGATTGTCAAAGTCAAGGACCCGGACTTGAAGTGTTGATGTGCGTCATCAAGCTTCAAGAAGATGCAAGGCAAAGGTATGACTAGCTAGGGCTAAGGATGTGTTCCTAGTCTTTTACCGGTCTCGGTGTTTGGTTGATAGACCGGATTGCTAGTATAGGTTTGCCGTACTATTAAGAGGGATCTTGACTAGTAGGTTGAGTTAGTCATGTGTTGATAGCTCATTATATTTGCTCTAGCTCATCTAGGCATGATGCTATTATTTGCGAAAGTGTTTTGCAAATAGCCGATGCTCATGCATTTAACCCTTGTAGCATGTGACTTAAGTTTGCAAATGCGTTTTGCAAATGGTGTAAGTCCATGTATCTTTTTCCTTGTGGTATGATTCCAAAAGTTGGCAAATGTGTTTTGCAACTTGTTGGGAATCTTGCTTGTGACCCTTGTTGGCATGGCTTGTCAATTAGCAAATGTGTTTTGCAATTGAAGTTGTTGAAAAAGCCATTTCGATTTACATCGGAAAATCGGAAGTTCGGGCTCTTACCGGCGGAAGTTCCGCACCCCGGATGGTCCGATTTTCCACGGCCTGATTTTTCCAGAGAGCGGCCGGTTTAGGGACTTAGCCGATTTTCCAAGTGCGGAAGTTCCGGCGTGTTAATAGCGGAACTTCCGATTAATCGGATGCTCAAAATCCGCGGTTGGTTTTTCGAGAAGCACCATTTTGGGGACTTAGCCAAAATTCAATGTGCGGTAGTTCCGCTATGTGTTGAGCGGAACTTCCAAGAATCGAACTTCCGATATTTAGTTGGCGGTAGTTCGCACTAAAAATCAAGCGGCTAGTTTCTCGTCGACATAGCCGTTGCGGTGCTTTTTCTCTCTCTGCGGTAGTTCCGCCTTTGTGCGGCGGAACTTCCGATTTCCTGATTTTTGGGGTTTGTCTCCCAACGGCTAGTTTTTGTGTGTGGGCTATATATAGCCACCTTGGCCTGTTAGGGAGGTTCTTGAAGTTGCTAAGAACTATTGTGAACTCTTTGTGAGCCTCTTGAGCTAAGAGCAAACCTCTATTCTCTTTTGTGCATGTGTTGCACTTGGTGAGATTAGAGAGTAAACCCTAAGTGCATGTGTTGCCTTAGGTAGTGGATTGTGTATCCACGTGGCGTTGACACTTGATTAGTTCAAGTGAAAGTTCGGATTTGTTACTCTTGGTGTTTGCCGACACCTAGGCGGCGTGGAGGCGTCGTGCTCGGTGACCTTCTCAAGAAGCTTGTGAGAAGGCCCGACGGTTGTGAGTGGTTTGGTGCTCGCCATCTCGGAGTGGAGGAAGAGCAACCACGCTTGAGCGAGGTGTTGGTTCGGTTTGGAACCGGTCCAAGTGTTGGACTTACCTCGGAGGTGTGTGCTCATTTGAGGAGCCGGTCCAACGTGGTTGGGCTTACCTCAACGTGGATTAGGGGAGACCGGCAAGTCTCCGAACACCACGGTAAAACATAATCGTGTCATCTTGTGTTTACTTGTGCTTTACTTTGAGTAATTTACATTACATGCTTTAATTGCTTATATATCATTATATGATTGCTCTCTTGTATTGTCGGTGCACTTAGTTGAGCCTAGTTGATTTAGGTTTTAATTGAGCAAAACCAATTCGCTATTAGCTTCCGTATTTATTTATTGGTTTAGCCCGATAAAGTTTTTAAAACCGCCTATTCACCCCCCTCTAGTCGGCCACCTCGATCTTACAAGCTGCTGATTGGAAATGCAGATATTGTAATCTTTCGAAATCAGACGGATGTGTCACCCGCCTAAAAGAACTGGAGGATCGCGGGAAAGCTACGATAGCACAAAATAAATTTTTTACCACGCAACCAATGAACCTCCGCTAGTAATAGATCACGAGATTACCACTAGACGTGCCGACTCGTAGTGGAAGTAGAGTCGATGGAGCGAGATGATGCGGTCGTAGTCGTACTCGCCGCGCGTCTTCTCCTCCAAGTGGTCGTACTCGTCGTGTGTCTGCTCCTCCGAGTGGTCATACTGAGTTGCGGATCGTCCTAGTGCTGATGCTTTGCAACAACACCTCCAAGGTATCCACACGTATGGGGCAAGGACACCACGCGCTGGAGTGCTAGCACCGGCAGTGAGGTTGAGGAAGGTATAGCTATTAGGGTTTCATGAGGTTCTTTAAAAGATCGTCATCACACCCCTTGCCACCGCCCTCTATTTATAGGAATCCATGATGGGTCTCGAACTTGAGCCCCATTACGAACTCAAGGCCTACAAGAATTCAGATCATCATCCAAATAAAATCCCAGCCCTTTAAGTGTGCGACCCTATAGATTCATGTGTAATCGGTTGTGACTTGAAACTCTTTTCCAACCACTAGTCGTCAGCGGTACCTAGCAACACATAACGATTCTCATACACACATAGAATATATTGAATGAACCTTAATGCAATATGATCTACGACTAGGTCCATATCACTAACGACCAGCTCGTATCTCTATATGACCAGTTCATATTTGGTCTCGACCAATTCGTAACTCCTTACGACTAGGTTTCGACCACTTAGTGACCATGTTCGACCAGCCTACGACCAGCTCGTATCTCCATACGACTAGTCCGTATCTGATCAAACTGAAAGACCTTCTCGTGTATTCTCCCTTTGTCTCACGATGTCTGGTTGAACTCCAGGTGAGAGATTGTATCATCCATGGACTGTTCAATACTTTCTCGATCTTGTGTCGAATAACTTCATGTGGTCGACACTTCGACCACTAGTGGCATGGCCATGCACTTTCTTTATCCGACCACAACGAGGGGCCCAGAGACATCTCTCCTGTTATGTTAGGAGGGGCAAATCACATATCTGACCAGTCACATCCTTCTGCATATTTCATAGCATACCCGAAAGCTACCTTTATAACTACCCAGTTACGAGTAGCGTTTGGCAACCCCTAAGAGTGCTACTACATATGTTGGAAACCATGCTGATCTCGGGTCTAAGGATTATACATCATCATTGCTTGAAACCAACTAATGATACATAGAATCATAACACTCTCAATAGTGTCTCAAGGTGGGTCTTTTCCAACACCATATTCTCTAACATGTGTCCATATTATTGGTTTGATATCTCCATATCCATGACTTGTGAAACATAGTCATCAATCAATACATATGCTAGTCTATTCATATGTGGTTTTCTATGTTTTCGACCAAGAAACGTTTAAGAATAATCATCACAGAAATATAGAGTTTCACAATCAAGTCACATACTTGATAATAAATATTATTGATATTATTCTATGAACAAGATAACATATTATCCAATGTTATGAACATATTGAAATGTAATCATCTTTATGATTGCCTTTATGACATATTTCCAACAAGAACATCTTGCTGGGAAACACAGAAATGTTGTTGCTTGCAGTGGGGTTCCGCGAAGTCCGAATGCTCATGCTGGAAAGTCTTGAAGAAGCGAAGGCAAGAAATAAATCCATTAAAGATGAACGACTGTGAATGGAGAAAGCTGCAAGAGAGCTTGTAGCTCGTGGTCCATCATCTCAAGATGTCTTCGATGATGACGAGAAAATGCAGATGGAATGGGCTCACTGAGAGTCGTTGGAGGTACATCAGCTCCAACAATGGGCAAAAACCAGGGGTGCAACTTTTGAACATAGTGGTGGCAGTGGAAGTAATAGGGGAAGTGGAAGTGGCAAAGAAAGTGGTGTCATTTCTAGGAGGTTTGGCAGGTCACAGTCCGTGAGAGTTGATTATGATATTTTGGCAGGTCAGACATCCCTCCAACCCCGCATTGATACAACACTTCGTGGAGACACAGAGTCAAAACTTGAAAAAAATTGGTCTAAGTGGTTCCATAGTAATGACATTGCTAGGAAAAAGACAGAGTATCCTTATTTTCGTGCTGCCATCAAAGAGACACAAAAATTTAGTGAAAGTGTGGCATCACAAGAGGCCATGAAATCGATGGGTCATATCTTGATGCTAACGAACAAGACATAAAGGAGTATCTAGCACAGTTCAAAGATGACTTAGGTATATATAGAGTCTCCATCATGTGTGATTCATGGACAGGACCTACATAGACGAGTATTATTAACTCCATGTTGTACTGCAATGGAAGAATATTTTTTCATAAGTCAGTGAATGCAACTAGTGAGATACGTAAAGTTATGGAAGAAGTTGGAGTTCAACATATTATACAGATTGTGACTGATAATGGTGCAAACTACAAGAAAGCATGTTAACTAGTAATTGAAGAGTATCCAACTTTAGTCTGGCAGCCGTGTGCAGCGCATACCATCAACCTCATGTTGAAGGATATTTGCCAGTTCGAGGAGGTTGCTAGAGTTGTTAAGGCGGCCAAGAGGATTTATCGGTTCCTATATAACCACAGTCACTTCCATAATGAAATACGACAACAAATTAGAGAGATGGTTTGTCCAAACGCCACAAGGTTTGGAACGACATTTATTTTCTTGAAAGGTTTTTGGCATAGAAAAGACAAGTTCATGAAGTGGATGGTATCAAATGTGTAAAGCTCCAACCATTTGAGCATGACCGAAGAAGGAGAATACATGTATTCCTATCTCACAAGTAGACAATGGTGGTCTAGTCTGGATTGGGTCATTAAATTGGTAGAACCGTTTTATCGACTACTAAGATTTATAGACCAGCAGAAACCCGCAACAGTGGTAGGAATGATTGGAAAACATATGATCTCCAATTTGAACTTCAAGATGTATTTAAAGAAGATGACGCTATCTATAATCGTGTTACAGAGCTGGTTAATTGAAGAATTTATACAATGAAGAACCACACCTATATGATTCCAAGCAAGTAGATAGTTTCCTAAATTCAAACATATAAAATATATTTGTTGTATTTTTTCTAACATTCTAAGTGTGTTTGGTTGGACAGTATCATTGCTAAACTGCGGAGCCACAACCTATATGGTTTGGGAAAGAAGCCAGCCCTCGTCGCTCACCTGACAAAAGCAATTCAAAGAATAGTCGATAAACCCGATGAGGCAGTGCAAGCTCTAGGCGAGGTAGAATTATATCGTAATCGACAAGACCTATTTGCTTCAAATGAGACTTTCATTAGTGCTAATCGTCATGCGAGTTTCATATAATTTTCAAGTTACTTGTAGCTACATGGTGGATGACGTTTGGAGCGGAGACACCAACACTACAAAAATATGCCTTGTGGATTGTCTCACAGTGTATTTCCTCCAGTGGATGTGAATGTAATTAGAGCATATTTTCATTGGTGCATACACAATTGAGGAATTGTCTTGGGTACAAGAAACTACATAAGTTTGTATATGTCCACTACAATCTAAGGCTACGATTGAAAGAGCATGAGACTAGGAATGAAAATAGGGATGTAGATCCTTTTGGCGATCTAATTAATGCCACACGATAGAGAGAACTCAATCCATGAGTGGTTTGATAGCTCCATGATACAATCGGATCCCGTACTAGATGAGGAAGGTGAGCCCCTTATACCATCCACAATTGTAGTTGATACCATACCTAACAAAAAACTGGAAAAAGCACTAGATGATGAACTGTTGAAGCAATGTACAAAGAAAAATATTAGCAAGAGTCATCTTAGAAAAAGGAAATATTGTAGCCAACCAACTGAAAAATTGGTTGCGGACTTTGTCTTACTTACACAAACAAGGAAACTAGTGCCTGATAAGAAGAAGAAAAGGCCATTGAGGAGGATATTGTGAGAAGCGACGATGAAACAGAAAGTCCGCCATATGATGAAGTGCAGTACCAAGAGTCTGGTGATAGTAGCTCTCCGTCATCCAATGATGGTGCTGATGGTGGGATAGCTCATGATGCAGTACAAGACCAACCATTGGAATTCACCTACGAGAAAAATTTCACGCATGTTACCCAAGATAAAGACCATGGTTGTCATGCTTCAAGAATAATTCATAAGACCTACACGAGGGCTAAGAGTCATCAACAAGATCATTCTCAACCACATGACTCTTCTTCCTATGAATTCCATGCTAGCTCAAAGTCTATTCAAACTTATGGACGTTGAGATGCCAACCTATTACCTTTTGGTGATGATTCTCATTTGTCGGACATTTCTTCTTATCCTACTGTCCATTACGATCTTGTACCCTTCAACAACAATGCAAGATGGTTTATCAGTGGATGGAATCGGAATATTACCAACAAGTTTATAATTATTGGGTAGAACATGCCTATGAAAAATACACTTGGGATCAATACAAAGCCTACCTAACTCAATATGAAGGACTTGTACTCTTTGATACCAATGAGTATATTGCACAACCTTCGCGTTTCTCGACAATGTATTGGTACGAACTGCTACACCATTATACTAGTTTTTAGTATGCTAGTCAAGTTATTATTCATTACCATTAACTTATGTTTTTATTATTTTAGATGCTGCTGAGTACTTGGAGGAGAGGGCTGCCCTAGAGAGTGAAGCCAACAAGGTTTTCTCTGGGTTTTTTTTTTCCAATTTCTACTTCCTAAACACTTGGACGATTGTTACTTCATTAAACACTTTCTAATTAATGTCTACATTATTCCAATTGCTAATTACCCATTTTCTCTGTTTTTTTGGTTTTCCTAATTTTTCAACTGGTTTTTCCTATTACCGAGCGGTAACCGGACCGGTTACCGGTTCCCGGAAAACAGAGTTCAAATTTTGGTTTGCGAATTTTGATCGGTTTTTAACCGGGATTTCTGGTAACCGACCGGTTAATGTTACCGCCAGTCGGCCGGGATTTCCGTCAGTTCCGGTTTTTCGATCCCTGGTGGCATCAATGCGCACAACAATTCAAATGACATGATGAAAAAAGAAAATTAAAAAATTCCATAGCATAAAATAAATTGTTTCACCAAATACATGAATGGCAAGTACTATGACATTGCAATTTGAAAATGACGAAGGTATATCGGAACCTAATGTCAACTCAAGCATATTTTAATGTAGTGAGTGCATGTATATTACCAGTACATTTTCATAACTATCGCGATATTTCATTTATGCTACCGTGGCATTATACTACTATTGTGAGTTCTGACACCATCCTAATAAGCTAATAGTATGACCCAAATATAAATCAGTACATCATTTGTAATAGACTAATAGTCACACTGTTTCCCACTCTATTTCATCCCCTAGACATGGGTACATGAACATGACACAAGTGACAACAGACTTAAAGGAGTTAATTAACCTTTTCAGGTTAAACATGTATGCTAGACTTCACCGTACGGCATACACATTATAAACTGGCACCATTTTTGGCACATCATTATTCACAATTACAGGACATTAAGATTTTACAAAAAAATTACTCGAAGAAAAATGATTTTACAAACACCAGTACAGCCATGATTCCAGCATGCAAAAGGCAGTCCTGTTTTTCAGACGACTCATGCCTCTCTGCATTCTGCTTGCTCATCTTACCATTTGTATGATACAACTCATACATTCCTGATTTCTGCAGCACAGGCCAGTATATGTACTAGGATGCAGGCTCTTGAGATGGAGATTGCTCTGGATGCAAAGAGCAAGGGCGATAATGGGGAAACATCGTTCATTGCCGTCCACAGGGAAGAAGAAGGATCAGAGAAAGCATGGGATGGACCTGCTGTGCACCACTGCACTGCCTCCTCAAGAACGCTGGAGCATCAGGAAAAGGATCAACTTCAAGATTGCCCTCGGGAGGTATGTATGCCTGCTGATTTATGAGTCAGACATGCTGCTATCCTAACAACTTGAGCTTTCTGACTAAAAGATCACTGCATTATTACACTCAATGCCGACATACGCCATGATTCGTAGATTCAGGTTGCACTTCATTTCTCCGAAAGAACAAAAATTGCGCAGTGCCCTTTTTTAAGTGCAATTTAGGTGTTTCCTTTTGAGTGATCAAAACAAACTTTACACAATCTCCAATTTTCTTGGCCATTGCAGATTTGGTCAGGACTGGCCAAGAGTTGCACAGTTTGTCAGCAAACTACTGATCAGGTATGTATTTGCTTTCATTTTCCTAGCATGTCTTCTGTTTGCCTTCTCTAGACCAATTTGCCCTCTGCAATTTGAAACAGATTTTCGTTACACGCTGCGTAAAATCTGGGAGCCTCTGCTGTTTCTCATATCTCTGTCTATGCCGAGGAATATTTCCTGAAGCCCGGTGAAAAACGGATTTTTTTTTGAAATAATATTATTTTAAAAGAAATGCACGAAAAAAATAGTCAATTTTTTAAAACAAAACTAGGCTACTGTCGCTATTTGAAATGTCAAAATTGTCTCATCCCCATTTGAAATGTCAAAATTGTCTCGTCACCATTCCAAATAACGACAGTAGCCTAGAAAATAGCGACAGATCCTAGAACAGTGCAGAGGTCTCTGTTGTCAGTTAAAATGGTGATAGGTGGTGATAGGGCTCTATCGCCATTTCAACCAGCGATAGGGACCTCTATCTGTTTTTTTACTATCTATTTTCGACCACATATTTTGTGGATAAATCACAATGATATTACAAAACATTCAACGCAACGTCATCACATTTTTTGTCGACAAATCACAATGATATTACAGAATATTTAGCGCATTGTCCTCACATATTTTGTCGATAAATCACACTGATATTACAAAACAATTAGCTCAACGTGATCACATAGTTTTTCGATAAATCAAAAATGATATTACAAAGTATTGAGCACCACATATTTCAACAAGACGAACCTTTCCTATAGTCACGACCTCAACACCCGCCCTGTCGACCACCTCAAGTGGGGCGGTCTGATGAGGCCCCTGCGACGCCGTCCGGACTGCCGATGTCTCATTCATCATGTGGATTTCTTGTAGGATATTTCTTAAAGGTGTGCCCAGACTCTCTGAAAATGAAGCACTTCTTCATAAGATGTCTGGCTTCTGCTTCGTCCATGTCGCTTCTGATACGCCATACCTGTCGTTGGCTAATCTTTCTCTTTAGCCTATCAATGTATGTGGCCTAGATAAGTTGCTCTTAGGTCAGATGGCTAGTGAAATGGCCAACCACACCGTTACCATACAGCTCTGCACTCCAAGTTTGTATTACCTCCCCCTTGTTGAAATAATTAGAGAAGTACTGGCTGAGATGCTGCGCCACCATCGAACATGCGGCCATGATATGTGAGCAGGGTCTATGCAGAAGAAGATGATTATTGCAAGTGCATACACAACTAGCGCGGCGTAGCGTGCACTCGTGGGTGATCCTCTCGTGGTTGGTGATAAGACAAGATGGGTCCCGATCTTCCGATATGATGATAACTTCGATTTGGATGAGAACGACTTTGACGATGCTACTTCTAACCGATCACGAGAACACCAAGCAATCACTAAACCACACTCCGAAGTCGTTATCAACCGTGCCAAGACGCGGTTGACCTGAACACGAGGTTCAATTTCTACAAGCAATCAAAGAACAAGCAAGAACAAGTTACACAAGCAATCTGAAATTGCAAATAGAAAATATGAATTCACACGAGTTGAGGTCTGCAAATCGCAGTTGTTGGTCTAGTCGACACAAGAACACACGATGAAGTTTTTACAGTGGAAAAACCAATCTAAATAAGCCTAAAAACCCTAAAAGAGGTGTGCACACAGTATATATTGTAGGAGAGGCGGCAGCCACAAGAAGTGGAGTCAAACCCTAACTCTATCTCCTGATCTGACGTCTTATTTCGATGATTTCGATGCACTCTAAACGAATTTAGAGGTGGGGCTAGATCCATTGGAAATGTCTCACAATAATCTTTCCAACAAGCCCAAGAATACCCGAATCTGACTCCATTTATGGAAGTTATGACCTTTTTATTAGGGCCTATTGGGCTATCCCGAACCGAATCCGAGTCGAGTTCTGAGTTGATTCCGAGTTTAAATTGGGTTGGACATGTGAGAGCTCTGAAATGGGCTTGGAAATGTTATCCAAGACTTGGGCTTTTGATTCTTAGGCTTCTCCCCTTTGGCTCTTCCACCGTATCGGCCTTCTTTCTCCATGCTGGCCTCTTCCCCTCTTGGTTCTAAAGTCTTCCATTTGTCAAACCTGATAATGCACAAAGTAGTTACATGATGTAGTATTCTATTCTCATAAATAACATCATTAGGAATAGATAGAAATGATTTCACCTCAATGTTATGCTTCTTTGAAAAAGTTTCAACCCTTTTTGTAAGTTCATATTGTTCGAACTACAACAACGATTTAACACAACATATGGAACAACATAGCTAAGGATGCCCTCATTAGTTGGTTCTGCAGCGTCCTTTATCCTTAGACTTGTGCACAATCCAGTCTGAAAAGTATTTCTCCTGCGCCCCCGTCTTCCTCGCCACACTAGGACAATCTGGGGGTAGCTGTGGCAATGCTTCGAGGGCCTGGTCAGCGCTTGTAGCGGCCTTTTTCGCTGCCTTCCTTCTGTGTGTATGAGTCTGCTCATCTAGAATCTTCAAGAGTGCGTCAAACTTTCACTGCTGATTCTGGTTGCACAGCCGTTTGAATAGGTTCATCAAGTCTTTGTTGCAGAACTGCTTGTAGAAGTTTACATCTAAGTGCCTCATGCACCACCTGCTCTGTAGATCTACCAATAGAAGTGGTTCATTTTCTCCTTATTGTAGTCGAGTTATCGCACTCAGCAGGCCCGCATGCCGATTATATATGACGCATACGTTATGAAGGCTCTATAAAACATAAGTCCTTAAATTTCTCAGGAACCGCAACTAGTTGTCCATGTTCTCGCTTTCAACAAATGCGAATGCCATGGGAAGAACTTGATTGTTCCCGTTCGTCGCTATTGCAATCAGTATCTAGCCCTTGTACTTTCCAGTCTGGAATGTGTCATCCACGCACAAGATAGGACGGTAGTGCCGAAATGCATTGATGCATGGACCAAAGGCGAAGAATGCTAGCTTTAGTACCCTCTTATTGCCCCCACTTTGGATGCGTGGGATCTTGAATGACGATATGAGTGCTGGGATTCCTGTCTTGTATGACTCGGAGTAGCCTGTGGAGGTTGTGGTAGGAGTTCTCGAACGTACCAAATCTTGATTCCAATGCCTTCTGTTTTGCCCTTCACACCCTAGCATAGCTGATTGTGTCCCGGAACCTTGCCTTAATCACTCGAATGATGGATCGTGGCTCAAAATCTAGATTATCCATGATCTCGCCGTACATGATGTTCGCGATGAAGCCCGATGAAATGTTCTTGTGGGATTACACTGACTCGGTGACTACACATGTGTGAGAGACCACTATATAACATTTCTAGTAGGTGTCTCACTTAGGCTGAAATGCATACACTCGCCAAGGGCATTTGATACGGGGGTGCCCGATCTTCACGACATAGGATCTCTCTTTACGGATTGATATGTGGCTAACCTGAAATCCTGTGAATTCTGATGAACGGAAGCACACAATTGCCTGTCTCGATTACATAGTCCTGTGTACTGGAATTCAACGAGCAACACGCTCTGGATCTCCGTCTTCTCGCCACGCCAAGAAGAACGACCTTGTTGATCCGTGAGGAACAACAAGAACACTGGTAACTAGTCCTGTCATTGTCAATGTTGTTTGAATCTGATGATGGAGGTGATGGTGATGTAGAAGCCTTCGTGATAGTGATGTCCTCATCATCGTCCCTCTATGTTGCACTTCACATCATAGCATCTTGGGTTAGAATTGACGACTGTGAATGTACACTGCATCGATAAAGCCTATAATTTGACTGTCTCCTGCACGACCTCCTTGCATTTGTACATAACTCCTTGCCTAACCTCGCTCTGGTCGTACTCCCACGGTACACGGAAGACTTCGTTAACGATGAGGTTGTCGAAGTGGTATATATTCCACTCGGATGGAACCGCCTGCTATTCCACAGCACCCTTGTCGTCGGATCCTTCATCTTCTGACAAAACCATGCAGTCTTGGTCTTCGAGATCCATCCTTTGGATTAGGGCTTCTAGTTCCTTACCCTCATCATCAAGTCCACTAGCTTGCTTGATTGAAGGAGCTCCTTCCACAAGGTCTTCATCGACAGCATTAGCAACTCCTGGACCTTCGGCCATTGTGTGCGTCGTGCTGTGGCTGGAGTCCCCGACTTTTTCTTCGGCATCATCACCTCCTTCTTGTTCAGCCGCTGATGCATAAGTGGGCTTGGCATATGTCTGGGCCAGAAGGACCAAATCCCACTGTTCTTCCCTCGCCCTGCGTACATACGACTACTATGACCTTGTTCTCTTGAGCTGCACTAACTCCTAATATGTGCCCTGTGGTGCTCAGTTGGCAAGGCAACTCAATCTCATATCATACACAGTATGGTCCAAATCAAATGTGCGGAACAACCACTGTATCACAGCGTAGTCCTTTTAGGGCCATGGTTATCAATTGGAAATAACGCAAATCAATCCCATCGGGACCCTCAAGAATAGTCTTCTAACATTAGTAAATTTTGAAATTGATGGTGTCCAACATATTTGACGTACTGCACCGTAAATAAGATTTTCACGATTAACCACATATATAAAACTAAATTACCCACTAAAATGGATTATGTACAAAATACTACACTGCGTATATGTACATCTAAAACTATGTAATTCATTCAGTTAAAAAAACTACCTAAAATATGGACGACCAGACGGACAACGCTTCGTCAGCTTCTCTCCTCCCCTCTACTTCTCTATAGTTCTCCCCCCCCCTCTCTTTTTTCTGAATAAAATACCAGAATTTTGGGTCTTTTTATAGGGTTTATTGTGACAGTGACATGCATAATCTCTGTCGCCATTTGAAATGACGGTTTTACTAAATTTTAATATTAAAAAATTTAGGAACTTGCGAAATTCCCATCACCAGTCGCTCTTTGAAATAGCAATAGGGTTCTATCACCAGTTGAAGTGGCGATAAGACCATGTTACCCTTTCAACTAGCGACAAAAACCTCTCTGCACTGTTCTAGACTCTGTCGTCATTTGTAATGACGACATAACAATTTCATAATTTCAAATAGCGACAATGCAATTTCATTATTTCAAATGACGACAGTGGGCTAATTTTGTAAATAAATAAAACAAACTATTTATTTTGTAAATTTCTTTTAAAGTAATATTATTTTTTAAAAGACTCTGAAAAACGTGCCTTCTCTAGAAAAACAGCTCGGCTTGTCAACAAGAACAAAGCATCTCCAGCCCAAGCAACTGTGATTGAAACTGGGTCGACTGACCCATAACCCGTTTGTAGTTTGGTCGCGAAAATTAGCTTTGATTACTCGTGGTTCCATCATAGGAGCTACTGTTTAGGCATCCAGTAGCTACTCATCAGAAGCCGTTGCTGCAATCTGCAAAGGCAGTTCACTAAACAGTGTGGTCACAGATTCAAAACATCTTGCTAACCTTTGCAAAAGAAAATCTGAAACAGTTTGAGGTTGCCAAAAAAGTAAGCTGACACGCACGCTTTAACAACAGATCAAACAACATTGTTTCACCTATTCCATTTCCATGTTCTACCAAACCTACTGACATTTGCCATCACATGCCCATGGACGGAGGATTTCAGTATATACACACGTGCACATTGGTTGAATACAACGCACAGAAGTGTTGAAACATTATACAAAAGGTTGATCTAGCAATGAGAAGATTTTCCTCTTCAAATGAATAATCAATGAGAGCGAGCATGGTATTAGATACTGACCTACAAGCCAAGATTAGACCCAAAAAATGCTCTACTCTTTCACCTACACTGTAATAATTTTACAACAGCTGCGAAAAGATGACTGAGTCAGATCTGAAGAGAAATTTAGCCCCGATATAGCCCAGACATTCCCAGTTTTCGCTGAGGCTGCAACTTATCCAGGAGCTTTCTGGCCTTTCCGTCAGATCCACAGAGCTCACAACTCAGGCGGTCGCAGATGTAGTCCAAGGGCCAATTTGGCACCTAGGCAAAAACAAATGCCCAAGCACTTCACCTCTCGCGAGCTGTATTGGTCACACAGGTAGCAAGTGAAGACAACTAACTGTTTCAACCTTCTGGTGAGGGGGGCCTATGACTATATGGTACATAATGGGAGGTTTCCTGGCCAATTGGTGTTCGAAGAAGAGGGTTCCATCGATCAAAGACAATGCGACCACCTCGTCCAATCCTACCTCGGCACCGAAATGGTGGCATGGTGGCACCATTCTCAATGGGAGGATCGGGTGGTGGCTTGATACCCGCTGCCATCAACTTCTCAGGATCCAGTGGTCTTGTGAATAACAATACTGGTTCCTCAGGATCCTGTATTTGAGGAAACGGTAAACAGACTTGACAAATAGAGCTATAACAACAATTAATCTCTTTTATATAGATTTATACCATGTAGATGACTCTAGTTCTATTAAGAATTCAACATAAAACATTGGAAAGAGACTACAAGATAATGGTGCACTCAAGCGCAATGTCCAACAGGGTAAAAAACTGGGCTTCTAAAAAAATCCTGGTTTCTCACTGTATACAGGTCTAGTATTTTTTTTTTCTTCATTTTTTCATCTGTATTAGCTTCTAAATAACATTCAAATAGCTCTTAATACCTCTAAATCTGTCCGATTTCAAAATTCCCATTGTCCACACTCAACTGGGATTGCCAGTAACAAGTGGCAAACGGCCGCTTGTCACCAGTATTTTTGTAACCCTCGTGTCTGATATGGAATAACAGTGAGGCAGTGGAATAAGCAGATAGCATACCCTTTTAAATACCCAACCATTCTGCTGAGGTCTCCTTTTCAGTTCCCGTTCACACTTTATACGCAGTGTAGGGATTACTGATGGCTTGTTATCAGGGAAGCGATGATGGAGAACAGGTTGCCGAATATATGGCTGTTCAGTTGTGGTGTCATCTGAATCATAATCATCTTCGCTTGATCCAAATCTGCTAGAAACTTGCTGGAAGCCTGATAATGTAGTCCCATCCTCAACAAGCTGGGCCTCATGCTGAAGGAGGCGAACAAAAGAGAAAATGATAGCAAATTAGGAGGCAACACAAATCAAATGTATTCAGAGCTAACAAGCTAATAGACCAGAGCATAAAAACAGAGAGTGGAATGTAACATCAGTCAATGATAAATTCTGTAGTGACCTAGAGTGGACCATAATATCAGGTAGAAATATTTACTGAATATGCTTAACACTTTCTGCTCCATAATGTGCATAATTATATCATAGAAGTATAAAACCAAGTACATGTAGTCTTCGGTTCTTTCATAGAACCAAGTATCTTGAAGATGGCTTTTCAGTTTTCACTTAAGCCCATACCCACTACCATGCGTTGCAGAGGTGGATGCTATGCAACTATCATTTTGGTTCATATGTTCTGTTTCCTATCAAATAAAAGCATACAAACTCTATATAAAGAGGACTTCTAGACTGTAAAATGTATGATGGTTTATACCTTATATGTCATCTGAATGCGCTGAAGGTTGACCTCGTATTCCATGGCCTCCCGTTTTGTCTCTTCCCTCTGTAAAGAACATTAGTAGTTACAGTAGTGAAATTTGGTGATGCAAGAACCACTATAAGATCAGTTCATGCATGAACTAACCTTAATCAAAGCATCCATTAGTGCCTTTGCCTGGTCCAAGTTGCGCCGCACCTAATACACATTTTCAAGCTAGCGTTGTAAGCAGTAAAGCACGAAAAAGCACATAGTACAAATGTGGAAAGCTACAGCTAGCCAATTGTCTTTCACAGGATAAGGCGTCAAAGGAAAGGCTGATTCAATTTTCAAATTTTCAACTAAGAATATGTACAAAGTTATATGCATTGTTCGACTTTGGAACTATGCATCATATATAAAGATAGCATGAAAAGTACTGCAGCTATCCAAATCCAAGAGAACTGACGAAACTTGCAAAAGAAAAAGGGAATTCTTACATGCAATGACATGGATATTAAATTAAGCATAATTAACCCATCACCTCAAACAAGATAATAAAAGTTCTCCCAAAACCAGGCAACAACCAAAACCAGGCAACAAAAACACAGTTGCATTAACTGCAAATTATTTACGGAAAGCATGTATTTCTTTGTTTTTTTCCTTTGAACAGTTGTGTCCAAATTCATCTAAAAAATGAACAGCAAAAAAAGTCCA
The DNA here is from genome assembly GCA_036346395.1 of Hsuehochloa calcarea. Taxonomy (NCBI): domain Eukaryota; kingdom Viridiplantae; phylum Streptophyta; class Magnoliopsida; order Poales; family Poaceae; genus Hsuehochloa; species Hsuehochloa calcarea. Next base: position 45,113,418 of record CM070609.1, on the reverse strand, counting down.
CATCGCACCAACAAAAAAAAACTCATTAGGGCAGTTGTTATGGGCGTGGGCCACCATAGAAGGGGGCGCACAGCCAATGGAGAATGATTATATGAGATTAGATTAGTTAGTTGTTTCCTTTGTTAGCAAGTTATCTCCTAGGATGGCCCACGCCCATAACAGCAAAACTACCTAATCTGTACTTCGGAATGAAAAAAAAACTGACGAAGAAATAATGAGTACTTACCAAGTCATGGAAAGGTAATCTAGTGATGTGATTTAATAAAATTAAAGTTTCACGAGTGTAAGTAGACATAAAATGGTTTATGATGCTTTTACTAATGTGTACAATATTTAACTTGCATAAAATTCATCCACAGTTGCAATGTAGACTTAGTAGTTTCTTTGTCATATACATGCAGAACATCATCATGAAAATGAATAAGCAGCGAATCATTATAGTTTTCAGTTAAGAAACAGCAAGCATTTATCTTATAATAAAAACTTCCATGCATTTATATCCAGTAAGATGTACATGATGAAAGAAACAGCAATAGGAAAAAAACAAAATAAAATGCTAGAAAATCCTTTACAAATTAAGAATGCAACAATAATGTGATTAATTAAAGTAGTGACCACAACACAACAAAAAATGTAGCTTACCAGACGGAGTTTTTCGAAAGATTGGATATTATTTTCTCGTCTTTGCATCTGGAAAAGGAAGCAAACATTAGTATACCCAAGAGAGACATGATTGCGGGCAGGTATTATCCAAAAAAAACTTCTCTAGTAGTAGCTCCCCAAATGTATGTGTTTCAAAATAATCTCCGATCTCAAGCCACTCACCCTTCTTGCATGAAGACGATGGGCCTTTTCTCTTGGTCTGAATACATTATATGGGTTCGTATCATTCACTGGCGGAGGAGGCTTCAAAACCCAAAAGTATATTAGTCAAGAGTATCACAACAGAACCTTATTACTTGTTCATAACTAAGGACCAAACTAGCCTGACAAAAACTTTTCCTATAAACCATGTTTATTGGGCTGATAGCTTATAAGTCTAAGAATAAAACTTATTAGATAAGCCATTAAAGCTGTTTGGGCAAATGCAGTAAAACCCCTATGGACTCATAATCACACGAGCAAATATCCAGGGACTTTATCTTTATTGTGTAAGGAGCCCAAACTTAACCTGGCTATTTCACCTTGATTTCATCAGATTTTGCTAAGTCGCCTAAGCTCAGTAAGCCAAACAGCCAACAATGATCACCTTAAACTGTAGTATTTGCTTATGGGCAAAGAAATTCCACAGGTAGAGTAAACAATAAAAATATCTTTTGCAGAAGCTATCTGATCAACATGTATAAGCTAGGTCATTCATTTGGGGTGCAAAAAAACTTCTAGGCAAAGGGATCAAGTTGGCAATGTGACTCATTAGGCAGACAACGGTAACCAAACTTCGGTAGTGAACATATTGCAAGTCAGGCATCCATAGGACAGAGCATTCAAGCCAAAATCTAGTCCAACATCTGCATTGCACTGCAGAGTTACAAGATGTAATTTCATTAAACAAACTAATAGCCTTAGTGGTATGAGTATACCCTATCGCCATCGTGGACACGGGCGTGCACCCGGATCCGGGGATCAGCCGGCAATTGCATAGGAATTAGATAGAAGACTTCACCTCGAAGTTAAATCTGTTATTTCCTTAGATTTGAGTGAATTCGGATAAGGAGACTAGCTCCATGTTTGGTTAATTGAGATTAGCTCAATCTCTATTAAAGGAGCATGTTATCTCCATCTTACGCAAGCAATAAAGAAACTCTCTATTTCCCTAGTCCTCTTTCTCTATGGATATCATAGGGATATGTTCCAGATCTTAGAATGATGTGACAATTGGCAATGACATTTACGGTTTGTCGTTTCATGTGTTTTCGACAAGTTTCAGAACTGTCAGGCAGTAACCGGTCAGACCGGTCGTAGCGTGGCGGTCGATCGTCCCAATCGGTCCGACCGCCAGGCGGCTGCGGACGGACCGATGAACTTAAAAGTGTTATTTTGAGCTGGGCCAAAAATAGTGTGTGTAGGCAAGAGAGGGGATTCTATTGCACTTAGTCTCATAATTTTTGGAGTCTCCAGTCAAAAGTTCTATTGGTTTGAAAATTCCAGTAGGTTTCAGTTTTCCAGAGAGGAAAAACGGCTAAGTCCCAGCTGGCGGTCTGACCGTCCTATAGGTGGCGGTTAGACCGGCCAGGGTGGGCGGTCTGACCGGTTTTCACTTGACCGTCGGTCTTCGAGGCGGCGATACTCGGTTGTTAGGTCAAAGTCATGAGTTTCAGGGCATATATGTTGCATGATGCATGTTTTGACTAACATGGGTCAAGTTGTGAAGAACTTGTTCTCAAATTCGGTGTACTTGTCTATTGTTGTGCAGGTTGTTTGGTGGTCAACGACGGTCAACGGCGAGGATGATCGGGACTAGGCTTGGAGAGCTGAGGTCCAGAACGATCGACGATGGTGGGTGAGATCAATGTACTCAAGCGTGGTGCAAGATGGACAAGGGTGACCTATTAGCTAATCCGAGGCGCAAGATGGCGCAAGGTGTAGCTAGTTAGGTCAAGAGGAGATAAAGATGGCGCTTTAAAATGCGTGCGTATATGTCCCGTTTGTTTTGGGCCTTAACGAAAGCCCAATAGGATCAGACATCTAGAAGGTCTAAGTCTCCACTATAAATAGGAGAGGGAGGTGGCTGCACCTCCTCTTCGTCTCTTTTGCAATTCTTGTAAACCCTAATTTTCTTAGGGAGAGCTTTTGTGGAGGCTAGGGTTCTTGATGTTTGATGTGATTTTCGTGCTCTCCGATTGAGCATTGTCCTCCATTGATGGAGTGGTTGTAAGCCCTGATCATATCAATCAATCAAAGGAAAGTTTGATCAATGTTTTGTCTCATTGCGTTCTTTCTCTCTATTTGATGATTTTAGGTCTTTCTTTGATCCGTGAGTTTTTGCTTGGTTTCTTCACGTGATATAGCTTGCTGTGACGTGTGGGAATCTATCTAGGATCATCATGATCTTCAATCACCCACGAGCAAGAGCTTTGACCTAGTTTTGGTTTTGACCCGGTTTTGAACCATTCTTTGATCAAACGGAAAATGATCTTGATTCCTCCAAGAATTATCATAATCTTCGATTGGAATAGGTCCCCGTTATCATAAAGAAGGTGTGTTCCAAGTTTCATCAAGTTTGGATTAGTAGATCAAAAGTTTCATCTATTTTCATCTTCGTCATCGGATCGTTTCTTCTATTCTCAGACACCGTGGTCGATCGCCATATCCGCCGGCCGATCGGCCAGAATCGGTCCGACCGCCTTGCTAGGCGTGGTCCGACCGCCAGTAGATTGTTTCACTTCAATCTTTGCTGATTTTGTCATATCGCTTTGGGGTTTTTACTGGATTCAATATTAGTCTTCCGTTGTACTGATATACTGATCTTCATAGCTTCTATAGCTACTGGAGTAAAGTTTTATTAATCCATTATTTGTGAAAAAGTGAGTGTGCTCCTATTCAAACCCCCCCCCCTCTAGTCGCCTTTTCAGTCCAACATTCTCTAACTCTCGAAACCCTAATCTCTTCTATCACCTTACCAGCATTGCTCAACAATGGTACTACCAATTGGAGCGTGATGCCAGCATTCCATCGTGGGCTCGCCTCAAGGAGTTGTGTCACCTACGGTTTGGACCCGCGATCCGGAGCAACCCACTCGGCGCATTGGCTCATCTACCCTTCAGCAACTCCGTCCAGGAGTACATCGACCAAATTATGGCGCTCCTATGCCGCACGAACGCCCTGACGTCAACGCATCAGATGCAGCTCTTCACATCTGGCCTTCCCGACCAGCTCCGCATCGACGTTGAGCTACAAAATCCAACCGACCTTTGAATCGCCATAAGTCTGGCCCGCACATATGAACTTCAGACGAAAACTGCACCGGCTCCACCATCGCCAGGAGGTGGTCGCACAAGAGCACGCCCCTCGGGATGGCAGTGCCCATCCACCCCATTGCCCGTCGTCCCACGACCGCAAGCATTGGGTCGTCCCACGAACAAAACAACACACCAACAGTGTCGCTTCACGCGCTCACCGAATTGTGGAGCATTCACGCCAATGAAACTATGCAACTCCGTGTCACTATTAGCTCCACCGACTTCATTGCTCTTCTCGACTCCGGGTGCACCCATAACTTCATCAACAAGAGCACGATATCCCGGGTCGACTTGCTTGACACTCTAGCCACGTCTAGACCTTCACATAGAGGTTACCAATGGCGACCACATCGCCAGCGGCAGTTTGTGCCGGGGATTGTCCCTGGCATGGATAAAAAACCGCCGGTAACCAATTTACCGGTCGGAACCGTTAAAAAAATACCGGCCGAAAATTTTAAAATTTGAATTTGAATTTTTGACTCCATAATGTCCTTCCCTAGTTGGTTTAGGCATTCTTATGCTAGATTATGTATTGAAACATTAGTTTTTAGTATATTTAGCACTATTAAAACATAAAGGATGACTTTTTATGTACAACTTCGAACACTTTCTCATTAATTGGATTGCATGCAACTATGAGAGAATTGGATTGCATCATTATTTGCTCAGGATTGGATTGATTATTTAATCCTATACTTTCAAATCATTTAGTGACGCAATATGATTAATAAGAGATACGAAAAAGTATTTGCTAATAGTTTGTTTAGCGACACAGGTTTCATATGTATGATTACTAGTATCAATATACTGGTATTTGTTTGGCCAGGACTGGCTAACCAAGTCCAACTTTCATATTTCTGCTAAAAATACTAGCTCCTAAGGATAGCTCATGTAGCTAGAAAGCTATCCTTTTAGGAGGTGGAGTCATGAAAGAAGCAAGAAAACAATTAATATACAGCCTTTGGAAAATATAAGATAGTTAAGAATTCAAATGAACCTAATATTTTCAACTAGAGTAAATTGCATTGGAGCTCCCTAAACTTGTGCAGTTGTCTCACTCAACACCCTGAACTTGCATTGTACTTTGCCAGCTTCTAAACTTGATCATGTTTGCACCATTGATCAATCAAACATTTAGGTAATTTCACAACCATTGCACCAATGCAATTTACTCTTTCAATTGTGTCTGTGCAAGAGCATACTACTCATACTTTTGAAAAATCATGTATGTCTGTGTATTTAGAATATATGCAGCATTTTATTTGGTCTATTGTCATTCCATTAGGCAGCCTTTCAATTCATCAGGGACAGACAATAGTTGCTTTGGGGACGTTTGGATCTATACTTAATTTTTCCATCCTAGGAGAGGGCAAACTAGCCTAGTTAAGCTCTTGCTTGGAAAATCAAGCTTTTTATGTACAACTTGAAACACTTTCTCATTATATTTGCATTAATCCAAATTTAAATTTGCTAATTACCATTTTCCGGTTTTCCCGTTTTTTCCCGTTTTTTCCGGTTACCGGTCCGGAGAAAATCCAGATTCAAATTTTGAAATTGAATTCGGGCCGGGTTTTTTTTTGAATTTACCGGTAATTGGCCGGTTACTGATCTTCCCCAGTACCGAGATTTCAATCCCTGGTCCCTGGTTATCGCTGACGAGCACTTCATGGTGGACGGTCTCGCCATCCCACTCAGCTACTTCGATATTGTCCTTGGGATCCAGTGGCTCCGCACACATGGGCCCATACTTTGGGATTTTGACAATCTTCGCATGTCGTTTTGGCGCAACAGCTACGACATTACTTGGGTCGCATCGCCGCCCCACGCACGGTAGCCTGCACGACTACGTGCACCAATGCGGATCTCCTGGACACCTTGCTACTGGAGTTCGAGAGCCTGTTTGCGGAACCGGTGGGCCTTCCCCTGGCACGCCACCTCGACCATCGGATCCATCTTTCAGGTTCAGCACTGGTGGCCGTCCGACCATATCGATATCCTCACCTTCAGAAGGATGAGCTGGAACATCAGTGTGCGACTATGCTACAACAGGGCATGATCCGCCCCAGCAATTCGGCTTTTTCGTCGTCGTCTTACTGGTCAAGAAACACGATGGGTCATGGTGTTTCTGCGTTGATTACCGCGCACACAATGAATTGACGGTCAAGGACAAATTTCCGATACCAGTCGTCGACAAACTCATCGAGGAATTACGTGGTGCCCAGTTCTTCTCCAAACTTGACCTCCGTTCCAACTACCATTAGGCGCGCATGCACCCCACGGAAGTGGAGAAGAGTGCCTTTCACACCCATCATGGACATTTCGTGTTCTTGGTGATGCCATTTGGTCTCACTAATGCACTGACCGCCTTCCAATCCTTGATGAACGAGATCCTGCGATCACATCTCCGCCGTTTTGCCCTTGTCTTTTTTATGATATTTTGATTTACAGCTCCTCTTGGTCCAAGCACCTGCGCCATCTCCGCACGGTACTGCTCTCATGTGCCAACACCATCTCCAGCTCAAGCGTTCCAAGTGTATCTTAGGGGCTCCATCCGTGTCATATATAGGCCATGTCATCTTCGCCGACGGCGTCGCCATGGACAAAGAAAAAGTGTCGGCCCTGAAAACTTGGCCCACACCACTTTCGGCCAGGGGAGTACGTGGTTTTCTTGGGCTCGTCGGCTACTACCGCAAGTTTATTCATGACTTCGACATCATTGCGACACCTCTGACCAAGCTCCTCAAGGAGTCCTTCCAATGGCCCGAAGAGGCGGATCATGCCTTTCAAGCCCTCAAGTGGGCTCTCCACCACACCGGTTGTCCAACTACCAGACTTGGTAGCAGGATTCATCGTCGAGTGTGATGCCTCGGGCTCAGGTTTCAGTGTCGTATTGCACCAAGGCCTACCACTGGCTTTCTTCAGTAAACCTATTGCAGTGCGACATGCTAAACTTGCCGCTTATGAAAGGGAGCTCATCGGTCTGGTTCATGCAGTACGTCATTGGCAGCCATGCCTTTGGGGTTGTATTTTCACCATCCGCAACGATTATTACGACTTGAAGTTTCTACTGGATCAACGCCTTTCCACTATCCCTCAACATCTGTGGGTCAGCAAATCGATCGAGTATAATTTCACAGTGGAATATCGATCGAGTCGCCTCAACACCGTCACCGACACCCTCACCTCAACACCGTCACCGACACTCTCAGCGCGACGCTGAGCACGGCACAGCATGTGCCCTCATCGGGCCATCCTTTGCATTATTTGAGGATCTGCGCCATGAAGTGGTGGCGTCAGCCGAGCTACAGTCCATCTACACCCAGCTGGAACTGGGCGACTTGGGCGCACCTTGGTCCATGGCCGAGCGTCTTCTCCTGTGCAATGGGTGCATCTTCGTTCCCGCGTCGTCTCCGTCCTTGCTAGCCGTCCTCGTAGCAGCACATGTCAGACACGAAAGTATCCAGAAGACCCTTCACAGGCTGTGTACTAATTTTTATGTTCCTCGTGCCCGACAAGAGGTCCAAAACTATGTGAACACTTGTGTGATATGCCAACTTAACAAGACTGAACATCCCGCCAGGTTGCTACAGCCTCTTAAGGTACCGACGACTATGTGGGCTGATATTTCCATGGACTTCGTCGAAGGATTGCCTTGCGTACATGGTAAATCGGTCATCCTCTCCGTCATTAACTGTTTCTCCAAATACACATACTTCATTCCATTGGGACACCCGTACACGACCACCTCCGTCGCTCAGGTCTTCTTCAACGACGTTGTTCGTCTTCACAGCATTTCGCGTTCAAATGCCAGTGACCGCGACCCAATCTTCACAAGCAATTTTTGGCAAGATTTATTTCGCTTATCTGGTGTGCGCCTCCACCTCAGCTCGGCTTTTCATCCCTAGTCAGACCGAAGCGGTCAATAAGGTCATCGCCATGTACCTTCAGTGTCTCACTAGTGATCAACCGCGTCAATGGATCGACTGGCTGCCTTGGTCCGAATGTTGAAACAACACGTCCTATCATACTGCTCTTCGTGATACGCCTTTCAAAGTGGTCCATGGATGATCTCCTCCATCCTTGGCCACTTATGAGGGCGCCAGCAAGGTGGTGGCCGTGGAAGCATAGTTGATTAACCGTGATAAATTCCTTAGTGATTTTCGGGAACGTCTGCTTCAGGCTCAACCATATGAGAATTATTATGACAAACATCGTCGTGCGGTCACTTTTGAGGTAGGCTCCAGGGTATGGCTCCGACTTCTTCATCGCCAAGCTACCTCTCTTCGTGGCAGCACCACTAGCAAGCTCGGTCCATGCTTCTATGGACCCTACCAGATCATTGAACACATTTGTATTGTCGCATACCATCTTCAATTGCCAGCATGCGCTAAGCTGCACAACGTATTCCACATCAGTCTTTTGAAGAAATTCCATGGCGATCTTCCGACGTCGCCCCCTGCCCTTCCGCCCAATGAGCATGGCCGCGCCATTCCTATGCCAGCCAAGGTGTTGAAGGCCAATCTTCGCCGTGACGTTTGGCATGTCTTGGTTCAGTGGATCGGTTTGGATGTGACCGAGGCTTCATGGGAACTGGTCAATGCTTTCAAGATAGCCTATCCTACATTTCAGCTCGAGGACAAGCTGTTAACCGAGGCTGGGAGAGATGTTATGTGGGGTATACCCTATCGTCGTCTTGGACATGATCGTGCGTCCGGGGATCAGTTGACAATAGCATAGGAATTAGATAGGAGACTTCATCTCCAAGTTAAATATGATATTTCCATAGTTATTAAGGCGGTAAGGCGAGGCGAGGCGACTCACCCCCCTCACACCTTTTAAGGGGTAAAGCGCGAGGCGAGGCGACGCCTTACACATCCTAAGGCGACAGTGCAAAGCAACAGATGTTAGAAGCAAAAGCCAGCTTCCAGCAGGCTGGAAGGCTGCAAAATATCACGGCAGCAGGCTAGAAGGCCGCAAAAGATCCCACTGCCTGGCTTGCCCGCCTGCCTCTTCTTTTTCCCTGCCCGGCCGAGCACATGCGCGTGCCTTTTTTCCCGCCAAGAGAAGGGCGAGGCGCCCGCCCGCCTCCTCCACGCCTCGCCCGCGCCGCCTCCTCGCCCTCCTCAACGCAACGCCGCCGCCGCCTCCCTCGCCGCTTCCTCTCCCACAATGCCACCTCCTTGATCCTCCTCTTCCATCAAGGCCACCGACTAGGAGCCCTGCACTGCGGCCGTGGTGCGGCAACAAGCGAGAGCGATGACCACGGTGACGCAGTTGATGAAGTGGAGTGACGACGACGGCCGGCAAGCAAAGAACCACTGTAGAATGCGATAGTAACGACGGAAGCAAGACGGCGGCTTAGGTTAGCTCTCCTCTCCCTTTGATCCAGATCCGGGTTTGAGGTGGTTGTTGGAGATGGCGCGACGGATGGGTCGAGACGGTGACGGACGGGCGATAAGCGGCGAAAGAAGGCGACGGAGACGGCAAGCCGGGCGACGCCAACCTCGAAGCCGCACTTACCGCTTAGGCGCCGCTTAAGGCAAGCGGGCGACGCCAACCCGAGCCGCGCTTATCAGCTTAGGCGTCGCCTTAGGGCGACGGGGACGGGCGATAGGCGACGGGCGACAGCAAGGCGACGGGAGACGGCAAGGCAGGCGACGCCAACCACCGAAGCCGCCTTACCGCTAGCGTCGCTTAAGGCAAGGCGCGACGCCAACCTCGAGCCGCGCTTACCGCTAGCGCTTAGCGACGCCAACCTCGAAGTCGCTTATCATTAGGCGCCGCTAGGCGACGCCTTAATAAGCATGGATATTTCCTTATATTTGAGTGAATTCGGATAAAGAGACTAGCTCCATGTTTGGTTAATTGAGATTAGCTCAATCTCTTATATTTGGATAGTTTCTGCCGGCCGACTCTATTAAAGGAGCATGCTATCTCCATCTTATGCAAGCAATAAAGAAACTCTCAATTTCCCTAGTCATCTTTCTCTAACTCCCGAAACCCTAATCTCTTCCTACCACCGAACCGGGTTGCCGCCACGACTCCTGGTCGCCGGACTTACCGGCCAAGACTCCAGTGCATCACAGCTATAATCTATGATATCCAAGTCATACCACTTAGGTTTCCCCATTTTTGATGGACAGATTCATTTTGAGAGTATATGCATGCAGTAGAAATAGCTCCTCAGCTAGAACTGTAAGGCTGCCAGTTATTGACATTCTCAAAAACCTAACATACGTTGAACAAAAGACACATGGTACTGCAGTAAAAAGAACCGAATATCTTAGAATTTCCAGCTAGTTTCTGATTACATATCAAACTTTAACTTGTATTAACCCTCCTAACCATCATGGATATCATATATTGATTGAGATAGCTTTAACGTGATTATTGCCTCAGCTGGTGACTATTTACACAGCTGTCACAACTTCCTGTGGTAAACTACACTTTAGAAAGAAAAATTATGTTTCACATGTAGATCAAGGATAATTCATATCGGACACTAGAAACAGCATTCACATACAAAAGAACATCTGCCAACAACCAAAGCATTTTACTACGAAATTGAGAAACAACACTAAAAAGGACACCAAAGAAATTATGCTAACCTGCAAATGCCGTAGGATAGGCTTTTGCCACTGTTCCCTCTGATAAAAGAAAGAATCAGTAAGCATAATACATGATGTAAACATAATTAAGTCACACCATTTTTCTACGAGACTGAGGAATCTAAAACAAGTTTCTGATTTAAAAGGCTAAGATAGGATAAGATTGCCACACATGCAAAATAAAAATAAATAAAGATACTACGAGAAAACAAGGTATGAGACGCAACAACAGCGAGCCATGTTACAAAAACCTAAAAAAGGTAGCTTATCGCTTGTGCTTACAGGAAACCTAATGCTGAACTCAGTACCTTTGCTTTCCAATAGTTATATACAGCTTGGAAAACAGCAAATCGAACAGACAAGTACTGCAAAGCCTGCACAGAGAAGCACTTGGTAAGCAAACATACATAATGAAATTCCTGTATGACAAATCTGCAATAACCATACAGAAATAACGGGAAAATGGATCTATTCCCAAGAATATTGAAAATACTAAAACCAAAATAAAATGATCAACAAATATATCGCAAGAAAATGCAAAAGTTTCTTAGTGCTTGTTTCCATTAAAAAAAACATATTGATGTTTCATGTCAATGTCTTGAAATCCTTCCAAACTAATATCACTTATGTGAGCTCCACACTAGCAGGTTTCACCGAATTCACGAGCCAATTCTGATCAATATATTCATGGAATAACACATATACCAGCACAAGTAATGTGTGAATTAATATTAACCTGCATAAGAAGTAATCAATATTTTTTTACTCCACAAGCAGACATTATTTACAACTTTAGATATTCTGCACATTAACATATCCTTTCCTAGGCTGAGTTGACACAGGCATGCCAACTAGTAGGCCACGATTTGACATTTACCCCCAACACCATCAATAAGATGACAAAGCTGGACATAAAAGAATAAGATAACAGTACATTTATTTTTAATTGGAGATAAAAGAATAAGAAAATTGTATATTTATTTTAAAACTTCCATAGAATTGATAGTCATACTGTATTGAATTCTAGTGTTTAATTTTTATGCCAATTAGTAGTGTACTACCTTTTCATATAGGGGCCCTTTCATATAACGATATAAGCCAGCAACATTAATCAAGAAATGCACACCAATTACAGAGGATGTACAAGCAAGCAGAACAAATGAAGTGAGTGTGGTGCAGAGCAAGGCATTCATGATTCATTGTTTGGTCGACGCATCCAAAAGAAAGGCACAAAGTCATTCTACATTGCACGTACAACATATTAAAAGGCCAACATGGCTTGCAACAAACAGCAGGATGAAGACCTATCGAAAAGTCAGTTGTGTAACTGTGTTAATAATTTGACACTAGGTTGCCCGGATGCCCCGATACAGATACAGATATGCGATAAGCAGATACCACAATACATCATTTTTTCAAAAACACCGATACAGCGATACGTGTATATATATTATATAAATAAAAAAGTAGAGAAATTAATAAATTGCAATCATCTAGGGTCCAACCTACTAATGTAGAAATATAGAAGACGTAAGTTGTGGTGCACAAATACTACCATTGAACTGTGGATCAAACCATACATACTCCAGTTTCTTTCAGCGCAAGAAGAAGATGTTTGCGGCCCAAGTAATATTAATGCTAATTGCTTTGTTGTTTTCTTTGGGCAGCCCATCCTCAACTATCCTCAATTGAGTCAAAGGAATTAAATCCACTTCCAAACAAAGAAAAATCAGCTCATTGTTGTTTGTTGAATAGATCGACCATACATTTCTGAATCGAATAAGAGGCGTAGCGAGGTATCAGGGAAGTATCGGAGAAGTAAACAAGAAGTGTCAGGAATTATTTTATTTTTTAAAAAAAAATCACCGATACTTGCAGGATACGTATTTGGTCGTATAAGGGCCGTACCGTACAATATCTGATACTGATACGCCCATTTTGGGAAGTATCTGTGCAACGTAGATTTGACACATTGTAGCTACCGTGCAGGTGTATGCAAGCAAACACATGGAATTTACTAGACATGTGAAGGTGTTTCTAACACGCGTTGCAAGCTGGGACACCGTACATCACCACAACTGTTATGGAGCAAGACGCGACGCACCGCAGCAAGGGTGTGAACGGTACCGAGGGTACTGCAGCGACAGGCGAGCAGTGCCGACTTACTATAGCAGCATGTGAACATTACCCACGCCGGTACTGTAGCACGTTATTTCCCATACGTGGCTGCTGAGTTTCCTAGGATAAAGAATATTTGGTTAAGTAGATTATTTTGGGATTCCTTATCTATCTAGTTATTGTTAGGAATAGGATCCTATTTATTAGGAAGGTTATTTTTAATAATTAGAAAGATTATATTTGATTAATAGGTTTCCTTATATATTAATTCTTAGGCGTCAAGTCTGATTGTCCCTATCAAAAGGATAGCATGTATTCATTATCAATCAAGCAATGAGAAATCAAAAGTTCAATTAAACCTCGGAGCCTCGCTACCTCGATAGGGAAGAGCCCTACCAGCGGTTAGATGACGACGAGTGCCCGACCCTCGGACCTGTGCTCAACCAACGACAACAACATTTGGTATCAGAGCCACCCACCATGACTTCCAGTGCTGAACTATCTCCCTTCACCATGTTGAAGGCTGTCAACGAAAAGATGATAGCCTCCATTGACAACATGATGGCCATCCTCCAAAAAACGTAGGCATTGATGGTCAAGTTGAAGGAGCGTTGCGTGCCATTGCAATGGTGGCGCTACCATCACCTTCCTCAACAGCTCCACCAATGCCACCCCAGTGGGCATTACTGCCCTTGGTTGCACCACCGGTGCGGCACCGCTGGAGGAAGGATGTCGCTGTCCAACGGCAATCTTTTTCCACACGACCGACTGATGTGCGATAGGCAAAGATTCCAGGTTAGTAAGGGCATAACTGTTGCCCCATGTCGGTTGCCTATGCCGCTGACGTCTTCCTCAATGCCACAACATGCTAAGTTGTTTTTTTCTTGGGCACCATACGTCGGAGTATCACTGGTCTACTCTCAAGAGAATCGACGCCGGTACTAGATACTCTTGTCAACATAGGGCCACCAAGTACTTCAACCATGGCCACCACCACAGCTCAAGGACGAGCTGCCTCACCGCGAGGGGTGTAATGTTATGGAGCAAGATGCGACGAATCGCAGCAGGCATGTGAACGGTACTGAGGGTACTGTAGCAACACGTGAACACTACCCCTTTCGGTACTGTAGCACGTTATTTCCTATACATGGCTGCTGAGTTTCATAGGATAAAGAATATTTGGTTAGGTGAATTATTTTGGGATTCCTTATCTATCTAGTTGTTGTTAGGAATAAGATCTTATTTATTAGGAATGTTATTTTTAATAATTGAAAAGATTAGATCGGATTGATAGGTTTCCTTATAGATTATTTCTTAGGCGTCAAGTCGGATTGTCCCTATAAAAGGGATAACATGTATTTATTATCAATCAAGCAACAAGAAATCAAAAGTTCAACTAAGCCTCGCTACCTTGACAGGGAAGAACCCTGCCGACGGTTAGATGAGAGCAAGTGTCCTACCCTCAGTCCTCGGACCCGTACCCCAACACCTACCACAACAACAACATATGCGGTAATGCAACTAATATTTAACATTAAACAAAAATGGTTCAACCTGTGCTAAAGCTAGCAAGAGGGGACTTAAGTAACAAGTCCCAATTCAACTGACGCGGCGAGATGTTTAAATTAATACAAGGCATTTTTGTCGTAAATGATGATGAAATATAAATAGGCATTATCTCAGAGTTGATCATGGTGATAACAGATAAGGTAGGTTACGAGTAGATTGATAAAGATACACGGTTAGCATGATGTTATATCAAGTAAACTCTCCATTGCAAAATGCCATGCATAAAGGTCAGCATGCCAATTCCATAATCCCCTTGCACCCTTTAACATAACATCCCAAGACTATTATGCAAGGTTTCCATTTAGCACGTGGCTTTACCTCCATAGCAGCATCAAGCTGCAAGAGGACTGGTACCGGTCCTATGAAAGTTGGTGTTATGGCTCCTGCTCTTTCTCGAGCTTTGTGGTCCAAAATTTCCAACTTGAATAGGAGGACCTCCAACCTGTAATATGGGATTTTGTTTAAAATCTAGCAAAATATACATGCTCCGCAAGACCACGAGGGCAAAATAATAAAGTAGTTGTTTTGTTGTCTCAACAGAATTCTTCAAACTCAGACCAAGAAGTTTGAAGTTAAAATTGGTCCCCAGTTGTGTATAGTCAGTAAGAATATAATAAACAGAACATGTTATTGCTACCCGAACTTCCTCAGAGGCACAACAAACTTTTATCAGTTAAAATGCTACTATGATAACCAAAAGTCTAAGAAAGGATAAACTTCTCTTCCTAAAAATATGATTCTTACCCCTTGAGCTTTCATTCTAGGTTCCAAATGGTAAATATTTTAACTGCAACCAAAATGTCAACCATAACTAGTACACCAATTTATCTAGATCTGCATCATTTTCTTACTTTTCAGGGTTAAGATTCTTCCGCTCATTGTTGAAGTCTTCAAGCCAGTCTTCATCTTCATTGTCCAGGTCATACTCGACAAATTCACCAATCTCAGCTCTGGCTGCAGAGAGTAATCACGCTTAGAAATAGAGCTCATAAACAAAATAGTGTAGATGTAACAATGGCGATTCCAGGGCAGTGACAAGAAATAAACCTCCTCTTCCACGTATATAGCACGTTGGTTGTGCAAAGGTACGAGTGTAATCCCTTTCATAGGTCTCCACAACATCGAACTGTGGTGTTGGTATTTCTTGAACATTCTTCTTACTGGGTGCTGGATTTCCCTGCAAAAATCGAGTGATGATCATTCCTTTGAACAGGCCAACATCCCCAAATAAACTACTATGGCTCTCAAAAGTAGTGGATGCTCTGTCCAGCATTGCATTCTACCAGTACAGTAACGACACAACAACTGTACCACTACCACCTATGTATTGGTTGTACACTTATACGTGCAAGCGTGACTTAGAGAAACCCGCATTCAGCCGCATGGGACAGAAAGGTCACCAAGGTAGGAGCAATTATATGAAATTTACAGCCCGTGCTCCAACTCAAAGTCTTCTTCATTTGTCAATTTACAATGCCCATGCACATAACTATATAACTACTCCAAATACCTCTTTTTCCTATGCATAACACGCAGAGCACACAGCTAAGCTTGTGAAATGGTGCTCAAGCATGCAACAACGCTGAATTCAATTCGATCAGCTAATTAGATGTTCACAACGACATCGACAGAAACCAAAAGAAAACTCTACAAGCTACCAAGCACGAACATTTCGTAGAAATAGAGATCAGCTCAAACATCATTAATTTAATTACCTCGCCGTCTGTGGCAGTAGCAGTGGCGGTGAGCTCCGCGCCGGAGTGCCGCAGCAGCACCCCTGCCCTCGCTGCAGCGACCGCTGCCGCCGTGGGGTCATCGTCCTCGAACTCCCGCGCCGACTTGAGGATCGGGAGCTTCTTGTGGATGTCTAGCGGCCGCGGCCTGAACGAGAGCCTACTCATGGCCACCACCTCCACCACCACCACCCCTCCGCTTCATCTCATCTCCACCTCCCAGCTCCTCTCCACACCCAGAAACCCGCACCGACCCGCGCAAAGAAAGAAAGGGTCACGAACGGGCAAACCCTAGGTCCGCGAGGGCCGAACCGCCAAATTGGGCGCGGGGCGCGGGAGCCGCGAGAGGCGGCGTTGAGGCGGAGGCGGAGGCGGCGGCGCGGGAGGAAGAGGGGAGGCGGGACGAGCTAGGGTTAGGGTTTTGGGTGGGCAATCGGTTTCTAGGGTTTGAAAGGAGGTGAAAGGGAGGGAAGGAGGGGATGAGGAAGAGGGGGGAAGAGGGGTCGTGTGGGGAGGAGGGGAGGCTGGGCTCGATGGCTCGTGGGCGTATGTGTACGTATCCGTATGGGCGTATTAGTATGTTCATACGTATAAATTACTCAAACGTACTGTAGAACGATGGGCTAGTCGAGCAGTCTCGTGGCCTGGAGAAGGGCGCTGGTCCGGCTGTTGCACGGCCTGCTTTCCTGGCCCAGGCGAGCTCTGGGCGATTTGGCGCGTCGCACGGCCGGCATCGAGGGTTTGCGAAGCCGTCGGATCACTTGAACCGCGATGGACGACTCAGATCCGTTCGCACCACCACCACCGTGACGAAAGCTAGAGATAGCCAGATGGTCGCGCCTTTGAGCAGGCCTGAAGCACAAGACTTTTGATCTGGCTCGAGTACAGCATAGTTGGGTTGGGCTGTATTTGGGTTGGCAACCTGGCATAATATGGTGCGGCACAACCCGACTAGGCAAGTCGTACCAGTCGGGGTGGGGCGGCACGCTTGGGCACAATTAGTACCATTAAGCCTAGTTAGGCATGTTGGACATAGCATGACATGGCCCGAACAGCACGATTAGACACAATTAGCTCGTTAGGCAGGTAACAATTGGAAATTTGAATATTTTGACCATTTTTAACCGTTTGGAGGTTTAAAAATACTTAAAATTTTCAAAAAAAACTTCAAAAAAAATTCTATAAATAGCCACCATACCACCCCCACCTCATTCAGCACCCATCCATTCCTCAATCTCTTCTACAAATTATGTTTTGCTAATTTAGATTCCTTGTGTGATAATTTGGCAAAATTCCAAAAACTTGTGCCAAATTTTTGGAATTTTGAAATCCAGCAGTAGGTCGGGAAAAGATGTACAATACTATTTTTTGTATTTTTTTGTATTATTTATTATACTAAGATGAAATTATTAATAGTGCAAGTTTCGACTTGTTGTCTTCGTGATGGAAAATTACGATAGTTTTGTTATTGGTGATTTCGGGATTTCACCGGAGAAACTTGCATCCTTCGAGAATCCCAATGCCTCAAGACAACCGCAAGAGCAAGTAGGAGGAAGCCAACCGCAAGAGTAAGCAGAAGGAATACAATCATCAGACTCTACGGCAGCATCTACGTCCATAATCACCGATGCAAAGAGATCCAGGTCGACTACATCGGGAGTCTGGGTGATTTCGATAAGACAACGAAGGAAGATGTGCAAAGATTTCAGGTAGGATATATTGTTTGTAAAATTTATAAATATTTAATTGTCTGCATAATCTTCAAGTGGAACGGGGCACTTGCTTAGACATGCTTCAAGATGTAAAGCAAGTCAGGGATTGGCGATAATGCAGACGCAGATTCAGTATAACACCGACGATATGGAACATAGTTGGGACTACAGTTCTGAGGTGACTCGTCAATCTATTTGTCGTTTAATTGCTTCGGATGATTTACCTTTAAACTTTGGGAAGTCGAAATCTTTTAAAAATTACATAAGAACTACGCATAATCCTATATTTCTACCATTTCTAGACAGACCACAACTAGAGATCTAGTTAAATACTATAATAAATATCGTGATAAATTAATAGAACTATTTAGTACATGTACGTTTCCAGTGGCTTTGACCTTGGACATATGAGTGGTCGGGTTATGAAGGATTACCTTAGTGTAGTTGTTCATTATGTTAATGACAACTGCAAAATGGAAAAAAGAATTATAGGGTTCAAACTTATCGGTGTAGCACACACCGATGAGAATATTGCAGATTGTATTATCAAAGTTGTGGAAGACTTTGGTCTTATAAATAAAATATTCTCAATAACTTTAGACAATACCGTCGCAAACTCTAAATCAAATGAATATTCTCACTCCATTGTTGAGTACATATGCCGAATTCTTCTTGCTACATCAGTGATGCGCTTATCATATTTATAACTTTATAGTAAAATATGGTTTGAAGAGGTTGGATCCGTATATTAAAGCTTTTCGCGATGCGGTATCTTTCTTAAATCATTCTAACCAACGATAGGACCATATAAGAACTTATGTAGGGCAATAGGAGTACATCAAAGAAAATTTGGTTTGGATATGCCGGTAAGATAGAACTCTACTTACTTGATGTTTAAGAACTTTTTACCACATAAGAGCATTTTTTCTATTTTTTAACACACTTTCATAACATTGATGGTAGTGTACTATTGACTCAGCAGTATTGGTTGTTGCCAAGAAGATACTTTAGTTTTTAGAACTTTTTTATAACTCCACTATTGTTTTGTCTGATGTGTATTATCCAAAAAATATCATATAATTGTATATAGTATTCTACAAATTGCTAGTCACTTCGAAGATATATGGAAATAAAAAAAATCTTATGAGGATCATTGCTATGAAAACAAAATACTTGAAATATTAGAGAGAAATCCCATTAATATATGCATTTACATTTATTTTAGATCCTAGAGCTAAAATTCAAGGATTTGCTAATGTTATTAATATTCTTAGTGATGCTACAAGCCTAAACTATTCTAACTATTTTGCAAATATTCGTTCTAAATTTTTTGAGATTTTTCAAAGCTACAAAAATAAGTTTTAGGTAGTTCGCTTGCAACGACCTCCAGTAGCACCCACCACAGTGAACAAGACAAATGTGTGGGGGCAAGATCTGGTGCGAGGATTCTTCGTCCAAATCCAAGGTTTCAGATTCCACACCGATACCTCAAGCAAGACTAATCTTCCACCCAAGGAGTGGAGAGTTACCCGCCTATCTAGACAGTGATACGATGGATTCCAACGTAGATGCCTTCAAAAATTTGCAATTGTGGCATAACCATAAGATAACATATCATGTGATACCATATTAGCATGTGATGTGTTAAAGCTCCTGTCTCCACTGCTTTCTCTGAGTTTGCTTTTAGTCTTTTCTGGAAGAATATTGGAGAAAAGGAGAACACATCTCTTGAGTGAGATGGTGGAGATACTTCTAACTGTGAATGAATGGGAACAATCTAATGCACGAACACAACACTCATTAGATAATCTAGAGTTGGCAGATGTGTTCGAAAATCTATAACTAGACAACAACACTTAGAACATGGATGTAGGCAGAGCTACAGGTTGTACTCTTTTTCCATTGCTAAGGTTTTCTCATATTGAATTTTTACTTGGCAAAACTTTTAACGAGACAACCATGTCAACATTAATGAAGCTCTTTATTATATTTTTAATATATTTGTCTCTTTTAATGGGTATATAACTCATTTTTTCAAATCTAATCCTTATTTTTGAATTCTATAAATTTTGTGGATTTTTTGCAATTATATATATATATATATATATATATAAATTGGGTCGAGATGGGCTACATAGGCCAACACAACTGTTAGGCAAAACATGCTCGGGCAGAGCTGGCACGGCCCAAGACGCTAGTGTGTCGTGCTTGGGTCGGCACTCCGACCCATGGGCCAACATGGCACAACCCGATTAGTGCCTGGGCCAGCATGGGCCTGTGCCTTGTCGGGCGGCCCATCTGGCCATCAATAATGAAATCCATAGCCCGCATTAGCCTCGAGCTCCGTGCACCCTCGCCCTCGGCCCAGACCCTCCTGCGCCTCCCACCAGTCATCGGCGACACCGCATAGCCTTCTCTCCTCTCGCCGCCCCCTCCCGCTCTCCTTCACCTGGGCGCCGCCGCCCTTGGTCAAGTCAAGACCACCACCGCTACTCCACCGCCCTCCAGATTTGTTCCCCTCGCCCCTTCCTTCCCATCGTCTTCCCCCCTCACTGTCTCACGCCTCCTCTCTCCGCCGCCCGCTTCAATGAAATCCATTAGGAGCAGGGCTATGGTAGATGATGGAGGCAAAGGGGACGACTATGGTAATGATGCTACTAGCGAACCCCACGCCATCCTCACTCAGTCTGGTCCCTCCCAGCTAGCCGAGACTCGACCTCGCCCTTGCCTCCTCCCCGTCGTCGTTGGCCCCGCTACCGGACCCCTCCCTTCCCTGCAGACTCAAACCGGCGGATGGTGGAGGCGACGAAGGTCCCCTGCTCTACAAGTGTACATATGTCACTCGGTTGCGACGACTGCATTGGATCGCCGCCGATGACCGCTTGCCTGCATTGGGTAAGATTTCCCCTTTTCTCCCATCCACCCTTCTGGGTGCTCTAGACCGTCTATTTGCCGTCCAGTCGTGGCATCGAGAGTGTCGTGCGTGTGCAGGCATGTTTGATTTTTCTTCTTTTAACTAGCGTGTTACAAAGGGTTTTGCTTGCTCGATGTCAAACTTCTTGAGATTTTGTATTTGCTTTTCGTAGTTTCTTATAGGTTACCAAATGCCTACCATCTTAGACCTCCAAAAGAACACCAAGATTTACTACTTCATGTTTGGGAATCTTCATTCTCATAGAAGCGACTGCTATGTGTGTTGCCAGGCATGAGGCAAGGTTTGGTTGAATTTTTTTAAAAATAATATTAATTCAAAAGATTATTACAATAAAAATAGGTGTCTGTCGTTATTCCAACAGACCACGAAAACAGTGTCACCAATTGAAACAGTGTGGAGAGGTTCTTGTCGTCAATTGAAATAGTGCGGAGAGGTTCATGTCGTCAATTAAACTGACAATATGATAATTTCGTAAGTTCCATTGGCGACAGGACCCTGTCGCCAATTCAACTGGCGACAACATCCCTGTCGCTAATTGAACTAGTGATAGGATACTATATTTAATTTTTTTTAATTCATTTGTAGAGAATTTAGCCTAAATATTTAGTGTATTTCACTCAGTTTTTTGTAATACCTTGAAGTGTCTGCGCAGTTCTTAATTCGAAATTCAAAATTGGAGAAGATAACGAAATGTGAAGTAGAGAATATGAGATCGGTGGCACATTTTTGAAATCGAGTTCGGCAGCACAATAACACAAATAGCCCCCTACGGAGCAAAATGAAAACAATATTTGGGTTTAGGGTAGCCATGCACGTTGTTGTCCCGATTGTATTGTTTGTGGAACCGATTCCTTCGGAAAAATATTACGTAATATTTAATAGTCAAAATATTTTTAAAAAGATATTTAAGTTCAAAAGACTTCATAATTTAATTGCAAAATATATGGCACACTAGGTTTGGTTACGTATATTAGAAATGCCAACATGCACGAATCAATAAACCAAAATACATCGATGATACATTTGCACCTTTTTGGAATCCAAAACAAACGTTGATTGGAACAAAATCGGCCAGTCCTGGCAGCCCATCGATCCCTTCCCCTTGTCTCTGGACTGCCCACGGTAGTGGTCAGTCTCGAAGTTAGCCATGTTATGCGAGGCGTGCTGGGCGATTAAATGATGTTAGGATAGCATAATGTAGGGCCAAAGTAATAATCAGGATGCTGAAGGGATATGAGTAGGCTACACTAGCTGGTAATTTTTTTTAAAAAATGCCATGTAAATTAGGAAGCCAAGCAAGCAAGAGATCATAGATCGTTACCACTAGATGCGCAGTGCAACGAAAGAAGAGTTAGAGAAGCCTGATCCAACGTGGGAGTGCATCGATGTAGTGGTCGTAGTGGATCGTCCAGCGTTCTCGATGCTGATCCTCTATTCTAGAAACCAATCACGTTCCTTGTGAAGATCGTGGATCATCCTCGTTCAGCACAGCAGCAATCGCAGCAGCGCTTCTACGGTATCCACACGTCTAGGGATGGAACACCGTATGCCGGTGTGCTAGCACCAACTCGCATGGTAGGGTCTTCGAGAAGATGGCGACTAGGGTTTCTGTGGAGCAACTCACGTCGTCTATCCCAACAGCCACATGCATCCTCTTATAAAGAACTCATGATAGGTCCTATCTGAACTCGTTTGTTCCAACCCGTTAAGTGTGTGAGCCTGTAGGTTCATGTGTAATCGGTTGTGACTCGAAAACACCTTTCCGATCACGAGTCATTAGCGGTTACAAGCAGGACATAACGATTCCCGAATATACATAAATTATATCGGACGAATCTTAATGCAATATGATCTACGACCTAGTCCTTATCACTTACGTCCAACTCGTATCTCTATATGACCAATTCATATTTAGTCACGGCCAGTTTGTAACTCCTTACGATTAGTTTACGACCAGTTACTAAGTATGTTCGACCAGTCTACGACCAGCTCGTATCTCCATGCGTCTAGTCTATATCTGGTCAAACTGAATAACCTACTTGTGTATTCCCCCTTTACCTTATGATATCTTGTTGAACTCTAGGTGAGATAAATTGTCATCCATTGATCGTTTAATATTTTCTCGATCAAGTGACGAATAACTTGATGTGGTCAACTCTTCGACCACTAGTGGCATAGTCATGCACTTTCTTTATCCGACCACATCGAGGGGCCTAGAGATATCTCTTCTATTTTGTTAGAGGGAAAACGCATATCCGACCAGTCACATCCCTCTGTATGTTTCATAGCATACCCATAAGCTACATTTATAACTATCCAGTTACGGTGTAGCATTTGACAACATCTAAGTGTACTATTACACACATAGAAAACCATACTGATGACGAGGACATCACTATCATGAAGGCTTCGTCTACATCATCATCACCTCCAACATCAGATTCACACAACATTGACAATGACAATACTAGTGTTGGTCCTACGGCTGAAGCTTTGCAAGAATTGTACAAGGGACCAATCTCAAGCTAGAGAAAGGGAACTCACTAAACAGGTGAATCTGATCCTAAGTTCCTTTGATTTCACAGATCAGGACAGCTTGCTACCTAATGCTTCCACCTTATGTATTCTCAGGTTATTAGGTGAGCAAGAACTTGGTGCTACCCAGCAAAAGGAGAGGGAGGCCAGCGAGAGAGGGTCCAAAAGGAGGAGATGATGACACTTCACTTATATTAGTGGGAGAAGCCACCAAATTGTTAGAATCATGTTTTCAGGCTTCGGATTGAAGATTGGAGAAGACAACGCTTAGGAAGCTCAAATGTGTCCAGTTTTCAATTCTAAGCTCGTTTGGGTTTTTGGCCAAGTCCCATTTGTCATAGGCTGGTTTGTATCTATATTAAGACATATTATAAGTGTGTTGGGCTTTAGTATTCGTTTTGGGTCAGCTTTGAGCTGATGGCAATATCGAAGCTTCAAATGGGTTGAAAACGAATACTTGGGTGGCAAAGGAAGTTGGGTTGTAGCCAAAGGAGGTGTACGCCACCCTCATGGGACAACAACCACGTGGGGCCCATCTCATGCATGCACACACCAAGGTCCCCAGCCAGTAACTTTGTATTACTTTTAATTTAGTTTAGGTTATCGTTTGGTGACCGACCGAATAGTGGGGATAGCTATAAGGCCTTGGCCGCCACCCCCCTGTAATGGTTTAATGATAATTTTTAGTATAAGCAATTTCTTGCTCTTTGTTTTATGCTTTGCGCTGCCACGAGAGTTGGAAAGCCGACTAGTTATTGTTCCACCAGATTACTGGTTACCAGTGTTCTTGTTGTTCATCACGAATCAGCAAGGTAGTTCTTGTTGGCGTGGTGAGTAGACGGAGATCCAGTGTGTGTTGCTAGTTGAATTCCGGTACACATGAGTTTGTAATCGAGGCAGACAATCATGTGCTTCCATTCATCATAATTCACGGGATTTCAAGTTAACCACATATCAATCCGTAAAGAGAGATCCTACGCCGTGAAGATCGGGCACCCCCCGTATTAGTTGTTCTCACGTCTAAGCATTATACATCATCATTGTCATACCCCAAGCATGAAAATACCCGAAGATCTTATGTGTATACTATGCTAGTCCTAGGATTAATGGCCAACACACACATTCACATCATTTGGCAATCACATCCATACAAACACATACTATAGTAAAACAAAAGAGTATTCTACTTAAGCTATTACAACAATGGCCGACCGACCAAATAAAAGCAGTCATCAGAGTAAACAAAATAAATAACAATGAAAGATATAGTAATAGTAGCAAAAGTCCAGCGGCACACCCATCCGATCCGACAGGCAATCGACAAGGAACAAGGCTTAGGTAGACCCGTCACCGAATCCTCCGGTGCCGAGGGCAAAGAACTCGTCGTCTGGTGTCGGCTTCTTTGTAAACTCTAAATCAACAATAATAGCAGGATTGAGTACAATGCGTACTCAGCAATACTTGTAGTGTATCGCACAAATTATATTAGATGAAAGGCTATCAATTGAATTACTCTACTCTACAAGTCCTTTTACTCAAAGCCACTTTTATTTGCAATATTCATAAGTAGTAATTTGCAACAGAATTTAAAAAAGCAGTTTAAGAAAAAGTAAGTACATGATAGTAAGTAAAGAATTGAATGAAATAATACTAACACCCGCAACCCTACTCGGTTGCAAGCAAAAATATAATCATATTCGGCCATAGACATGGCACTGATAAATTCATGTTCAACCATAGAAATGACAATCCTGCTATAGGCATGGCAAATTAGCCATAGAAATGGCATCCCAGCTATAGACATAGCAATCTAGCCATAAACATAGTTGTTAACTCAACAAATTAAAACCCCATATCATTACCCCAATTTTTTTGGTGACAAAACGGTTTGAAAAGCGAACCTACCGCCATACCAACCACACTAAGCATGCTCATAACCGCGAGCACGTCTATTCGAATAGTTATCACTCTGTAGAGGTGTATAAATTTACCTATAGTACGCGGTATTCTAGTTACCAGGAATATTTATATATCACTGCTCACTACCAAAGGAAAGCAGCCTAGAGTTCGTGACACAACCTTTACATTATCTAGCCCTAACCTTGCACTAGCCCACGAATGATTATCCCCAATTACTCGGATAGAAACCCGCGGTATGAGGAGTCCTCACTCACCGGATATAAACCCGTTGAGTGAGTCCCTCACTTACCGGATAGAACCCGTCAAGTGAGCCTTTCACTTTACCTGGATAGAAACCCGTTGAAGTGAGCCATTCGCAGTTGTTACGACAATAGAAAGTGCTCGTACTACATCTGCCTACTAATCGTGCAAGGTTATGATTCGATAACTTAGTTAGCTACGACTACCCCATCCTAGCACATACAGTTGTACGATTAGATCTTAGTACTGGATTTGCTGGCTTCAGTCCTGTCAGTGTTTTAGAACCGAACTTACGTAATGATTGTTTGATTCGGAGGGTCTCCAAGACTCGACTCACGTAGAGAGAATGATACGAGGATTTTTATACAGGTTCAGGCCTTCTCTGGAGAGAATAACAACCCTACTCTGCGCATGCTGCTATATTGAGGATGTTACTATTGAGAAGTTACGATCAAGAGAAAGACCATATACTCGAAATGCAATGTCTTGTGCTCCTGATTGTGTCTTTCTTCCTCTCTCTGCCATCTGGTGATTCCTCCTTTTATAGCATGCTCGAAGTGGGCGATAATTTCTCTAGCCCAAAGGGCGTATCAATGCTTCAGATGATGACACAGTTACCAGAGATTACTATTGGAGAAGTAACGTTCCCACATCGCCGGATAGTTATCACCAGGACAGAGAGTTTAATCGTGTAGTTATTCCAGAGAATAATAGCATATACTGATTATTTAGATGCCCTAATCAATTTAGCCTACTTGTATGTAAGCTCGATCGATTATAAGGTGGTCGTAACTGACCTAGTCGTAGAAGGACTTTCGACCATGAGGTGATCGTAGAAGAACTTACGATCATGTGCTAGTCGTAGAAGAACTTACGACTATGGGGTGGTCATAGCTGACCTGGTCATAGAAGGACTTGCAACCATGAGGTAATCGTAGAAGAACTTACGATCATGAGGTAGTCGTAGAAGATCTTACGATTCCAGCTTCTCCCTTATGAACATTAAGGGGTATACTCAAGAACCATATAATGACATCATTATCTATAATAAGGATTATGGATAAATTATTAAATGAGAATTTCTAGATCCTTGTCAAGTCCTTAATCGAGCATGGGCGAGAACTCCACGCTATCTACTAGTGAGTCAAAATCCTCACTTTTTCATAATACAATATAACTCGCCCTTGTCTAAAACTAAGATTTTCATTTTATTTTCATATTAAATAACATACATACCCTCTTTGGATATTTTTCAAAATATTCCCAAATTCTCAAATTATTAAATTGTCCTTTTTATCAATTTTTCATAAAATCCATCTCTCTAGTTGCATTTGTGCGATAATCACACTAAAAAATTCCCATATGACATTACATAATGTCTAACCCATATTCTAATGGTTACAACAGTAGGTAATCAATATTTCAAAAGTATAAATGCAACAAGTATGATTACAACTACCATTTTCCCAATAATATTATTTTTCTTACACAACATACATGCATGCCTAATAGGATTTACAAAACCAAGTACAACAAATAAAATATTGTGATCAACATGATCAAAGGGGGTGCTTTCCTTGCTCTTGCTATTATGGAAATGAATTCGGTTTATCATTGCAATAATAACAAGTGCAATCGACGTCTAAATAAAAAAGAGCGAAACGAATTAAATAACAACAAATAAATTCAACATCAATCAAAATTAAATATTTTTTACATATTCTGCTAGAATATGATTTTATACGAATTTAGAGATAAATTTCATTCAATTTGGAGTTTTGTAGGAAAAGTTATTAAGGTTTGAATATGGTTAAGTTTAGAAATTCAAAGAAAATTGAGAAATACGCTTTCCAAGAGAGAAAGTGTAATCCTGTGCATGCACTATTGAGGTTTACGCTTTCTAGTAAGGGAAAACATATTCTCTTCAAGTTTCTCTGAGGTTTACGCTTTCCAGATTTGGAAGGTGTATTCTCCTTAAAACTAAAAGCGTATTTTCTATTTCTTTCGATTTTCATTTTAAACTGACAAGTGGGCTCCACTTGTCAGCGACACGGTTTATATGAATAGTGCATGGACCCTTGGGTCCACTTGTCAGCGACCCGGTTTATATGAATAGCACATGGACTGAGTGTCCATGCGCTTGGTCCACCGGTCCATGGACCAGGGCACACTGTGCACTTAAACCGTGGGCTCGCATGTCATATACTCATCTACGAAAACATTTTGATTTATGTTTTTCATTAATTTTCGGTCTAGTCCCACATGTCATTGAATCATTAGGGCTAATTGTCGGGACCCAAAATTACGATTCAGGACCCTCTGTGTTTAATGCACTAGCCCAGGATCACGCTAGTGCACACAGTGTTAACAAAGATGGAAATCGATCCATACAAGCGAATAGTAACATAAACGAATAACTTTGATTAATAAATAATGGTTTTAACCTTAAGGTCGAGTTACAATTACTGAGCCACACAGGGCTAACAGAGAAAATAAACGACAGCGGAAACGAAAAAGGTAGTGGCACCCCATCGATTCACCACAGGCAACCGACTGGGATCAAGACCTCATGATTAGGCACCTTCAATGTACTCGTCCTCAAATGCTGGTGAAGACTCCTCCTCTGCTTGATTCGTCAAAACAAGCGTGAGTACACACCGTACTCGCAAGCCACACCACAGAGATGCAAAATGTATATATGCTGGCTTTTTACAAGGGAAGGTATTTTGTGGCTCTTTTGCATAAATGCAACCTTTGCAATTTAATACAATTAATAGATTGAAAACAGGTAAAACCAATAGACAATAATAATCTTAACAGTTATTTCACCAAGACACACACAGCCTGACAGGTTATTCACATAGCTAGGTGATTTAATCACATGGCTCCCTTCCCACATAGTTTTATGAAAAATCTACCCCTAGTGTGAAATCCCCGAGCATTGTCCATGATCATGACGCGGCTATTCGAATAGATTAAGTTACACTCTGCAGAGGTTTGTACACTTTACCCACAAGACACACTTAGTGTAGCTAACACTAAGCATAACAAAGCATTTCAGATACCTTATCTTACTACGCTAGGCCCGTCTCAAAACAGGCATGTGGTCGTACAGGAAGCTCAGTTCAATGGCGCACATGGTGAGGTCCTTAATTGACCAAGGCAAGACTTCCATTAACCAAACCACATAGACACACGATTAATATTTTTCACACACCACACACCACCCTTTCACACAAGATTCACCCTTGCCTCACCCAAATCCTTTTGCCACCTCGTTGATTTAAGTGCAACATATGCCACAAAGACATATAGTACACACGGTTCGTTCACACAGTTTCATATTCACTTAGTCAACTTATAACAGCAGTATACATGACAAATGATTCGTGGCATGGCTAAGCAATCTAATACGCAACTAACCAACCCACGTTGGTGCTACAATATTTACCAACTAAATATCAACTAAGGTGACAAGGAATCAGGACATAGTAATTAACAAGGATGGCATAACAATTTGGGATTAACTACTGCACCCAAAAGCTTTTAAATACATACTTGAATTAAGATGCAGTAATTTGAATTAAATTACTTTTATAAAACTGGGAAGCAAAATGGTCAAGGGTATAGCTTGCCTTGGAATAGGTTCAGGTGCTGGTCTTGGTCTTGGAAAGCTCATTCTTCCTCAAACCTTCCAGAAGTATCGTCGAAGTCTACTCGTAACGAAGCAAACAACAAGAATAAATAAATAACAGAAGCAAATAACTCCAATAAAATAATTAAAAATCTCCAATAGATAGATCTTGATTTTATACAAATTTAGAAATTTGAATGGATGGATTTGGAGTTAGGATGCAAAAGTTATGAGGTTTCAAAGTTTGAATCAAAAGAAAAACCCTAAAATAGGATTTACTGGAATTCCGAATTATTTCTCAATAGAAAAATCGGATTATTGCGCAAGCATGACGTCAGCGAAGGATTTTCCGAGAATTAAAAGAATTAAAGAATTAATCGACATGGGACCCACATGTCGCTGACCCGCTCACGGTGGACCAAGTCCACCAAGCCATCGACCGTGGATGGGGTGAGGTGGCGCTCAGCGCTGCGGCGGCGCCGACGTGGCGCCACCGTGGATGACACGCGCGCATCGCGCCGAGGTGGCAGTGACATGGACGGCGGCGAGGCGGCGCAAGATCGACCCGAGGGTCCCGCGAACGGCGGCGAGTTAACGGCGATGAGTGGTACCGGGAGGTAGAGGGGAACACGGGGGTCTCGAGGGTGTGCTCACTGGTGCTCAAGGACGAGCGAGGTGGCCGGCGGCGAGGCTTTGGCGGAGGAGGAGGTACGGGCTTGACGGCGACGGCGTTAGAGGGCTCCTCCGGCGAAGGCGAGGTGAGCACCAGCTTCGCGGCGTTACGGCGAATCCAACGGTGGCGACTACGACGACGCAGGAGCGACGGAGGCGGCGCAATCGAAGCTCCAAGCCTTCGTGTCGGCGGCGTTGGATCTCCGATTCCGCGAGCACAGGCGAGAGAGAGTGGGTGGCGGCTTTGGGATGGGTGACGCGAGGGCGCCCGGCTGTCCTTATAGGGCCCGGAGGTCCGGCGCGTGGGCGGCGTGGAGGTCGTGGGCGGCGGCTTGCGGCCGCGCGCATGCCCGCGAGAAGAAGGAAAGGAGGGGGCGGGTTCGTGGCGGCGGGCGCGAGTCGGCGCGCACACGCGAGGAACGGGAGGTTGAGGCGCCGCGTCGGCTTCGGCGTTGACCGCCCATGGCGGTTGCGCGCGGCGCGTCCGCGCGGAGAAGAACGCGGCGAGGACGAAGGCGGTGGGGTCCACCTGGCAGTGAGACGGGGAGGGCGAGGCGCGCGCGTGCGGGCGAGATCGCCGTCCAGTCCTGATCGGACGGCTACGGAGAGATGGGCCAGATGAACAGTGTTGGGCCGGAGAAATTCGGCCCAACGACTGTTTGGAGATTTAAATTAGTTTTTCCTTTTTAGAAAATAGCAGAAATTCAAATAAGCAATGGAAAATAGCAAATGATCTTGGAAAAATTCTAGAAAATTCTATAAAATATAACCAAGCATATAGAATCTAAATAAAATAATTTTGGCAATTGTTAATGTTGGGATTAAGCATATTAAATCGGTTTGTCCTTAAAGTCCATATTAAGCTTTTTAAATTAATATTCAAATAAATCCAAATGGTAAATTTTCTTACTACCATTATTTAAAAGATTTTTAAAGCTCTGAAAATTAGGATGTTACACTAATCCAACGACTAAACATTGATTTGGTCCGAATGATCATAGTTAAGACGCTGATGACGAGCTACAGATAGGGCTCGTCCGTCAAAGCCACGCGGCGATGCTCACGCCCGCGCGTGTCGTCGGCGCGGTGGGGGCTCAGCGACACCGGAGAGTGCCTAAAATGGGACCTCTGTGCTATTGCGCACCTAGGGGTACCAGCGGCGTGGCCGGAGATGGCCTAACGCGGCGGCGCATCGACGTTGAGCGATGGAGCAGATACGACAAAGAGTAGGAGCTCGAATGAGCGACGCCTTTGCCAAACTAATACATGCATAGGCATCTACGTGCTACCAGGGTCATACTGTTGGACCGAAAAGGCGACTATAGGGGGGTGAATAGGAGCACGCTCACTTTTTCACAAATTATGAATTCAACACAATTTCCTCCAATAGCTATGAAGATCAATATACCAGTACAGCGGAAGACTAGTATTGAATCCAATTTGCCCCCTAAATAATACGATAAAAATCAACACAAGTTAAAGCACAAATCAGTACTGGCGGTCTGACCGCTGTGTTAGTGGCGGTCGGACCGATGCCCTCGGGCGGTCTGACCGGCAGGCTCCAGAATAGCAAGAACAACCCCGATGACGAAGTTGCAAATAGATCTAACTTTTGATTCTCAACTCCAAACTTCATGAAACTTGGTATACACCTTCTCTATGATATTAAGGACCTATTCCAATCAACAATTATGATAATTCTTGGACAAACAAGGATCCTTTAAGATCTGATTGGAGAAAGGTCTAAAACCGAGCAAAAGTGAAAACTAGATCCAATCGCTTGCTCGTGGGTGATTGATGATCACGATGATCCTAGATGAGTTCCCACACAACACAGCAAGCTAATCCACATGACGATATCAAGCAAAAACTCATGGATCAAAGAAAGCCCTAAAATCACAAAATTGAAAGCAAGAACGAAAAGAGACTTATCTCAAGCAAACCTTGCATAGATTAAAACGTGATTGATGCTGGATTACACCCACTCCATCAAGGATCAGTGGTCAATCCAAGATCACGAAAATCCAATCAAACCTTCAAGAACCCTAGCCTCCACGCCTAGCTCACCCTAAACAAAATTAGGGTTTTCTAATATAAAAAGGGTTAAAAGGTGGTGCAGCCACCATCCTCTCCTATTTATAGTGGAGGCTTAGACCTTCTAGAAGTTTGATCCTATTGGGCTCCCGTCCAAAACAAACGGTCACACACGCATGCTTCGCAAAGCGTCGTCTTTAACCTTTTGACCTAAACATCTTCACCTAGCGCCATCTTGCGCCTCAGATTTGCTAATAGGTCACCCTTGTCCATCTTGCGTCACGCTTGAGTCATTGACCTCACCCGGCATCGTCAATTGTTCTGGACCTCAGCTTTCCAAGCCTAGTCCTGATCATCCTCGCCGTTGACCGTCGTTGACCACCAAGCAATCTGCACAACCATAGACAAGTAAACCGATTTTGGAAACAAGTTCTTCACAACTTGACCCATGTTAGTCAAAACATGCATCATGCAATACATATGCCCTGAAACTCATGACTTTGACCTAACCAATGAACAACGCCGCCACGAAGGCCGGCGTTCAAGTGACAACCGGTCCGACCGCCCCTCGGGCGGGCCGGATCGCTACCTTGCTTGGCCGGATCGCTAGCTATAGGCCGTCCGACCGCCTAAAGGACTTAGCCAATTTCAAGCCCCAAATTCAAACCTTCAAAATTTAAAACGAATAGAACTTTTGACTGGAGACTCCAAAAATTATGGGACCAAGTGCAATAGAATCCCCTCTCTTGCCTACACCCTTTATTTTTGGTCCAACTAATTTTGACACATTTGGTCACTGCCGGTCTGACTGCCGCTCATGGCCGGTCTGACCGATTTGGGACCGGTCGGACTGCCATGCTATGGCCGGTCGGATCACCACACCGACAGCTTCAAACTTTGTCGAAAACACGTGAAACGACAAACCATAAACTCCATTGCCAATTGTCACATCATCCTAAGATCTGGAGCATATCCCCATGATATCCACAATCTCTCCCTTGATGAACACATTGGCAATGATCCAGAAAATGTAATTTGGAGGTTTGAAAAGTAAAATACTTTCATTTTCGCACAAAGGCACAACTTGGTCTATAAGTAAGAAAAAAGCAATGAAAATGACCAAGCTGGCATCAGAATAGTATAGGCAAGTGAGATAAGGCAAAAGAAAGCATAAAAACTTTGATTTCCATAAAGGAGTCAAAATTCTCACTTGAGGTCCGTATGAAAGAACAATTTTTCAATTAAACTATGATCATTGTGAGGATAAATGAATGCAATTCAAGTTCAGAATATTCAATAAGACAATAAGAGTGCAACTCAAGAACCCCCCCTCACTATGATCCTCAAATTTCAGAAACTTTCAAATTTTCAATTTCTCCCCCTTTTTATCATTTTCATATATCTTCTCCCTCTTTGTACAGCAATGTTATATAACATTGAAAGATCCATCTTCTCCAAAAATCTCTCCCCATATGCATAGCATTAATACATTTTAACACATCTTCTCCCCCTTTAACAATGGAGTCATCAAGGAATCACGCCTTCCTCTCATCCAGAGATAACAAATGCAGAATGAAGAAAGAAGCAAAACATAAGAAGCATAAGAAGGAGTATGCATGAAGTGCAATGGAGTGGCTTCATTTTTGTATTTTTCATTTTTGATTAGAAGAAGATTTGGAGATTACCCAAAAGAGCAAGCTAGCATCTCTAATATTGCACAAACAGCATATAAAGCCTGACAGTGCTAGTAAGATCATGGTAAGATATATATATCAAAGCTAAGCACAAAGGCTCAAAAGTAAAGCAATATATTTGATCAATTTAAGTAAAGCTTCAAATTCAGCAAGTTCATCAACAGGGATCCTAAAGTGAAACTGGCCATGTTAAAATGTCAAAGTAAGATAAAAAAGCTAACAAAGACCACATTAAGAGACAATCAGGTCCCGTATTGAATCATTTTTGTAATACCTCATTTATCCAGCTAGGTTGTATCGTTTCAATTATCTGGGAATTTTATTCGAAAATGAGATTTAAAACTTTCCGGAACCGAATCGGTAAAAAGAAAGAAGTCGGAGGGGGTAAAAGAAATAACTTTCGTCGGATTTTTCCAAATAGCCGGGGGGGTAAACGTCAGTGTACGTCAACCTGGGCCGCAGGCCGCGACCCAGGTGGCCCAAGAGGGGCCGGCCGGCCCATGTAGGGGCCGGCCAAAAAGGGGGGGTGCCACTCCCCCAAAACCCTAGCCGCCACCCTTGGCCCTTCCCCTCCCCCTTGGCCGCCTCCTCCTCTCCCCCAAGCCGGCCCCCATTGCTTCTCCTTGGTGGTGGTGCCATCTCCGGTGATCCCCGTCGCTCCTTCTCAAGGTTCTCTCCAACAACTCCGTTCCCCGCCGACGTCGACAACGGCCGTTCGTCGTCTTCCGGTGGCCGGCCCTAGAAGAGAGAAGAGAGGAGAAGGGAGGAAGACCCGTGTGCAGCGGATCTTCGTCGTCTTACTGGTCTACAAGGGTAATTAGACCTCCGATTCGTTGTTTGATTCCATTAGAGTTGAGAATCCGATTGGATTTGTAGTTTCGTTTTGATTCTGTTAATAGATTGATTCTGTCTAGTACATTGTACCTCGGTTTTGGGCATCGTAGAGGCCGAATTGGACATCTATGTCTTCTAGAGAATTGTTCCTTATTTCATTAGCTTTCTTTTGGCACCTGGATCATGAATTTTCATCCAGTAGATTAAAAGTTATGACTGTTTTACCACGTACTGCTCTGTCTGTCAGAAATTCTGGGTATAGTCGGTTGCACCTAGGTTTTGATCTAGTTAGAGTCAGAATCAGGTCGGCCACCCAACTAAGTTTATGAAGATAATTTCACCATGTTTCCAGGCTGATAAAGATCACTTTATTTGGATTAGTGGTTTAAAAGTTAGAGCCTTTTCTTTAGGGCTGTTCTGAATTCTGGACAGACTGCAGTTATAGTTTTTCATTGGATGGTTAGACCTATGTTTTGGCCGAATTAGAGTTTACCATCAACTAGAGTTTCGTAGCCAGTTAAGTTAAGAAAAGATGAGCACTGGTTTCAGGTCTTTTGGACTTACGGTTTTTTATTGGTGAATTTTCTAGTAAAACTGCCAGATTAGGGATATTTGGAATGTTTGGGTAGATTGATCAAATTGAACCTTTTGTTTGGTTGGTTTGGCTAGAGATTGTGGGAGGACACGTGTAGCATTGCCTTACTCGTTTGTCCTCATTTCAATTATTTTATATTGTAGGCGGTGAAGCGGTGAGTGGAGGGTTATCTCAATTACCTCCCAACCCGTTGCAGCGCGGCAGGCAAGTAACTTGTATAATATGATTGATGCATTATGTGATGTGTGAATGAATGATTATATTTGTTCGTATTTGTAGATGAATGCCATGTGTATCTTTTCATTTATGAGTACCATTCAATATTTCCATGGATTCACATCATGACATGCATAAATTACTTTTGTAAGACCCATCAATTCTAGTATGGGCACTTGAAAATCCCATCAATTCCAGAATGGGTACGTGAGTCCACCATTCCAATGTGGGCCACGTTGAGTCCACCATTCCAATGTGGGCCATATGAAACGTTCTTCATACGGTTACTTTAAGTGAACACCGACGGGTGCTTCACTCGCTATACCGGTATATGCTACAATATGTCCAATTCCTTCAATGCATCATTCCATTACATCCATTCATAAGAATTGTTTCCAATAAATGTTCAAACTGTGATAATGTATATGGTTCATTGGATGTTGATTGTTACTTTCAAGTACTTGCTGAGTTTTTGGCTCATTCTTGCTTTGTTGTTTTATTTAGGTAAATGACAAGGAAGAACGGTTTCATGAAGGGTAGATCAACACGATGCACTCACTACCATAATTTAAAACATTTGAGAACTTATTATTGTCTTCTATTTATACCTTGTGTTGAATTGTAATAAGCCAACTTGGCCTTATTTACCATATCTTTCTGAATTGTTTATTTCCTTTCCGTTGATTAAACTTGATGATGAATACTTGTTTCCGTATAATCTTAATACTTGATTCACCTTATCATGCGTCTTGATGTTATTCTTTTAAAGAGTAGTGGTTGTAGGTGACATCTTGACTTCCTTATAGTCAGGGTGTTACAATTTTGCTCAAATTTCTCAAATGCCCATTTTTCAACAAATTTTCATTTGCACTGAATATTGAAGTGGACTAATGATCTAACTTAGTGACAAGATCCTGGACTAGGAGCCATCCACCAAATCATAAGCTTCGATCAGAAGTTGATTAAAGGTATATCTTAGTAAAGAAGATCCTGGACTATGAGCCATCCACAAACTCTTTCTAAGCTTCTACCAGGGCGATAAATCTTGAGGTTCATGTCATTTCTGACAAGCAGTCCCCATGAGATCGTCTGGTTCATCAAACTATCTCCAAGTTCATGTCATTGACAAGCAGTCTCGTAAGAGTGGTTTGGCACAATTTAAGCATAAGACAATCTTTTGATTTTTCTTGTTTCACAAGAGCAGTTTTTAGAATCTCAAGAACACTAGAAGCTCAAGTAATGGTCAATTTTAGATTAAAGAGCTAACAAAGCAATTCTGACAGGGCCAATATCACAAAAAGGAGTACTAATTGTGCAACTTGCTAAAACATCCATAATTGTAATTTTTAGTTCGAGTTGTTTTTAGAGTTCTAGCTCATATAGCAAAGACTTAGCTACACATGTAGAAGTATGATAATTCTAGCAAGTCAAAGAACTAGACATGGCATTGAGCAAGAATTGAAATACTAAAGCTCCAAAGGGTAATAGGCAAAGCTTCATCATTATTAAAAGATAAGCAGAAAAACTTATATTACAATGCATCTTTTTGAGTATGACTTGGATTTTTCATACCACTTGTTGTATTTTTCATATGAATGCAATATGATACAATGAGATGCAATAAAAGGCTAAAAACCTAAAAAGTTCAAAAAGATCAAAAAGTTCAGAAAAGAACAAGAAAAGATCAAAAGAACAAGGTAAGATCAGAAAAGATCGAACTCCCCCTCAAACCAATGCAAAGAGATAAATTACCCCTAACTCGCTTCTCAACGTGGCAAACCTAGTTGGGTCTAACGGCTTGGTGAGGATATCAGCCAGTTGAGCCTCGGACTCCACAAAGTATAGCACAATATCACCTTTTTCGACATGGTCTCTAAGGAAGTGATAGCGAATGTCTATGTGCTTAGTCCTAGAATGTTGCACAGGGTTCTTAGCAATGTTAATAGCAGAAGTGTTATCACAGAAAAGAGGAACACTAACAAAATTTAACCTATAATCCTTAAGAGTGGTTACCATCCACAAAATATGACTACAGCAACTAGCAGCAACTACATATTCAGCTTCAACAGTGGATTTTGCAACAGAGGTCTGCTTCCTAGAAGACCAAGATACAAGTGAAGTGCCTAGGAAGTGATAGGTGTTTGAGGTACTCTTCCTGTCTAACCGACAACCCGCAAAAATAGAATCTGAAAAACCCCTAATGGACAAAGCTGAAGAGCAGGAATACCAAATACCATATAAAAGGTAGAGTGTAAATACCTGAATATGCGCTTAACGGCTTGGCGATGGTAAGTCCTTGGAGACGCCTGAAACCTTGCACAAAAACATACCGTGAAGTGAATGTCTGGTCTCGAGGCCGTCAGATACAGAAGGGAGCCGATCATGCTGCGGTACTCGCGTTGATCCACGGCTTCTCCTTCCTCATCTGGATCCATGACAGTCGAAGTTGCCATGGGAGTAGAGATTGGCTTGCAATCACCCATGTCGAAACGTTTTAGTAGATGTTTAGTGTACTTCGTCTGATGGATAAAAGTTCCTTCCTTGCATTGCTTTATTTGAAGCCTCAAAAAGTAATTGAGCTCTCCCATCATACTCATCTCAAATTCCATGGACATAGTCTCAGAAAAGCTGGAAACAAGAGCATTAGAAGAACCACCAAAAATAATATCATCAACGTAAATTTGAGCAAGCAAGAAGTCATTACCACGCCTAAAAATGAATAAAGTCTTGTCTACCTTACCCATCTCAAAATCATTCTTAAGAAAAATATCTTAAGTCTATCATACCAGGCTCTAGGAGCTTGCTTAAGACCATATAAGGCTTTTGATAGCTTGAATACATGATTTGGGTACTTGGAATTTTGAAAGCCTGGGGGTTGTTTAACATAAACCTCCTCTTCTAAGAAACCATTTAAAAATGCATTTTTAACATCCATTTGATATAATCTAAATCCCTTAGATACAACAAATGCAAGCAGAATGTGAATGGCTTCTAGTCTAGCAACAGGAGCAAAGGTCTCATCAAAATCCAAACCCTCAACTTGGCTAAAGCCCTGAGCTACCAACCTAGCCTTATTTATAATCACAGAACCATCCTCATTTTGTTTATTTTTGAAAACTCAGCGGGTTCCTATAACATTATGACCACTATGAGGTTCTACTAGATTCCAAACTTTATTCCTCTCAAAAGTCTCTAATTCCTCATGCATGGCATTAACCCAGCTATAATCCGATAAAGCATGTGTTATATCGCGAGGTTCAAAAGAAGCAACAAATGCAGAATGAGAGTAGAGATTTGGATCATTATACCTGGAGCGAGTGACTCGCTCATGGAGATTACCTATTATCTGATCCGGAGGGTGCTGCCTTTGAATATGAAGTGGTGCACCCGGAGAGGAAAGCATATCTTAGACCTCCGCAGGTATTGCTGATGATGAAGATGCAGCAGAAGACTCATCTGAAGGCGAAGTAGTCACAACAGGTTCTTGCGTTGAAATAGGAGCGTCAACAGCAGCAGGTGGAAGACAAATATCAGCTTCGTCCTCATCTTTCTCCACAAAAATGCTCTCTGTCACCTGTGAATCATCTGAAACATCGGATCTAACTCTAGGGCTAGTCTTATCAAAAGTGGCATTGCATGTCTCCTGGATAATGTTAGTTTCAACATTAAAGACCCGAAAACCCCTCGAATGTGCAGGATAACCCAGAAATAAACCATCAAAAGTTCTTGACTCAAATTTATCTAGATTTCCCGTCTTGAGAATAAAGCATTTGAAACCAAAGACTCGAAAGTGCGAGACAGAAGGTTTTCTACCAAATCGAAGCTCATAAGGAGTCTTGCCCAAGGAGGGTCTTAGAAAGACACGATTTGCAATATGGCAAGCAGTAGCAACAGCTTCAGCCCAAAATCTCCTCGGTGTGCTATACTCATCTAGCACCGTCCTAGCCATCTCGACTAAGGTCATGTTCTTCGTTTCCACTACACCATTTTGTTGAGGGACGTGTGGAGAAGAGAACTGATGCTCAATACCGCGCTCAGCACAAAAAGAGGCAAACGAGGTATTCTTGAACTCCGTGCCATTGTCACTGTGGATCGCTCTCAAGGCACCAGAAAGTTCAGAAGCCAAACGAAGAACAAGATCATGATAATGATCAAAAGCTTCATCCTTCGAAGCAAGAAAGAACACCCAAGTGTATCTCAAAAAATCATCGACTATGACCAGAATATACCATTTGCCACCGACTGACCGAACCCTAGCAAGACCAACAATATCCATATGAAGTAACTGTCCCGGTCTGTCAGTCATGACCATAGTCACTGATGGGTGTGAGGCGGCAACTTGCTTGCCATGCCTACAGGGCACACATACAGCATCTTTGACAGCTTTGAGTTTGGGCAGACCTCTAATGAGCTCAAGGTTGCTAACTCGCGTCAGATTATCAAAACCAATGTGCCCCAAACGTCGGTGCCAAAGCCAGAAATCAGAAGAAGATGTAAGCAAACATTTGAGAGATCCAGCAAGAGATTCAAAAAATTAGCTCCAAAAATTCTACCAACTCTTGAAATCTGAAAAACAAGCTCACCAGCAGAATCAAGCACCCAACAAGCATTTTTCTTATATCTCTAGTCTCATAGCCATCATCAAGAAGCTGTGAGACAGAAAGCAGATTATACCTAATCTTGTCCACAAGAGTGACGTCCTTCAGGATGAATTTGTCGTTCACCCTGATCAATCATGTTCCTTCAATTTGCCCTTGTGTATCATCTCCAAAGGTGATGAAGTCATCACCTGTCGCTCGCGTGAAAGAGGTGAACCATCTTGAATCTCCGGTCATGTGGCGTGAACACCCGGAGTCGACGAACCACGTGTTCTTCCCCCTTCCGCGGCAATCTTGAAAATCAAGGCACAGAAGAACGATGTGTCTCAATACTAGGGTTAGTTAAACAAGATTTAGGAATCCAGTACTGAAACACACGTCTGCGAGTAATATGCAAAGCAGAAGTGATATCCTTGATTTTATTTAACGTTCTATCATGAGCAATGGTTAGATTAGCATGAGAGTCATCCTGTCTAGGAGCATGATGATGAACAATGCTAGCGGTCAGACCGGTGTAGTAACGGCGGTCAAACCGGTGACCCTGGCGGTCAGACCGGTTACCTACGGCGGTCAGACCGCCGGTCTGATGAACATGAGATACAAATCCTAAACCAGGTTTCTTCTTTTATATGTTACCATGTCTCATAAAAGCTCTAGGTTGAATGGATGAAATTCTAGTAAAAATTTTCTTGTCGTTTTTCAACCTACGCCAACAGAACTCAATTAAATGCCCACTCTTTTTACAATAGGCCTATTGAAACTCGTCTACCAAGAGTCATGAACCCAAGAGAAATATGCAAGATCAATACACACGTAAAAAAAGAACCTACAAAAGAAATCTCCCAATACCAAGATTCCGAGCAAACAAATGAGTTACATTTTCCAACAGGGGTAGAACAGAACTTCTGTGAAAAGATAAATCTTGCAATTTAACTACGCTCACGTGGAGCAGAAATATCACAATAATCGAAAGAACACTAATTGTTTCAAAGAACGTTCAGAGACCTGCTGGAGCTTGCCCACTTCATTATAACCCCCCATTCAAAAAGGAATTTATGAACTGCAAAGAAACTACAACCGGAAAACCAGATACAAGCTCGAGAAAGACAACAAATTCATCAGCGATCTCATGCTCGACACAGAACTTATGGAACAGGGGTAAGAACTTCTCTACTTTCACGCCACGCACAGTGGTGTAGCCTGGCAGAACCCAGAACAACAACCACGAACCCAACTTCTCAACGTTCGATATTAATACACATAATCAATATAATCAATTATATAACTATATATAGGATCATCTCATGACAATCATAGAATTAATTCATAGATATAGGATATCACATCATATCATAGATTAACAACAAGAAAGATAGTACAAAAGCAATTCGATTCAGTACAACATAATGAATCACGACACTAGAAATGCGGAAGCAAAGGATTTCCCAATCCCCACCTACTGTGCACAGTGTGTCATTTTAATATTTTTCTACTAACCAGGGATCTAAAGCCCGCTCTGATACCAACTGTAACACCCTGGCTGTTCGGAAGCTAAGATGTCACGCAAATCTAACAAACACTAAGAATGAACAACATTACACAATTAACCAGGCTCAGTTAACAATGATCCATAAGAAAAAGGATGATATAAACTAACAATTTCAAATGAAGGAATGGAAGTATTCATAGCTTAAACATACGGTAGTCTTAACCAAAAAATTGATTATTACACTTTAGAAATTATCGAATGGTTGACATAACAAAAGCCAACAATAAAGTTCTGGATTAATAAAGGTGATGTGCATTGTGCTGGACTACCCCTTCAAAGAATTTGCCTTCCTCCTCATTTACCTGAATAAAATCACAAAGCAAGGATGAGCCAAAGACTCAGCAAGTACTTTAACGAATAACGCAAGCATTATGTGGACAAGGTAACCACAACCAGTTTATGAAAAACATCTCCGAACATATACATGAATGAATGGAATGAGAGAATGCAATGAAGAAATGGACTGCTCATAGCTTATACCGGTATAGTGAGTGACACACCCGTCGGTGTTCACTTAAGCCCGTACTTATCAAAGTCCGGGGACCCAAATTTCGTATGAAGAACGTTTCATACGGATGTCCAAGGTTGCCCACATTGGAGTGGTGGGTCTTACATGCTCATATTGGAATTGATGGGACTTTTACGTGCCTATACTGGAATTGATGGGACTTACAAATTTCCACTTCCGTGGACAACATGAAACAAATGCATGAACGGAATGAACTTCATGCAATGAACTCTTATCACATCATAATGAAGAAATATACATAGCATACGGACATGAAATAGCAAGTCTAACAATTTATCCACACATAATCATCACCATTCATTATGATAAGACATGGTACTTGCCTTCCGCACTGTGACGTGTTAAGAGGAAACAACGGTGCACCTCCACTCACCACCTCACTGCCTACACAAATAATTATTCGAAATAAGGATAACATGGATTGACATAGCTACGGGAGGCCTACAATAACCCTTCGGCTATTCAACGAAATCAACGGAGTTAAAACTAGCGTTACGCTATTCAGACTCCTGCCCCTCCTACTGGACAGCGGTACTAGAAAAATCATAATTAATTATCTGGAACTCAAAACGACCTGAAACCAGTGCCCACTACAACTTAACGCATACAACTATGAAACTCTAGTTGACGGGGTTTAATGATTTGGCCAAGACCAATGGCTAAACATTAGTTGAATTTACCCGACAGACATCTGTCCAGGCTTCAACACAGCATTTAAGAAAATATCATATCTTTCGTTCTACAGATCCAAAGGAGGTGATCTTTACCAATCTGGAATTATGGTGAAATTATCTACAAAAACCATTTTGGGTGGCCGTCCTGAATCTGACTGTAACTATATCAAACCGAGGAACAAACCGACAGTCCCAGATCCCAGACAGACAGAATAGCGCGTGGTTAAAAGTTTATAACTTTTGATTGCCAACTCTAAAAATCATGTTCCTTATCAACATGGAAAGCTTACTGAATTATCTACAACATTCATTTTAGGTAGCCTTTCTGATTAGGCTTCTAAAGAATTTAATATGGTCAGACAAGACAACTGTCAATTCTCGTCTGATCTACTGGATAGTCGTGGTAAAACTACCATAACTCCTAAATCGTAAGTCCAAATCAGGTGATCTTGGTGCCCAAAGAAATCTAAGACCGGGAGCTACAACTTTCTAAGAGGTGGGCAGATCATAAAATGTACAAATCTTACCCAAATCTGACGAGCAACGCGCTGGACCAAAACTGATCTGCTAACTCCTCTCTGCCGGCCCTCCAAATGTCGTCTCCTCGCCTTCCCTCCAATGGACCGCAGCAAGGAGCTTCACGGGGAGGAGGTGTCTGCTCTTCTGGGAGGTGGTGGCGCAGGGGAGGTGCAAGGGGAGCAGGGGGTGGCGGCCAAAGGGCAGGGAGGGGTGGCGGCTTGTGGGGGAATAGGGAGAGGGAGTAGTGGGGCTAGTGTTTAGGGGTGGAGAAGCCCCCCTGGCCGGCCACTAGTGGGCTCCCCCCTGGGCCGCGACCCGCGGCCCAGGTTATCGAATAAATGCAGAAAACTCCTTCTCTTTTCAAGAATCTCCACTTCTTTCATTGCCTTTTCTTCTTCCGGCTGATTCCCTAATTACCCGATTAATTTCCGGGGTATTACAGGAGGCCCAAGTTCCAAAATTTCCCCAAAAACCCTTGAGTTTTCAATTAATTCCATCACCCGAGAACATTCTCTCTGATCGGTATTCGGGGTATTATAGGTCCCACATGTAATAAACACATTAACTCTTTAAGACAAACATTTATTAATCTAAGCAATCATTAGCTTGTAATGACCCGGATTAGCCCTAATTGTGCAGCTACAACACCGGTCAGAACATGCAACACGCGAGCTCAAGAGACTGTGAGCTTGCTCGCCTACTCGCCGATGCTACGCGCCATTTTGACGCAGGTGAATGCCCAAAACGGGACCCCTTAAGCTAGGCAAACCGATAAGCACCGGTGGTGAGGACTAAGATGGGCGCGACGGTGTGATGGCGAGAGGCGGCAGTGCTTCTACGGCCATGGTGCAATACGCAACCCAGTGACTAAACCAGCTATTTCTCACACGCATTAGTACCTACGAGATCCACGGAAACTACCTGGGTGCCAAGGGGAGGTCCGGCTAGTCGGAGGAGGCTTTGTCGTCGTTGAACCGAAGCGACGGTGGTGAGGTTGACGAGGGGAGCTTGCCCTTATGAAAGATCTAGACCCGCCATTATGAGTTAATGGAGTGTTTTGATGATTAATGACAAATCCAAATATGAGACTAATTCTCTTGTCAAGTATTATCTTTGTGTAGTCTGATTTGGATATAAAGGTGAAACACAACGAGGTATGCAATCAACATCTCAATTTTATATAATGTTGCATTTCTCGGATCCAAAATATAGTATTGAACTCAACCATAAGTTAAACTTGAATATGTGCATATGACCTTATTACACATTTGTGTATGCACACATTTAGGGGGAGTTTTATCCTATACTTTGTGGTTTCATTAGTATTGATCCATATTCCATTCTCCACATATATTTGGGATCTTTACGTTGAAACAAAACCTTTGAGTATACAAAACTTGTGTAGTTCGTATATACTCATGTTATGAGTATATAGAACTTGTGTAGTTCTTGTATACTCATGTTAGAGTATATATAACTTGTGTAGTTTATATATACTCATTTGTTCTCTCATTTATTATCATTAAATTTATGAGAATTTAAGTGGTTATCATCAATTACCAAAGAGGGAAAGATTGAGGTATCTTGTCCCACCATTATGAGTTAATGGTATGGTGTGGTAATTAATGATGATCATATTGTGGAACTAACATTTTCCATGAGCTGGATATATAGGTTATGTTCCAGGATGATGAAGACTTGGGATGATCATGAGTTGATCATCAAGTCAAGAGCTTGGTGTAAATGATGCATCATGAGTTGATGCTTATCAAGAAGAGATGATCATGAGTTGATCATCAAGACAAGAGAAGACCCATCATGTGTTGATGGAGGTCAAGTGAAGGAATGCATCATGTGTTGATGCATGTGAAGAATCGGGATGGAGAAATCATCATGTGTTGATGATGTTCAAGACAAGATCCCG
This sequence comes from Hsuehochloa calcarea, assembly GCA_036346395.1. NCBI lineage: Eukaryota > Viridiplantae > Streptophyta > Magnoliopsida > Poales > Poaceae > Hsuehochloa > Hsuehochloa calcarea. The sequence continues at coordinate 45,068,617 of CM070609.1, read as the reverse complement.
AAGTGAAGAAATCATCATGTGTTGATGATTGTCAAAGTTAAAGACCCGGACTTGAACTGTTGATGTGCGTCATCAAGCTTCAAGAAGATGCAAGGCAAAGGTATGACTAGCTAGGGCTAAGGATGTGTTCCTAGTCTTTTACCGGTCTCGGTGTTTGGTTGATAGACCGGATTGCTAGTATAGGATTGCCGTACTATTAAGAGGGGTCTTGACTAGTAGCATGAGTTAGTCATGTGTTGATAGCTCATTGTGTTTGCTCTAGCTCATCTGTGCATGGAGCTATTATTTGCGAATGTGTTTTGCAAATAGCCGAGGCTCATGCATTCAATCTTTGTAGTATGGGACTATCCTTTGCAAATGTGTTTTGCAAATGGTTGAAGTCCATGCACTTTAGTCTTATGGCATGATGCTGTTATTTGCGAATGTGTTTTGCAAATAGTTGATGCTCATGTTTGATTTTTTGTAGCATGTGACTTAAGTTTGCAAATGTGTTTTGCAAATGGTGTAAGTCCATGTACCTTTTTCCTTGTGGTATGATTCCAAAAGTTGGCAAATGTGTTTTGTAACTTGTTGGGAATCTTGCTTGTGATCCTTGTTGGCATGGCTTGTCAATTAGCAAATGTGTTTTGCAATTGAAGTTGTTGAAAAAGCCATTGCTATTTTCTGTCAGGAAAATCGGAAGTTCCGGTGTCTTAACTGCGGAAGTTCCGCATCCCGGACGGTCCGATTTCTAGCGGCTCGTTTTTTCCAGAGAGCATCCGGTTTAGGGACTTAGTCGATTTTCGAAGTGCGGAAGTTCCGGCGTGTTACGAGCGGAACTTTCGACATCGGTTGTTCAAATTTCGCGCTCGTTTTTTCCAGAGAAGCACCATTTCGGGGACTTAGCCAAAATTCGATGTGCGGTAGTTCCGCTATGTGTTGAGCGGAACTTCCGAAGATCGAAACTTTCGAAATTTGGTTGGCGGTAGTTCCGTACTAAAAATCAAACGGCTAGTTTCTCATCTGACATAGCCGTTGCGGTGCTTTTCTCTCTCATGCGGTAGTTCCGGCCTTTGCACTGCGGAACTTCCGATTTCCCGATTTTTAGGGGTTTGTCTCCCAACGGCTAGTTTTTGTGTGTGGGCTATATATAGCCACCTTGGCCGGTTGGGAGAGGTTGCTGGTGCTATTGTGAACTATTTGTGATCCTCTTGAGCTAAGAGCAAGTCTCTCCTCTCTTGTGTGCATGTGTTGCACTTGGTGAGCTTGGAGAGTAAACCCTAAGTGCATGTGTTGCCTTAGGTAGTGGATTGTGTATCCATTTGAGCGTTGACACTTGATTAGTTCAAGTGAGAGTTGAGATTTGTTACTCTTGGTGTTTACCGACACCTAGACGGCGTGGAGGCGTCGTGCGCGGTGATCTTCTCAAGAAGCTTGTGAGAAGACCCGGCGGTTTGTGAGTGGTTTGGTGCTCACCATCTCCGGAGTGGAGGAAGAGCAACCATAGTTGAGTGAGGTGTTGGTTCGGTTAGGAACCGGTCCAAGTGTTTGGACTTACCTCGGAGGTATTGGCTTAATTAGTGGAGCCGGTCCAATTCGTTTGGGCTAACCTCAACGTGGATTAGGGGAGACCGGCAAGTCTCCGAACACCACGGTAAAACATAATCGTGTTATCTTGTTTTTACTTGTGTTTTACTTTGAGCAATTTACATTCTTGCTTTAATTGCTTATATATCTTGTATGATTGCTCATATTGTATTGTGTTCATATTGTCGGTGCACTTAGTTGAGCCTAGTTGATTTAGGTTTTAATTGAGCAAAACCAATTCGCTATTAGCTTCCGTATTTACATATTAGTTTAGCGCAAAATATTTTTAAAACCGCCTATTCACCCCCCTCTAGTCGGCCACCTCGATCTTACAAGTGGTATCAGAGCTTGGTCTCTCATTTATTAGACTTAACCGTCTAGAGAGTAAAGGATGGCAACTAGAGATTTAGTGCACCTAGGTGAAGCACCTCTATTTGATGGCACAAATTATGCTCAATGGAAAATCCGCATGTCTTGTTATTTTAGGGCCATGAGTCCAAAAATATGGCGGATTGTAGATGTAGGCTTTTCTCCTCCATTGGATTATTTTGCTCCAACCATTGAGGAAGAGAAATGCTTACATCTCGACGCTCAAGCTACTAACGCCTTATTTAGTGCTTTGAGCGTAGATATATTTGATAAGATATGCAATCTCAAGAGAGCTCATGAGATGTGGACATATATTCAAGATCAATATGAATTGTCCACTTCAACTAGTGACGATTGCATACAAGAATGGATGTCGGAAGAAGAATGCTCAACTTCAAGCTCCGACAACGAAAATGAGGACTCCTCAACTCCATCTTCATCAACTCAATGTTTTATGGCTAAAGGTAATAATGAGGTAAATGATAACGATGAGCCTTCATATGAAGAGTTGATGGATATGCTAGAAGAGCTCAATGAATATTTAGGAAAGGAGAAATTGAAATTCAAAGTTTTGAAGAAAGAGTATGTCTCTCTTCAAAATGATTATGATGTTCTAAAAGATGAACTTGAAGCTCTCCTCCTAAATAATCTAAAGAGCTCTAAGGTGGATATAGGCATTGAATGTAATTTATTAGATGATTTGCCATGTATAGCTTCTACCTCATGCATTTCATCTAAGGTTAGTGTGTCCACCTCATGTGAGGATTTAATTGATATGCCTTGTTGCTCAAAAGTAGATGCTCCTATTTCCTCTATGCTTGTCAATACTAACATTGTAGAGGAAACCAAAGAGCTCAAGGCCCAAGTCAAAAATTTGAAGAATGACTTGGAAAGAAGCCTAAAAGGGAAGGCCACTCTTGACGAAATATTGAGCAAGCAAAAACGCTTGCAAGATAAGAGTGGAATCGGCTTCACTCCCAAGAAAAGGGAGAATAGCAAGATGAGGCACAACGCGAGACATACGAAGAAATATGTCAAGTGCCATGGATGCAATGGAAAGGGCCATTTTGCCTCGGTGTGCCCTAACAAAGTGAATGACAAGCAATTGTCATCAAAGAAGAGGCGAACCGGCAAGGAGCAAGTAAAGAAGGTAAAAGATGAATACAAACTTCGAACTTGCTACAATTGCCGGGAAAAGGGACATATGAGTAAGGATTGTCCCAAAGGTATCTCTCCTAAGCCATTTATATATAATGATCATTATTCGCTTAGGAAAGATAAAAATGGCAATGTGTTTGCTAGAATAGTTAGTTCACATAAAACTAATACTAGGACCATTTGGGTGCCCAAATCCATTGTGACTAACATTCGTGGACCCAACCTAGTTTTGGGTACCAAAACGCGCTTAAATGCTTAATAGGTACTTAGAGAGGCATTGGAGGCTTGGCTTATTCATATAAAGATGGATTTCATCATATATCAAATTGGAGCCAAGCTTGAGGATTATCACTTCATATCAAGAACCAATGCCTTTACGGTAACAAGTACTTATATTGAAGTATCTAGCCCCTTATGCCTTGTGTAGGTTGCATTTCATGAAAATCTTATTGAAAGGGGTGTTCTTGCTCTATGTTCATAATGTTCATTATTAATATCTTGAGCAAGATGGTTGTGGCACATTAAGGGGGAGTGCTAAATCATTATCATGTATTGTGGATTTCATTGGGATATGCTCTAGATCTTAGGATGATGTGACAATTGGCAATGGCGTTTACGGTTTGTAGTTTCACGTGTTTTCGACAAAGCTACAGGTATTCTGGACAGGGGCGGTCCGACCGGTCCTTGCACGGCGGTCCGACCGGTCACAAATCGGTCGGACCGGCCATGTGGGGCGGTCGGACCGGTGGTGACCAAAGTGGTCAAAACGTGCTGGGCCAAAAATAGGTGTTGTAGGCAAGTGAGGGGATCCCAATGCACTTGGTCTCATGATTTTGGAGTCTCCAAGAAAAGTTCTATTGGATTTAAGTTTCTAGAAGGTTTGGTTTTTCAGGGTTGAAATTGGCTAAGTCCCAAGGCGGTCCGACCGCTCACAGGAGCGGTCCGACCGCCATGGGCGGTCCGACCAGCTCACCTGGAGCGGTCAGACCGGTTTCTACTTGAACGTCGGCCAACTTCGTGGCGATGTTGATTGGTTAGGTCAAAGTCATTGGTATCGTGGCATATGGTTTGCATGATGCATGTTTTGACTAATATGGGTCAAGTTGTGAAGAACTTGTTCCCGAATTCGTGTTTGCTTGTCTGTGGTTGTGCAGGTTGCTTGGTGGTCAACGACGGTCAACGGCGAGGAGGATCGGGACTAGACTTGGAGAGTTGAGGTCCAGAACGATCGACGATGCCGGGTGAGGTTAATGACTCAAGCGTGACACAAGATGGACAAGGGTGACCTATTGGCAAATCCATGGCGCATGGTGAAGCGGTTTAGGTCAAAGGTTAAAGACGGCGCTTTGCGAAGCGTGCGTGTGTGACCCGTTTGTTAGTGGGCCTTAACGGGAGCCCAATGGAGTCAAACCCTAGGAGTCTAGGCCTCCACTATAAATAGGGGGAGGTGGTGGCTGCACCATCTAGCTCTTTTCTCTCTCGCCTCTTTGTGTTTCAAACCCTAATTGTCTTTAGGGGAGTTGAGGTGGAGGCTAGGGCTCTTGATGGTTTGTGGAGAATTTCGTGATCTTTGATTGTCCACTGATCCATGATGGTGTGGATGTAATCCAACAACAATCACGAAATCAATCTATGCAAGGTTTGCTTGAGATAAGTCTCTTTTCGTTCTTGCTTTCAATTTGGTGATTTTAGGGCTTTCTTTGATCCGCGAGTTTGTGATTGATTCTTTCACGTGAATTAGCTTACTGTGATATGTATGAATCTATCTAGCATCATCTTGATCATCAATCACTCACGAACAAGCATTAGGATCAAGTTTTCGTTCTTGCCCGATTTTAGACCTTCTGTTAATCAATTGGAAATTGCTCAAGATCGTTCCAAGAATTATCATAATATTCGATTGGAATAGGTCCTCAATAGCATAGAGAAGGTGTGTGCAAAGTTTCGTGAAGTTTGGAGTTGAGAATCAAAAGTTAGACCTAATTGCAACTTCGTCATCGGGCCGATTTTATCGTTTCGATTGGTTCAGATCGCCGGTCCGATCGCCCGTCACCACCGGTCCGACCGATTTGAGCGGTCCGACCGCCAGATAACAATGTCCGACCGCCCGGCAATCGGTCCGACCGGTTCACTACAGAGGTCAGACCGCCAATACTTGTGTTGCTTTGATTCTTGCTGATTATCGTCGCATTGCTTAGGGGTTTTTATTGGATTCAATACTAGTCTTCCGCTGTACTGGTATATTGATCTTCATAGCTTTCTAATAGCTACTGGAGTGAAATTGTATTGAGTTCATAATTTGTGAAAAAGTGAGCGTGCTCCTATTCACCCCCTCTAGTCGCCTTTACGGTCCAACAAGTGGTATCAGAGCCCGGTTAGTTCAATCTTGATCTTAACCGGTCACTGAACTTTGGCGATGGATAGATTCTCTACAAAACCGCATATGTTCAATGGACAAGACTATGCCTATTGGAAGAATCGTATGCGAGTATTTCTTGAGAGCGAGGGACAAGCTATATGGGACGTTGTTCGATCCCCGCTCATTATTCCTGAGGTTGAAACTCCTGCTTCTGTGGTTCTTTTGGCTAACAACAACAAGGCCAAGAATCTTTTATATGGTGCGCTTGGAAGACAAGAATATGATAGGATTTGTAATTTTGCGACTGCGCACGAGATTTGGAACACTCTCGAAACATATCATGAGGGTTCGTCCCAAATTAAGAAAGTGCGCCAAACAATCTATAAGCGTGATTATAACAAATTTGAGATGCGTCTGAGAGAGCATCGATGATATTTTCAATGCTTTAATAAAGTGATTAATCAAATGAAAGCTGTTGATATTGAATATTCTCAATCTGAAAATGCCACCCACCTCTTGGCTGCAATCAACACCAAGGAGTGGGAGATGAAGGCTACTGCTATAGAAGAGAATGTTGATCTTTCGAGTCTTACTTTAGAATTGCTTTATAGTAAACTCAAGACTCATGAAATTAAAAGAGTTGATCATCCCAAGAAAGATAATTTAGCTTTGGTAGCGAGATCCTCACAAAAGGCTTTTGATGACTCTTTTGAATCTTCTTCTGGATTTTCATTTGCTTGCTTATCTGCGATTTCTGAGGAGGAACTTGAAAATATTCCTGAGACAGAGTTAGCCCTTTTAGCTAAAAAATTCACACGGGCTTACAACAATGTGAGAAATAAAAAGAGAGGTGGTCCTGTTACTTGCTATGAGTGTGGAGAGCTTTACCACATCCGGGCCAATTGCCCCAAGCTAAAAGGTAATGGTAAGCACAGGGAGGAGAAGACAGCTTGGAAGAAGCCTCATGAGAACAACTCTGAGTATGATGCTGTCAAGCTCATAAAGGCCGCTCACCGGGTCCTTGCCGCTTTTGGAGAGCAATCCATTAGTGATGTGGACTCAGGGAGCAAAGAGGAAAAGAAAGGGAAGGCCAAGGACTTTCTCGGCATGTGCTTCATGGTCGACAAGACGACATTGATAATGATGAGGTATCTTTTTCTTATGATGAGCTTTACGCTAAATATAATTCTATAGTTGAGCAAGTGCTTAGTCAAGATGAAGCGCTAGAATTTGTCATGACTAAAAATAAGAAACTAGAGTCAAAAATTGGTAAACCAAACTAGAACTTGCAAATGTTAAGACTCTTGAACCTGATGAATGTTTATCTTGTCATGCTATGCATTCAGAAATTACCAATTTACAATCTGCTCATAATATTGCTTTACAACAACTTGAAAATGCTATAACCGAGCTAATTGAAATTAAATCTGCTCCTTGTGAAAAATGCTTAGAGTCTAGCAAGTTGATTGCTTTTGATGTGATTGATTCTAGCCCTTGCACTTCATGCTTAGAAAAAGAACGTGAAATCAAAGATATCTTAGAAGCTGCTAGAGTCAAATATGCTAAGCTTAAGGACAATATTAAAAATACTACTTGTGCTTCATGTTCCGCTCTTAATCTTGAAATTGCTTTGTATAAGGAGAAATCAATGGATAAAACTTGTGATGCTTGTGCTAACTTGAGAAAAGAAAATGCTTACCTTCATGATACATTAGAGAAATTTTCTAAAGGTAAGAAACAATTAAACATGATTCTTGACAAGTGTAAAACTCCTTATAAGAAGCAAGGTTTAGGATTCAATTCTTTTCAAGACAATTCAAACCCAAAAGTCATTCAAGTCTTGGAAAAGGTTTAATTGAATTCAAAACCCAACCTCTTTTAAATCTGCAAAAATATCTTTTAAATCTGCAGCAAGAAAGGTGGGCATTTGATTGAATTCTGTTTTGTCCAACCTTGTATTAATTCGAATGGTGCTTCTTCTAGTGGTACCAAGTACCATTGCACTTATTGCAAGAAAGGTGGGCATTTGATTGAATTCCATGTCAAATTCGAAACTTCCACAAGCCCAACCAAATTCAAATTCGGAATCAACTCATAATTCAATTCGGATTCGAGGTTGAAAAATGATAGGAAAAATCTTGATAGAATTTCATTCTGTTATTCTAGTGAGTTTTGTTAAGTTTTGTCCATTAGAATCAAGTTTAGTTTGTTGATCTTGAATTCTTTTATGTTGCTTTTATTTGAGCCTAGTTTGATTTTTTTTCGTGTTTATAAAAAAACACCAAAAAGAAGTGAGACATCAATTTATCCTTTATGAACCTTTCAATCTTTTGCGAATACTTTGAACCTATTTAAGACTAGCTAAATCGTTGCTTAGGGCTGCATATTAATATTTGTGTTCTTGCAATTGTTCAAAGATCAAAAGGTGGGAAAGAATTTTGCTCATTTTGGTAGAACAAGAATTTTGGCAATAGTTCAAAAAAAGAAGGAAGGAAAAGAGAAGAAAAAAAAGGAAGAGAAAAGGAAAAGAGAAAAAAGAAAAGGAAAAAGAAAACGCATAGCCGAACCATAAACTTGAGCGAAAATCCCCACTCATTCTTGATTCAATTGTTAGAATATCAATATTTTGTGCAATCTTGTGCCCTAGTTTCATTATTTGCAACTAGGTGCAATCTGAGCTATTTTGTTCTTCACTTATATCTTACATAGCTCATAGAGCTTTTCTTGCGTGAGTTGTTTTGATTTTCACTTATATCTTTGTGATCGGCAACTAGGCATTGGATTCTATGAGACATGGTAAATTAAGTAGGTATCCATACCAAGCACTAGTCCATATCAAGAAAGACAATTCAATCGGATCGTTCTTTGCACTTCAAGATTAGGATTTGTTCTCACATGCTAATCATCATGCTTCTACATATCCTAATTCTCACAACCCGCAACACGTGAGGAGGTCGTGGTTGGTGGTAGTTGTGCCCTTGCCGGCCTACGGTCTTACAAGGATGAGATGTATCAAAACCCATGTGAGAATGAGAGCCACATAGCCAAATTGAGTGAGAGTGATAAAAAGAGTGAGTGTGTGAGTCCACCATACGCGAGGTTGAGAGCATCCCAATTGAGAGTGTGAGAGATACACCAAAAGAAAAGGAGAGATAGATGATAGGATAAATAAGATTATTTTTGAACCTAACAACTTACCCTCTATTTCTAGTGTTGTATCCCACATTCTGCAGTGGACCAAGCAAATAATACACGAAGATCAAGGTAACACTATTTGTCTTGAATTGGTCGTTTATGAAAACAAGGTGCGTAAAGCGAGAACTCCATTATTCATTTGATGATTCCACGTTCTAAATTTGATATGCTTAATTTGCATAATGTGAAATTGATTACTCAAAAGAAGTTCTTAGTAGAATACACATTAATAATTCTTTGTGTTATATCATATTCGATAGTCCTAAACATGTATCTAGTGTGATTAAGAAGGTTCTTGAAATTTCACACTTAAGATCACTAGTAAATAGCTACATACACACATATAAATTCAATTTGATTGGTGATGTTGGTGTAGACAACATGTTTCAAGTTTATCAAATATACATTACCTATGATAATCTTGTTGATTTACAATCACATGTTTTATGCGCAAACCATCTATTGAGCAATGTCATGATATCTTTAAGATGGGTTTAAATACAAGTGTCTATTGTTTAGAATGCAACATGATGCCTACTTGTTTATCTCTTAAATGTATAACTAATCAGAGTAGCGCAGTTGAATTATGGAATGGTATCAATTGGTTTTCACCCACTTTACTTGACTTTGGTATTGGGAAGGTAAAATTTTATCATATGAGTCAGTTGTGCAATTTGAAATGTGATTCCGAGCTATCGATTATACAAAACAACGCGAATAACACAACAATTGATTCATACATATATCACGTATATACGTTGTTCTCTTTGTTTAATACATGTTCGGCAAATCATCATGCGCTACATGGAACTTGTTTGGATGATAAATATATATACCATGCATATACGTTGTTTTCTTCGTCTAGCACATTTTCAGGCTATCAAAAGCCGAGGACGGCTTTTTTTGAAGAAAGGGAGGATGATGCGGACATCCTTAGCTATGTTGTTTCATATAATATTTTCAATTCATTAAATACCTCAGAACAACATGAGCTTACTAAGAGAGTTGAAAAACAAGAGAAGCTTATCCAACAGATTGGAAGATTCAATAATGAACGGAGATGAAGGATATGAGGTTGTTCTTGAAGAAAGGCCATCACAATGGAGGAGAAGCTCGTGGGAGACAAGCAAGGGAAGAGAAGCCTAAGAATCCATGTCAAATTCGAAACTTCCACAAGCCCAACCAAATTCAAATTCGGAATCAACTCATAATTCAATTCGGATTCGGAATCAGCCTCAAATTCGGATTCGGAATCAGCAGGACAGTCTGGAGTAAAAAGGTCATAACTTTCTCATACGAAGTCGGATTGGAGTGTTTTTGGGCTTGTTGGAAAGCTAACTTCAAGCCCGATCCAACGGATCCTCCCTCACTCCGAAATTCGTCCCGTATCAAAAGATATGACCGAAACAAGATGACGTTTGTAAAATCCCAGTGTTAACTCCAAACATTGCTCATAATCTTGGCCAGCCATGAGGAGGAGTAGGAGCACTTAGATGAAATCAAGGATATACAAAGCTTTTGCTTGATTCTCTGTTGTGCTTATAGCCAAAGCAGGAGGAATTGGGCATTGAGAACAAGGGTCGTTCTTGCTTTTCATTGGGAATTGAGGGTTCGCTTCGCTTGTGGTCGGCGAGGATCCAATCAAGTGTGTGTTTGGGCGAATTTCCATAGAGTTGCAAGTCCGTGCATTGGCGTCGTCTCGGGATACACAAGTTATCTAGAGGTTCCCAAGTCTTGTTCTAACTAATTCTCATGTTCTTGAGACACATCGACCGATTCTTCGGCGACTGCTTAGACAACCTTGATTTTTCCCATGTTAACTTAAACATTGCTCATAGCAATTTTAGATGAAATCAAGGAGGAAGAGCTCGATCGGGTTCCCAAGTCTTGTTTAACTAACTTGACTCGTTCTTCTGTGCCTTGATTTTTCGTTCACACGTGCTTTGTTGACTCATTTATTCACGCCATATGACCGGAGACTCAAGATGGTTCACCTCCTTCACGCGGTCGACGGGTTTCAAGCATCTCCGAGGACTTCCCATCGCCAGGCTGTTAAGCTCTTATTCAGGTACTTACACTCTACTCTCTTTGTATGGCATTTGATATTCCTGTTCTTTATCCTTGTCCATTCGGGGTTTTCTTATTACGATTGTGCGGTCATCGGCTAGATAGGAAGAGTACCTCAGGCGCTTGTCACCCACTAGGCACTTCTTTTGTCTTTTGTTTTTATCCTCACCAAATCTTTAGACCCAACTAGGTTTGCCACCTTGAGAAGCGAGTTAGGGCTTATTTATCCTTATGGGTTGGTTTGAGGGGGAGTTCGATCTTTTCTGATCTTTCCTTGTTCTTTTGATCTTTTATTGTTCTTTTTCTGGACTTAGTGATCTTTTGAACTTTTTAGGTTTTAGGCTTTTTAATTGCATCTCATTGTGTCATATTGCATTCATTTGAAAAATCCAACAAGTGGTATAACAACAAGTGGTAACAACAAGTGGTTACATCAAGTGGTATGAAAAATCCAAAAAGATGCACTATAATATAAGTTTTTCTGCTTATCTTTTAAAATTGATGGAGCTTTGTCTATTACCCTTTGGAGCTTTTGTATTTCAATTCTTGCTCAATGTCATGTCTAGTTCTTTGACTTGCTAGAATTATCATGCTTTTACATGTGTAGCTAAGTCTTTACTATATGAGCTAGAACCTTTTAAACAACTCGAATTAAGAAATTGCAATTTGTGGATGTTTTAGCGAGTTGCGCAATTAGTGCTCCTCTTGTGACATTGGCCTGTCGCTGTAATTGCTTTGTTAGCTCTTTGATCTAAAATTGACCATTACTTGAGCTTTTGTGTTCTTGAGATTCTAAAGCGCTCATGTGAAAATGAAAATCAAGATTGTCTTATGCTTAAATTGTGCCAAACTATTCTTACGAGGCCGCTTGTCAAATGACATGAACTTGGAGATAGTTTGATGAACGACGATCTCATGGGGACCGCTTGTCGAAATGACATGAACCTCAAGATTTGTCGCCCGGTAGAAGCTTAGAAAGAGTTTGTGGATGGCTCCTAGTCCAGATCTTCTTTACTAAGATATACCTTTAATCAACTTTTGGTTGAAGCTTAGGATGAGTTTGTGGATGGCTCCTAGTCCAGATCTTGTCACTAAGTTAGATCATTAGTCAACTTCAATATTCAATGCAAATGAGAAAAATGTTGACAAATGGGCGTTTACAAAATATTGAGCAAAATGATTCAATACGGGACTTGATTGACTCTTAATGTGGTCTTTGTTAGATTTTTGATCTCACTTTGACATTTTGACATGGCCAATTTCACTTTAGGATCCTGTTGATGAACTTCTTTGAATTTGAAGCGTTGCTTAAATTGATCAAATCTACTGCTTTACTTTTGAGCCTTTGTGCTTAGCTTTGATATATATGTCTTACCATGATCTTGCTAGCGCTGTCAGGCTTGATATGATGTTTGTGCAATATTCGAGATACTAGCTTGTTCTTTTGGGTAATCTCCAAAGCTTCTTGTAATCAAAAATTGAAAAATACAAAAATTGAAGCCACTCCATTGCACTTCATGCATATTCCTCTTTATGCTTCTTTTGTTTCTGCTTCTTCCTTTATTCTATATTTGTTATCTCTGGATGAGAGGAAGGCGTGATTCCTTGATGAATCCATTGTCAAAGGGGGAGAAGATGTGTTAAATGAGAAGAGAAGATTGTGTTAATAAGAAGATATTTCTTTATTGGGGGAGAAGTTTATACAAAGGGAGAAACGAAAATTTGAAAATTGAGGATCATAGTGAGGGGAGTTCTTGAGTTGCATTATTATTGTCTTATTGAATATTCTGAACTTGAATTGCATTCTTTTATACTCACAATGATCATAGGTCAATTGAACAATTGTTCTTTCATAAGGACCTCATGTGAGAATTTTGACCCTTTTTTGGAAATCAAAGTTTTTGTGCTTTCTTTTGCCTTGTCTCACATGCCTATACTATTCTGATGCCAGCTTGGTCATTTTCATTGCTTTTTCTTGCTTATGGACCAAGTTGTGCCTTTGTGCGAAAACTGCGAGTAAACTCGTTTTCAAACCTCTTACTTACATTTTCTGGATAATTGCCAATGTGTTCATCAAAGGGGAGATTGTGGATTTCATGGGGATATGCTCTAGATCTTAGGATGATGTGACAATTGGCAATGGCGTTTACGGTTTGTAGTTTCACGTGTTTTCGACAAAGCTACGGTATTACGGGCGGGCGGTCCGACCGGTCCTTGCATCGATCCGATCGGTCACAAATCGGTCGGACCGGCCATGTGGGGCGGTCGGACCGGTGGTGACCAAAGTGGTCAAAACGTCTTTGGGCCAAAAATAGGTGTTGTAGGCAAGTGAGGGATCCCAATGCACTTGGTCTCATGATTTTGGAGTCTCGGTAAAAAGTTCTATTGGATTTAAGTTTCGGAAGGTTTGGTTTTTCAGGGTTGAAATTGGCTAAGTCCCAAGGGGCGGTCCGACCGGCTCACAGGGAGCGGTCCGACCGGCCATGGGGCGGTCCGACCAGCTCACCTGGAGCGGTCAGACCGGTTTCTACTTGAACGTCGGCCAACTTCGTGGCGATGTTGATTGGTTAGGTCAAAGTCATTGGTATCGTGGCATATGGTTTGCATGATGCATGTTTTGACTAATATGGGTCAAGTTGTGAAGAACTTGTTCCCGAATTCGTGTTTGCTTGTCTGTGGTTGTGCAGGTTGCTTGGTGGTCAACGACGGTCAACGGCGAGGAGGATCGGGACTAGACTTGGAGAGTTGAGGTCCAGAACGATCGACGATGCCGGGTGAGGTTAATGACTCAAGCGTGACACAAGATGGACAAGGGTGACCTATTGGCAAATCCATGGCGCATGGTGAAGCGGTTTAGGTCAAAGGTTAAAGACGGCGCTTTGCGAAGCGTGCGTGTGTGACCCGTTTGTTAGTGGGCCTTAACGGAGCCCAATGGAGTCAAACCCTAGGAGTCTAGGCCTCCACTATAAATAGGGGAGGTGGTGGCTGCACCATCTAGCTCTTTTCTCTCTCGCCTCTTTGTGTTTCAAACCCTAATTGTCTTTAGGGGAGTTGAGGTGGAGGCTAGGGCTCTTGATGGTTTGTGGAGAATTTCGTGATCTTTGATTGTCCATCGATCCATGATGGTGTGGATGTAATCCAAAGAACAATCACGAAATCAATCTATGCAAGGTTTGCTTGAGATAAGTCTCTTTTCGTTCTTGCTTTCAATTTGGTGATTTTAGGGCTTTCTTTGATCCGCGAGTTTGTGATTGATTCTTTCACGTGAATTAGCTTCTCGTGATATGTATGAATCTATCTAGCATCATCTTGATCATCAATCACTCACGAACAAGCATTAGGATCAAGTTTTCGTTCTTGCCCGGTTTTAGACCTTCGTTAATCAATTGGAAATTGCTCAAGATCGTTCAAGAATTATCATAATATTCGATTGGAATAGGTCCTCAATAGCATAGAGAAGGTGTGTGCAAAGTTTCGTGAAGTTTGGAGTTGAGAATCAAAAGTTAGACCTAATTGCAACTTCGTCATCGGGCCGATTTCTTTTTTTGATTGGTTACGTAGATCGCCGGTCCGATCATTGTCACCACCGGTCCGACCGATTTGAGAGGTCCGACCGCCATATAACAATGGTCCGACCGCCCGGCAATCGGTCCGACCGGTTCACTACAGAGGTCAGACCGCCAGTACTTGTGTTGCTTTGATTCTTGCTGATTATCGTCGCATTGCTTAGGGGTTTTTATTGGATTCAATACTAGTCTTCCGCTGTACTGGTATATTGATCTTCATAGCTTTCTAATAGCTACTGGAGTGAAATTGTATTGAGTTCATAATTTGTGAAAAAGTGAGCGTGCTCCTATTCACCCCCTCTAGTCGCCTTTACGGTCCAACATGTATATCAGATCCCTATGTGTACCCAAATAAATTAAGTGCTAGTATTGTTTGTCAAAAACAAGCCTTTTAGCTAAAAGTCAAATATTTCATAACTATTAGTAATTCTTTGAAAAACTAGTTGCAAAAGGTATACAAATGCTTTTCAAAGATTTACCAAAGGTTTTGGCTTTAGAAAAGCCTATTTTAAGTGAAAATGAGTTTCTAGCCAAAATCCTACATTATAGTATCTTGTTTTTGACCAAAGCTAGATTTTTGTGTAAAATCTATTCTAAAAGGAATTTGAAAACCTTGTCAAAAGAAAAATCCTAGAGTTGGTTACTCTAAACATTTTTGGTATTCAAAAGATTTCCAAAAGACCAACCTAGAAAAAGATTTTTGGTTCTGAAATTCGTCCAAAATCCCTCTTTGACCTAAATAGATCACTTTCTAGCACTTAAGTGAGTTTTTCCATGTGAACCAAAATTACTCATATGAAAAGGTTCAAAATGGTATTTATGACTCATACATAAAATTGGATGCTTTAAAATCAACCAAATGTTTTCCTTGGGTTGTTTTGAATAATTTCATGAAAATGAGACTTCATTTGCAAAATCAAAACTTAATTCATAAAAATTATTTTCTTAAGATAGACATTAGTCTCTTCAATGTATAATGATCCTGAATGACATTTATTTGAGTGCAAAACTAGGTATCATTTGCATAAATATCAAATTCCTAGATCTTTCCTGAAGTGTCAGGATAATCGGAACTTCGGGCCTTCCAGGCGTGGAACTTCCGTTTTCCGGAACTTCCGCTGTTGAGTTGCGGAGCTTCCGTTTTCCAGCTCTCTTCCAGAGCGTCAGGTTAATCGGAACGACCGGCCTTCCAGGCGCGGAACTTCCGATGTCCGGAACTTCCGCTGTTGAAGTGCGGAACTTCCGTTTTCCGGTAGCTGAGAGGCTTTATTGCCCCTGCGGTTCCTCCGCTTCTGACTCTCTCTCCAGCCGCCGTTCTATCTTGGTCTCTCTCTCCCGAGCGCACCCCTTCTCTCCAAAACTCCACCGAAAAACCTTTGATTCTTTCTTCGGTTTCTCTTCAATCCCGACCGATCAATTGCTTCTCCAGGGTTCAATCACTCCATTCCTCAAGGTATTTCCAATTCCCTTTTGGATTTATGCCTCTCATGAACCCTAGGTTTGAAATTTTGGGGGAAAATGAAATATAGATGAAATCTGTGGTTGATTCTTGGGAAAATAGGTTTATTCAATATTGTATGATGTTTATGCATCAATTCCATGGACTCAATCCATCAAAAATGCTGAAAATCCAAAATTTCCATTGCTCTAGAATCGGCCCAGGATAATCGGAACTTCGGTTGAAAAGCGCAGAACTTCCGCTAGCGGTAGTTCCGGCGTTCAACTTGCGGAGCTTCCGATTATCCTGACAGAAATAGATATTTTTATCCCCATTTGAATCAACCTTTGACACTTCATCCATTATTGTTTTGGAAGATGCCTAGGACAAAGGATACTGTCCCGAAGCACTATTCAGATGCCGGCCCATCTTCTTCGAGAAATGAGGAAGAATTGAAAGCTATTGAGGATCAAAGAGAGTCCTCTGAAAATTCAGAAACTGAAGCGAGTGCATCAGGTGAAGGGTCTGAATCAGAATCGATGAGGAGTTGGGAGAGCCTAAAGAGCTTGAAATTGATCTTAAGGCACTATCAGCAGATGATTACACTCTCCTTCGGCTTAAAGATCAATATTCTCTTCCTGGCAATTGTGATGACCCTCGATTTCATACAAAATTTCAGAGACAAGTATATGATCTTTTTTATGGACCAAACAAGCCCTTTGCTGATCACAAGTGCATTAATTGGTCTTATCTCAATGGGCTTGACAAGTATGAGGGTACCTATAGGCTCTTTCAGTGAGATTCATAATTTCGTGGCATTAAAATGCAACTACAGTGATGAGATCATTCGATAGTTTTATGCCACAGTGTGCATTCCCTCTGACTTCTCTCAGCTTACTTGGATGACAGGGACAGTAAGATACTCTTGCACAAAACGTGCCTTTGAAAATGCTTTGAATATCCAGTCAAGCGAATTTGAGCAAATATATGATAGACCAGTTCTCCCTCTGTCAGCTTGGACTGAATTCTATGACACTACACAGAGGTTTGTCCCTAGTAAGATAACCGGTCTTCTCCCTATTCCAGCTTGGTAAACCGGATCATTAATCATACCATTTTACTAAAAAGCGAGAACTATGATGCAATTAGGGGACATGTGTGGAACATCTTGGATTGCATCATGCATGGAAGGAAATTTGATGTCATTGATGTCATCATAAGGGAGATAGCAGGCACAAAGAATGATCGGGTCAAACGGATAAACTTTGCACCATATATTATGGTCTTGATAATTCGTCAGACTGGTTATAATGGAGCTACACCTTCAGCCCATAAATTCTATAAGCCAAGAGAAGGTCCTCCAATTCCTGCCAACCTTCAGCGCCCTCCAGCAGAAGAACCTGAAGCTGAACCTGCTGCTGCTCCTCCACAAGGCCAAGCAACCATGGATCAAATTTATGCTACCTTGTTGGAGATGAAGGCGCCTCAGGAGACCTTTCAGGTGGCGACCACTTCCAGACTGGATGCTTTTGAGGCAGCCACCACTTCCAGGCTTGACGCCAACTCTGCCAGGCTCGATGCGCTATCAGCTAGATTTGCAGAGCAGTTTCCTCCACCTGTCCGGTTTGGACGGCGTCGCCTTCGCTCCCCTCCTGGTGGTCCTCCTGGTGATCCTCCTGTTGCTCCTCCAGTTGATCCTCCTCAAGACCCTCCTGCCGAGCAGTAGCCACTGTTTTTATTTAGGTCATTAGACCTTGTAATGAAAAAATTGTAATATCTTTCTGAAGACTTGGTTGTATGACTCTTATTTTGGCTATGCTATGCTGCTACTCTGTGTGAGAGTGTGGATTTTTATGTCGTGATTTATCTTTGCATGAGATGTGGATGAGATATGATTATGATTGAATATATTTGTGTTTGATCATATCTTATTTGTCTCCTGTCGTGGATGTCCTATTTACAAGAGAAATTCTGTCAATTTTTTTTTTTAAAAAGGGGTTAGTTGAATATGTTTCAACTATCATTTCAAGTGGTTCTCAATGTTTTGATTAACAATGGGAGAATGTTATGATCAATAGGTTTGTAACCTATCTTTGTTTCTCCTCTCATATCTTGAGAACAAAATTACCCCCTTGGTCATATAATTTCAATTCATACTTTTTGTGACCAACCTCAATTTTTTTTGCAAGAGGTATTGATTTGCAAAGGCTCCTTTTGGCTAAGATTTATCTTGTGTTTTTTGGTGATTTATGCCAAAAGGGGGAGAATGTTTGGTATCAATATTCTTCATTTGGATGGTTGATTTGTTTAAAAAAATCCAAAAGAGGGAAAATGCATTAGTTGAGTAAGCATATATTTTCATATGCATTTTGTTAAATGCTTTATGTTTCACCTCATATGATGCATAGACATAGTTCATTAGTTTAAATTCTTATCTTATGTCTATGAATATCCAAATGTTGTTATTGATAATGAATTTGTCATCAATCACCAAAAAGGGGGAGATTGAAAGATCTAGACCCGCCATTATGAGTTAATGGAGTGTTTTGGTGATTAATGACAAATCCAAATATGAGACTAATTCTCTTGTCAAGTATTATCTTTGTGTAGTCTCATTTGGATATAAAGGTGAAACACAACGAGGTATGCAATCGACATCTCAATTTTATATAATGTTGCATTTCTCGGATCCAAAATATAGGATTGAACTCAACCATAAGTTAAACTTGAATATGTGCATATGACCTTATTACACATTTGTGTATGCACACATTTAGGGGGAGTTTTATCCTATACTTTGTGGTTTCATTAGTATTGATCCATATTCCATTCTCCACATATATTTGGGATCTTTACGTTGAAACAAAACCTTTGAGTATACAAAACTTGTGTAGTTCGTATATACTCATGTTATGAGTATATAGAACTTGTGTAGTTCTTGTATACTCATGTTAGAGTATATATAACTTGTGTAGTTTATATATACTCATTTGTTCTCTCATTTATTATCATTAAATTTATGAGAATTTAAGTGGTTATCATCAATTACCAAAGAGGGAAAGATTGAGATATCTTGTCCCACTATTATGAGTTAATGGTATGGTGTGGTAATTAATGATGATCACATCGTGGAACTAACATTTTCCATGAGTTGGATATATAGGTTATGTTCCAAGATGATGAAGACTTGGGATGATCATGAGTTGATCATCAAGTCAAGAGCTTGGTGTAAATGATGCATCATGAGTTGATGCTTATCAAGAAGAGATGATCATGAGTTGATCATCAAGACAAGAGAAGACCCATCATGTGTTGATGGAGGTCAAGTGAAGGAATGCATCATGCGTTGATGCATGTGAAGAATCGGGATGGAGAAATCATCATGTGTTGATGATGTTCAAGACAAGATCCCGAAGTGAAGAAATCATCATGTGTTGATGATTGTCAAAGTCAAAGACCCGGACTTGAACTGTTGATGTGCGTCATCAAGCTTCAAGAAGATGCAAGGCAAAGGTATGACTAGCTAGGGCTAAGGATGTGTTCCTAGTCTTTTACCGGTCTCGGTGTTTGGTTGATAGACCGGATTGCTAGTATAGGATTGCCGTACTATTAAGAGGGGTCTTGACTAGTAGCATGAGTTAGTCATGTGTTGATAGCTCATTGTGTTTGCTCTAGCTCATCTGTGCATGGAGCTAGTATTTGCGAATATGTTTTGCAAATAGCCGAGGCTCATGCATTCAATCTTTGTAGCATGGGACTATACTTTGCAAATGGTTGAAGTCCATGCACTTTAGTCTTATGGCATGATGCTGTTATTTGCGAATGTGTTTTGCAAATAGTTGATGCTCATGTTTGATTTCTTGTAGCATGTGACTTAAGTTTGCAAATGTGTTTTGCAAATGGTGTAAGTCCATGTACCTTTTTCCTTGTGGTATGATTCCAAAAGTTGGCAAATGTGTTTTGTAACTTGTTGGGAATCTTGCTTGTGATCCTTGTTGGCATGGCTTGTCAATTAGCAAATGTGTTTTGCAATTGAAGTTGTTGAAAAAGCCATTGCTATTTTCTGTCAGGAAAATCGGAAGTTCCGGTGTCTTAACTGCGGAAGTTCTGCATCCCGGACGGTCCGATTTCCAGCGGCTCGTTTTTTCCAGAGATCGTCCGGTTTAGGGACTTAGCCGATTTTTGAAGTGCGGAAGTTCCGGCGTGTTACGAGCGGAACTTCCGATTATCGGTTGCTCAAATTCCGTGCTCGTTTTTCGAGAAGCACCATTTTGGGGACTTAGCCAAAATTCGATGTGCGGTAGTTCCGCTATGTATTGAGCGGAACTTCCGAAGATCGGAACTTCCGCAATTTGGTTGGCGGTAGTTCCGCACTAAAAATCAAACGGCTAGTTTCTCGTCTGACATAGCCGTTGCGGTGCTTTTCTCTCTCATGCGGTAGTTCCGGCCTTTGCACGGCGGAACTTCCGATTTCCCTGATTTTTCAGGGGTTTATCTCCCAACGGCTAGTTTTTGTGTGTGGGCTATATATAGCCACCTTGGCCGGTTGGGAGAGGTTGCTGGTGTTATTGTGAACTATTTGTGATCCTCTTGAGCTAAGAGCAAGTCTCTCCTCTCTTGTGTGCATGTGTTGCACTTGGTGAGCTTGGAGAGTAAACCCTAAGTGCATGTGTTGCCTTAGGTAGTGGATTGTGTATCCATTTGAGCGTTGACACTTGATTAGTTCAAGTGAGAGTTGAGATTTGTTACTCTTGGTGTTTGCCGACACCTAGACGGCGTGGAGGCGTCGTGCGCGGTGATCTTCTCAAGAAGCTTGTGAGAAGACCCGGCGGTTTGTGAGTGGTTTGGTGCTCACCATCTCCGGAGTGGAGGAAGAGCAACCATAGTTGAGTGAGGTGTTGGTTCGGTTAGGAACCGGTCCAAGTGTTTGGACTTACCTCGGAGGTATTGGCTTAATTAGTGGAGCCGGTCCAATTCGTTTGGGCTAACCTCAACGTGGATTAGGGGAGACCGGCAAGTCTCCGAACACCACGGTAAAACATAATCGTGTCATCTTGTTTTTACTTGTGTTTTACTTTGAGCAATTTACATTCTTGCTTTAATTGCTTATATATCTTGTATGATTGCTCATATTGTATTGTGTTCATATTGTCGGTGCACTTAGTTGAGCCTAGTTGATTTAAGTTTTAATTGAGCAAAACCAATTCGCTATTAGCTTCCGTATTTACATATTGGTTTAGCGCAAAAGATTTTTAAAACCGCCTATTCACCCCCCTCTAGTCGGCCACCTCGATCTTACACCTTAGCAAAAGGAGATGAAATGAGATGCGGGAGAAGCACCAATGGGGTGAGGAGGTGGTTCCTGAGCAACTAATTTGATCATCGCTCACCTTGCCGGAGTTGGAGATGAAAGGGGGTGTTTACAGCCAGAAAATGGAGAAGCTCAAGATCCCAAGGCTCATGTGAAATAAAGTCAAATCAATGAAGAGGGAGCTTCCTCACTTTCTAGAACATGAGCTGACGTGGCTAGGGAGGAGAATGGCTCAACGAAGCGAAGGTTGACACTGCGGAGGCACTTGGTGCGCACTCCAGAGAAGACGGTGGCGAGCTCTGCGTTCCGAGTGCTACAAGCAATGCCAAGGTCTCGCATTAGCATAAATGGAGACGGTGATGGTCAAAGACAAAGAGGGAGGCGGAAGCACGAAGCTTACCCGAGAGCTGAGCACAGGAGAGCCTCTTCCTCCTCAGTCACGAGAGGAGGAATGAGTTGAAAGGAGGCGATGGAGCGGGGTTAAGCTCGGGAGAGCGACGAAAAGGAAGCGGCGTTACCGGGCGAAGGTCCAGGATAGGTCGCGGAGGGTAGTGGATTGACACAGTGGGCTGGCGCGTGCATAGCGGCGCGGCCGTGTGGTGCCAAAGCTCTAGCATGGCCAGTGCTCTGAGGGAGACGGAACTAATAGCGGGGCCCACTGGTCGGCGACACAATCGGCGAGAGGGTCGGGCCGAATCAAGTTGGCGCGGTCGGAGGAATAGCGCCTTACTCGAGCCAGGGTGCAATGCGGCCAGTTTGGCGAGCTAGATGGGTCAGACCAAATGGGGTCGGGTTCAGTCGATGCAACAGTGCCAGAGTTTGAGTTTGAATTCCAGATTTGACCAAAACTCAATAGGTTTGACTGAGGCTTTAAAAATAGCAAATAAAATCTAAAAAATCTAACCATTTTTAGAGAGGTTCCTGGGATGACCTAGTGTCCATAAAAAGTTTGAAACTACACTTTTCATATTTTATTTGCTTATTTTTAATCCTTTAAATGTAGGGGTTATTCGAATGAGTTTTGAATTTTCTTAGTGTTGATTTGGCTTATAAAAATTTGGGAAAATTATATTTATTCATGATAAATATTATAGTATTTAAATAAATTATTTCCCAAGGATGACCATAAGGTTTTATTTCTATTTTCCTTTGGAGCTTCGATTTGAGTTGTATGTTTTCTTTGATTGCAAAATCTTCAAATGCAACAATTTATGTAAAAGCTCCAAAAATCAAAAACATGTTCAAAAGTTTTAAAAAGTGCACCTTTTTATACATTAGAAATAAAAACCCAAGATTTAGGATATTACATATATCAACCTGCATTACTAAGTTTATAATAAATACTTTTGGGAATAGTTACATGCCTAATTGTCATTATGCCTCCTTATATAATTGCTATTGACATGTACCCTTGAATGACATAACTCTTTGGACAGCATAGGATGGGTTATTTTAGTTGGACATATTGTAAAATCCGACATGGGTATCATATTATGTTTAGCCATGCTTAGTCGCGACGGGATTCATGATCACATGTTCTTAAATGATTGAATTTGAGTAAATGAAATATGGAATTATGGCGCGGACATTGTTATTAAAAGTTATTGTGCCATGGAAAGGGTTGAACAAAAAATGAGTTATACTCGGGCGAGTGATCGTACAGTAAAGGGGGAGAATTTTGGGATGTGGTTGCCTCACCTAAGTAGACACTAAGGACTTAACTTTGTGCACCATTGATCTGAACCTTACCATACCACCACATGTCTAGATTGGGATAGATCTGGCCAACTAATTAGCAATATTTTGATTTGGTTCTATTTTGGTGGATGAATTGGCGCAAGAAGGGGTCCAGAATGATGAAACCTTAGCGAGCAGAACCGGGTCAAAATAGAACTTTGTAAAGACCTTAACACGTGCTCTAGACTACTTACCTAAGGTAGTGAGTGGTGGTATCGATGGATGCTAAATAAACTAGAGAAGTTGTGTCATGTGAGTAAAGCTGTACAACCTCTGCAGAGTGTAAAACTATTCGAATAGCCGTGTCCCTGGTTATGGACAATGCCTGGTGATTTCACACAAGGGGTAGATTTTCATAAAAAAATATGGGAATGGGTTGGTTGAGAAGCGATCTGGTTGTTGGTTGATAGTTGGGAAGTGAACTGTTCACTAGTTGTTTCAAAGAACTTGACTACTTATGTATTAATCTTTTGAATTATACTTTGCAATCTACTTATTGTATTTAATGTCAATACTGTTTTTTTTTGCAAATTAAACATAAATCTATCCTTGTTCAAGCCTTGTATGAATACTATTTGCATACATTTCCCTACGACTTGCTGAGTACTCTATGTACTCACGACTATACGCCATTTGTTGACCAGTCGCCGAAGAAGAACCTGGGAACTTAGAGTTCTATGAAGAGGAGTACCTTGAAGACCATGCGAGCTGGGCCGCGTCCTCCACTCGATTGCATGTGGGCATGTCGGATGGCTACCACGAGGTGTTTTGGTTCCGCTACAAGTTTACCCTTTGCCTTGAGCCCTGTGTGGCAACCTTTGTAAGACTTGACCATTAGATCCTTTTGCTACTAAGTAATATTATTTTATCTACTTCATTAGCTGTTTTGTTGTATGAATATGATTACATCGATGTTGCAACTGTGTGAGCTAGATACTGATCTGGGACTAGTTCAGAATACACAGAGGGTCCCGAGTCGTATATCCGGGGTCCCGACACGTCCCAAACGGGCAGCTTTTCCTCGCGGTTTTTCCCGAAGCCGGAAGTAGCGTATAATGGGAGAAAGCTGAAAGCCAGAAATTGCCGAAGGATAGCTTCTTGCGGCTTCCCACGACCCCTCTTCCAACTTTGCCCCTCAAGTTTAGAAATTATTACCCGCTTTTACCATCGAATGAAACCCCCATCCTCCCACGCCTCCAGCCTCCCTCCTGCTCCCACGCCTCCTCCCTCCTCTCTCCGGTGCTCCTCTCCCCTGAGTGGCACCGCCCCAGCCCACTCCTGTCCTCCTCCTCCTCCCCCGAGCGGCACTCTTGTCCTCCTCCTCCCCCGAGCGGCGTTGCCACGCCCCCTTCTCCTCCTCCTTCTCCCCCGAGTGGCACCCCGTCCTTCTCCTCCTCCCCCGAGTGGTGCTGCCCCGCTCCCCTTCTCTTCTTCCTCTGTCCACCTCTCGAGCAGCCGCCGCCGCCGTTGGCCTCCCCTCCTCCTCCCCCCGAGCTAGCGTCACTCTGGATCTGGATCTCGCCTGGCTCCTGTTAGAAATAATCAAGTGAGTGCGTGCGTTAGTAGTGTGTGTGAGTGCGTGCATTAGCAGTGCGTGCGTTGGCAGTGGGAGAGAGTGGCGTGAGTTAGTTGACAGCAGCCATGTCTGAGTGTGCTTATTTAAGGTCTTGTAATCGGTTTGTATTAGTTGAGCGAAACAACAAAGAGAGAAGAATAGAAAAGATTAAAAGTAGCGCTAGACAGTTGCAGTGCTACGCAAAATCTTCTGTGTGTTTTTCCTCTCTGTGAGTTCGTCTCCCTCACCCGTGAAAGTGTGCGTCCATGGGTATAATTTTCAACAATTGGTACCAGAGCGAGGTATAAGGAGGCGAGGTCGATAAGAAGCCGTGCGGTGTGGCCAGGCAGCGCTCGGCTCGGTCGGGTGACGGCGGCGGCGGGTGAAGCTCGCGGGGTGTGGCGCGGTGTCAGCGGCCTGCGAGGCGCGGCGATGATGGAGCGATGAGCTCCCATGGCGGTGGCGCATGGCAGCTAGCGGGGCGAGCGGCGGAGGTGCTGCCAGCACAGCGTCGTCGAGAGCGCCGGCCATGGTACCGGTGTCGATGAAGGGGGTGAACCGGGCGCGGAAGGAGTACGACTGCATCAAGGTCTGTGAGGCCTCCGCGATGTAGCTGTACAAGACGTTCGGCATCCTCGTCGCCCTGGTGCATGTGGGCTCGGCAACGACTATGTGAGTGAAGCGGAAGCGGTGTCTGCGCAGCACTTGCCGAGGTGGCACGCAAGGTGCACGCGTGGACGTGGAGGAGCTGAGACTATTTTGATAGCCATATCCTATGTATGTGTATATGGCACAGTAGGAGTGTTGCATGTGTCATTTATTTATTTGTGCACGTAGGAAGTGTGTTACATACGTGCGTATATTTGTGTCATGGTCATGCATGTAGGTGAGTCCGTGCATGATGCATGTGTGTGCGCATGAGTTCTTTTAGGGGTGTCCAAGTTCTGATGTGTGTAAGCTCTAGTGAGAGTTTCCGTCGTCGTCTAGTTGTGTTACCGGCGAAAGACAATCGGAGCTGAGGTAGACGAAAAAGACGTCGGCAAGTTGTGTCACCGGCGGCATGGTCAGCAAGAAGAAGGAGGAATATGCACATCTCATGGAGGCGGATGCCGACGATGAACCGATACTACTATGAAGCCATCTTGATTAGGGAGAGATTGTTAGAAATAATCAAGTGAGTGCGTGTGTTAGTAGTATGTGTGAGTGCGTGCATTAGCAGTGCGTGCGTTGGCAGTGGGAGATAGTGGCGTGAGTTAGTTGACATCAGCCATGTCTGAGTGTGCTTATTTAAGGTCTTGTAATCGGTTTGTATTAGTTGAGTCAAAAATAGGAAAGAGAGGAATACAGAGAGAATTGCTGCATCGAACAAATGTCCGTCTAGAGAGTCTTTCTCCTAACGGTGCGAGAGAGAAGCTGGGCTTACAGCTCCTCCCGCGCCGCTCTCTCCTTCTCTGCCCATGACCGCCCTCTTCCACCTCCCTCACCGCGGTTTGTGCAAGAGCTGGTGCTCTACGCCGCCACCTCCCTTAGCTTTAGAGAACAGAGTGTGCAAGTCTGGATCCCAGATGAGGAAAAGATGGATGCGCCACTATTCCAGCTCCTCTCCGACCTTCTCCAGTAGGTACACACACCTCCACTATCCCGATCTGTCAATTCCTTGCCGCCGATTCAGGGAGATTTGTGATGTCACCCTTGTAATCTTGCCCATATGGAGCACCAATTTGTCTCATTGTTCAAGAGTTTTTTGTTTTTGGATCTCTATTAGGGGAACATGTCACCTAATTGTTTCCATCAGCTGAAATTTGCCCATGGTTATAATTGTTTCCATCAGCTGAAATTTGCCAATGGTTAACTTATTGGGTGGTGGCGTTCATTAGGCTTGGACATTCAGGTGCATCAGTGCCTGCGGTATCTCGGTGGTGCCAATTGGTTGTGGTGATAGATAGCACCATAGCAGATAGCTTGAAGCACATGAATTAGCATTGGAGTATGATTAAAAAAAGAAGGGTATGCTTCTGTGCTGCATGACTAGTTGTCGATTGATGTGGGTAACCTGCTAATTACATGTTCATCCCTTCAAAGTATGATCCCTTCAAAGATCATACTTTCATGGGATGAACACCTCAACTCTGCATTCTTTTTTGATCTAACAATTTAAGTTGGCATCCTCTTTTGTTGTAGGGATACAGAGGAGAGGCCAGGCTAGTGCTCTGACCGCCATCCTCCACCCTGTGCTGCGTATGTGCTTATTGTCATCTTTCCTGAGTTTTGTTCACAATGCTTCCCAATATATGATTGTCAATAACCATCCACTGCTATTACAGAGAGATCTAACTGATGTATCTTTGTTGTACAGGTTTGTTGAAATCATGGCTCTAGTCTTCTCCAGAGATGCATGCAGATGTGTGTGGCATATGATTCAGGTCTGTATACCATAACTTCATTAGCACCTTCCCCTCTGTGCACTTAATTCATTTAATTGATTGGCATTGCTTGTCGTTGCAGAATTGACTTGGTTCATGGATGGGGCCTTGATTTCGCTCTCAGGAAATGCGTGGATGTATCTTCATCTTTTGGTTGTGAAATTTCACCAGTCTTGCAGCCTGCCCTTCTGAATTTCTTCACCTAAAATTGTGCCCATTACAGCCTGCTCATGAGAAGATTGAGGTAGTTGATTCGCAGTGGATTGTTCACCAAGTGGTTCCTTCTCTCGGGAAATGTTCATGTATTGCAAGATTTACCATGGCAATACTAACACTCCTTTGTTAAACGAAGAACTTCATTTTTTTGGGATCAATCCATGCCAAATATTATGTTAATTGCAGTAGTTGTCGTTAATTGTTGTTAATTGCGGTAGTCATCGTTCATTGCAGTCAGTTGCGGTAGATTCGTTAGTTGTGGTAATTGGAGCGTTAATTGTCATCAATTTCGTTAGTTTGTCCTTTATTATCAGCAATTATCGTTAGTTCTCGTTAAATACTGTCAAGTGTGTTAATTGGAGTGTTATTTGCTGTTAATTATCGTTAAATATCGTTAATCACCGTTAAATGACATCAAACAAGTAATTACTTGTCATAGGGGCATTTCAGATATTTCTCACCTCAGAAGCTGCAGCTAGCCTACCTAAAAGCGGATAGACAGTCAAACATCAAATCTTTTCAGCTCAGCCATTTAACCTTGCAGTCCAGCTGAAAACCGATTTTCAGAAAAATCACAATCGTGCCAAACATATCCTTAAGCTCTCACAAACGGGTCAGCTTGCAAGTGGTTTATGCCGAAAGCCATGTATAACTAGCAAAAGTTAAAAGCTGAGTAAGAGGTGCTACTTCTTTAGCTTATTGCAGATCCGATTTTCGAGTTTACTCTTCTAAGTTAGAGATATTTACTAGCAAAATACCATTGAATAAGAGGGAGGGGTATTAGGGGTTGGGTTAGCCCCTATTCCAATCGAGCACTTCGGGCTTCTCCCGTGGGCCCTCGCCACTTCTGTCCGCCTCCCCTTCCCTCTCCGACGCCAACCTCCGTCCCCAAGCGCAGCCCCGCCGTCGTCCTCATCCCCAGGCGTCACCTCGGTCGCCGCGCCACCAGGACGACGCTGGAGTCTCCGCCTCCCACCGATCCCAGTCGATGCCACCGCCACCCCTCTGCACCGTCGCCGCCTCCCTCCGTCACCACCTCCCTCCGTCACCGACTAGCTCTAACACCGTACTAGTTGGCTCGCCCAGGCCTGCGCTACCTCGGTCAGTCCGCGTCACTGGGCGCCGGCGGAAAAAATAGGGAAAAAAGGAGGCATGAGCACAGTTCAATGTGCGGGCGTTAGATTAAGTCCCACAATCGAAGCATGAAAAAGAAAAAGGCTGATAAAGAAATAACAATGCTCCTGTATGCAAAATAGATGAACATGGCAACACTTCCAGAAGCAAACCAAAACAATCAGTACTCGAGCAAAGCATATATACAATAAAGAATAATGAAACGGTCGATTTGTGAAACCACACTTCTACAAGTTCTTTCCATCGCTAAAACAACAAGATTCTTCTACGGCAACAGAAACAAATGACTGAAGAAAAACAACATTTGTACCACAAAGAATCAGCAATTCTTGATCTGCATAAGGATGCTTCTGCCTTTTATTATGTGTGATCAGGCCTCTCTATTTCACTTGGAAATATATTTTCCAAAGGTGAGCACAATTAGCTCCCCGCCTGAAGAATAAATGACTTGGTGCCGTGTTTTTATCTGCATAAGGATGCTTCTGCCTTTTATTATGTGTGATCAGGCCACCTCTCTATTTCACTTGGAAATATATTTTCCAAAGGTGAGCACAATTAGCTCCCCGCCTGACAAATAAATGACTTGGTGCCGTGTTTTTTTAAAATCTCTTCCTGCTTTATGTTGCTTCGATTTGTTTCAGTTGCATCAACTGGCTCCTCAAGCTGTACTCCCTCATCTATGTAATTGGAAATTGTCAATTCAGTTGGATTCTCAGGGATGACATGACGTGCAAATAATTATTGATTTAAACTATACCTGCATATTGTGTGCTTGATATAGGAGATTCCCACACTCTTCTATCAAACCGCTTTCACTAGCAATAATTTGGGCGAGGTTAGAGGCCACACCATCAATTTCTTCAACCTACATGACAAGATCAAACCATTGCATCAATATAACAACTAATTATAACCCAAAACACAGTATCTTGTTCTATTAGTGAACTTTCTTGATATCACTATTTCCTTTCTGCAAGGACCACGGTTATCAAAATCGGTTCTGGTGGAAATCCCAGTACACCACCTAGAAACACTACAATCAGGTTTCTTTATTTCAGCAAACCTATTTTCTTCTGTCTCTCACTGTATTTCTCAAGTTTTTATGCTTCCTCAAAACCAGGATTAGCACTACTTCCTTGGTTTACTCAAATTTGTGGAGAACACCTCAGCCACTAAGAACTTATGGCATTCCAAGAATCAAACAGATCAGCCATATTGTGATGATAACAACAAACAATTGGATCTTTCCTACAAGTACATTCACGAGGTGGTCATGAATGTGATAATAATTGGACTCCAATGCATGTCCAACTAGGGATGTATATAGTGTAAACCACCTAGGTGTGAACTTTTCCAGTTGACAAACAAATGAGCATGCAAATTCTAAGCTAAACCAATCTACTGTATTGCAGACATAGATCATAGTATTTTTATATTAAAAAGGAAAGACAAAATTTTATTTGCTATTCAATTAAATTTATATTTTCTTTTTGTTTCTCCTACTGTGTTTAGAGTTAGATTTGAACTTTTAAGTGGTGGTAAACTTCAATAACCTCGCCCTCTAATTGTTTGAGAATGTCTTACAATCATTTAATAGGTTATTTGAAAGGATTCACGTGTTGTGTTCTCACTAAGAAGATGGGTCCACACTAGATATTTTTTATTTCCCACTATATTTGATGCAATAAATTTCTGAATCTATTTTAAAAAGATGACATTTACTGAGCACAATCCAAAAGCATCTTACGATAGCTAGTAAGCTAGGCATGACAGTGCTTTGACAGATATGCATTCCAATATCATTCTATGCTTTCTCACCTTCGGTAGGAAATTTGCGACACAAGGAGACAGTGGTTCCAGCAGTTGGACTGCAGAGTTAAGAACTTCTGTGATTTCCCCACAGTTTGCCTGCAAACATTATTAGAATAAACATTCTTATAGCATAATAACATAATATTATCGATGCAATTTATGCCTGGAATTTGAATTTAAATTGGAATCTTACCCTAACATTCCCAGTGATTGGTAGCCGCAGTGAGGCGTTATGCAGCGCTGTTGTTGCCCCTGTAAGACAGCTTGAATGATCCACCTGGATATCACTCCATTGATCCAAATATGGCACCTGATAGTTTGGCAAATAAAAAAATTAAGCTGCACAAGTCTTTGAATTTGAACCACCTAGCCATCCTGAATTGATAAATAATTAATTGTTAATGGATGTTCAGTTAAACACTGAAATTTGTAGGAAAACAACAAAAAAGAAGAGTAGAACGCCCAAATTGAGCAAAATGCTGGTGCATATGTGACATCCATGGAATATTGAATGTAGTTTTAGCTTCATAGTTCTTGATAATAGCCAACATATCGATCCAATGACATAGTTCATTCGGCTTTACAATAGGACCATTGAAATGAAAACAGTGATGAAGGTGGTGATGCTGAGTAATGTCCCCAGCATCCCTCGTTCGAAGGCAATGGACGCCCCATCGCTCCTCACGTGAGCGAGCAAATTAATTCATTCATGTGACAGCTGAAATTTAATAGTTACACATTTTCTGTAATACCTCTGTTCGTGGAGTTGTGACGATGAGATTAGTCCCAGTGTTCTTTCCACAGTGGGCTAGCAATTAAGCGGATTTTGGACTATGGTGCTACATTTTCTCCGGAACCAATTACGAAGCCATACACGCCACAACAATTAAAAAATTTATGAAAGCAAAAGGCGCCCAATTTTGCCTTACCTGAGCACCAACTACGGAGCACAATCTCTGCTCCCTCTTAATCCTCTCCACCTCCACCCTCTTCTCGGCGACTGATTCCCGCAGCCCGGCGATCCTCTCCGCAAGCCCGAAGAGGGATTTCTTCACATAAAAAAAAACAACATCATCAGCATCCTAATTGGCCATGCCACTTCCGTGATCAACGACAGCGAAACAAGTAACTCATAAGACAAACCCTCACCTCTGCCGCAGCAGTCTTGGCCTTGGCCGCCGCGTCCGCCCGGGCGTTCAAGAACCTGTACTGGACGTAGCAATTGTCCAGCAGCCGCAGTTGGTGCACGTCCCCCTGCTTCCCGGCAACCTTCCTCCCCCCTAGGATCGACGCCTTCTTTAATTCCGCTGCCTTCGCCCCATGCGGCTGCGGCGGCCTTGCCGCGTTCACCGTCTTCCCCGCCGGCGCCTGGCAAGTCGACAGGGCCGAATTGAGCGAGCGGTAGCACAACGGGTTGGACGCCCGCGCGGACCCGCCCGACTCCGGCACCGACGCCCGGAGCTCGGACGACAGGCGGCCGCCCCGGCAGGACGCCGGGCCGAGCAGCGGCGGGCTCTCGCATGGTGCGGCGGCCACCACGACCCCATCTGCCTCGGAGAAATCGGTCACGGTCGACGCCGTGTCCGACGAGCAGCACGACGCGGCGTCGTCCGCGGCGGGGGCATGGGCAGCGGAAGGGCAGGAGATGGCGCGCGCTGGCGTCGGCGGCCGCGGGTATCCCCTTCGCGCCGTGGAGGCGACCGGCCTGCTGGACGAGCGGGGCAGGTGCCGGGGAGTCGCCGCGGCGGCGGCGGCGGAGACGGAGGCTCGCGGGATGGGGTTGGAGTTGGCGTTGGTGTCAATTTCGTCGAACAGCTTCTGCACGGCGCGCCTGCGGGCGACGGTGGTGGGGGGAGCGGCGGGCACCGGGGGGTGGTTCTCGTTGGCGAAGGGGGTCGCGGCGCGGTGGTGCGCCCGCGGGGACGGGGTGGGGGAGGTGGTGCGCGACGAGGTGGTGGAGAGCCGCGGGGAGGAGGGGACGGGGGTGGAGAGGTATCTCGAGCTGACCTCCCGGGCGCGGCGGCGCGGGTGGCGCACGGTAGTTAGGAGGGACGGCGGGGGCAGAGTCAGGTCAGCCGCCGCGGCGGCAGCCGCCGGCATGTCCTTATACGGCGACGCGGCGGCGGCCATGGGAGGTGGGGATCGGATCGGGTGGAGTGGAGTGGAGGAGAAGGGGAAGTGGAGGGGAAGGGGAAGTAGCCGTTGAGGAGTACGTGATTGAGATGGATTTTTTGGGGGAGATGAGACGGGATGAGAGGGGTGGCGTAACGGCTAGTTCGGGGAAGGTGGGCTGGGTTTAATACGGCTGGTGAGAAAGGGGGGTAACGGTAGGCTCGTCTGTGTGCCGGGATGCGACACATGTTTGGGTGCTCGATCCGGTCCAAGGACAACACGACCCGGCGGAGGAGGTCGCGGCGGAGGAGGTCGTGGTTCCAGAGCAACGCGCGACGATGGAGGAGAAGGTGGCAACGTTCTTTATCTGTATGGGTACCCACGGGTCTACTCGGTCCATCGGATTAATCGTGTTTAGACCCACAACCCATGAACTCAACATGCATCGACGACCGAACCCACGAACCAGCATGATACGCGCTTTTAGCTAGCCGGGTCTAGCATTTGGCCACTATAGACCTGTCCCCGCTGACGCGTGGGCCCTCTTCGGCTGTTGCGTCGTCGCCTCTTTTTACGTGACCCGTAGTATTATGTGATGATGGTGAGGTGATGGCGGCTCGACGGCGCAATTAGCACTTGGGGTAAACCTCATGGATTCTCTGTATTCCAGATCCATTGTTGTAGGATCTCATATATGCTGAAGTATGCATGGACGCTTGAGATGAGAACTAACAACAGCATGTTGGGATGGAACAATTTCCACCTCGATCTAATATACCCTTCCACACATTGACATGGATAATCCACCTTGATCTGATACTTCAGATCAATTCCTGCTTAGATATACTCCCACAGTTTTATATGAGTACGGATACAGCCCAAGATGATCCAAAATGTGCTCCTTTTTCTCCCAATGGTGAACTTGGAATGCTACAGGCAAGCTCATATGACCAAGACAAGATATTGTTTGGTTGGGTATACATGCGATACAATTATAGCGCGTGCATTAAAATATTTTCACAGCTAGTTATATCTTATTCCACTTTAGTACCACTGACTCCAACCGAATAATCCATAATCCATCTTAGGTTCAGTTTAGCATTGTAGTAGATTACGGTGCTCTCGCTTGGTTGAGCAGCTTTCAAATATTTGGATGTTTGGCCACCCGCTTTTTTTTTCAAAATTAGGTTGCAACAGTAATTGTCATTGTGTTCCACAGCATATGAGATTAAATATGAGAAAACAATTGAATAACAGAATTAACTTTTTGATCTACGAGTAATAGACTTTTCACGTCTTACCTTTCACATCAGCAAACTGAGCCCCGCCCCGTCAACTGAGCCGTAATCCATGCTAAAAATGCTTAACGCACATTAATCACTGAAGTAATTACGTCATTAAGTGAGCATTGCAACAAATTACTTCAAAGATTCCGCGCTAGCAAGCCTGGCTTGCATAGGTGCAAGCAAGCGATCACCCATCACCTGCTTGCAGGGGTGCAATTTTTGCTGGCTCCATCACGTCGACCTCTCCCAGATCACGACGGCGATGCAGCAGAGTTCAGGGGCGTGCAACAGCCAGACAACGGCAAATATACATTAGGAACAACATCGACCATGGAACGGCAAAGATAGGATGTTTAAAGGAATGACTTGTTATTGGAAAATACTCCCCCATGGTCTCCGATGTTTGATGCGGTACTTCGTCACTTTACAACAGACGTTTCCCAGCCCAGAATAGTTAGCAATGATCAGCTCTGGGTTATTGACAAACATCTTGAGGTAAGACAAGGGCTTTGGTTGACGATGTTTGCAACAGTACTTTGCCTTTTCAATTGGAGCTCCACCATGTATCGATGGAGTCCTATATATACAAGAGGCATGCTTTCGTTTCCAGCCTTATGATTTCTATTCTACAGTATACTCTGGCATATGCTACTCAACTAAGGTAAGGTGTATGCTTTATGATTGGTTCCAATCTGAACCCCACACGCAAACATGCCGTGAAGTTTGCACCGTGAATATAGCTTGTCAGGCTCCAGCTCAAACTCTGCTATTGATCATAGAATCCTCGTCTCTGGTTTTGGGGCTGTTCACCTGCCATGAACCAATTAGAAAGCAAAGTGCAATTTCAGAAATTGAGGGAAGTGGATGAATCGCTATTCATATGGAATCAATTGATGGGCATGCCGTACGAACAAAATAGATGATGAAATGTAACATGTTTCAAAGTAATAATCCATTTTGTAGTATCATGTGGGCTCTCGTTTACTAGCAATCGTTGACCGAAATAAGTTACTTACCGAAATCATCATCGTCATCAGTCTGACTGGTGAAAAATGGAGTAAGATAGTTCTTGTCAAGGGCGGTGAACGATGTTGTGCTGTATCACCATTTGAAAGGTAAGCAGTTGGTTGCATAGTTATGACTTGTAAGATGTAAGCACATGGAAACACAGCACAAGTACCTTTTGTGGAACTCCTTGAGTTTCATTCTCAATCCTCCTCCGGAGGATGTACCTTCCTCATAAGTCGGGGGAATGTAACCATTGTTGTCCTCATAGTTCTGAGAATGGTGGCATACAGAAACCTTTAGTCCTAACTCCAAGTTACCCTCAATCCCTCATACGTATGAAAGCAAGTAAAATTATATGGCACAGCATGAGAATACAAGACAAACAATCATATTAGTCACTTTCGATGTTAAAATACGGAGTTTGCTCCTGGAAAATGGAACACTATCAGAGTCCAGGTCGGGCAATTAAATGTTTATGGCCCAATAGCAAAATATGAATCCCAGTAGCTATTCCCAAATAATATGAATTCCAGTACATATTCCCAAAAAATAGTTGCCACATGTCTTGGACAAATCATCTAAAATTAATGGCATTAAAAAATTAGCATCTTTGCATAAAAGAGATGAATTGTGAAAACTAAATTAAGGCTTACTTCTATTGATGAGTTTTCATCACCAACTACATCCAAAGCTTCTAGCATGGTGCCGGTTGACCCTCCAATAAGAAGTACCTGCATGATTTCAAGTGATTGATTAGAACTGTGCAGTACATTTTTAAGGATATTGCACTGGTCCTACTGATGGTATCAAGTATGAACTATCCCACAATATAGCAATTCAGGGAATCCCATGTCCACAACACTTCGTGAAGAAAAATAACTTTTGCTGAACATAATGCACGAGGCAATTTGATTCTTTGCTACTTAGATTCACCAAATGATTTGGCAAAAAGTTGGTTGATCTATGGAACTAACTTTGTAATACGCATCACAGCAACACGAAATTGCTTAATTACCAGTAAACTAACAAAAACTATTAGCAAAGTATGTGCAAGCACAGCATACCATCTGAAGAGGGACAACATGCATAAAACATGGCATCCCAATCCATAGCTTCATCACGGCCAAAATTAAAGAATGTAAAAAATGTGCAAGTACCGTTAAAACAACAATGGCTGTGGTGGTTGTGAATATCGTCTTTCCATGTCCTTCAGGAAGTTCATGCACAGACTGGAGAGCAAGCGCAAAAGCCATGGCCCCTCTAAGCCCTATTTGTCCAAATAATAACAGTGAGCTTTATGAAAGACTTGGTCATATATGGTATAAGTTACAACCTAAAATGGGACCCACCCACCACTAAACCAAAGTGCTTTCTGATGCTTCAGAGGTATACGCCGATGTTCTGGCCGCGACATGTTAACCAAGTATGCACAAGAAAAGACATTTGCTGCCCTACAGTGAATAATATACCAGTTTATCTTAAAAGAAGCAAAAAAGAATACCAAGATTAAAAAAAAAGTCACTAGAAATATTGAATATATAGAAATTACTACTAGAAATATTGAATATATATAAATTACTTGACAAATGAAAGTGGAAAGAATGTGACGAGTACATATTCCATGCAATGAGGCTTAACTTCGATGTGATGAATTTGATATTTGGAATAACTCATGCATTGTTTTGTGCATGTGCTCCAACATCATTGCAGGTACAGTTTGATTTAATTCAAGCATGTAGATCGCAATATACACAAATTATTACTACCTCCGTTTCTTTTTTACTTATCGTTTTGGACATCGACACAGTCTCCAATACACATTTGATTTATACTTTTTCTAATTATATGTTACAAAAAAATAAAAATGCAATGATATGAAAGTATTTTTATGACAAATCTAGTAATATAATTTCCACATGACAAATCCAAATATTTTTGTGTATATTAGAGGTCAAAGTTTAAAAAAGTTGATTGTACACATTCTAAAACGACATCTAAAAAAGAACGAAGAGAGTATGATATCTATCACTTTTTAGAGTATATTGAAGGATCATAGATGCACAACAATAAGGCACGAGTCTTTCATATTCATCGCAATATGACCATTGCTATATACTTGAACTATGGAGAAAATATAATTTTGCAAATTTAGATAAAATGTGGTTCATGCTGTCTAGTAAGTAATATATTTGCAAAAAGAGGTTGTAGCAGTACCTTATACGATTAACTGATTCATTAAACTTTGCAAAAATCATTGAAATTCGAAATTTGAAATTTGAATTTGCGATTATGAATATCTGTTGTTAAGTAAGTCAAGGAACTAAACTTCTACCAAACAATTGAAAGGCCACAACTGACGATTATTTAAAAGAATAAAATTAAAAAAAGGATACAATTGAGAAGAAGATGAAGCCAACATGTGACCAGCTATGTTCTTCCATGGCAATATCAAAGCCCATATAAATGAAGCTATAAAAAAGAAATACGGAATAGTCAATAAGGCACAAACAGCATGGTTATTCTCCAATTTCTAATCAACTATGAGTGCACTTGATTCTTACACAAATGTTTCGGCCAACGATGACAGTAAGTGAAAAAAGGCAGAAACAAAGCGTTGCGAGTTATCTGACAAATTGGAGTATGTATACTGCTTCATAACCTGAAAAGAAATCGCAAATATAATGTCTGGACACATAGCCACGGTACTAACATGAGTAAGATATAACATGATAAATTGCATATTGTGCTTACTATCCCTGTGAATAGTATAGAAACAATTCCAGACAAGCCAAGCCCTTCTGCTAACATATACCTGTAAATGACGTGCAATTGTGCAAAATTTCAGTAACAAAATCTCCCAAAAGGAAAGCATGGAGTCATAAATGTTCTTACGAGAAGTATGGGAAGAGAACAAAAAGGCAGCACTCCAAGTTCTGAAGACTGAAATAGTAAACATCCAGCAGATTTAGCACTAGCAATATATATCAACTTAAAAGTTCCAAGACTGGAAAAAGGTAGCATGAGGACTTACTTTTCAATATCCAATCCAGCATATTTAAATAGGTGATGAGTGGTCAAGGTTTCACAGGATCAAATAATAATTCAGTGCACAGTAAAGTCAACAATGGGTATATAATAAATACCTAAATTTTCCAAATTGACATAGCAATAAGGATTTACTACTTCCTTGCAAAAAGAAAAAAAGGATTTACTACTGACACCCGTACTGCTCAATGCTCATAATCATCAGGTAGGAAGAACAATAATACATGTTACACTAAGGAAAAGAGACAGCACGTCAAATAATGCAATATACACTCCACTATATTTCCATAGTTGCAGCTAAGTACAGTATTTTTCTTGTCTACAAACCAAAATATTTGAATTAATATATCCAGATAAAACAATCTGCTCCAAAATGCATTTAATAGAAAAGCAATTGTAAAGCTCATTAGAACAGATCAATCATAAAAAAGTATGCAAAGCCTTCATATGATGGAAACACGATTTTCATGTCAGACGATGGAAACACGGTTTTCATGTCGGACTTAGTAAAAGGATATAAGAGCAGAGATAAATCCAACTCCCACACCTGTAAACAGGTAAAATGGAGTGGATACATCAGCTAACTGACGGATAGTAGCAGGAAAAAAATATTAGATCAGTTCTTAAGAGTAGTGAGATCTGAGAAGAAATAATGGAGAATATGTAAATGTCCAGAAAAATCCATCCCTAGTTAAAAGCTTAAAATACACATCAGCATATCATTTTCTTGGCATCTATGGTACATAACTAAATCATGCAATGTAATCACCAGAATAGTGAACTGTTCAACCAGTGGACAAAATCTGAACATGCGATTGATTCCTTCTCTAAGATAATACAGTCAACAAAGCCAGGACTTTGCAGAATTAGTTAGGTTGTCTTATATAATGTGAACCTTGAATGAGTTTATCTTGCTCTCAATCACTTCAAGAATAGCAATGAAGATTTTTTTAAAGAAGTCAAAGGAGCTTGTCGTAGTTAAAAAAACTTAGCACCAAATATTTGAACCACTAAACAACGCACTTCCATCAGACTACAGAATTCAGCAGTTCAACATAATGTCATCATAATTATAATCTAGTGCAGTTAAAACAAATAATCTGACTCTGGCTAAAGGAAATTGCATAGGAACTACACACTTTTACATTTTAGCACCTGATAATGTAAGATTCTACCTTTTGGCCAATACTAACCTAAACTTTTTTTTTTGGCAACATGGCACTTTACCTATAGAAAAATAACAAGGTATGAACAACCAAGCAGACAAATGTCACAGCTCACAGCTGATTTTGTTATAAATGCATTTCACACCTAGACCATTCATATATTGTCTAGTTTTGGGTTAAAGCAAGCTATCAAGTCACAGATTCTAAAAAAATAGTAGTAGAGTAGCGATTGTCCGGTACTAAAATGTTCATGCTGTAAAGGTGCCAAAACACCAAAGTATAAATTCTTAGAGCACAATATCATCATAAATTTTAAAGATTTGTACAAATTTCACTTGAAAAGACAAAACATATTTTGAGCAGTGGTGCAATGCAACCTGATGACATTGAACCAACAAAGGTCTCAAGGAACTGGAGAATCATCATAAAGAAGTTCTCGCTAGCTGCTGCATGACTTCTGACTGATGACATTGTCCTGAAGAAAAGTACAAACATAAGCAAGAAATGCACATGGTGGCAGCACTATGTATATTCAGGCTCATTGGCAGAAAGCAAACCTGTAAAGCGAAATTGCCATCTGCACTCTCGAAATAGGAACACATGTAAATTAGTCATAAGCACTTAGGAACAACTGCCTATATCATGTAAGTACTGGAAAGAAGTAAAAACAAACCGCATCGTTCAAAACAGATTCTCCAAACACCAGAGCGTACAAGTTAACATCAGTGCCCAGTTCCTGCAAAGAAATGATTTCAAGGGTTGAAAATCATTAGTTCATGGCCTCAGCATCCTCAGGATTACATATTTGGCTTATCTCCTTCAATAAAGGTGCCACTAAATTCTGAGAGTCAATGGAACAACTTAACATTTTTTTTTAATGAAGGGTCAAATAAAGACAAGATCCTTTTTGTAAAAAAGAAAGATAATCCAGTTTAGCAACCCTTCGGCCTTCTTTAGATTGAAGGATTTTTTGTAGGAAAACAATCCCTATAGGATTCAACACTGTAGCAACCTTTGGAGAATCCCTTAGGATACTGTAGCAATCCCTAAAAAATGCAAAAATTTCAAGGGGAACAAAAAATCCACTCAAACCTCTTTTTTGTGCTCACGTAGGATCGAGGTAAATTGTGTCGCAATCTCACGGTTGCTGTGCTTGAGACGAAGTCACCATCACTCAAGTTGATGACGGGCGACGGATTTGGACTTTGGGGAGCTACGCGAGTCACCGCGGAGCTAACGCGGCAGCGAGGATGCCGGAGGGATGGTATGGAGAGCACGTGGAGAGAGGAGAGAAGCTGATCTAGGGGCCAGCATGAAGGGGAGAGCGAGAAGATGCTGGGGCACCGCCGGCCGATTGTAATGGCAAAAGGAAAGGGCCGACGCTGATTCTGTAGATGGAAGAAAGAGAGAGGGCTGCAGCGTTTTGGTGTCTGGTTAATGAGAGAAGTGTGTGGAGGGGTAGGGGATAAGAATCTACTCCATCCATTTATTAATTCACTAATGGGTGGGATCTTTGGTTCAGTACATGAGCCCACGTTGTTAGTGGCTTTAAAACGAATTTTTAAAATGAAAATTAAGTAACAAAATGAGATATATTCACACATCGAATTCCTATGTTTTTCCAAAGACCCATCCAAACGATCTTTCCTGCAATTTTCCTGTGTTTTCTGATCCTCTGTTTTGCCCAGAGATCCAAAACCCGGTCCCAGGGCATTTCCCGGTCCCCGGCCGGGAACGGTAACCGGCCGGTTACCATTCAAACCGGATAAAAATCGTTTGAATTTGATTAAAAACCAGCCAAATTTCGAAATTTGAAATTTGAATTTACAAAACTCGAGAAAACCGGCCGGGATTTCTAATCCCGGTCTCCGGTCGGTAACCGGTAACCGGCCCGTAACCGGTGGTTACCGGCCGGGATTTTATTCCCTAGTTTTGCCCATGCATTCCTATCCTATTCTTACGTTTTTCCTATTCGTGCGTTCCAAAGGATGTTACATAACTACAGTAACTTTGCAACTAAAAAAATTTAGTTCTAACGAAACATGTACTTGTACTAATTATGATTGATGTTCAAGTTGAAACCAACAAAGTGACAACTAACTAGAAAGTAGGATGCAATTCTGTATGATAAAACAGTGTTACTACTTACTAAGAATGAATCCATTTTACCAGTGATTTGGGACAAGGTTTTTTCCTTCCAG
This sequence comes from Hsuehochloa calcarea, assembly GCA_036346395.1. NCBI lineage: Eukaryota > Viridiplantae > Streptophyta > Magnoliopsida > Poales > Poaceae > Hsuehochloa > Hsuehochloa calcarea. The sequence goes on along the minus strand of CM070609.1, from coordinate 45,027,893 downwards.
GAGAGATTTGTTCAAGGTTATGTGTTGTTCATTGAGCACTGCTGCTCAGGTTACCATCTGAGTTGCACATTTGCAATTGCACAAAAGCTAACATTTGTTGTGGCAGTGAGACTTTCTACATATTAAACAATGCACATGGTAGGGCTCATAGGTAGATACTGAGAATGAATCCATTTTACCAGTGACTGGGACAAGGGTTTGTCCTATTTTAAATCTCCAGGTAAGAATACAGTCTTCAAGGTTATTTGTTGTTCACTGAGCACTGAAGCTGAGGTTACCATTTAAGTTGCAAATTTGCAATTGCACAAAGCTAACATTTCTTGTGTCAGTGAGACTTTGTACATATTACACAATGCATAAAGTAGCACTAGTAGGTAGATACAAAGAAAGCTAGCTGTAGTGTGTACTTAAAAAGTGCGATTTTTTTAAAAAAAATAATAATTTAAAAGATAATTACAAAAATAAATAGTCGGAAAAAACAATTACAAAACTAGACGTCTGTCGCCAATTGGAATGACGACAAGCTCTTGTCGCTAATTGGAATGGCGACAAGGGGACTCAACAGTACCCAGAGCTCCCTATCACCAGTTGAATTGGCGACAAGTCCATGTCGCTAATTCAAATAGCGATCCTTTATTTTTTTTATTTTCAATTTTGGAAAAGCACCATTTCAAATGGCGATAGGGATCCCGCAAGTTCCTGTCTCTATTCCAAATGACGACACAACCTCTCCTATAAAAGACCCTCGAAACTCTAAAATTCGGGAAAACTCACTTTTAATCAGAAAAGAAAGAGGACAAGGAAGGTAGCGGAGTAGAGGGGAGGAGAGAAACTAGTGTAACGATGTCCGTCTGGTCACCCACCTTTCAGGTAATTTTTTGAACCAAATGGATTACATAGTTTTGGATGTACGGTTACGTAGTGCAGTATGTTGTACATAATCCTTTTCGGTGGGTAGTCTAGTTTTAGATGTGGTTAATCGTGAAAATTTTGTTTACGGTGCAGTACGGTAAATATGTCGGATGCCACCAACTTCAAAATTTACTACAATCAAGGGACCATTGTCACTGAGAAAATTCCGCGCAAGATAACTGTCAATCGCTCGGCTGCTCCTCCTTCACCAAAAGGGAAAGGTCCCGTTGAAGACGAGTTTGTTGATGAGCAAATGGAGAATGTTGAGGCATCAAGTGAGAATGGTGACAGCAGCGATGAATATTATGAGGCATCTCATGATGAGGAAGAGGATGAGGATGCTCCCGGTGAAAATCAATTCATAGGACTTGATGTGTCCAAGATTAAAAGCGAGTGGTATACTATCCTGAGGCACCAAAATCAATTCCGGTTCCCAAGGTCAGCTACGACAAACATGTTCCATACTAAGTTCCAGCAAGATGTCTATCAAGTCATACATGGAAAGAAGCAGTTTGCGAACCATAGATTTGTCAAATGGAGCTACCTTGCTCAAAATCCAACCTACAATGAACTTTACCGACTCTTCAAAAATGTAGGTCTAGATTCCTTGATATCTCTCAGATGTAATTTTCATGCAAAGGCCATCAAGCAGTTTTATGCCAAGGTGTTCGTGTCTCCTGATCACGACCATCTCATTTGGACGACTGGGCAGTAGAGGCTAAAAGCCCCTAGAGAGAATTTTGTGCAGGCCTTAGAGCTGAGGGAGTCTAGAGGGTATAAGAATTCATCTTTAAGAACCCCTAGCGCTTACACAGGTGGATGAATATTATGATCAGAACAATCATTATTCGCGAGGTAAAGTAACTGGCCTTCTTCCCCTCCCAAGCATTGTTAATAGAATTATGAGAGCATCTTTCTTCCCTAGGAGTGGAAATAATGATGAGATCCACGGGAGGGCTTGGAATGTGGTTAAATACATCATGGAAAGCACAAGATTTGATGTAATTGATTTGATGATCAGAGAGATTGCTACTTCTAAGAAAGACAAGACAAAGAGCATATACTTTGCTCCCTACATCATAAAGCTGATCAAGAGCAGGATTGACTTTGATAGACCGTGTGACATAGAGCACAAGGAGTACAGACCCAGGGATGCTCCTCCTCCACCTCAGATGCCTCCTCAGGTGCCTCCTCCACCTCCTCGGTCTCAAGGACAGGGTTCCTCTTCCCAGGGTCCTCAGGAGCAAGATCCTGTCCTAGTTGCTATTCTTCGTCTCCAGCTGAGTGTGGATGAGACACGAGCTATGATGGCAGGGATGGACACTAAGATTGATGTGCTGAACGCTAGTGTCTAATATAGATGAACGATTTATTGCATTTCAGCAGCAGCAGGCGCCAGTGTACTATCAGCGTTATGGACGTGGACTGCGCCCGCCCTCCTTCTCTCAGCGGGGAGATCAGCATCCATCTTCATCAGAGGCTCCTTCAGATCATTAGTTTTAGTCTTATTTAGGTCTTTAGACCTTGATTTGTAAGGATTATTGTAATATCTTTAATGTATGCTTGAATGACGTTTGTTGAACTTGGCTATATCATTTCCTTATCTTTATGAGCAAATGGAACCTTTATGTTATGATTTGTCTCACTTTGTATGATTTGTGAACAAGATGTGATCTTGATTGAATTCTTATGGTTATTGATATTGCTTGCTTGATCATATCTTAATTATCAAATGCTATGCTCCTTAGATTTGTATGATTTGTGAACAAGATGTGATCTTGATTGAATTCTTATGGTTATTGATATTGCTTGCTTGATCATATCTTAATTATCAAATGCTATGCTCCTTAGATTCCATTTCTTAAAGGAAATTCATCAAAAAATTTTTAAAAAAACCACAAGTATAAATTTTAATGTTCATCTCAATATGCTTTGTGAAAATGTTCATTGGCTAAATTTCAAAAGGAGTTCATTTGAGTATGTTTGATTTGCAAAAACTCCTTTTGTATTTTTTGGTGATTTATGCCAAAAGGGGGAGAATGTTTGTATCAATATTCTTCCATTTGGATGGTTGATATGTTTAATAAGCCAAAAGAGGGAGTATTGCCAAAAGGAGAATGCATTAAATGTATAAATATATCATTCTTCATATGCATAATGATTGAAGTTTTAAATTTCACCTCGTGACATGAATAGACATAGTTCATTAGTTTAAATTCTTATCTTACGTCTATTTATATCCAAATGTTGTTATTTATAATGGATTTGTCATCAATCACCAAAAATGGGAAGATTGAATGATCTAAACCCGCCATTATGAGTTAATGGAATGTTTTGGTGATTAATGACAAATCCAAATATGAGACTAACTCTCTTGTCTAGTATTATTCTATGTAGTCTCATTTGGATATAAAGGTGAAATTCAACGAGGTATGCAATCAACATCTTAATCTTACATATTGTTTCATTCCTCGGATCCAAAATATAGGTTGAACTCAACCATAAGTTTAACTTGAATATGTGCATATGATCTTATTACACATTTGTCTATGCACACATTTAGGGGAAGTTTATTCTATATTTTGGGGTTTCATTAGTATTGATCCGTATTCCATTCTCCCCATATATTAAGGATCTTTATTTTGAAACAACATCCTTGAGTATATATATAAAACTTGTGTAATTCTTGTATACTCATGTTGTGAGTATATAGAACTTATGTAGTTCATATATACTCATGTTGTGTTACATTAAATTATCTACATTCAATCTATGTGCAATTGAAATGGTTATCATTAATTACCAATAAGGGAAAGATAAAGCATCTTGTCCCATTATGGAACAAGATAGTGGTTTGTTGTGGTAACTAATGGTAATCACATTATGGAACTAATATTTTCCTTGAGTTGGATGAATAGGTTATGTTCCAGGATGATGAAGACATATCATCATGTGTTGATGATATTGAAGTTAACGAGCTTGGTGTAAAGGATGCATCATGAGTTGATGCGTATCAAGAAGAAGAGATGATCATGAGTTGATCATCGAGTTAAGAGAAGACCCATCATGTGTTGATGGGGGTCAAGCAAAGGATGCATCATAAGTTGATGCATATCAAATAAATGACCCGGACTTTAAGTAATGATCTGCGTCATCAAGCTTCAAGAAGATGTTCAAGGCAAAGGTATGACTAGCTAGGACTAAGGATGTGTTCCTAGTCTTTTACCGGTCTTGGTGTTGGTTGGAAGACCGGATTGCTAGTATAGATTGCCGTATTAGTAAGAAGGGTCTTAACAAATAGCTTGAGTTAGTCATGTGTTGAGAGCTCATTGTGTTTGCTCTAGCTCATCTAGGCATGATGCTATTATTTGCGAATGTGTTTTGCAAATAGTCGAGACTAATGCATAACCCTTGTAGCATGTGACTTTAGTTTGCAAATGTGTTTTGCAAATGGCATAAGTCCATGTACCTTATTCCTTGTGGTGTTGATTCTAAAAGTTGGTAAATGTGCTTTGCAACTTATTGAGAATATCTCCTATAAATCTTGTTTGGATTGCACTCAATTTGGCAAATGCGTTTTGCAAATTGAAGTGTTGCAAAGTGCAACTCCTCGTGATGCAGCGATCGACCGCCGTGGTCTCTGATCGATCGGTTGTAAATCGGTCGAACCGTCATGTGTTGGGCGGTCGAACCGGTGGCCTTTTGAGCTGATTCACTGTGCGGTAGTACCGCCGTTGAGAAAACGGTACTACCGAAAAACGAAATCTGGATTTACTCGCAGATGCGTTTTTTCGAGAAGCACTCTTTTGATACTGCCGATTTTCCTTGGCGATCGCCCACCCTTAGCGGTCGGACCGATATTGCGGTGTCCGATTGGTCGTGGTTAGCGATCTGACCGTAGTGAGTCCAACGGCTAGTTTTATAGTCGTTAGCTCTTGGGCGGTCCGACCGGCCATTAGTTGGCGGCCAAACCGACCCCTCTCTGATTCGAGGGAATCTTTCCTCCAACGGCTAGTTTTTGTGTATAGGGTATAAATACCCACCTTGACTGGTTGGAAGTAGTTGTTGCTGGCATTGCAAAGGTTGCTAGTGTTGTTAGACATTCTTTTGAGCAAAGAGCAAACCATCTCTTCTCTTTTGTGCATGTGTTGCACTTAGTGAGATTTGAGAGCAAACCTTAAGTGCATGTGTTGCCTTAGGTTGTGGATTGAGTATCCACTGAGCTTAGACACTTGATTCGTTCAAGTGAGAGTTGAGTTTTGTTACTCTTGGTGTTTGCCGACACCTAGACGGCGTGGAGACGTCGTGTCCGGTGATCTTCTCAAGAAGCTTGTGAGAAGGCCCAGCGTGTTATGAGTGGTTTGGTGCTCGCCATCTCCGGAGTGGAGGAAGAGCAACCCTAGTGGATGAGGTGTTGGTTTGTGTTGGAACCGGTCCAAGTGGTTGGACTTACCTCGAAGGTGTTAGCTCATTTGAGGAGCCGGTCCAACGCGGCTGGGCTTACCTCAACGTGGATTAGGGGAGACCGGCAAGTCTCCGAACACCGCGGTAAAACATCATTGTGTCTATTGTGGTTTGATCTTCTTGTGCTTTATTTTGAGCAATTTACATTACTTGTTTTAATTGCTCATATATCTTTGTATGATTGCTCTCATTTAATTGTATTCTTATTGTTGGTGCACTTAGTCGAGCCTAGTTGATTTAGGTTTTTATTGTGCAAAACCAATTGTTATTAGCTTCCGCATTAGATATTGGTTTTAGCCAAAAGAATTTTAAAAACCGTCTATTCACCCCCCCCCTCTAGTCAGTCTCCTCGATCTTACAACAGGTAGTTGTGGTTCCTGACGAATTTGAGGATTTCTGTTGTACAGGGCTGTCCAAACGTATGCGTCATACATGTTCAGCATGCGGACCTGCTGAGTGCAATAACTCAACTACGACAAGAAGAGAACGAACCACTTCCATGAGCAAATCTGCAAAGCAGGTGGTGCATTAGACACGAGTGCAAACTTCTACAAGCAGTTCCGCAACAAGGACCTGATGAACCTGTTCAAGCGGTTGTGCAACCAGAACCAGCAGCGAAAGTTTAAGAACTCTGGAAGATTCTGGATGAGCGGACTTAGACGCACAGAAGGGAGGCAGCGAAAAGAGCCGCCCTAAGCATTGACCATGCCCCCGAAGCATTGCCACAACTACCCGCAGATGGTCCCAGTGTGACGATGAAGACAAGGGCGCGGGTGAAATGCTTCTCAGACTAGATTGAGAACGAGCCTAAGGAGAAGTGGTCGCTGCTACATGACAGGGGTTGTGCTCGATATGGTATCATGACAACCAATCTAGCCGAAGTGTACAACTGGGTCAAGCCGAAGTGTACAACTGGGTCATGCGCGGCGCAAGATGCCTCCCTTTAGTTGGCATTGTGGAGGCAATTATCTCTGGTACCACAAATAACGTGTCGCTCACCATAGCAAATGACTGAGTATTCTACTCCGCCATGATCACCAAGTACATGGAGGGGAAGAGCAAGAAGTGTGAGATGCACCTGGCATTCAAGATGTACACAAGAGAGCTTCGCTTCGAGATAATGTGCAGGGATAAAGGACATCGCGGGATGAACCACAAGAGTATCACCCATGAGTGCACGTTACGCCACACTAGTTGCGTATGCACTTGCAACAAGCTCCTACATAGACCCTGCTACTATGTCATGGCCGCATGTTTGACAGTGGCGTAACATCCCGGCCAGTACCTCTCGACTATTTCAACAAAGAGGTGGTGTTGAAAACCTGGAGTGCAGAGATGTATGGTTACGTCGTGGTTGGTCATTTCACTGGCCACCCGACCTAGAACCAACTTATCTGGGCCGCGGACATTGATAGGCTTAAGGGAAAGATTGGCCGGCAACGGGTACAACGCATCATGAACGACATGGACGAAGTAGAAGCCAAACGTCGTACGAAGAAGTGCTCCATTTACAAGGAGTCTAGGCACACCTTCAAAAAATGTCTTACGATAAATCCACAGGACAAAGGAAACATCGGCAGTCCGGACATCACCGCGGGGACCCATCCGGCCGCCCCACTCGAGGCGGTCCACATGGCAGACGTTGAGGTTGCAGCCACGGAAAGGTTCATCCAGTTGAAATATGTAATGCCCAATGCTTTGTAATATCATTTTGATTTGTGAAAAACTAGATGCTAAGACGTTTTGCTGAATGTTATGTAATATCAGTGTGATTTGTCCACAAAATATGTGACAACATTGCATAGATTGTTACGTAATGTCATTGTGATTTATTGACAAAAGATGTTATGACATTGTGCTGAATGTTATGTAATGTCATTGTGATTTATTGACAAAAGATGTTATGACATTGTGCTGAATGTTATGTAATGTCAAAAAATGTGCTCAGAAATAGTCAGTACAAATTTTGATTTTTCGGCAAAAGATATTATGACGTTGTGTTGAATGTTATATAATATCACTGTGATTTGTCGACAAAATATATACTCGCAAATACTCAGTACAAAAGGAGTGGAGATGAATTAAAAAATTGACGATAGAGGAATTAAAAAATTGGCGACAGGTAACAGGGACCTATCGCCAATTCAACTGGCGATAGGGAGCTCTGGATACTGTTGAACCCCCATCGCCAATTAGAATGGCGACAGGAGCACCTAGTTTTGTAATTATTTTTTCGACTATTTATTTTTGTAATTATCTTTTAAATTAATATTATTTTTAAAAAAACATTCTAAAAAGTGCCAGCAGTAGTAATAAACCATGGTACTTCATCTTTCAGGCATGAGGAATTAAGAACTTTGAAAACTGAAACTTCAACAAAAAAAAAAACAGAGACAACTGTAATGATTTATTTACTGCTAAATTCCAAACAGGCATTTGCATTAGACAAACAACATCAATGAAATTACTATAACTTTCCAAACTTGGCAAAATCATAAACAAGAAATAAAGCCACAACACTTTCCAATAAAAATGACTTGCAAGTTGTAACGAGATAGATAACTATGCAGGTTCATGAACAGGTAAGAGAAAAACAAGGCACCTGGAATATTGATAACACTGTGACAGGATCAGTTGCAGATATAAGAGCACCGAACATAAGGCATTCAACCAGTGGAAGTTTATACATTAGAAATGTCAGCCCACCAAGATAGCTGCAATAAAATTAAGAATATAGATTCAGAAGACTAAATCTTTTAAGCTAAAACTAGGCATGTAAAGTTTTCGAAATGCTTACACAAGAATCCCTGTTACGACGGAAGCAATGAATGTCCCGAGAATAGCAAAAGTTACAATAGCCCCAAAGTTTGCAAAGAATGGTTTCTGCAAAAGCAATGGAGGATTTTTTTTAGAAAAAGAAACTAGTATAGAACTATAGACAAATAAAATGTTGCCATTTAAAGTACTTACTGGGGATAAGCTGAATCCTGATTGAGTACATCGAAGTCAAGGAATTCAAATTTGAATTCAAATTAAGAGGTGTTCCAGTTAGAAATGTTAAGAGTCTTGTACATTCTCTTCCTCTCTTAGCCCATGTGGCCCATGAGGACTATGATATATGCTCTCTCCTTAATGAATAAGATGCACAGTTATGAATAGCAAAATCCTCATCTTCCAATTCCCATATGGTATCAGAGTCATTCCTCTAAAACCCTAATCCTATTTCCTAACACTACCGCCGCGGCCATCTTGTTAACATCCTGAGCCGCACCATCGCCTCCATCATCGAGATCTAGCACCATCAAGCTCCATTGAGCTCCTTCATCTGGATCCGCCGTCGCCCAACGCAACTGCCAAGCTTTTCTTCCTGAAGCCGATCCACCGCCAAGCTCTTCCTTCCTTCCCAACAATGATCTTCGCTCACCTCCTCTGAGCGACAGATCCCTACTGCCTAGATCTGGTGTCCCCCGATGCATCCTCTGCTCCGCCGCCCCCTGGACTAACCACCATGGTCCCCGCCCGGATCCTCTGCTTCCGCGCCTCCCGGTGCAACGTTTGCTTCTGCGTTGCCCGGATCTGGAGTCACTGCCGCGTCGCCTAACCTAACCCGTCGTCACCGACGTCCTCGTCCGCTACAAGGCCACGCTCCCTAACTTCGGCCCCTTCCGTCGACTTGATCCAGCGCGCCGCTTCGTCGCCAAGGACCCGACGACCTCCTCTGATCGAGTGTGCCGTCTCGTCGCCAACGATCCGGCGACCTCTGCACCGGATACAGCACGCCGCCTCGTCTCCACCACGAAACCGACGGACCGACAAGATCCTCTGCTCCAGCGAGACTTGATCCAGCGAAGGACTCGGCGACCTGCTACTGCTTGCTGGCGCCACCTCGTCTCCACCATATCAAAGATCTACTGATGCCTTGCTGGTGAGCTCTGTCATCTTCTTCCTCACCACGGTTGCTGCTATCTGCCACTTTTGATGTGTTGTTGATGCTTTGTTGATTGCTCTGCCCGATTGTCGTGTACTGCTTGTGATGATGTGGATAATAATCTCTTTCTATTTCTTGTGGTGTTGGTACTATTGAGGTTGCTGCTTGGCGCTAGTGTACTAGATTCTATCATGGCTCTTGATGGCATTCTTGATCCTGGACCTATTCAAGGTGATACTCTATTGCTTGTTCTGTTCCTGCTAGTGCTGTGGAGTCTTGTGCAACTCAATTTGGTCAGATTCAGGCTCAGACGAGCAATCTTCACGCCCAGTTGTGTCGACTGCAGGCATCTTCCAATGCATCCACCGGTTTGACTGCACCATCATGTGCTGTGTTGGGTGCTTTACTCCCATGGTAGTTGGATTCAGAGGCTTCTTTCCATATGACATCTGATGCAACTCAGCTCACATCATGTCATCCTGCTGCACAAGGTATCAAGATTCAGACAGCTGATGGAACGCTATGTACGGTCACTCATCTGGGGACTCTTTCCACCTCTCACTTCGCGGTTTCAAATGTCTCGCTTGTTCCCACGCTCTCCATGAATCTCATCTTTATTGGGCAGCTCGCAGATATGACATGTTTTGTTGGGTTTGATGATAGCTACTGTTTTATGCAAGATCACCGAATAAGTTGTCATTTGTACAGGTCATCGTCAGAGAGGTTCTATAGGGCTCTATGTTCTTGAAGTATGAGTCTTCCTTTATCCTCCATTTCTGGTATTGCACCTACACCTATTCATTCATCCTCTGTTGTTGGTTCATCTATTCTTTGTCCTTCTGAATCTACTTCTGTTTGTCAGTCTTTTCCTCAATGACATCATCACTTGGGGCACTTGTGTGTCTTACACCTCTCTATCTTGATTCATCAAGGTGTTCTTGATCCTGTTTCTGTTGACACAAAATTTCATTGCAAAGGTTGTAGACTTGGTAAGCAAGTACAACTCTCATATCCTTCCAGCTTTTCTCGCTCTGATTATCCCTTTGATTTTGTCCATTTGGATGTTTAGGATCCTCCTTTTGCTTCGAAGGGTGGTCACAGTTACTATGTCATCTTCATTGATGATCATACTCGATACACTTGGATCTACCTCATGAAACACCATTCGCAGTTGATTTCTAGCTATCAGTCTTTTGCTCAAATGGTTCATGCTCAATTCTCTTCTGTCATCCGTATTTTTCGTTCTAACTCTAGAGGAGAATATCTTTCATCAGCTTTTCGTTGGTTTCTTTCTTCTGAGGTTACATTTCATCAACTCTCGTGTCTTGGTACTCATGCTCAGAATGGTGTTGTTGAGCGCAAGCATCGTCACATCATTGAGACTGCTTGTACTCTTCTTGTTTCCTACTTTGTTCCCTCTCACTTCTAGGGGGAAGTAGTCTCTACGACAATCTATCTCATCAACCGTTGGCCCTCTTCCTAGCTTCAGGGCAAGTGTCCTGGTGAGGTCTTGTATATAGTACCTAGTCGCTATGCTCATCTTCGTGTTTTTAGTTGTCTGCTATGTCCTAGCACCTCGTGAGCGCACAAAGCTGAGCCCTCAGTCAGTTGAGTGTACTTTTCTGGGTTATAGTCCCGAGCATAAGAGCTATCATTGCTATGATCCCTCAGCGCGTCGTATTTGCATCTCTAGTGATTTAACCTTTGATGAGGGTCGACTATTCTTTTATCATCCTTCTACACATCCCACTTATTCCACAGATTCCACCTTTTTGTGTCTACCCCCATTCCTTCATCAGACTTGTCTTCTCTAGATACACCTTCTCTACCAGTTTCACCTTCTAGTGTGTCATCACCGGCTCCACCAGTTTCACCTTCTAGTATCTCCTCTACTAGCTCCACCAGTTTCTGACACTTCTACTTTTCCCTTTCACTATAGTCGTCGATTAAGAGTTTCTTCTGATCCTACTTCCATTCCTCTTGAATCTTCTGATCCTCAATCCTCATCTCCTCCACTTGACCCTCTAGCCAGTACTACAGACTCTGACGATCGTTTTACTACATCACGGTATGGCCTACATGATGGTTCCTCTATTCAGGCACCAGAGAGATGGGGTTTTCCTCGTGCATGTGCAGTATCTAAGACGAGTACATATCAGGAGGCAGTTAATATACCTAAGTGACAGTTGGCTATAACTGAGGAGCTTACATCATTAGAGTGTACAGACACTTGGGATCTTATTCCGCTATCATCTGGATCTTTGCCTATAACTTGCAAATGGGTGTATAAAGTAAAGACCAAGTCAGATGGTATAGTGGAGCGATACAAGGCTCGTCTTGTTGCAAGAGGTTCTCAGCGGGCTTATAGTCAAGATTATGATGAGACCTTTGCTCTAGTTGCTAATATGACTACAATTCGTACTCTCATTGTTGTTGCAGCCGTACGCTCATGGACTATATCTCAGATGGATATCAAGAATACTTTTCTTCATGGTGATCTACATAAGTGAGTTTATATGCAGCCACCCCCAGGTGTTGAGGCTCCTACAGGCTATGTTTGTCGTCTTAGGCGTGCTCTACATGATCTGAAGCAGGCTCCTCGTGCTTGGTTTAAGGGCTCCAGACTTTCAGTTCTATGATTCGAGTTGCGGGTTTCACTCTGAGCGAGCATGCCCCTACCTTATTTATTCACACTTCTCAGCAGGATCGTACTTTGTTTTTGCTATATATAGATGATATGCTGGTCACAAGAGATGATATAGACTATGTGACTTTTGTCAAGAAGATATCGAGTGAACAATTTATGATATCCGATTTAGGAGCATTGAGATATTTTCTGGGGATTGAGGTTCATTCTGATGGTGATGGCTACTACCTCTCAGCATTGCTACGTTCAAGATCTGCTTGTTCACTCTGGGATGACTGATACTCGCAATGCTGCTACACCCATAGAGCTTCACTTACAAGTTCGACCTACATACGATGTACCACTGATAGATCCTTCCCACTATCGTCAACTCGTTGGGAGCCTTATTTATCTCACTGTCACCAAGCCAGACATTGTTGCTGCTGTTCATGTGCTCAACCAGTTTGTCAGTACTCCCACATCAGTCCACTATGATCATGTTCTTCGTGTGCTGAGATACTTGAGGGAGACTAAGTCTAGACATCTGTTCTATACCAGTTCGAGTTAGCTCTAGATCTACGCTTACTCTGACTCCACTTGGGCGAGTGATCCTACTAATCGTCGATCTATCACTGGATACTGCATCTCTCTTAGTACTTTGCTCATTGCCTGAAAGTCCAAGAAGCAGACTGTGTGTCACGCTCTAGTGCAGAGGCTGAGCTTCGATACCTTGCCGTTACCACCCCAGAGATCATTTGGCTTCAATGATCCTTAGCTTATCTCGGTATCCATTACGATAATCCTACACCTCTATTTCTAACAATACAGATGACATTCACATTGCTAGTGATCCAGTAAAATATGAGTTGACAAAGCACATTGTTGTTGATGCGTCTTTCACATGGTCTCATTGACAGTAGTCCACCATTAACCACAAGTATGCACTCCAGAACTTCAAGTCGCAGATTTCTTCACTAAAGATCATACTCAAGAGCAGCATCGACTTCATCTACTCAAACTCAGTGCAACAAATCATCCTGATCCATCTTGAGTTTGAAGGAGGGTGTTAAGAGTCATGTACATTCTCTTCCTCTCTTAGCCCATGTGGTCCATGTAGCCCATGAGACCAACGTAATCCTCTAGATATACTCTTTCATTAATGAATAAGATGCATAATTGCGAATAACAAAATCCTCCTCTTCCAATTCTAATAAGAAACTTAAGGAGCTCCACTTAGGAAAGGCAGTAAATCGATTCCCCATCAAGGTAACTAACAATGTTAAAAGAAAGAAATAGAGAAAAGGATATAATATTATCGGAGGTAACAAGAACAAGAAGAAAAATTCTTCATGGAAGTTGAACCATGTCCTGCAAATTGAAGGGACAAGATATAATCAATATGTTCACATCGTATGTTAGATATAGATAAGAATAAATGTGAAACAAATATTGAAGATGTAGAAAGTGCAAGCATGAACAAAAGTATACAATAAACACGAACCTAGTGCTGGCCTCTGTATTTGAAATATTAGCAAGGCCACCAACAACTAGACCTGTAAGACAATCATGATTTACAAAAAAATATTACTCCAAATTTAAAATAACCAAAATATGCCAAATTTGTTTGTGCTGAACTTAACAGTTAATAGCATATCAGGATGTCAGGGATGAAATGGAAAATATATTTGTGCAATTGATCTAAAGGGAATCATACAATAAATTTAAGAAGATGTGATAAAAACGACAACAGGAGAACTCATAAATTGATTTTTTTTTCATTCAGCTGACTTTGCAGCAGCACCGCTTTTTAGGCAAGCAAAATATGGCTTGCTGTGATTCTCCTTGATCAAATAGAAACAGCTCTTGCTAAACACCACATGGATATCGAGCATTTATCCTTAAGGATTTGATCAAAATTCATTTCTTAACTCAGATACGGATATCCTTGTAAATTTGATAATGAATCCCAGTGCTCACTTTTGCCACACTATGGCAAGTAGAAATAAGACATTCGAATAATTATTTTTTCTAATTTCAGACCGCCTTTTGCAAAGCTGGAACTTGCAGGGGCCACATGAATGCAGCAGATGCAACTTCTCGATATGCTTTCTCCTAGCAGCAATAAATGGGCATGTTGCACAACACGGGAAGGTAAGATAATGCTGATCTAATCTACTCCTAGTCCTGGATATATTGCTTAGAAAAAATTCCAAGTATAAAATCATCTGGTAACCGATCCAAAGGAAAACAAATCTAATTTACCCATAAGCTTCATTGATGGACATTTTTGCTTCAGTGGGTCCACTCTAGGTATACTATTGCAGCATATTTCAGAAATTCAGATTATTCTATCACAGGCAGAGAAATTCTAATCCCTTCCTTTCTCTTAGCTCTCAGAGAACTACATCACCTAGGGAGCAGATCTTGAAGAACTGTCTTCAACGGACTACCATAAACCAGAAGACATGAAACTAGCTGTTTCCCTCAAATGAGATACCTTAGAATTCAAAACTTTGCTCATGAATACTTTTTTGCATTCCCAATAACATCACATGGAGGGATTTCAACTCAACAAAATAACAACAAAAGTCAACTTGCCAGTATCTAGTCCCATCTTCTATTCCTTGTGCCAGACTCAAATTATCCAAAATTCTTGCAAATAAAAAAACGTTAAGATAGTTATTTCCACTTAGTGTTAAACAAACACCAAATGTAGAAGTAATTTATTAAGATCACATATTGCATGCTAAAGGACACGAAGAGCTACTAGAGTCACTCCAGTGGACGCTAATTTATTAAACTCTTTAGATACGTACAATTGCATTGACCAGCATGTTAAAGAACAATTTAACAATGGACTCACTCCTTTTTTTTGCAGAAAACTTGGATGGAACTAAATACGTTTTTCCTCCCGTAAGCTAAATGAACTTCTAAAGTCCGACTGCTAACAATTAAATCATCATCCTAAATGAATTACACAATTCATACCCATTCCGCTTATAATTTCACCCTAGAATACCCCTCAATTCCTACTCCTGCACAACATGTACACTGCATTACAAGTCACAACCCAAAATCATTCCCCCAATTTATCTATACGATCATCTCACTTCCAAAGGCACCTCATAGAAAACCATCCAACCCCCCCCCCCCATACACTAAGTATCACCACGGTAAACTGCTCCCAAAATCTACGAAACGATGAAACGAATGATCAATCGCGGTAGTGCTAGGGTTCAGGCGTAAGGGGGAGGAGACCGCGGAGGCGTGTGCGATACACATACCGATGAGAAGCGACGCGCTGGCCTCGGGGAGGTAGTAGAAGCGGTGGCGGCGTAGGACATGGCCGAGCACGAAGGAGAGCACGAGCAGGAGGATCTGCAGCAGAATCCCCACCCCGGCCACCTGCTGCTCCTTCCCCGGTGGCGCGGGCGGCGGCGGGGCCACCAGCCCGCCCGCCGGCGGCGCCGCGGAGACCAGGCTCAGCTCCAGCGCCATCCCCGCCGGCGCGGCGAGAAACCCTAGTCTAGGGTCTCGGGCTTCTGGAAGGCCCGACGAGATGACGCGAGCTGCGTGCGATTCCGGAGGGAGCGTGGAATCGGAAATGCCCGGGGGGTTGGTGGTGGGGTCGCGATTTCTAGCGGAGAACACTTTCACTGCCGTGCTGCGAGCCTTTAGGATTAGAGGATCGGATCTCTGCAGAGCGTGTGAATGCAGTTACAATGTGGATGTACTTTAGCGAGTAAATACTGTTTCAACACCTGTCGAAGTGTTCGATCTGGACCTTTGTTTTTTATCAAACTGTGGAGATCGATTTGTAATGCAGAGCACTATAGATCTTCTGTATTGAAATCTTCGATGTAGATGATCTATTTCCTACGAAGTCTTGGTCTCTAGTGCAAGTCGCACACAAAATCCTCTGCATTCGAAGAGAATACATTGTGGGTATATCCCCACCGTTCCATCAAAATCTAACGATTTAGATCACTTGTATATGTATATCCTACCATGAGTCGCTACACAACAATCACTACAGTAGTCCTACAATGCACAACTGGTCTCAGCTCTTAGCTCTATTTTTTCCGATCCAAATAGTGCAATCGTGCAGGTGCTACTACCTACTGCATTGTATATTACTACTAGTAGGGTGCCTGTGCGTTGCAACAGAATTCCAAATCCTCATATTCAACAGTATTTTCTTCACATGTAATAACAGAATCAAATGACAAAAAGAAATGTTTCCGTTGGCATACACTTGAAATGCACATTAAAAAAAAATTACCCAAGGGCCTAGCGCCACCGGATTTATTTCAAAAGTTTTGTTCTACAAACTCAACTTTTACACAAAAAAAGGACCTTTAAAAGATATTTTTTTTTGCATAAACGCCCTTAAAACATTACAAAAAAGCTATAACTAAATAAGAAGTTGTACATAGATTCTTGAACTATCGACACAAACGAGGATGGTGAAGACGATCCCGCGAGTCACCCCCACGCCAATGAAGATTGGATCTAGACACAATGAAATTTCCGATGTTGATCCATTTCCCAAATTAGATACAGTGTCTCGCATAGTCAAAATATTATTTTCCAATTCATCAATTTTATTTATTCCAGAAACCATAAATAAAAGCAGCTCCAAATCAAAGGGCATAAGCATTCTACGCGGATGCTGATAAATGCAAATCCATACATTCCATATTATAATATACCAAATTATATCCAATCGTATGGTACATAAGATGTTACACAGATCTATTTTCACCACACACCTTAAATTAGAAGAAAAAAATAGAAATTGCATTCGGTGACTGAAACTCCAATGCATTATGAATTACAATAGGAAATGGAGAAAAATACATATCATCTAGGAGAGGGGAGGCGTAGGGGCAAAGCTCGACAGCAAGGGTGCGGGGCGGTTCGGCCGAGACAAGGGCGACGCGACGGGGACAAGACGGGAGCAGGTGGGGAGGAGATGGAACAGAGGGGGTGTGTGCGGTGAAAGACGGCAAATAAATGCGCATGCTGCCGAGGGAAAAAGGGGTGGGATTCGCGCGGAATGGGGTAGGTGGGGGAGAAGATGGGGTGGTGCAGAGGGTATGTGAAGTCAACAGGAGCAGGTGAGGTAGAAGATCGGGCGCTGCAGGCGCTGATGTGGGCCCTATGCTAACGCACGGATGGCATGGGAGGCGGAGAGAAGGTGAGCAGGGGAGGGGTGGTGGCTTACAGGCGGGGACCGTCAGGCAAAGAGAGAGAGAGAAAGCGCAGCACGGAGCGTGTCGTCGCGGGGGGAAAGGGCCGACGGGAATTCGGCCCAAACAGCCAAAGGGAAATTTTAAAAGATTTTTTTTTACAGAAATCGGGAAAAAGGAAATAGGTTTTTAGAAAATTGTAAATAAAGTCCAAAAATTCTAGAAAAATACACATAAATTCCTTGATTTAATTTGAATTCAATACAATTATTTACAACTTAAAGTTGTCTTTTAATTTTGTAAATAAGTTATTTTTAATTTTTGGAAAAAAGGAAAAAACTTTTTAAAATCCAGAAATTCTAAGAAAAGACGTTAAATAATCTTTTTGACTTTAAATACAAGAAAAACCAAATAAACCAAATTTAAATTGATTGAAGTTTTATTAATTCATATTAAATTGCTTTAAATTATGAATTTCAATTTAAGTTTTAAATTGATCCAATAAAATACAAACGATTCATTTTAATTTTTAAAGCTTCAAAAAGACCCTAAAAAGCTGGAAAAATGAAAAGAAATAGCAAGAACTCCAAGGAAGAACAACAAAGTCTTGGAGAAATGAAATCCAAGATAATGCCAGAAAATCAAATAAAACTTTAATTGGAGTTTTGATTTACTCACATTAAATTGTTTTTAATTTATGAAATTTCAAATTAAGCATTAACAAATCAAGAAAAACCAAATGATTATTTTTATTTTGAAAATTTTCAAAAAAAAAAGCCCTGAAAATTGGGATGTTACATAAAACATGCATGGAATGCGGATAAGCTATGCAAGTTTTACGCTTAAGACTCTATTATACGCCCTCTGTGACACCTATCGATGTGTAAATATCATCTCGCTTAACGCAATGAAGACATGAGATTCCCACGTGATCGCTCAACCTATGCAGCTATGGCATGATTCAGGGGTGGTCCCTTAACACGCTGCTATTAATGGATAGGCCTGTTATGTGTGTGTCTTTCCAAATATGTGTTCATCGGCGATTGAAAGGTTTGCCTTCTAACACATTGCCGTTAGAAGGCTGCCCTCTAACACGCTGTTGTTAGAAGGTTACACCATTTCAGGAGATCGTCTAACTAGCATGCTTACAGCTAACTATAAGGACTTGCTCCTAATACGCTGCTGTTAAGAAACAACCTCATCCTACAAGTCTCGCTTGGGACGCTCAAGCTATCGCTAACCCATCCCCTACAAACGGTGTCACCTCCGTGGTGCCTAGGGTGCACGACCCCTATGGTCTCCCCTAACAAAAGACCAAAGCAGCTTGGGAGTCCGCCGCCTCTGCTATGACGGCTTGCGTCCTATTGGACCCAAGGCGCAAGTGACGGCTCGGGCCTAGAACCCAAGTCTATGTATTTGCTAAGGATTAGCCCCCTTTCAGCCTCTAGGCTATGCACCGAACGACCTCTGGGTCACTCCTTGCCTTGCTTTAATGCAAGTAAAGGCTAACCTGCTTAACACACTCACATCCCCTCGGGAATACTTATATGCGAACAAAATAGTCATACAAGCCAAGAACCTTTACAGGTCCTGAGAGGCACACCCTCTCAGTGGGCACGGGAACGTGCCCTTATTACATTTGGCACACCAAAGGCCTCACGAGCAAGGCACCTACATCTTTCAAAAGTTGTCTAATACTCCCTATTGCCTTGCCCAGCTAAGACTGAGGCAGAAGGGGACCTATCTGGGGACTGGACCATCCTGCGGCGATCATACCCACTTCTAAATTGTCCACCCTCCGCAGCCTATCTTCATAGGCAGGGTCAGATCGTTCGGGCTCTCGGCCCCTCTGCGCACACCGCTTATATTTGATGCCAATTGCCTTCACAACATGACCTGAATAAAGCATAACATCATCTTGTCATTTTCATAATAGATATGATGCAGACATAACCATGCTCTTGGTTTGGATGCTATGTAATCTCTCAGGCCTAACTCATCTACAAAAAGAGAACGCTAAGCAAGTCTACTTGACATCACTACAGAATTTTTACTAAACAGACCATATCGGCAGAAGTCATACACTGGCTGGGGCGTCACACTTGCCATCTGTCAGTAAAGGCACCTGAACTCTCGAAGCCAGGGACGAGGCAACACTCTTCACAAACTCTGCCGCACGAGGTATCAACACAGCTCGCTCCCCTGGGGACGCCTTCTTGACCTTTGGAGTGAAGAAGCTGTGTAGGCCCTTGCGCACCGCCTCCTTGCCTGAACTGTCGCAGCGATGGGAAATGGGAAGGGCCCCCGCTGTCAAAGTTGCTATGGCAAAGGATTGGCTCCGGTCCTCGATAGCCTAGGTAAGTAGACTAACTCTCTCCTCAAGGAGGGGAACCCACACCTCTGGTCTCATCACCCTGATGGGACTAAGGCAACCTTAGCCCCCAAGCTCTCCAAGGACCTTTATGCAGTCAGGGTGATCTCCTGAAGTTCGAAGAAGTGATTCAGTCGTCGCTAGGATTTGGTCACATCCTCCTCCAAGCTCACATTCACATGGTGAATGACCCTAGCCTTCTCTTCTGAAACTTTCTACTTCTCCTCATTGGTTTTCAACTCGTCTTCAGTAATCCGCAGTTTTTCCTCTACAACCTTCGACTTCTCCTCTGTGGATTTCAATCTATCATCATCCAACTGCGATGCCCTCTACTGAGCCTCGGCTACCACCTCTTGGAACATCTCTTCTATGATCCGGGGGGCTTCATCCCTAATGATGTTAGAGATGCAAGTGGCCTACGGGGAGCATGCAGAATAACAGTGTTAGAGGCTGATTGGGAAGCATGTGTTGGGCGAAGGAAGGTAATAACCGTGAAGGTACCTGGAAGTAGAGGTTTATGGCAGTGCCCAGTAGATCCTTGAGAAGCTGGGAGAACTCTCTGACGTCTCGCGTATCGCGAAAGCGATCCATGTACTTATTGACACGCCCTTCGATGAGGCGACGAATCTATGCTGCTACTGCATCATCGTCAATGAGAGGGGCAGCGTAAGAAGGCAACTCACTGGAGGAGTAGCTCGTGGCCCCATCACGATCCTCGTGCACCTGAACCTCGAGGCCAGGGGGACCTTCTCGCCTCTTGGGCCCTGGACCATGGGCGTCGTCTTCCCCGTGTCACCAACTTGTGTTCCTACCTCAGCAACATCTGGCACAAGCAAATATTATTGATGAACAATTGGCAACAAATGAACAAAAGTAAACAAAAAGAAAATGCGCCTAACCTTCATCTCCAAAGAGGGAATCAAAGGCATCACAATACTAAGTGGTGGGAACCTCCGAGCCCCCATGAGGGGTCGAGCCCAACTCTCCCTCCTCCAGCAGCTCCTCAACCATGCGTACAAGGGACCTGGCAGAGGTGGAGCCTGTGGGAGACATAGAACTGGAGCTCGGAGAAGAGGATGTGGTCGAGAAGTCCTGCGACTCTGTGAAGACTCCCGAACAACCCCGCACTCGAGCTTGGTCTGAGAAGTCCTGCGACTCTGTGAAGACTCCCGAACAACCCCGCACTCGAGCTTAGTGTCGGGAGCGCGCGCGGGGGTGTCACCTTTAGAGGGCTCCCTCTTCCTCTTTTGTAGAGGTGACCTCTGAAATACCTTGACATACTGAAGCTTCTCCTTACGCAAGGCATGGCCAAGGGCAGCAGGGCGTGGAGGATGCCCCGAGGGAGGTCGTGTGGGGCCGGGAGCATGAGATCGGAAGCCACCTATGAAGGAAGGCTTCGCTCTCACGGTAGGAGGCTTCGCTCTCACAGTAGGAGGCCTCGCTCTAGCAGCAGAGTGCTTTGTCATTGGTTGACCCTTCAGAGGGGGCCCCTACCAGAGCCCTATGGATCTAACACCTTGGCTTTCTTCCTCTTCGAGGGATTGGGGACGGGCTTGCCCAAGGAGGCATCACGAACTTCAAGCTATTAGCAATACTGTTACACCCTCGACCATAAGAAATGCTGACCTCCTCAAGCGCCTCGTACTTGGTGATAGTCATCTCCCGAAGGATCCAGTCGGCCTCCTCAATTGCCCTCTTGGGAGAGTGCACTGGGCAAAAGTGAAAAAGAGGGTTCAGATTCACTAATCAGGGACAAACCACAAGTAAAGGAGAAAATTAGCCATGTCATGCCCACCTTTGTCCTTGGAGACCATCAGGTAGTCACGCTTCTCGTGAATTAGCGGGCTAGCGTAAAAAAGGGTCATCTCCTCCATCAAGTCCCGAATGCTGCTCCACTTGCGAACTTTGAACGTAGCACGAACAAACTCCCAGTCGGCATCCGAGAGAGGAGGAATCTCAGGATATCCATCCTGGGTAATCTTGGGCTAGTGTCAGTGTATGGAATGCCCTCCACCTTCAAGTAAAACCATTTCTTTCTGGGGCGGTTCCAGTTGTACTTAGTGGCGTGGACAAGATACTCGTCCTGATGCTGAACAGTCGAGGTCAATTAGCCTAGTAGTCCGAACCTACCATTCGACCACTGGAGATAAAAGAAGTAGTTGAAGGCCGTAATGGTAGGCTTCAAACGCGGCCCTCGATTGGCGTCTCACATAGCCACATGAACAATCTCACCCTAGCGAGGAGGTTGGGCGAAAAGTGTGAAAGCTCAACCTTGTAGTGCTTCACGAGGTTCTGGATGAAGGGATGGATCGGAAGCCCCAGGCCAACCTCAAACCAAACTTTGAGCGCCACGATATACCCGTTAGAGGGTAGGGGTGCTCATCCACCCCCGGCCACCGGACATCGCTCAATGTGAGGCGACTCCCGGGTGCCACCAACGTCGTCTTTTCTGCCCTAGTAAGGGAAGAACGCTCGACCCCCACAAGAGCCTCCTAGTCGGGGCTGTCATCAAGGATCTCGACCTCCTCGTCAAGATCATCACATGGAAGATCCATCCCGCCCCCCTTGGCCTGGAGATCGTGGTCTTTGGTCATGGCAGCAGAGCAATGAAAACCTACAATACCATCAATGCATACTGGATAAGTACTCAACAAGGGAACACCAATATGCACATAAATTATATGGGATGTAAAATCATGAGAATAAATAAAACGTGCAGCCTATTCATTTTGTGGCAGCAAAGGCCGGTTCCATATACTCGGCCTCACTAGCATCCATGAGGACCGGCATCTTCTCCGCACCCTCGCGTGCACCCCGGTACCACGCTGAGGCTGTGCCTTGGCGCCCCGGTGCCCTTAGCTCTGCGGTTGCCCTGTACCAAATGCCCTGCAAACACTGCGCGCACCCTACGTATGCCTTGCAGCCGCCCGCCCATGCACCCTACGCCCTACGACTGCCTTGCTCCTGACACAGCACTCGCGTGCCCTGCGCCCTACGTGTGCCCTGCGCCCTACGGCTGTCCTACTCACATGGCGCCCTGCAGACCACCCTGCGGCCTGAGCACCCCTGCAGCCGCCGCGCGCCCTGCGGTCGCCCTACAGCCTGAGCTCCTCCACGTGCTCGCACGCCTAAATGCCCAGCCACGCCAGGCGCCCTACCCGTGCACCGTGCACCGTGCATGCGCCCTACTCGCGAGCGCCACAAGCACACCCGCACGTCTAACTGCCCAGCCACGCTGGGCACCCTACCCAGGCACAACGCATGCGCCTTGCGGTGCACACCCTGCAGTCACCACACGCCCTGCAGCCGCCCTACTAGCGAGCGCCCCAAGTGCACCCGCAGGTCTAAGTGCCCAGTCACGCCGGGAGCCCTACCCGTGTGCCGCACCTGAGCCCTGTGGTGAATGCCTTGCAGAGCGCACGCTCGCGTAATGCAGCAGCCGCACGGATTTTGACCACACTGCAGCGAGTTCCCGCCCGAGCGTCGCATAGCCGCCCGGCCAGCGCCCTACGCCGCAAGCCTTATCGAGCGCACACTCGCGTGGTGCAGTGCTCATGTCTTTTGTGGATATCACGAGGATATGTTTATGATCTTAGGATGATATTACATTTGACAATGGTATTAATGGTTTGTCGAAAAATGCATTTTCGGCAAAGTTCAGTTTCTGTCAGGCAGTAGGTGGTTAGATTGGCCAGAGTTTTGGCTAAGAGGTTGGCGGTTTGACCGGCCAATGGGTAGCGGTCTGACCGGCCATAAAAGTGGTTTTGAGTTTGGAGCTATGTCTAAAATAGAGGGTGTAGGCAAGAGATAGGATTCTCCTACACTTGATCTCATAATTTTTGGAGCTTAAAGTCAAAAGTTCTATTCATTTAAAATTTCCAGAGAGGTTTCGCATTTTCAGGGAGAAAATTTAGCTAAGTCCTTTTGCTGGGTGGTCAGACCGACCAGGTGGCGGTCAGACTGACTGGGGGTCGGTTAGACCGGTCATGGGTGGCGATCTGACCAGTTTTGACTTTTCGTCGGTCTTCTTGGCGGCGATAATTGTAAGTTAGGTCAAGTTCATGGGTTTTAGTGTATATGTGTTGCATGATGCATGTTTTGACTAACGTGAGTCAAGTTGCGAAGAACTTGTTTCTAGAATCGATTTCTTGGTCTATTGTTGTGCAGGAGGCTTGGAGGTCAACGACGAAGATAATAGGGACTAGGCTTGGAGAGCTGATGTTCAAAACGATCGAGGATGCCAAATGAAGTCAATGGACTCAAGAATGACACAAAATTGACAAGGATGACCGAACGGAAAGTTCGGTGGGACGGGTTGCATCAAGCGGAGCGGGGGTCGATGCCCATTATAGACGTCCTTCTAGAAGCTAGCCTCCACTATAAATAGGGGAGGGTGCTGGTTGTGCACCTTCCAACCCTTGCATTAGAGAAACTCTAGTTTGTATTTAAGGAGAGGAAAGGTAAGTGAAGAGGTTAGGGTTCTAGAAAGTTGGATTGATTGTGTGCTCAAGTGTTAAGCTTTTGTCCTCCATGTTAGAGTAATTGTAAACCAACATCAATCTCGAATCAATCCAAGCATGATTTTCCAAGATGAATCTATTCTTATTCTTGCTTTCTCTTTTGTGATTTTTGGGTTTTCGTTCATCCTTTGGTTTTCCTTTGGTTTTTGGCGTGATCTTGCTTGCTGTGACATGTGTGAATATATCTATGATCATTTTGATCATCTTCTACGCACGAGCAAGTTTTGGTATCAATCTTACGTTTTGCTCAGTTCTTGTGACCTCCTTCCCTCATCTATGAAATTCATAGAATCTAGGATTTAATATTCCCAATCGTCGATTGGAATTGGTTCTTGGCCTTTTTTATAACCTATGGTTGAAATTTGAAGCGATTTGGATCATCAAATCAAAAGTTGAGCTGATTTGTGATTTTGAGTTCGTGTTGATTTTAGTGTCCATCGGGCTGGAGGTCTGACCACCACTTGAAGAGGTCAGACCACCCATGTTAAGAGGCCTGACTGCCCAACTCATTGTGAATTGAGTTTTTTTGTGTTTTTTTGTTGTTTTACTTCCTGGTTTCTTCCGCTATATTTGTACATGGCTCTTCATACCTCTCATAGGTATTGGAGTGAAAATTATGTTAAATCCGATTAAGATGAAAAAGAGATCGTGCTCCTATTTTAACCCCTCTGGTCGCTGTTTTGGTCCAACATCTTTACGCTCCGTACCCAAAAGCCGCTCAACCATGACTCGACTCGGATCAACCTGCGCGCAAGAAATCGAGAGCGGGAAGAGGAAGGAAGAACTAAGGAACCCGACAAATTAACATTGGGCTCACCTGGCTCAAAGCTCGTCGCCGGCCCCCGTTTTCCCATGACCGCCTGTGGTAGCACCCATGGACACACGACTCCTCTCCTCGTTGTCTCAGGTTCCGTCCATGCCCGAGCCGCGCCAGCCTCGCCGGCGCCCTCCTGCTCACCTTTGGCTGGAGCCGCCCCGCTCCCTCCGTTTAAGTGCGTGGCCATCTTCTCAGCTTCGGAGAGGAAGGGCGGCAGGGCTAAGGGAGGTTAGAGGGGCGGTGTCAGCAACAAAACCTCAAGGATGGAGTCTTGGGAAGGGGCAAGTAGTTGGTGGATATTTAAGGTCCGTGATATGGAGTCGGCTGTGAAGGCCCACTTGGAAGCATTTTGAATAGGCCGGCCAAGCCAGTCAAGAGCTAGCCATGGACATTCTGGGGATGGGCATAAAGCCTCTATCAATTTTACAAAGTGTCTAGGAATAGTAATGTGGCTGAACTTGTGATTTGTCCTGGATAAGGCTTCTTAGGCACACAGTTTCAGACACAGCTACCGCCGAAATTCACCAGAATTTTAATAGACATCAACCTCGGTGCAGAAAATATGACAATTCAGAGCTACCCCTCTGGACATTCCTTCTAAATGCCAAGGGTAGGGGTCTAGTGCTGTAATAATAATTCATCCATCACACCGACGGGTCCACTTTGCAGAAGATTCATGTACAGGTCTAAGGAATGTAGTGATGCTCTTAAAAGACTGAAATACCCCTGCTTGTACTCATAAGCTAGCTATCCTACCAAGGGGTATTCCCATCATTTGTACAGGCTCGGAGCCTATAAATACCCTATGTATCTCTCATTTGGAAGAGGGCTCTCAAGCAATATAAGGAAGCAATAAATCAGGCGAGCCTCTGGGAGGAACCCTCGAACCCCTGTAGGCCACCGATAGGAGTAAGGCGGTCCTCTCGGACCACTAAACCTGTATAAACCCTCGTGTCATTCTCGCTCTCGTGGACACAATCCATGTGATGCCAACCTGTAACACAGCCGACGTACGCCCCCACACTCGTGTTCATTTTTTACACCAACATTTCATATGGGAGCTAATGACAAAACTAGGAGAGGTGACATGCGTGGTATTTCACGGAAAGGAGCGAATGTGGTGGTATTAAACTGAATTGCAGTTTTCTTGATGGTACCAACCCAATTATTCTATGGAAGAAAGAGGACGGCAAAATGGTAACAACTGACGGCTGGAACTAGGATTATTTTAAAAAATATATTATATAAATACATATTTTAACAAATAAATTATCGATTTTTATTACAGAAATGAGTTACTGTCGCTATTTGAAATGATAAAATATCTCTGTCGCCATTCCAAATGGCGACAGTTGCCCTATCGCCATTACAACAGTGCCGAAAGGCTTAAATCAGCTTCAAATTTTTGTGGACTTCATGAAGTTTTTTGGTAATATCTTTAAGTGTCTGTGTAGTTTGGAATGCAAATTTGGAAAATATAACAAAATATGAAGTAGAGAATGCGAGATCGACATTGCGATTTGGAATGTGAGTTCGACGGCGCAATAACACAAACAGCCCCCTTCGGAGCGAAATAACAAAAATATTTGGGTTTAGGATTGCCATGCACACTGTTATCCAGATTGTATTGTTTGCTGAACTGATTCCTTTGAAAAATAGTATAAAATTTAAAATAGATGAAATATTTGGAAATTAAATTTGAAAGACTTCATAATTTAATTGCACATTACATGGCGCGCAGGGTTTGGTTACATTAGAAACGAAAGCATGCATGAATCAACAAACTGAAAAACACTTACGATACATGTACGCCTTTTTTGTAATAAAAAAGGTGGATTGGAACGAAGTTAATTAGTCTTGACGGCCCATCGGCCGCTTCCCCTTATCTCGGGACTGCCAACGGTGGCGGACAGTCTCAAAATTAGCCATGTTCTGCGAGACGGTCTGGACGATTGAATGATGTTAGGTTAACATAATGTAAGGCCAAATCAATATTCAGGATGCAAATTGAATATAACTTACCTTTTCGATATGGAGTGCGACCAGGCAACGGGGAGCTCTAGGACAAGTGTCGGTCTCACTAGCAGGAGCCTCCATCACACGCTCGGCTTGGTCGTACTTGGCTTCCTGTTCATAGGTCCTCAGCCACCACCCTACTTTAATGGGCTCCTCTGGTGCCTTTTCAATAGGGTCAGGTACGTAAGGCTTCTAGCGTTCGAAGGTCTCCAGTCGCTTCGCGTAGTTGAGCATATACTTCTGCTTGATGAACGCCCTATCATATATGCCCGGGCCGTCGATCCATTGGAAGAATATATAACACATCTCTGGCTACCATTATGCGCGGATGAAGTTAGCGATATGTGAAATGCAATGTAAGATGTAAAAAATCTATGTGTATGTAAGATTCTCTTACGAGGGTATTCGCGCACGTGTAGTATGCCCGAGCGGCGGTCGCCGGGTGTATGGACTGAATGATCTTCGCCGGTTCTTCGCACATACATTGTGTTTGTGGAAACTGTCGCATCCTTCATAAAATAATCTGGGTAGGGTTTAGCCCTCTCGGCAAGCTACTTGCGCTTCTGCAGTATCTTCACATAGAAGTTTGACATCTCCTTCCTCTCTATTGTGTGAAACAAGTTAGAGTAAAGTGTTGGGTGTGGTGGTGCAGTGTTCTCCTATAGTTCTCTTCTCCCTCCTTTTATAAGTGGATAGGGTGTAGTGCTGCAGGTTGAGGTAGAAGAGTCATCATTTCGGTCTGGAATGGTAGTGTGGCAGGGTGTGTTCATTTGGGTATGAAATGGCAGCATCGCGGTGTGTTGTCATTTCTGTGTGAAAAGATGGTAGTGTGTGGCATGACGGGGTGCGGTCTTTGCAGTCTGAAAAGGTGGCGTGGCAGAGCGTGGACATTTCTGTTTGAAAAGGTAGCATCGTAGTGCGTTGTCATTTCGATCTGCAAAAGGTGATAGTGTGTGGCATGATAGGGTTCAACCTTTATAGTTTGAAAAGGTGGTGTGGCAGGGTGTAGCGTCCCGTTTTTCGGAGTTTTTGAAAATTTTAAAAGAGAACCATTTGCTTCTATTTGCCAAAAGCTTAATTTGAAAATTTCAAAATCAATTGCAGTTTAAATATGAATTAATCAAACTTCAATTAAATTAAAGTTGGTTTAATTGAGTTTTCTGGAATTTAAAATCAAAATTATTATTTTAAGAATTTTCTTGGATCTATTGGATTTTAGAAATTGATTTTTATTTTACCCGAAATGGAAAATTAATTTATTTGTAAAAGAAAAAGAAAAATTTAAAGTAAAAGTATTTTTATTAAGTCTAGAATAATTCAAGTAATTTCTGTGAATTTTTCTAGAATTTTTGGAGTCTATTTGCGATTTTCTAAATTGCCTTTTTATTTATTTGAATTTCTAAAATCAAAAATGTATTTTAATTACCTTTTCTGTTTTGGGCCGAATCTCTCCGGCCCATCTCCTGTTCCCCGCGCTGGCCCGCGCTCCCGCGGCCCACTTCCGCGCGCCCGGCCTCACCCTCGCTCCTCGCCGTCCGATCGGCATCGGCGTCTCGTTCTTGCGCGCGCCACCCTTCGCCTCCACCGTCCGTCGTCATCACGCGGCTCTCGCTTCGCCGCGTCGCTCCTTCTTCTTGGCCGTCCGATCGAGATCCGGCCCGACCTCTCTCCCGTCTTGCCGTCGCCCTCCGCCGTCGGGTCTTCATCCATGCGCTCCCGTTCGCCGCGCCCTCCATCTTCCAGCGTCCGTCGAAATCGGACGGCGCTTCGTCTCCCTCGCCGCGCCTCCCTTCTCCCCGCCGTCCGTCGAATCGGACGGCACCGCCATCGTCCTCCGCGCGCGCCTCGCCCTCGTGCTTCGATCCTCATCGGACGACCCTCCTTCGCCAGCCGCGTCGCCCCTTCTGCTTGGCCGTTGGATCGAGATCCGGCGCTCCGTTCGCCGCATGGCCGTTCGTCTTCTCCGCCGTCCGTCGAAATCGGACGACGCGCTCGCCGCGCCTCCTCGCTCCCACCGTCCGTCGAATCGGATGGCTCCGCTTCGTCGTCTCGCCGCGCCGCTTCTCTCTCTCCACGTCCGCGCGAATCCGCCACTTGCGCGAATCCGCCGCCTCTCTCTCTCTCGCCACGTTCGCCTCGCCTCGCCTCGCCCGCGCGCCACGCCCACGCGCCGTGCGAATCCGTCGCCGCGCCTCCACGTCGCCGTGCTCCTTCTCCGCCCTATTTAAGCCGCCACGCTCCGCTTCTCCCCTTTCCTCCCGCGCTCTCTCTCTCTCTCTCTCTCCTCGGCCGCCTCCGTCGCGCCGTTCTCCCGTAGCGCCGCCGCCGCCCCTCCCTCTTCTCCTCGCCGTCGCCGCCGTCTTCCCGACTCCGGCCCGCGCCTCGATCTCTCTCTCTCTCCTTTCTCTCTCGACCATGGGCCCGAAGATGTGGCGGCGTCGGCAAGACTCGTCGTGGCAGCGTCGGCGCCTGGCGGCGTGGCGACCGCGTGGCGACCACGTGTCTGCTTGCTGCGCAAGCGCTGACGCATTTCTTCGGTTTTTCAATAGAAAAATAATTCCGGAAAATCCGAAAACCCTAATTCTATCATTTCATGTGATTTTCCAATTTCTTTTGGCCATAACTTTCACATCCGAACTCCGATTTGGGTGATCCAAATTTCTAAATTTATATAAATTCATCCTCTTTCATTTGGTACTGGTTTTGTAATTTTTGGAGTTCATTTAGTGCTGTTTTATTTATTTGTTGCTATTCTCGCACGTGTAGATTACGGCGTCTCGGAAGATTTCTTGACCAACGATCAGAAGACCCGCTCCTCGTCAACGAAGGCAAGTCGTAGGCCTTTGACCATGTTGAACCCATTTTACAAATGTATATTGTATTAAATTATCATGCATGGCTAGTTTTATTTAAAATGGTTTTGGGAGTAGATAATTACCAAATTGCCATTATGCCTCCTTGATGAATTGAAAATGAAATGTCTCCTTGAATGACATATATCCTTGGACACCTTAGGATGGTTAATACTAGTTGGACATAATGGTATACCAACTTGGGAGCGTATTATTGCTTAGACATGCTCTAGTTACCCGCGGTACTTGCGATCACATGTTCAATGATTAATGAAATTTGAATAATGGAACTATGGAACAGTGGTGTGAGGCCACTTTTATTAAAAGATGTTGTGCCATGGCAGGGATTGCCATTTGGTCAGGGTATGAACAAAAATGATTTATGCTCAGGCTTGAGGTAGGGAGCTAGAGTGGGTGTATAATGCACATTGGGTTGTGGTAGACTTGTCTGAGCAGCCAACTAAGGACTTAACTTTGCAAGTCATTGATCTGGGCCACCTCGTGCAACCACAAGTCCGGTATGGGACGGACCTGACCAATTAATTAGGAAAGTTTTGAGTCGGTTCTGTTGTGGTACATTTATTGGCGCAAGAGGGGCCGTGATGGCGAAACCTTAGCGCGAGCAGAGGCAAAATGGAACTTTGTAAAGGCCTTGTGGTAATCACTTAGTCGCACACCCTCGGAAGTGTGTCAGACGGACATTACAAGTGATTTATCTCTTGTGGGTAAAGCTGTACAACCTCTGCAGAGTGTCAAAAATCTATTCGAATAGCCGTGTCCCCGGTTACGGACATGCCTGGTGATTTCGCGCAAGGGGTAGTATTTTCAAAAATGTGGTTTGGTTCGATGGAAACGTTTGGTTGGAATGGTTGGGAAGTGAGCGGGATGTTCACTATTTGATTCAAAAGAACTTGGTTATCTATGTATTATTCTTTTAAAATCACGCTTTGCAATCTAATTAATGTAATTCTTCGTTAAACTTGCTTTACGCAAATTAACCATAAAGCCATCCTTGTTTAAGCTGGCATGAATACTATGTGCATACATTTCTCTACGACTTCTTGAGTACTTTATGTACTCACGGCTTTATGCCCTTTGTTGATCGGTCAATGAAGAATCGGAAATGTTGAGTTCTACGAAGAAGGCTACTTTGAAGACTTTGCGAACTAGGTCACGTCCTCCACTCGATTGCTGTGGGCATGTCGATTGGGCTCCACGTATTTTGAGATTTCATTGCGGATACTCTGTCGTTGCTAAGCCATGTGAGGCGACTTTTGTAAGAACCTTGACCATAAGGTCCTTGTTGTTTTAAATAATATTACTTTGTCTGCTTCATTAGTGCGTTGTTGAATGGTTATGATTACATCATTGTTGCAACTGTGCGAGCTAGCTACTGATCATGGGACTAGCTTGGTATGCACAGAGGGTCTCGGGGTTGTGTGACACCCGGGGGTCCGACAAGAGATGGTATCAGAGCCATATCGACTGTAGGACGTAACCACAGTTAGATTGGTCGTCTTAGTCAAAAATTCAAAATATATTTTCTAAATCAAACCAAGCAATTAACTTGACTAGAAATTCTTCTCTCATCTTATTCTGTTCTTTCTCGCCTTGTTCTATTCTTTTCTTCTCATCTTACCCTCTTATATCATTCTTGAGTTCTTTCATCTTATCTTTTCTGGAACTTGGTTTTCAAATTTAAATTTGACTCCCTCATCTCTGGATTATCCCTAGGATCGAGCCCTTCAAGATCAAGCAATGGAAGTCTTGGAAGCTCAAGTTCCGCCGTCTGTTCCCAGTTGACCCTCCATAAAGATTAGATTGGTAGCTGCCTCCCTAGTTTTATATTCGCTTAGTCCGCGTAATAGGGCTTTTGTGCTTGAGTGTCTCTTTCTTGTTTGCTTCTTGATAGCTTTCCGGCTATCCGTTCGTTGGGTAAAACCAACTTTGTCCGCATTAGGCTGATCCATCTATCTCCTTGTTTCTTACTCATCTAAATGCTTTTCCTCTCACCTATTGTGCTTTCTCCTCTCATCTATGAAACCTGTGAAGAATTGTTGCAAAATGGTTCAGACCCGTAAGTCCCTTGGAAGCTACTCTTGCTGGAAATAACCAATGTGTTTTGATGCCAACATAGGTAGCTTTGGAGAATCTTTGATGAGACCAATTTTGAGATTTAACCGGGTATATGCAAGAAGTTACTGTGGATACTAGAGTATGATAATGGGTATGCCTTGATTATAAATGGTTTAAAGAGTAGCATATTGATGGATTATATAAATCGTGGAGTAAAGTGATCAGAGAGGAAGATCTTGATTAATCTTGAAGGATAAAAGAATCTGAAGTGCTGATTTGATTATTAGGAGAAGTTGTATTTAAATTGAATCTTGAGCTGGTTATAATGTCGGTTGGATATTTGGAATTGAGAAATTGTGCGAGAAGAGGCCGAGTAGAATCTGAAGAGAATTGGAGTTTTTATATCGATTTATGATGTTAATTTTGGAAGAATTGGTTGGATCTTGGTTGGATTGTAGAAATGCGTGATTACTAGATTGTAGAATTAAATTATTATTGATACGAGATTATGGGAGATTGGATTATAGAAAAGAATCTTGGATGAATTACAGAAATTGATCTTGATTGGATTATGGAAATATGATTGTGGAATTTGGGTTATAGAAATCTAATTTCTTTGGATGATGGATTCTGAAATATATTATGATTGGATTTGGATTAAAGGATTACCTGATTGTTAAGGATTCGGATTATATGATCGCCAATTCTTGACAACGATTGTGGTGGATTATGTTGAATCAAGAAGAATGAAATTAATTGAGTTTGTTGGTCACATTGGATTCAATTGGATGTGGTTGAATAGAGAAATAGAGATTTGAAGAGAAATTTTTGTTAGATTATAGAGGTATGTCTTGATCGGATTATAGAATTGCGCAATTGTGAAGATTGGATTATGCAAACAGATGATTGTTGGATATTGGAATTTATGATTGACGGATATATTACTGATATCGGAGTTGGTCCAAAATAATTGTTGGATTGATGAATATCTACAAGTATTGGAGTTGGACTGAATAAATATTGGATAAATGGTGATACAATAATTGGCGGATTAAATTTGAATTTGGGATGGCAAGCAGTCCTTTGGAAGGTTCTAAAATTGAGATATTGGATTGGTATAAAGAAATTTTGAGGGTTGCAATTGATAAATTTGCTTGAGGAAATTTAGTGGATAATGTTGTGGATTTAGTCAATAATTTCGGAGGAAGCAATTGCGTGAATATAATCTCTGGAGGATTTTGTTCCAAAAGGGATAGAAAAGAATTTTGTGTGATCTGGAAGTTTATCGGATCGGAAGATGTGCTTATTGCTAGTGGATTTTGTGGATTTGTGCAGGGAAGAAATCTTGCGATCAAAGTGGTGAATTTGTTGGATTATTTGAAACTTATGCCAAAGAAGGATTTTTGAATCATGCTGGTGTATCGAGAATGTAAAATCGATTAAATGATTGGATTGTAATTGGGTGACCTTATGACATGCTGGATTGATAGATTTCGATAATAGTGAGCATTGGATCCAGCAATTTGGAAGATAAGTTTGATAGCTTCTTAGTTGGCACTCCAGAACATAGTTGTAAACCCGCAGTTTGGCATCAGTTTCCCATAATGGAGCTACCACTGCAGCTGTCAGAGATGTGCAACGCGTTCAGTTGAGCCGCAATAGAAGGATTCTACAAGATAGCAAGACCCCTCACTCAGCCGTTGAAGAAAGAAAAGAAATTTGCTTGGACAATAGATTGTGAGCAGAGTTTTCAAGAATTGAAGAAGCGGTTGACAACAGCTCCGGTGTTGATTTTGCGAGATGTCCGGAAGGATTTTGAGATTTTCTGTGATGCATCCCGGCAAGGACTTGGTTGTGTCCGGATGCAAGAAAGGGAGGTGGTAGCCTATGCTTCCAGTCAATTGAGGCCTCATGAAGTGGATTACCCCACTCATGACTTGGAATTAGCTGCTGTAGTGCATGCTCTAAGGTTATGGCGTCATTACCTTCTTGTAATCATTGTGAAGTCTATCTGGACCATAAGAGCTTGAAGTACATTTTCACTTAGGTGATCTTAATATGAGGCAAAGAAGGTGGTTAGAGTTAATCAAGGATTATGATATTGGAATCCATTGCCACCTGAGCAAAGCTAATGTTGTGGCGGATGCCTTGAGCGAAAAAGTCTCTTGCAATACCACGACGATCAAGGAAAATCGGCCCGATACGCATGAAGAATTCCAGAAGCTCAAGTTAGAGTTGGTTGAAGGAGGTTACCTAGCTGCCCTAGAAGTTCAACCCACTTTGCGGAATCAGATCAAGGAAGCTCAAATTGAAAATGCCAATATTAAGGAAATTAAGAGCAACATGAAGAAGGGTAAAGCCCTGAGATTTTCAGAGGATGAGCAAGGCACCATTTGGTTTGACAAGCGAATCTGTGTTCCAGATCAGGAAGAGCTTAAGCAGCTGATACTCAAGGAAGCCCATGAAACTTTGTACTCTATTCACCCTGGAAGCACAAAGATGTACCAAGACCTCAAGGAAATGTATTGGTGGCCTAGCATGAAGCGTGAGATTGCCGAGTGTGTATCTCAGGGTGATGTCTGTCAGCGAGTAAAAGCCGAGCATCAAAGACCTGCTGGACTCCTGCAACCCTTGAGAGTGCCCGAATGGAAGTGGGAAGAAATTGGCATGGATTTTATTACTGGTTTGCCAAGGACAAGGTCAGGATATG
Organism: Hsuehochloa calcarea; assembly: GCA_036346395.1. NCBI lineage: Eukaryota > Viridiplantae > Streptophyta > Magnoliopsida > Poales > Poaceae > Hsuehochloa > Hsuehochloa calcarea. The sequence continues at coordinate 44,993,409 of CM070609.1, read as the reverse complement.
ATTCTATCTGGGTAATTGTGGACCGTCTAACCAAAGTCGCTCACTTTCTCCCAGTCAAAACTACTTACTCTGGTGATAGACTGGTAGAATTGTACATGGCAAAGATAGTGTGCCAGCATGGAGTGCCGAAGAAGATCGTGTCAGGTCGAGGATCCCAGTTCACCTCAAGATTTTGGCAGAAGTTACACAGTGTTCTGGGTACTAATCTAAATTTCGATCTGACTTATCATCCCAAATGATGGATGACGAGAAAGAGTAAATCAAATCCTAGAAGATATGTTAAGGGCTTGTGCCTTAGCAAATGAGACCAGTTGGGATCAAATGCTACCTTATCCAGAGTTTTCCTATAACAACGATTACAGTCAAGCCTCGGATGTCTCCATTTGAAGCTCTTTATGGAAGAAAATGCAGAACATCATTGTATTGGAATGAAGTGGGTGAAAGACAAGTGTTTGGGCTAGATATTTTGGAGAAAGCCGAAGAGCAAGTTCGATCAATTAGAGAAAGGCTGAAAACAGCCTGAACCGAGCGAAGAGTTATCTTGATAACAGTCGCGAGATCTAGCATTTGCACTGGTGATCATGTGTACTAAAGGTGTCGCCTCTCAAAGGGATCGTCGTTTGAGTAAGCGGAAAGCTTGCACCAAGGTACATCGGACCTTTCGATTCTAGCAGAAGAGGAGAAGTCGCTTACGGTTGGAGCTCCCGCCTCGGTATCGGATGTGCATAATGTCTTCCACGTGTCACAACTGAAGAAGAGTTTGCGTGTGCCCGAAGAGCAGATGCCAATGGAAGCAATTGCCCAGAAAGAAGACCTCACCTACAAGGAGCATCCCATCAAGATTTTGGAAATAGCAGAGCGAGTGACAAGAAGCAAGATAATCCGTTTCTGCAAGGTCGATGGAGCAACCACACGAAGAAGAAGCCACTTGAACGAGAAGATGACTTGAAGGTGAGTTTCCCACCTATTCTCTAGTCGGCTGAATCTCTGGTCGAGATTCCCTTTAAGAGGGGTAGGTTTGTAGCGTCCCGTTTTTTGGAGTTTTTGAAAATTTTAAAAGAGAACCATTTGCTTCTATTTGCCAAAAGCTTAATTTGGAAATTTCAAAATCAATTGCAGTTTAAATATGAATTAATCAAACTTCAATTAAATTAAAGTTGGTTTAATTGAGTTTTCTGGAATTTAAAATCAAAATTATTATTTTCAGAATTTTCTTGGATTTAAGAAATTGATTTTTATTTTACCCGAAATGGAAAATTAATTTATTTGTAAAAGAAAAAGAAAAATTTAAAGTAAAAGTATTTTTATTAAGTCTAGAATAATTCAAGTAATTTCTGTGAATTTTTCTAGAATTTTTGGAGTCTATTTGCGATTTTCTAAATTGCCTTTTTATTTATTTGAATTTCTAAAATCAAAAATGTATTTTAATTCCCTTTTCTGTTTTGGGCTGAATCTCTCCGGCCCATCTCCTCGTTCCCACACGGCGCGCTCCCCGCTGCCCACTCTTGCGCGCCCTCGCCTCGCCTCGCTCCTCGCCGTCCGTCGACATCCGTCTCTCGTTGCGCCGCGCGCCACCCTTCGCCTCCACCGTCCGTCGTCATCACGCGGCTCTCGCCGCCGCGTCGCTCCTTTGCTCTGGCCGTCCGTCGAGATCCGCCCAGCCTCTCTCCGCGCGCGCCGTCGCCTCCGCCGTCGGATCTTCATCCGCGCTCCGTTCGCCGCGCCCTCCATCTTCCCACCGTCCGTCGAAATCGGACGGCCGCTTCTCTCCTCGCCGCGCCTCCCCTTCCTCCGCACCGTCCGTCGAATCGGACGGCACCCATCATCGTCCTCCGCGCGCGCCTCGCCTCGTGCCCGATCCTCATCGGACGACCCTCCCAGCGCGTCGCCCCTTGCTGCTGGCCGTTGGATCGAGATCCGGCCGCTCCCGTTCGCCCGCGGCCGTTCGTCTTCTCCGCCGTCCGATCGAAATCGGACGACGCTCCTTCGCCGCGCCTCCCTCGCTCCCCACCGTCCGACGAATCGGACGGCTCCCTGTCGTCTCGCCGCCGCCGCTTCTCTCTCTCCACGTCGCGCGAATCCGCCATGCGCGAATCCGCCGCCTCTCTCTCTCCACGTTCGCCTCGCCGCACCTCCGCCGCGCGCCCGCCACGCCGCCGTGCGATCCGTCGCCGCGCCTCCACGTCGCCGTGCTCCTCCTCCGCCCTATTTAAGCCGCGCGGCTCGCTTCTCCCCTTTCCTCCCGCGCTCTCTCTCTCTCTCTCTCGGCCGCCTCCGTCGCTGTCGTTCTCCCGTAGCGCCGCCGCCGCCCCTCCCCTCTTCTCCCTCGCCGTCGCCGCCGTCTTCCCCAGCTCCGGCCGCCGCGCCTCCCCGTCTCTCTCTCTCTCTTTCTCTCTCGACCGCGGGCGAAGCCGATGTGGCGCGCGTCGACTGGTCGTGGCGCGTCGGCGCCTGGCGGCGTGGCGACCGTGTGGCAGCCACGTGTGCGATTGCGCAAGCGCTGACGCATTTCTTCGGTTTTTCAATAGAAAAATAATTCCGGAAAATCCGAAAACCCTAATTCTATCATTTCATGTGATTTTCCAATTTCTTTTGGCCATAACTTTCACATCCGAACTCCGATTTGGGTGATCCAAATTTCTAAATTTATATAAATTCATCCTCTTTCATTTGGTACTGGTTTTGTAATTTTTGGAGTTCATTTGGTGCTGTTTTATTTATTTGTTGCTATTCTCGCACGTGTAGATTCCGGCGTCTCGGAAGATTTCTTCGACCCAACGACCGAAGACCCGCTCCTCGTCAACGAAGGCAAGTCGTAGGCCTTTGACCATGTTGAACCCATTTTACAAATGTATATTGTATTAAATTATCATGCATGGCTAGTTTTATTAAAAATGGTTTTGGGAGTAGATAATTACCAAATTGCCATTATGCCTCCTTGATGAATTGAAAATGAAATGTCTCCTTGAATGACATATATCCTTGGACACCTTAGGATGGTTAATACTAGTTGGACATAATGGTATACCAACTTGGGAGCGTATTATTGCTTAGACATGCTCTAGTTACCCGCGGTACTTGCGATCACATGTTCAATGATTAATGAAATTTGAATAATGGAACTATGGAACAGTGGTGTGAGGCCACTTTTATTAAAAGATGTTGTGCCATGGCAGGGATTGCCATTTGGTCAGGGTATGAACAAAAATGATTTATGCTCGGGCTTGAGGTAGGGAGCTAGAGTGGGTGTGTAATGCACATTGGGTTGTGGTAGACTTGTCTGAGCAGCCAACTAAGGACTTAACTTTGCAAGTCATTGATCTGGGCCACCTCGTGCAACCACAAGTCCGGTATGGGACGGACCTGGCCAATTAATTAGGAAAGTTTTGAGTCGGTTCTGTTGTGGCTGTTTATTGGCGCAAGAGGGGGCTGTGATGGCGAAACCTTAGCGGGCAGAACCGAGGCAAAATGGAACTTTGTAAAGGCCTTGTGGTAATCACTTAGTCGCACACCCTCGGAAGTGTGTCAGACGGACATTACAAGTGATTTATCTCTTGTGGGTAAAGCTGTACAACCTCTGCAGAGTGTCAAAATCTATTCAAATAGCCGTGTCCCGATTACGGACATGCACAGTGATTTCGCGCAAGGTAGCATTTTCAAAAATGTGGTTTGGTTCGATGGAAGCGTTTGGTTGGAATGGTTGGGAAGTGAGCGGGATGTTCACTATTTGATTCAAAAGAACTTGGTTATCTATGTATTATTCTTTTAAAATCACCTTTGCAATCTAATTAATGTAGTTCTTTATTAAACTTGCTTTACGCAAATTAACCATAAAGCCATCCTTGTTTAAGCTGGCATGAATACTATGTGCATACATTTCTCTCGACTTCTTGAGTACTTTATGTACTCACGGCTTTATGCCCTTTGTTGATCGGTCAATGAAGAATCGAAATGTTGAGTTCTACGAAGAAGGCTAGTTTGAAGACTTTGCGAACTAGGTCACGTCCTCCACTCGATTGCCTGTGGGCATGTCGATTGGGCTCCACGTATTTTGAGATTTCCGCTGCCAGATACTCTGTCGTTGCTAAGCCCTGTGAGGCGACTTTTGTAAGAACCTTGACCATAAGGTCCTTGTTGTTTTAAATAATATTACTTTGTCTGCTTCATTAGTTCGTTGTTGAATGGTTATGATTACATCATTGTTGCAACTGTGCGAGCTAGCTACTGATCATGGGACTAGCTTGGTATGCACAGAGGGTCTCGGGGTTGTGTGACACCCGGGGGTCCGACACAGGGTGTGTTCATTTCGGTATGAAATGGTAGCGTCACATTGTGTTGTCATTTCTGTCTGAAAAGATAGCAGTGTGTGGCATAACAGGGCGCGATCTTTTTAGTTTGAAAAGGTGGCATGGCGGAGTGGTCATATCTGTTTGAAAAGGTAGCATCATAGTTTGTTGTCATTTCGGTCTGCAAAAGGTGACAATTTGTGGCACGACAGGGTGCGGTATTTTCGGTCTAAAAAGGTGGCGCGACAGAGTGTGGTTATTTCAGTATGAAATGGTAGCGTCACACTGTGTTGTCATTTCTGTCTAAAAAGATAACAGTGTGTGGCATGACTGGGCGCGGTCTTTTCAGTCTAAAAAGGTGGCATAGCAGAGTGTGGTCATTTCTGTTTGAAAAGGTAGCATCGTAGTGCGTTGTCATTTTGGTCTGCAAAAGGTGACAATGTATGGCATGACAGGGTGCGATTTTTTCGGTCTGAAAAGGTGGTGTGGCAGAGTGTTGCCATTTCGGTCTGAAAAGGTAGCATCGCAGTGTGTTGTCATTTTGGTTTGCAAAAGGTGGCAATGTGTGGCGTGACAGGGTGCGGTGTTTTCGGGCTGAAAAGGTGGCGTGGCAGAGTGTGATCATTTCGATTTGAAAAATTAGCATCACAATGTGTTATCATTTTGGTCTACAAAAGGTGGCAGTGTGTGGCGTGACAGGGTGCAGTCTTTTCGGTTTGAAAAGGTGGCGTGGCAGAGTGTGATCATTTCGATCTGAAAAAGGTAGCGTTGCAGCGTGTTGTCATTTCAGTTTGCAAAAGGTGGCAGTGTGTGGCGTGTCAGGGTGTAGTCTTTTCGGGCTGAAAAGGTGGCGTGGGAGAGTGTGGTCATTTTGGTGTGAAAAGGTAGCGTCGCTGTGTGTTGTCATTTCGGTCTGCAAACGGTGGTAGTGTTTAGCATGACAGGGTGCGGTCTTTTCGGTCTGAAAAGGTGGCATGCCAGAGTGTGATCATTTTGGTCTAAAAAGGTTGTGTCACAATGTGTTGTTATTTCTTTTTGCAAAGGTGGTAGTGTGTGGCATGACAATGTGCGGTCTTTTCGGTCTGAAAAGGTGGCGTGGCAAAGTGTGGTCATTTCGGACTAAAAAGGTAGCATCACAGTGTGTGTTCATCTCGGTCTGCAAAAGGTTGCGGTGTTGTATGGACTTTTTCGTCTGACATGAACCTAGATACAAAGTTTAATTTCATTGCAGTATTGAAGTCTCATTTTCTAATACAAATGTCTCTTATCGTGTTACGTTCATACGGATCCAATTGCCAAAAGTTAAAGACATCTTGCAGTTCGTAAACAAGCACACAACATCGTTCTTACATAAATCTCTTATGCAGACAATGACTACTGCTTAATACATATTGAGCACCCTACCAGTAGGATACACACACATAAGTTTTTTGAGCCACTTCAGGTGATCAAGAATCATGTCCAAGTGTTTGCCTACAGGTGGCATGTTCACCATTGGACTATATGGAACTATAGGTGGACGTTCCACTGCTCTTTCCACCACGGAACCAACAGAGTCCACCCATTGAAAGTACTGGCAACCACCGGCCTGAAAACCGCACCGAATAGTGAAAAAGAAGTGACAAACAAAACCAAAATACAAATACCAGTATTCGCGAAAATCATACTCACCAAGAAATACGGACACTTGTAGAACACACGCCCCTGTATGGTTACGGCACGGTTGGCCAATTGACTGACCATCCTACCTAGGAGCAACTAATCTGGGCCGCGGACATTGCTAGGTTGAAGGGAAAGGTTGGCTGTCGGACACGGATTTCACAATCCATAATCCTCTGTGAACAACACTACGTTATTCCCGAGATCCATAGATAGCGCTCACATAACACATCACTGAATTATTTCATATATAACGTAGAAAAAACCATTCAATATATTACAAACATCATAGACAATTAGACCGCATCAGGTCAAATTGTACAATAGAGCTGAACAAGCCAAATGATTACATTACAAAATAGCAGAAACAACAGCGGAAGCAAAAGGGGTAGAGCACATCTCTCCACAAGCAAGCGACTAGGGAAACCAATGTACGACCGATATTATCCAAAGACTTGGGCAATATTGGTGTACATGAGTACTGACTGAGTCAGCTAGATTGAGGCGAGACTAGACTACTAGAAACTAGACTACTCTTCAGCATCGTCTTGACCACCAATATCTGGATCCTCGTAAGCATAGTGCCCTTGATCCACGGCTTTTGAGAGTTGGGGGAAAGAGCGAGGGTGGGCACAAACAACCGTGCTCGCGAGCCAGCACACAGAGAATGCAGTATATACATGCAAGGCTTTAACAAGGATGGCTCGGATTCTTTTATTTGCTCAAAGAAGCATTTTTAAGTACAAGAATTAGAAAGTCCTATCACTTAGCATTTTAACCAAATATCATTTTATTAAAGAGAGTAATTGTGCAATATTTATAACAGTGAAGGTTACCTCCACCTTATGCTTAGTTTTGGCTGTGGTTACATTCACCTATTAACATCATTGGGTAAGACTACTCAGGGAAAATGCAAATTCAGGGTCACATTGGCCCAATACATTTTCATCCCACCGACAAAGTTTTATAAATAGAACTAAATCGCGTAAGTTCTCATGCCCGTCTTTTACCATAGGCACGGCTGTTCGAACAATTTATTACTCTGCGGAGGTTATATATCTTTACCCACAAGAGATAATTGTCATGATATGTACACACGTGTCCTTAGACATGTGAATCAAGGGAGATTACCACAAGGCCTTTACAATGCATCCCCCAGTATTCGTTACACCCGCTAAGGTTTCACTTGAGAATGGATACGCTCCCAAACCTGCGTCAACCCTTACCCAGACCCCCTCTTGCACCTCACGATGACTTTCGACGTGCTCCCCAACCCGTAATCACGAAGGCCTACAGCATAGCGGGTCCTCCAATGGTGTAACTCGTATTGATGGATACAAATTATTTAGCTAGGTCAACACCATTATAGACTTATGGTTGTACTGTTTTACATTGGGGGTCATCACAAGATTAAGTCCTTAAAGTCATCTGGACGGTTCATTCCACATACCAACATTCCTTAGGCTACATTAGTACCCAACATCATACCAACCATCATACCATCCGCCCAGATATGGTAACAGCAGTTATTAGGGTTTTTGAGAAGCATAAAATAGATTATCTCAAACATTCTAGTCATTTTGGGAGTCATTTACCCAAAATAACTTCCTAAATCCATTTTCATGATTAAAAGATGATGATTCAGGCGATTTATGCCACGGGTACTTAAGCAAGACTAACATGGCACTTAAGTACAACTAAAGCTAGTATGTTATACATAATTATCTAGGGTGAAAATGATTAAGGAATTCAATTTCCAAAGGATGGTAATATAACAATTTGGCATTTAACTACCTTAAGCATTTAACATACATTTGTATAATCAATTTAGCATGCAATTTGATATTTTAAAATAATATAATTTGCATAAAATGTAGGTTCAATATGATCAAAGTGTTGACTTTCCTGGGTCTAAGGCAAGGGGATCTTGATAATCTTGAGCATGATCAAATTGGAGATCTCCCGCTTCTTCGAACTCTATTCGGACGAATACGATGGAAAAAGAACAAACAAGCAAGCAAAACAAATAAATACTAAAGAAATAATAAATGAAATCTAAATTGAGCAAGGCTACTGCTAATAGGAAGATACTGAATTCATACAAAATTAGAAACAAATTTCACTTAAATCGGAGTTAAAATGAGGGAGAACGGGCTCTTTGAAGTTTGAATTTGAATTAAATCTAGAGAAAATAAGAAGGGAGAGAGGAACTCTCTCTGATAGTGGGGTCCACTGTGTAGTGACTTGGTGCACAGCACAACACACGAACCGAGTCCACACGCACAGTCACTGGTCCACAAGGGCTTCCACTGTGCCTTCGGCCCACATGTCATAGACTCACGGGAAAACCAGAAGTTAATTGACTTCGTTAATTGCTGGCCGGGCCCATGTGTCATTGAAACCGACATCATTTAAAATAGCAGTAATCATTATCTAACCCTTAAGATAGAGATTACGGGAGTTAGTGACACATGCACACGACTTGTCCGGTTCCGACAAATTAGAGGAAGGTGCTGGTGCTCACGACTCTTGTTCGTCACTGGCGAAGGAAGTCACGGCGGTGCCGGGTAAGGCCAAAAATGGAACCAAGGTGGCTAGGTGGTCCCAAGGGTGTTGGTGGCACGTCCAACGAGGCACCGAAGTGGCAGCGCAGTACTCCACTAGGTGACGACGGCCAAAGTGGTTCGACGACACTCTGAGCAGGAAAAAGGAAACACGAGCAAGAATGAGGTATGGGGATCTCACCAGGACAAAGGAGGGAGGCAGGAGGAGGTCGGTGGACGGTGGTCGGTGGTGGGGAAGCTCACTGCCGAAGATGATGAAGAAGAGGAAATCTGGCGGCGTCGGAGGACCAAAGTCAAATCTAGTTGGGGCAAAGCTTCCTTGGTTCTTGGAACACCTCGTGATGGGGTTGGCATGGTGAGGGTCTCACCAGAGTTGCGAATCAACGACGATGGGGCAGCGGACAGAAAAGGAGGCTTGAGCCTCTACGGTGCGTCTTGGCGAGAGAGAGGGAGACAAGATCGGGGAGGGGAAAAGGGAGAGGCATGGGCTCTTCTTATAGTCGAGGGAGAGGGGCAATGCTGTTGGGGCACTTGAAGGCGGCGCGAAGCCCCGAGGCGGTGACGTGCAACGCGCGGCACGACGGGCGCGGGCTGGGGACACATGGTGGGGAGGAGAGTATATAAAAGAAGTATATATACAAATTTTGCTATAAAAAGTGGATTTTAATGAAACTTTTCATGGAACTCACTTTGTGGTATATTTTATAATCATTATTGGAGTATGCTCAAATAGATAAAGAGGTATCACCGTACTATTTAAGTAGTATATGAAAAGTGAGAGTACGTACTCCCAAGAGTATAATACTATTTTTCTATATATATATATATATATATATATATATATATATATATATATATATATATATATATATATAAATAATACTTTCTACTCCCGGATGTAGTTACTCTCATCTCTGATATACCACCTAAAAGAACTTAGCATACTCCTTTATCACTTTGGTTATACTCATATACTAATTATAAAATACTCCAATACGAACCACACGAAAAAATTATAAGAGTGTCCATAGTTTTAATATATTTTGTACATACCTTCATATTCGCATATAAAAAGGAGTATGTCTAAAAAATTAAACATACCATCCCTAAAAATGTATAAATACCACATAAGTGATCTTATATACCCGTATACTACACATACATACTCTTAGTTGCGTAAAATACTCCCTACGTTGTGAGATACAGAATAGAGAGTAACTACATTCGAGAGTAGCAAAAATACTTCCTATATATATATAATTAATTGAGCGGGTTAGTATATACCTTTTCCCATCTGCGAAGAAGAGATGAAAGCCAAATTGAACAGTCCAAGAAAGATTGAAAGAACATGTTACCAGCAATTAAGCATGACATCTGCCAGAAAACATAGCCTACCATTATTCAACTTACAGCAGCCTTCATTATTTCCGTATTAACTGTTAAGCACAGTTGAATTTCAGAATAGAGTCACATTACATGAAGTTCTAAAATAACTACATATGTACATTTTAGGGACTGACACAACACATCTCAAACAGGGTCATTATTCCTTTCAGAAATAAATATATGTTGCATACAACACAACAATAGCTACAAACCAGTCATACGAAGTATATTGTCGACCCAGAAATACTTGTGCCGCAAAATCTTCATGAACTCAGAATAAATGGGCTACTCTGGCTGCAGCATGCTGTTCGAACACTTGAGCCAACCCTAAGACTGCCAGAAGTTTATTGTTGGACCATGGCCCTTGTGCAATTAAATACTTCTGTTATTACGAGCTCAACGAATCAACCGCAACATCGATAGAGAGATAGTAAACGACGATTTCAGAAGATTTACGAGTGCAAGTTTACTCAGCTTCCCAGTTTGAAGGCATCAACAAAAAGGCCCAGACATACACCGGCTTTCCAGTAGTTCACCAATGCAATCAACGACTTAAATCGCCCAGGAAGCCTATCCATCGGTGATCTGTACATAAGCATGCCAATGCCCTCAATGGCAGCTACTACAACACCAGCAACAAGAACATCCCAGTCACCGGTCTGCCCTAGGATTGTTGCCAAGGCGTTGGCAGTATAGAAGCCAAGGAGCACAAGGAATATCTTTGTGGGGGAGTTGCTTCTTGCAGAGTTCAGTTTTTCAAGGAGTTGCCTTGCAGCTGCTTGGATGAGTCTGCCCAACCTTGTCCTGCCAAGAAAGCCACCGTCTTCTTCAAAGTCTTGGCCATCAGTGTTCGGTGATCCACCTGTCTCCAAAGCAAAGGCTGGCCTCCATCTGGAGTTTTTCATCTGGTAACTACAAGTATGAAGATATTGAATCATGGTCTCAAAGCTTCTACGGGGTAAAGCAATCAAATCCTTCAAAATTTGAAAGTAGACAATCTTGTTTCAATCCAATTCTACAAACCTCTGGTGCTAAAGCTAACTTGGCCATAATCAACTAAGGAATGGAAACATTGGGTATTTCCCCATATGCTTCGTTAAACATAATGATAATTCCATTGTTTTATTTTGTCTATTTAAACTGCTTTAAGCACATATTGCAACACATGCCAAATACTAATAATAAATAAAACCACTAAAAAAACTGTCCACCACTATACTCCATAATGCTTCTGCCTACCCAATTCTTACATTTTGTAAGTGCAACCTAGTGGCATCATATCAGTTCTGAGTTTACATATGAAATGAATTGGTTTGTGTTAGGAAACGAGGCTTGTATACGTTCCAATGGGCCAAGAGACCAATATATAATATGTACAGGGTTTACAATTATGCAAAGAAAACCCGACATTATTTACATATCTAACACCCCCTCAAACTCAGTGCTGTGACTCATGGTGGATCAACAACATTGAGTTTGGAAAGGTAGAATCTATGCTAAACTCTAGTTTGATCTTTGGTGAAGAAATCTGCTAACTGAAACTCCGAAAGCACATACTGAAGATCAATAACTTGGTCTTGCACCTGTGATCGCATGTACGAGGCATCCACTCCAATGTGCTTGGTGAGCTCATACTTCACAGGATCTCAAGTAATGCTGATTGCACCAGTACTATCTGATAAGAGAGGAGTCGGTGTGGAAGTGGAAACACCGAAACCCTCAAGTAGCCACCGAAGCCAGGTGATCTCAGCTGCCAACGACGCCATGGCTCTCAACTCAGCCTCAACGCTCGATCAGGAAATTCCAGTCTACTTCTTGGTCTTCCGGGCAATTAAGGAGGAACCAAGAAAAACACAATAGGCGGAAAGAGACCGGTGATCAGAGTGATCGCTAGCCCAGGTCGCATCAGAGTACGCCTGAAGCGGCAAAGAACTGGAGCGAAGAAAGAAAAGGCTACAAGTGATGGTCCCGCGAAGATATCGCAGAACACGAAGAAGATGAATGTAGTGAAGCTGAGTGGGAGCAGAGACAAACTGACTCAGGATATGAACTGGGTGAGAGATGTCAGGGGAAGTGATCCCAAGGTAGACGAGTCTCCTGACAAAATAGCGGTAGTGAGTGGGATCCTTAAGAGGCTCACCATCAGTAGGCCGAAGGTGAACACCAAGCTCCATCGGAGTATCCACCACACGTTTATCAGTGAGACAAACGCGAGTAAGGATATCCTGAATGTACTTTTCTTGGGAGAGATAGTAGCTCTCGGGCGTAGAAGTAATCTCTATCCCAAAGAAGTAACGAAGAGAACCAAAATCGGACATCAAGAACTGCTCACGGAGATGCTCCTTCACAAAGGCAATGTACTGAGAGTTATCTCCAGTAATGATCATATCATCCACATAGAGAAGGAGTATCCAACCTCGAGAAGAGGTGTGTATGAAGAGGACAATGTCGTGATCACTGGCGGAGAAGCCGGAAGCAGTGACAACAGAGGAGAAGCGGTCAAACCAAGCACGAGGGGCTTTTTTGAGCTCATAGAGAGAGCGATGAAGGCGACACACCATGCCATCAAGGACAGAATACCTAGGGGGAGGCTGCATGTAGACCTCCTCACGCAGCTCGTCATTGAGAAAGGCCACAGCAAGGACAGTGCGAACATTGGTCATGTGAGCAACAGGAGCGAAAGTCTCATTGTAGTCACGATCATGCTCCCACTGAAAACCACGCACCACGAGACGAGTAGTCACGATCATGCTCCCACTGAAAACAACGCACCACGAGACGAGCCTTGTAGCGCTCAAAGGAACCATCCGAGCGGGTCTTGATCCTGTACACCCACTTGCACGTGATGGGAGTGACACACGCAGTAAGGGCACAAGATCTCAAGTGCTAGTACGCTCCAAAGCAGCAATCTCCTCAGATATTGTGGCTGCCACTCAAGGTGAGCAGCAGCCTCATGGTAGGTCGTAGGCTCAGAAAGAGTAGCGGCTGCATAGCCGTAGCGCTCAGGCGGCCTGGCAGTATGATGATCATGAAGATCGTATTTGAGAGGAGAAGGCGGAGCGGGACCCAGCAAGGACGGAGAAAGAGAACTGAGAACAGGGCCTAGCAACGACAGGGACTCAATAGGAGAAGGAGTAGGCCGAGGACAGCGAGAGCAGTGTAGGGGAAAAGGTGGAATCTCAACAATAGAGCGGGAAGGAAACTCCGGCGGAAGGGGAACAAGTGGAGCCAGAGGAGAGGGAGGCAAAGAAGATGGAGGATGAGGCGAAACAGTGGTGGAAAGCTGAGTGTCAGGAAAAATCAGAAAGGAGATCGACTAACAAGAGAATCTGGGCTAACAGTGGGGGAACGAGGGTAGTAAGATCGGGACTCGTCAAAAGTGACATCCTGAGAAATCATCATCCTGCGAGCAATAGGGTCATAGCAACGATAACCCTTATTCTTAAGACTGTATCCACGGAAAACACACTCAACTGATCTCGTTAGCTTGGTGCGCTCATGAGGTGGAAGAAGGACGAAACAGATACAACTGAAACTGCAAAGGTTACTGTACTATGGGGTTCGACCAAAAAGACGCTCGACAGGAGTAGAACCCCGAAGAGTAGTGGAAGACTACATGTTGATGAGAAAAGCGATGGTAAACAGTTTTAGCCAGTGAGGGAGCGAAGAGACAAGCATGCGGCGAAAGATCGAAGCAAGTGACGATGCTTACGCTCAGAGACACCATTCTGAGCGTGAGAACTAGGACAAGAGTACTAGGGAAGAATGCCCTGCTCAGCGAGAAAACGACGGAAAGCAGTAGAAAGATACTCACAAGCAGAGTCGTCATGAAACACACGAATGGCCAAATCAAACTGAATGCGAACAATGGTGGGAAACATCTAGTAAATAGAGAGAACATGACTGCGAGAGGGCATTGACTAGATCCAAGTATGACGACTAATCAATAAAGATCGCATAGTATCAACGACGCCCTTTTGACCCATACAATGTAAGGAAGTGTCCTTAGAAACAGACTCAAGAACACTACGACTTACTAGTGACGATAGACGGGATCCACAGAGATGACCGAGACGATGGTGCCACTGAGCGAAGGAGGTAGTGGAGGACGCGGCGAGACCAGAGGTAGTGGTAGTGACTGACTGACTTGTGGAGACAGCGGAAGGAAGATGAAGCCAATCAAGCTCCCAAAGATTCTACGAATTACGGCGCCGAGGGCCAGTACCAAGCAGAGTACCCGTGCAGCGGTCCTGAACACAACAAGAGTCATACTCAAGAACAACACGACAGTCATGATCAGTGATACGACCAGCTGACATAAACTGCATAGTAAGATGAGAAACATGAGAGATTGCAGGAACATGAAAAGAAGTGAAAAGAGTGCCGCGACTTGTAATAGGAAGAGAGGTACCATCTACAGTCTGAACAGTGGAAGGAAAAATCTGTGGAACACACGGAAGTGAGGTGGGTAGAATCTGGTGTCATGTGAAAAGAAGCACCAGAGTTCAAGATCCATGGAGACAAGATATCTAACGAGAAAGGAGGCGGAGGCGAGGAAGACTAGGAGAAGTAAGAGCCAAACAAGAAGAACTAGAGGAGTTTGAGGACGAGCTGACACCAAGGCACTGAAGTAGCGAGAGGAGCTGCTGTGTGGCATCACCGGAGGAGCCCTGGCGAGAGACGCTAGCTCCTGAGTGAGATGAACCTCCAGAGCCAGAGCTCTTCGGGGGATGTCCACCTCGACGACCCTGGTCCCTCCTCCGCTTGTAGCAATCCTAATACCTGTGGCCATCACACTGACAGTAGGTGCAGTGGAAACCCGCAGTAGAAGCGGTAACCACCGGAGGAGCTGGGGGAGGGATCACGGTCGGTCCTGATGAGACCGCCGGAGGAGCTGGGGGAGGGATCACGGTCGGTCCTGATGAGACCGGCGAAGGAGCAGGTGCTAAAGCAGACAAGACAGACTGCATCTGAGCCACGCCACGGTGACGAGTCTCCACAGTACGCACACCCGTGAGGGCCTCCACCAAGCTTGGGCGCGGGCGGCGAGTCAGGAGCTGAGCACACACAGTCTCGAGCTTAGGCCAAGACGCGTTAGGAAGTCATAGACGGTGAGTCTCCTGGTGAGCATGGAGATGCACACATCAGGGACAGGTCCGGCAAACATTCGGCCCAGAGAGTCAAGCCGACGCCACACCTCAGATAGCTTATGGTAGAAGTCATCCACAGTGGCATCGAGCTGCTGAAGAGAATGCGCCTAGTGCACGACCAAGAGATACATAGCATCACTCGTCGGCTGGTAGTGAGCTCGAAGGCGGTCCCACATAAGCTGTATCGTCGGCAGCTTTGCCACATCCATGGAGATGGCCACAGGCATGCTACCCACCAGGATGGCGGTAGCACGAGCCTCGACATCCTGCCATCGCTCATAGGCGTACAGCTTAGACTGGTGAAGCTCCAGGGCCTCCTCTAGTGAGGCATTGGCGGCCTCCTGGACCGCCTGATCCGCACCAGCAAGGACAGCGAGCAGAACGGGCGGTGTAGGGTGAGGCGGACAGGGGTGCTCGCCAATGAGATGACCCCAGAGACGCTGACTGTTGAGGTGAATCCTCAAGTGAACAGCCCACTCCCGGAAGTTCGTTCCGTCGAAACGAACCGAAGGGAGCGGGATAGCGAAGGAGTCGCCGGCGGAAGTCATCTAGAGCAGAGAGATGGTATAGATGTCGAGGTCTGGGGTTGGAGAAAACGGGTCGGGAGACAGGATGGCCGAACAGATCAGTCAAGAATGAGGCTTGTATACATTTCAATGGGCCAAGATGCCAATATATAACATGTACAGGGTTTACAACTATGCAAAGAACACCCTACACTATCTACATATCTAACAGTTTGGATATATTTTGTATCCCTGTGACGAAGAAGAGGAAATGCTGCAAGCATTTCCAAACTATTTAGCATAAGACACGTAACGAACCCTTATCCCATCCTTTTTTGGTGAGGCCATTTTCTATTCTTTTTCACAGGAGTCAACAATCCACCTTCCTCATATCCACTAAAATGCTTCTCTTTCACGTGCCTCACTCATGTTATCTGAGGAGGCTTCATAGCTACAAATGTGGGCTGGCAAGTACCAGTCATTACTACACTACGGTCCTACTAAAACTCAGCAAATGAGTTGAATCTTGCATCTTGAACATTTCATGCACATTGTTCATTTCCCGTAATAAACATAAACAGATCTATGAAATATCAAATAAGACACAATGCTGCAGAGATCACTTTATGCAGGACAGCATACAATGGATTCTGTCATCAACTACAGGCTTAAACCTAAGTGGACAGGCCTGCTGTGCATGTTGAATTCACTACAAAGGTTACCCTCAAGAGGGGAAAAAAATAGAATCCATTAGAAATGTTTATGTATTTTGGTAACTTATTCCAAATCTTCCACTAAAACTACCAGGTAAATATCAAATTCAAGGATAAATATTAGGGCAACTTTTAATGCAAGATGTGATTACTAACCCAGAAGTATCTAAAGGGTCAATAATCTATTCGAGCACCATAACAATTCAAAATGGTCACCGGCAAACATTACCCTGATTCTCTGGTACTAATGTCACATTTTAGTGGAACAAGGCACTTGAACTGTTATTTAAAATTGCAGAGTCTGTCTATGGAAACACCTGGAAGCGTCAGAAAAACATCATTGGACGGGCAACTATCTGGAGAGAGTTGTTACTTGTTAGCTGCGACAATATCACTAACATGAAACCAAGTTCGACCGCCTTGTGAATTGGGACATGTCTAATTGGAGGCAGACGGCAATAGCGCGACCAACAGGTCAAGAAGTACGAACCCAAGGGGCTTATGATTGCAAGAATCAAGATGCCTACGCATAGTGCACAATCACGGAAGTAACCAAACCACAGAATAAGCTACTAGCCCAAATGGGAAGCAAAGAAAAAGCGGTGTCAACTATCCAGAGCTAACCTGAGGGCTCCGCTACTCTTCTTGGTCGGCCGCAAGAAGCAGGTCCGGCGGAGGAGGTCGCACCGCGCCGGCGCGGAGAGGCCGCCGCCACCGGTTGGCACCCGCCGCGCGCAGAGAGGGGCCCCATGCCGGAGAGGCATGGGCTGGCGCCGGGACTCTCTGTTCCCAGGCCGGAGCGGACGCGGCGGCGGCAGGAGAGGAGAGGCCGGGTTGGGGAAGGCAGAGCTGACGCTCACGCACCCGGAGGAGGGGAGGAGATGACTGCGGACGTGACGACGATTTTTGTGCGGACCGCTGGATATCTTGGTGGGCTACGCCTACGCGGGCTGGCCTGCAAGCGTCCAGGTAAATTCGCGGGCAAATCCTATATGCCGCGCGCGCGGCCCACACATGGAAATTTCCATTTTGCCTATTGCAACATTCAACATTCACTTGATTCATTTCTCCTATCCAATTCAAAATATACTTTCTAGAACATCATCGCTGAACTGATGAAATATTTTATTTTATCTAGTGGAATATATAACATATGCTCTATCATTACCGAGTCAAAATATGTTCAAGTGGGTCTTGTTTTGAAGACCTCTGCTCCAAGCTTTTTCTCAACCTGCAGTTGACAGCACCACCACCTTGCCAGGTGGTGGAAACTGATCACCCAAAATTAAGGAGCACGATCACCCAAAATTAAGGAGCATTGGTGCTCCTTGTCATGACAATTGTTATCACAAATGTTGCCAAGATATAACCATCCAAGTTATGCTAATTCTATTAGAATGAACATCTAGCTAGGAGAACAACTCAAACAATAAACATGACTTTGACATAAATCCCACCGAACATCATTAGTCTCCAAGACCAAACAATACTGACTTGATTAAAAATGCACTTCAACTTGTTCATAAAAGCCAACATGACCAGGAAAATACACCTGTCCAAGCAAAGCCAACTTCTGAATATAACTGACACCACCCATGCAATGAGGTGTGACACACTGATTCTTAAATCAAGTACAGCAGCATACACTCGATAGTTTAAGGAGTTCAATTTTTGAGCTCTCTATTAAGAAATCACATCCTCCAGCAGGAATTACACACAACAATGCGGAAGCTTATTTGAAGTTGGGGTCCTCCTTCCTCTCATAGATTGACTAGGACCTGCATATGCTGCAAATACATTTAGATAATATAATATTGCTCTAAAAGTATGCATATACCTGAAAGTTGCAATAATTTCAAAAGTTAATTCATATTAAACTGTAAACTAATATAAAACACGTTACGAGTCATTCATGCCGAAAGATTAATATTTTGTAAAAGCACTGGTCAAATTGATAGGCAATCAATGAGCCACCAATGTCGCCCCACAACACACACACACACACACAAAAAGATTTGTTAAGACAGTACTGGATGTATTAAACTTATTCAAAACTCAACCATGTCAAACAAAAAATTGTGCAGTCCTTGCAATGCTACGGTGTCAAAAGAAATATCACCATCCGTGTGTACTATATATGATGTGAAAAATTAGTACTGCTCTGCAAGCATGTATGGTATCACCACACTTCCCCTAACAAATGACATTTTCCAAAAATTTCATGAAGCCATAGGAAAATTACCTGAACTTGGGCCCCTTGTGTTTCCTCTTGCAGACCGACTGGTACCTGTACATGTTGGTAGGATTAAGTTAATTTTTTTTTGTCCAAAATTACACTTGCAAGTTTAAACAAGGCCGGAAACAGCAGAGGAGAGCCCTACTATATTATAATAACAGTAGACAATATAAAGGACAGGTATATGTACAGCCCAAATTTGGCTCTAATTAAAAAAAGCATGATTTTCATGAATTTCAAAAACTTTGGTAATTTGACTCTAATTTTAAAATGCATGATTTTCATGAATTTCAAAAACTTTGCATGCATTTGAAAATTTCCAAAAGCTTTGCCTTGCAATCTAAAAATTAAAACAATTTCGTTGTCTCAAAAATCCGATTTGCTAGAACATAAATTTTTTGTGTGCAAACCCAAAATAATTAAAACTTGGTTGTGGCAAAATAATTTGAAAATTTAAATCCAAATCAAAGTTTGCAAAGCAATTAAAATTTCAAACTATTTTCTTCTCTATTTGCCGCTCAGGCCACAACTCAGTTGTGGGTCCATCTTCCCCCTCTCTTTTCATCCCCATGGCCCAACCCAACCGGCCCGCGTTGTGGCCCTCCCTTCTTGTTCTCTTCCCTCACGGCCTACGAGTAGCCGAGGCCCAACCGTAGCAGCCAGCCCAACCTCCTCCTTTGCTCTTGCTCGCTGGAGAGCGGGCCCTGGCCCCGCTTGTCAGCGTGGAGGAGACACTGTTTGTCTTCCTCACGCCATCTCTCTCTCTCTTGCCCATCGCTGCTTGTACACACGCACGCTGCGTGAGTCAGACGTCTCGTTAGCGCCCTGCACCTCGAGCCTCCCCTTCTCACACCGCATTGCGAGATGGTCACATTCGTGCACCAGAGCCCATTGCACACCATTCCATTCGTGTGCTCGTGGTGTCCCGACCAGCTTCCCCTCCTTCTTTCCTCTTCCCCTCTATTTAAGACATGGCCGAGCGCGTCACCTTGCTTGCTCACTCCTTCTATGCATTTCCCCCAACTTCTACCCTCCTCTCCGCCTCGGGTGGAGGAGGACTCGAGCCACGCCGGTCACCTTCTCCAAATCTAGCCACCGGCTTCGCCGTCGATTTCGGCCGTTGGAGTGAGCCTCGCCTCCGTTGTCTTGCACGTCATGGTCCACTTGACCTCCTCTTCCCCATGCTCACCTTGCCTGTACTTGTTTCCCCGCAGGGAGGATGAAACACTATCACCGTTTGCAGAGCAACCCGGAACACGCCCTCGCCAACGTTGCATCGATTCGCTATGTTCTGGTGAGCTTCTGTAATGTCCCAAAATTTGGAGTTTTTAAAATATTTTGTGTAGATTAGGTCCCTGAAAAATTTGACAATTTTTTTTGAATTAATAAAGCTTATTTGGGAATTTCTAAAATTTTAAATTATTTAAATTTACTAATGTAAACATCCATTAAATGAAAAATAGTATTAGTTGGGTTCCTTGTATTCCAAGGCATTTTTCTAAATTTTCTTGGATTGTTTTGAATGTATTTGCTATTTATTTTGCATCATTTGAATTTAAGACTTTTTCTAAATTCCTAAATTAATTCCTAACTCAGAAAATCCTCTTAGGCTGAATTGTTCTTGCCCATTTCCTTTTCTCTCCAACTGGCCCACTCCTCCACCCAGCCCATCCCCGCTCCCCGCTCCATCGCCGTGCCCTGGGTCCACCTGCTAGCCACCTCCCTCTCTCAGCCCCACCGCCAGCATCCCTCCGCACTCGGACCCGCCTGACAGCTATGCGCACGCCGCTTGCACATGTATGTGTCGATGCAGCTGTGTTCGGAGCAAACTCCACCTCTGTGCCGCCATTGGTGTCCAAGTGAAGAGAGACTCCCTGCACTATAAAGCTATTGTCCCCGTGCGCATTGCGTGCCCTACAACTAGGGATGACAATTGTGCCCGTTTACTCGCATGCCCGTGGGTAAAAACCCTAATGGAGGCAGGCATGAGCCTCTTTCTTTGCCCATATGCATGGAAGTGGGAGTAATTCTTTGTCTATCGGGCAAACGGGCGCGAGCATGTGTGAGTTCCACCCGTACCCGCTGCGCCCGTTTACCCACCAACCACACTAACAAGTGGCCCATAAAGGAAACAACACACTGATACATTCCTCGGCCACTCGCTCCATCAGGCATCAACCGCCCCACGCCCATGCCCATCCCTAATCCACTCGACCACCCCCATCAGCCGCCGCTGGCTCACCACCCTCCTCCGCCCTCCTGGCCACTCCCTCCTCCATATCTCCTTCGTCCCGTCGTCCTCTACCTCACCATCCCCACCCTCCCGCCAGCCACACCACTCTCGCCTCTCGCTCCCACTCTCTCCCCAATCCACAAAATACCGTCAGCCTCCTCGCATTTGGTGCCCCCTCTCCACCGGCCTCCTCCCCTTCAATGCCTCCTTCGGAGTCCCCCGCATGGCGACGCCACTGCTGTCAAGATTCGGTGAGATGCTGCTGGTTGCCGTCAAGATCCAGTGTGTGTGATGCTGTCCAACCACTCTTGTCTCTCGCTCCCACTCCCCCAATCCACAGACTACTATCGGTTGCATCGCATTTAGTGCCTCCTCCCCTTTGATGCCTCCTAGACGAAGCAGTCAGCCACCTCTAGATCCAGATCCACCCCCGTCCTCCTCCTGGTCAGCCACCGCCCCCGTTCTCCTCTTGGTCGCCGCCCCTCCTCCCGCCCGGATGGCTCCAAACCGTCATCATAGACAGTTTTTGAACCGTTTGAATCTATGTGTCTGTAATAATAGGCAGTTATCATAGACGGATTGTGAGCTGTATGTGAAAAGTCACAACACTGATGGTTTTTTTGTTAAAACCATGTGTGAAGGCCTACTATCACATACGATTTCCACCAAAAACCGTCTGTGATATGTGGGATATCACATACGGTTATTTGTTGAAACCGTCTGTGAAGACCTACTATCACAGACGGTTTTCACCAAAAACCGTCTGTGATATGTGGGATATCACAGACAACTATTTGTTGAAATCTTCTGTGAAGACCTACTATCACTGACGATTTTCACCAAAAAACTGTATGTGATAGGCAGGATTTCACAAATAATTTTTGATAGTAGCCGTCTGTGATATGCGACATATCACAAACGGTTGTTGGTGGTAGCCATTTGTAATTGGATATATATTATAGACGAGTGTTAGTAGTAGCCGTCTATGATTGGATACATACCACAGACGATTGCTAGTAGTAGCCCTCTGTGATTGTATATATATCATAGACAGTTAGTAAAAATAGCCGTCTGTGATAGTAATTCACAAACGATTTATTCCAGAAAACCGTTTATGATAGTTCATTTTATACGTAAATATTTTGGTTTTTCGGCTAGCCTCAAGTAATACTAGCCATGCCCTCTAAAAACAAGTAAATAGAAAACATATATATCAGAATTGATTTGATATAGAACAACTCAAAGTGATTTATAAACTCAATATCAATTACAAAATTAATTGATTACAACTCAAAGTGAATTACAATAAATCAGTGTCGCCGGGGTTAAACTCTCCATTCTGTTTAATGATCTCCCCCATGATGAAGGCGGCGAGTAGTCCTCGAACGTCCATGAGTAAGTGCAGATGGAAGGCACTTTCTGGTATTTTTATGCCCTGTGACTAGCAAGAGTAAAATAGTAAGCATAATTACGAGATAATTATTGCAAGATTGACTAACAAACCTCTGGATCATTCATCTTAGCACTCGTGATATCCAGCATATGACGACAAACGTAGAATGCACATATGTTGTGTGGATATCGTGGGGATATGCTCCAGATCTTAGGATGATATGACAATTGGCAATGACGTTAATAGTTTGTCATTTCACGTGTTTTCGGCAAAGTTTCAGGACTGTTAGGTCTCAGGCGGTCTGACCGGCTAGGGCAGCGGTCAGACCGGTCCAAGATCGGTCCTACCGGCCATAGCGGCGGTCGGACCGGTCAACTTCAGAAAGTGTGGTTTGAGCTGGGCCAAAAATAGAGGGTGTAGGCAAGAGAGGAGATTCTATTGCACTTGGTCCTATAATTTTTGGAGTCTCCAGTCAAAAGTTCTATTGGATTGAAAATTCCAGAGAGGTTTGGTTTTCGAGAGAGAAATTCGGCTAAGTCTTTCTCAAGGTCCGACCGCCAATAGGTGGCGGTCGGACTAGCGAGTGGCGATCGACCGCCCCTGGCTCGACCGTTTTCACTTGGATTGTCACCCGTCGTGGCAGCGATATTCGGTTGTTAGGTCAAAGTCATGAGTTTCAGGGCATATATGTTGCATGATGCATGTTTTGACTAACATTGGTCAAGTTGTGAAGAACTTGTTCTCAAATTTGGTTTACTTGTCTATTATTGTGCAGGTTGCTTGGTGGTCAACGACGGTCAACGGCGAGGATGATCGGAACTAGGCTTGGAGAGCTGAGGTCCAGAACGATCAACGATTCCGGGTGAGGTTAATGAACTCAAGCGTGGTGCAAGATGGACAAGGGTGACCTATTGGCTAATCCAAGGCGCAAGATGGCACAAGGTGTAGCTTATTAGGTCAAGGGGAGATATAGACAGCGTATTAAAATGCGTGCGTATGTGTCCCGTTTGTTTTGGGCCTTAACGGGAGCCCAATTGAGTCAAACTTCTAGAAGGTCTAAGCCTCCACTATAAATAGGGGAGGAAGGTGGCTGTACCTTCGCTTCGTCTCTTTTGCTATTTTTCTAAACCCTAATTTTCTTAGGAAGAGCTTTTGTGGAGGCTAGGGTTCTTGATAGTTTGATGTGATTTTTGTGCTCTTAGATTGAGCATTATTCTCCATTGATGGAGAGGTTGTAAGCCCATATCATATCAAATCCATCAAAGGAAAGTTTGATCAATGTTTTGTCTCATTGCGTTCTTTCTTTATATTAGATGATTTTGAGTTCTTCTTTGATCCGCAAGTTTTTGATTGAATTCTCCACGTGATATAGCTTGCTGTGACATGTGGGAATATACCTAGGATCATCTTGATCATCAATCACCCACAAGCAAGTTTTTGGATCAAGTTTTTGTTTTGACCCGGTTTTGAACCCTTCTTCAATCAAATGGAAAATGATCGCTATTCTTCCAAGAATTATTATAATCTTCGATTGGAATAGGTTCCTGATATCATAGAGAAGGTGTGTTCCAAGTTTCATCAAGTTTGGATTAGTAGATCAAAAGTTTTATCTATTTGCAACTTCGTCATCGGCCGGTTACGTTACATTCTTGAGTGCGTGGTCGACCGCCGAGTCACCGTCGGATCGACAGTAATCATTCCGACCACTAGTGACACAGTGGTCCGATCGGCGGTGCATTGATTTGCTTTAATCTTTGTTGATTTTGTCGTATGGCTTAGGGGTTTATATTGGATTCAATATTAGTCTTCCACTGTACTGATATACTGATCTTCATAGCTTCCATAGCTACTGGAGTGAAATTTGTGTTGAATCCATTATTTGTGAAAAAGTGAGCGTGCTCCTATTAACCCCCCTCTAGTCGCCTTTTCGGTCCAACATGTTGCCTTGTTGTAGTTGCTGTTGGCACGACAAAAATAGAAGTATGATATAAGATATAGGTATAGTTAGTTCAAGATGTCAGGTTATGAAGTGTCATATGGGGTTATTGTGCTGTAACGGGTACTAGAAATCGCGTCCTATGTCGTAGTGTGGCGATTGGTTCCTTGTGTGTCCCTCCCCCGGCAACATAGGCGCTAAACGACCTACGTGACTCCAAAAAGTTATCCGCTGACATTTCAAACGAAGGAAGACTACAATAAAGTTACATGTAGAGGAAATGAGCATACTTGTTGAGTACTTTTTGCACAAGGGTGAAGTCGTGGTTCTTATTGACTAGGGAATCAAGATATATTACCTTATTCCACTTTGGTACAATGACTAAAAGGATCCAGTGGAACCTACTCATGTATGTCGCTTTAGTCATTAAACCTAAGTTCGTGTAGCGTATAAAGAATAAATAAAATTTGTATAGCAAGTAGTGAAGCACTTACCCCTGGTTGTAGGGCACCGGTGTGTAGTCCTTATCGCGGTGAGTAAGCAAGCCCTTCGTTATGTACTTCTCGAC
The DNA here is from genome assembly GCA_036346395.1 of Hsuehochloa calcarea. Lineage (NCBI taxonomy): Eukaryota > Viridiplantae > Streptophyta > Magnoliopsida > Poales > Poaceae > Hsuehochloa > Hsuehochloa calcarea. The sequence continues at coordinate 44,968,779 of CM070609.1, read as the reverse complement.
ATAGGATGCGTCTTCGATGATGCATTACTCAGAGATCAAATGTGGGTCAAAGAAACCCACCGGTTGTCGTGATCGCCAGGCTTGTTGCATCATGTATCTATACATAAGCAATGAGTTATGATATTTATTGGTATTGTGTTAATATAGAACTTGATTGTACACACTTACAGTGTTCAACATCGCAGAAGTGAGGCGTCGAGGTTGAAGATCAAATAAGTCTTCGAAACCCACGATGAAATAGCTCGGCTTGTGGTGGAAATCGTTGTCTGTGTAGCTGATGATGAATCCAATAGGCCGTCCTTCCCTCGCCTCGTCAGTCTGCCGCATGTACCAGGCATGGAAACTCTGGCAAGCCAAATCAATGTGGCATAATGTTGTGTTGGAGACCAACGGCAATCCGAGGGAAAACATCCCGGGCTTGTGAGGCATGTTATTCTTCTTCGATTTGGCCTTAGCGCCTCGCGTGCTATTTGTCTTCCTAGAAGACGACTCGACACGCTTTTCTTGTTTCTTCAGAGCCGTCTCCATGGGCGTCGTCTCCACGGTAAGGAATACGGAGGCCTTCTAAAGCGGGGGTTGAGGTGGAGTCATCGAGGCATGGTCATGTGGAGATCGTGGCACTGCAGGGTCCAGGGCAATGTCCCTCTTGGGCTACTGGATAAAAGTGTGCAAGGCATCCCCTAGTGTTATGATGTCTTCGTTCGGGTGCTTCTCCAGCTGGATGGCCATGAAAGTACCATGTACCATGTCCACCTGGACATTAGCGTAACCATGCGCCACCTAAGCATCGTGCACCACTATCCCTTCCGGGCATGGAAGCACCACCCCCCGCCCAGCCTCAATAGAAATGTACCCAACCAGCCTCACTTGGAGCCTGCAGGGCGTGGGCACCTACAAAATGATACACAATTAGCTAAGGAATCCTACATGTCTAACTTTGTAGCATTCCAGATATGTATGTTACCTAGATAAGGTCGATAGGTAATTGGGCATCGCCAAGTTCAGAAAGTGCAGGCATGGACACGACGCTACTCCAATATTGAGGGGGACTGGCTCCCAAAATCACGGGGGCATCTTGCAACCGGTTGATGAATTGATTCATTTGTTCATGCAATGATGATATCCTTGCACTCGGCCTTGGATCTCTTCATACTCCTATATGCCTCGGAGTCGTGTGGGAATCCATGCTTACAAGGTACGCAAAACCCAAAGCCTCGCTTGCGACCTGGGTGCTCCTGTTTCCCAGGGCCGTGGATTGTATATCCTTCTCCCTGACTACTTCGAAGGAGCCTTGAGAAGATTGGGTACTCAATGTTTACTACAAGAGGTCATCATGTTATTTTAGACCCTGCGAAGTTATGGACTTATTAACAACTAGGTAGTTTGATATATCTTACCAGGCATTTGGACACTCTCTCGTCTGCCGGGTTTGTGAAAGAGATGGCGCCCGACGACGTGGTTGAGGCCCTCGCTCTTAACCAGTTTCGGACACGCTCGTCTGTGATCCCGACAAATGGCGGGGAGACTCCGACTGAATTGCCACATCGTCCTCACTCATCCATCTCGGGATTTTACCCACATACCCAGCGGTGCGAGTCTGTTGGGGTGAATATTTTGTGCCTAGATAGCCTTGTGCACCGTACTTTGATGCTGAAATTCGTTTGTCGTCTTCATCCACACAAAGGAGTCCCATGTATCAGATGACACAAAACTATACTTCATGCAGGTCGTCTGATCTTGCATGCCCTACAACTAAGGATGGCAATTGTGCCCATTTACCCGTGTGACCGTGGGTAAAAGCCCTAATGGAGGCCGGCATGGGCCTCTTTCTTTGCCCACATGCATGGAAGTGGGAGTAATTCTTTGTCTTTGGGCAAACGGGCGCGGGCATGGGTGAGATCCACCCGTACCTACCGCACCTGTTTACCCACAAACCACACTGACAAGTGGGCCCATAAAGGAAACAACACACTGATACACTCCTCAGCTACTCGCTCCATCAGGCATCAGTCGCCCCATGACCACGACCGTCCCTAATCCACTCGACCACCACATCAGCCGCCGCTGGCTCACCACCCCCGTCCGCCCTCCCGGCCAATCCCTCCTCCATATCTCCATCCTCCTATCGTCCTCTACCTCACCATCCCCACCCTCCCGCCGGCTGCACCACTCTCGCCTCTCGCTCCTACTTCCTCCCCAATCCACAGACTATCACCGGCCGCCTCGCCTTCGGTGCCCCTCCCCACCAACCTCCTCCCCTTTAATGCCTCCTTCAGAGTCCTCCCGCATGGCGACACCACTGCTGTGGGGATCCGGCGAAACACTACCGGCTGTTGTTGGGATCCAGTGGGCGTGATGCTATCCAACCATTCTCGCCTTTCTCTCCCACTCCCCCAATCCACAGACTACTACTGGTTGCATCGCCTTTAATGCCTCCTCCTCCATCGGCCTCCTCCCTTTTGATGCCTCCTGGACGAAGCATTCAGCCACCCCCAGATCCAGATCCATCCCCGTCCTCCTCCTGGCCGGCCGCCGCCCCTCCTCCCGCCCGACCTCCTTCTCAACGCCGGCCCTCCTCCCTCCTCCTGCCCGGGTGCCCGGCTGACCTCAAAGCTCGGCTGTCCTCCTCCCTCCTGAATCCTTAGTGAAGTTCCTCTTGAATCGAGGTAGCCAAGGACACCTCCGCTCCCGACGACGGTACGCTCTCGCCATGCATCTCATGTCATAGATTTCGATCCCAATTCGACCAAGCAGTGAATGAATGATATAGACCAAGATACCACATTCTGTCTTGATTGCTACCGCTACTATTGGGGAGTGCAGATATTAACCTCTCATTTCGATCTCATGCCCTCCCTAGTACTTAATTGGACTACATGCTTTACATCACAACAGATCAATTGATCACATCATCATGCTATCGCTATCTCCACCTACATTGATTTTGACTCTATTTATTTGCAATAAGAACACAAATCACCGGTGCTTTTAACACAAGATTGTCACGGTCCTGAACTTCTAATGCTACTGGAAGAGAAGAGACATAATTTGGGGGAGAAATTGGACAAAATTTATAGGGTCGACAGAAATGATTTAGGCGGGGATAGATTCAGAGCAAGTAGATGGGATTGTTCAACATTGTGATGCATTGTTCACAGGTACACCGGCATGCCCGCAGGCGATGGGCATGGGTGAGGTTTTTCGCCCGTCGTCCTTCGCGGGCATGCCTGTGGGGGAAAATCGGGGTCGCGGCATGAATATGGGTATGGGCGAGCACTACCCATGCCCGTCGTGCCCGATTGCCATCCCTACCTGCAACCCACCGCCCCTAGTGCCCGAGCTCATCTTCTCTAGGCCTGGCGCCACCCCTTCATCACCGTTCTCCGCCATTACCGTTGCTCAAGACGTCGCAACCGCATCACGACAATCGCTTCATCCCCTCCGCCGAGTGGGACCATCAGTTGAAGCTCCCAAGCCTCCGTTCTCCAGCATCATGATGAATTGAGGGAGGCTGGGAACACGTGATGACGCGGTCCACTCAGCTCGGAATTCACCGAAGAAGGAGATCGGGCGATGGAGGAGTTTCGGCCGAGAGGAGGAACACGACAAAATTCTGGCGATGTGCTATGGCAAAAGCAAAATTAAATGAGGGGAAATGATCACTTTCCTCGGGAACATGTTGTGATGCGGTTAGGGATTCAACATTCACACGGAAGCAACAGGAGCACAACGCGAGGTAGTGCGGTTGGCGATGGGGAAGAAGTTCTCTTGGTGGAGGCGATGCTCTGTGGATGCTGGGAGTTAGAGGGGGTGTGAAGGGGGTAAATGAGGTGCCAATGCTCCATTTTATAGACAAAGCCGGGGAACGAAGCGACCACGATGGGTCTCGGCCTGAATTGACAACGCATTGATGACGTAGCAATGGGGGATTTGAATGCACAATGAAGGTAGTGGTGTGGTGACGCGGGTGGCGCGGGGCACGATGCGCATGGCGTGGCCAGGATGCACACGGGCGTGGGCAGGGCATGCACAGGCGTGGGCAGGGCATGCACGGGCAGCGCGACTCGGGTGCATCTAGGGTGTGGCGTTGCTCGGGGGTAGCATGGGCGTGGGCGGCATAGCATGCACAACATGGCCTAGCATGAAGTAGAGCAAAGGGAGGCAAATAGAGAGAGAGAGGAGGGGATGGGCCTAGTGGGCCAAGGAAAATGTGCTTTGGCCCAAGAGAGAGAGAGAGGAAATATGATTCGGCCCAAAAACAAATTGTGAGAGGGAAATTCAAGTTCAAATTTGAATTTGAATTTTTGACTAAAGTTTGGATTTGAATTGATTTGAAGATGGAAATGTTGATTTGAAGTTTGCATTGAGAATTGGCTTGGAATTTTGAATTTGGAATGCAATTGACGAAGGAAATAGGTTCGAAGTTGAATTGAGAATTGGAATTTGGATTTGATTTAGCATTTAATTACTCAAGAACTCCAATAAAAATAAATTTTTTGAATTAATTAATTTAAATTGTTACTTTTATACGAGGCGAAAATTGGGATGTTACCATCACTCTCCAGAACGTCTCATTCTTGACCAGTCTTCCGATCAGGGGTGAGCCACTTGTTCCAGGCCATCCGCTAGCGGACAGGAAGACCCAGTTGGGGTATCGGATCTGCATACCTGTCCCGGATAGTGCATGTGGTTTCCCTCGGACTTGGCTAAGGAATTTCAGTCAATGCCCGGAGAATGCACCTGACGAGGTTGTTAGGACACACCTCGTTGCTTACCTTCTTCACCTCTTTGTTTCGGTGCTATTTCCCACTACACAGGGTGACTGTGTGTACCACAACGCCGTTCGCATCACTGGGTCTTTAGCTAATGCGGAGGCTGGGGCGATGCCTCAGTATAGTTGGGGATCAGCCGTTCTTTTCGTCACATATAGGGGGTTGTGTGATGCTTCGTGGTGTGACACTAGTGTGAAACCGAGCTTTGCTGTCTACTACGTGCTCCTACAACTATGGAGTTGGGAGCCCTCCTTCGAGAAAGTAGAGCACCTGTACCCCAAGTTGCACAACACGATAGACGGGACCACTATGGGCTACCGGTGGACTACTGCCCAGTATGCTGGGTCAAGGACAGACTAGCAAGGTGCTACCCATTGTTCCACAATGAGTTCGAGTCGTTGCACTCTAACGACATCATATGGGCTTCATAAAGTCTAGATTTTGTGAACATAGTAGCACCAAACGTGTTGTTCGTGCAATGCACGCAGGATGTCGGATTATGGGCGACGACCTGCCACCTGGTGTTTACCCATATGGTGGAGACTTATGTGCCGCAGCGCGTAATGCGACAGTTCAAGCGAGCCGTCCACTTGTGAGTCCAACTTCATTAGAGTAATGTCTACACTTCATACCTACATCTGTTGTTCTAACATCAATCCTTCTAGAATGCGGGCAATCGAGGACTGGTCGACATACTGAGGACTGGCAAGCAGTCCAGCATGAGTGGATTACGGCTTGGACGGAGACGGCACACATCGACATCGAGACGGCACACAACATTTCACAGCGTGACGATACTGTAAAACACTTACAACCTTTGCTCGTTTCATTGATGATATTTGTATTGTTTATTACTAATGTTGTGTTGTCTGTCACTTTAGCTCGAGCGCCTACAGCGGATCGCAAGTGCGTCAGAGACCGCCATCTGTAGCCAAGAACACACTGTACTGGGGCTTTTGAGAACTTTCAAGTACATCTTCATGGAGTCGGAGAATGTAATAAAGAACTTGAGCTGCAGTTGTTCGATAGACGATGTCCTACATGCCGCACACCTAGTGGGCCGACCGTCCTCACCTGCTAGGTCGACATGGCCTAGTCAGACTTCTGACAGCAGCATCTTGGGGGGAGATGGACATGTCCTCCACAACTAGGTGGTTGATGAGCAAATGATGATTTTTAAAGCATCCAATTTCATGTATGAGTCATAAATACCATTATGAACATATTCATGTGAAGAATTTTGGTTAATATGGCAAAACTCACTTAACTACTAGAAAGTGACCACTTAGGTCAAAGTAGGATTTTGGACGAATTTCAAAATCAAATAACTTTTTCTAGGTTGGCCTTTTGGAAATCTTTGGAATACCAAAAGAGTTTAGAATAACCAACTCTAGGATTCTCCTTTTGGCAAGATTTTCAAATTCCTTTTAGAATAGATTTTCCACAAAAATCTAGTTTATATCAAAAATAAGATACTATAATGTAGGATTTTGGCTAGAAAATTATTTTCACTTAAAATAGGTTTTTCTAAAGCCAAAACCTTTGGTAAATCTTTGAAAAGCATTTGTATACATTTTGCAACTAATTTTTCAAAGAATAACTAATAGTTATGAAATTTTTGAATTTTGACTAAAAGGCCCTTTTTGAAAAACCATACTAGCACTTAATTTATTTGGGCACATTTAGGGATGTGATATACCGGATTATGATTTAGCACTCCCCCTTAATGTGACACTTACCAACTTGCTCAAGATATTAATAATGAACATTAAGAACAAGAGCAAGAACACCCCTTTTTAATATGATTTTTATGAAATGCAACCTACACAAGGCATAAAGGGGCTAGATACTTCAATGTAAGTACTTGTTACCGAGATGGCATTGGTTCTTGATGTGAAAAGATTATCTTCAAGTTTGGCTCCAATTTGATATATGATGGAATCCACTTCTTCATGTGTGAGCCAAACCTCCGATGCATCTCTAAGTACCTATTAAGCATTTAAGCGCATTTTGGTACCCAATACTTGGTTGGGTCCACGAATGTTAGTCACAATAGATTTGGGCACTTAAATGGCCCTAGTAATAAACTTATGTGAACTAACTATTCTAGCAAACACATTGCCATTTTTATCTTTCCTAAGCAAATAATGATCATTATAAATAAATGGCTTAGGAGAGATACCATTGGGACAATCCTTACTAAGATGTCCCTTTTCCCGACAATTGTAGCAAGTTCGATATTTATATTCAACTTTTGCCTTATTTACTTGCTCCTTGCTGGTTTGCCTCTTTCTTGATGATCGTGACTTGTCATCCACTTGATTTGGGCACACCGAGGCAAAGTGGCCCTTTCCATTGCATCCATGGCACTTGATATTCTTCGTGTGTCTTGCGTTGTGTCTTGTCTTGCTATTCTCCCTTTTCTTGGGAGTAAAGCCAATTCCACTCTTATCTTGCAAGCGTTTTTGCTTGCTCAATATTTCATCAAGAGTGGCCTTCCCTTTATAGCTTCTTGTCAAGTCATTTTCCAATTTTATAACTTGGGCCTTGAGTTCTTTGTTTTCCTCTACAATGTTAGTATCACAAGATATCGAGGAAATAGGAGCATATAATTTTGAGCAACAAGGCATATCAATTAAATCCTCACATGAGGTGGATATGCTAACATTAGATGTAATGCAAGGGTTAGCAACTACACATGGCATATCATCTAATAAATTACATGTAATGCCTATATCCACCTTGGACTTATTGAGATCCTTGAGAAGGAGAGTCTCATGAGCTTTTTTAGCTCTTCATAAGAATCCTTGAGAGAAAGAAATTATTTCTTCAAGACTTTGAATTTTGACTTCTCCTTGCCAAGATACTCATTTAAGTCTTCTAACATTTCCATCAACTCATCATAAGAGGGCCCATCATTGTTTATCTCTTCATTACCTTAAGCCATGAAGCAATGAGGCGATGTAGATGGAGTTGATGTGGAGGGGTTTGTGGACTCATCATTGTCGGAGCTAGAAGTTCTTCTCCCGACGTCCACTCTTGTGTGCAATCGTCACTAGTAGATGTGGACAATTCATAATGACTTTGAATATATGTCCATATTTCTTGAGCGCTCTTGAGATTGCATATGGCATCAAATAATTCTATACTCAAAGCACTAAATAAAACATTAGTAGCTTGAGCATCGAGATGCGAGCATTTCTCTTCCTCAATGGTTGGAGCAAGAGGATCCTTTGGAGGATAAAAGCCCGCATCTACAATCCTTCATATATTTAGGCCTATGGCCTTAAAATAACAAATCATGCGATTTTCCAATAAGCATAATTTGTGCCATCAAAAATAGGTGCTTCTCCTAGGTGCACTATATCACTAGTCGCCATCCTTTACTCTCTAGACGGTTAAGTCTAATAAATTGAGAGACCAAGCTCTGATACCACTTGTAAGATCGAGGTGGCCGACTAGAGGGGGTGAATAGGTGGTTTTAAAAATTCTTTCGGGCTAAAACCAATATATAATGCGGAAGCTAATAACGAATTGGTTTTGCACAGTTAAAACCTAAATCAACTAGACTCAACTAAGTGCACCAACAATATGACTACAAAACAAGAGAGCAATCATACAATGATATATAAACAATTAAAGCATGTAATGTAAATTGCTCAAAGTGAAGCACAAGATAAATCAAGATGGACACAATTATGTTTTACCGTGGTGTTCGGAGACTTGCCGGTCTCCCCTAATCCACGTTGAGGTAAGCCCAACCACGTTGGACCGGCTCCACTGATTAAGCCAACACCTCCGAGGTAAGTCCAACCACTTGGACCGGTTCAAACACGAACCAACACCTCGCTCCACTAAGGTTGCTCTTCCTCCACTCCGGAGATGGCGAGCACCAAATCACTCACAACCACGCCGGGCCTTCTCACAAGTTTCTTTGAGAAGATCACCGGGCACGACGCCTCCACGCCGTCTAGGTGTCGGTAAACACCAAGAGAAACAAATCTCAACCTTCACTTGAACTAATCAAGTGTCAATGCTCAAGTGGATACACAATCCACTACCTAAGGCAACACATGCACTTAGGGTTTGCTCTCAAATCTCACTAAGTACAACACATGCACAAAATAGAATGAGAGGCTTGCTCTTAGCTCAAGATGCTCAATAGAGATTCACTATAGCACCAGCAACAACCAGCAACCTTCTCCAACCAGCCAAGGTGGGTATTTATAGCCCACACCCAAAAACTAGCAGTTGGAAGAAAGATTCCCTCAAAATAGTGCAGGGTCGGTCTGACCGCCAACTAATGACCGGTCGGACTGCCCATGCCCCAACGGCTATAAAACTAGCCGTTGGGCCTTCGGCCGGTCGGACCACCAACTAATGGCCGGTCTGACCGCTATCAAATCGGTCAGACCGCCAAGGTTGGACGGTCCGACCGCCCGAGGAAAAATGGCTAAGTCCCAAAAGAGTGCTTCTCTGGAAAAAACGTTCCGCACGAACCCCGGAACTTCCGCACACCGTAGTTCTGTTTTCTCAACGGCGGAACTACCGCACAGAAAATCAACAGAAAAAGAAATCGGTCGGACTGCCAACAGATGACCGGTGACCCCTAGCGGTCAGACCACCGGGCCACAGAGACCAATCCCTTTTGACTTTGCTCAAACGACAAACACATTTGCCCATTTGAGTGCATTTTCAACAAGGTTTCAAAGAAGATATTCTCAGCAGGTTACAAAACACATTTGCCAACCTTTAGAATATTCATCACAAGGAATAAGGTATATGGACTTACGCCATTTGCAAACTTAAGTCACATGCTACAAAGGTTACGCATGAGGCTCGACTTTATTTGCAAAACACATTCGCAAATAAATAGTATCATGCCTAGATGAGCTAGAGCAAACACAATGATCTATCAACACATGACTAACTCAAACTACTAATTAAGACCCCTCTTAATAGTACGACAACCTATACTAGCAATCCGGTCTTCCAACCAAACACCAAGATCGGTAAAAGACTAGGAACACATCCCTTTCATAACTCTAATTATACTCGAAAAACATAACTCTAATTATACTCTTCCCTTTAGTACCGAGCCAGACAATACCTTTAGTGGGAGACACTCTCAGAGCAACCACCGCAAACTCCAAGTCACGCCTCCTCAAATCCGCAAAACTGAAGTTGCTAACGATTACGCCTCACCATGGCCACACGCTCAGCGGTCTTCGGACCCAAATTGCCTTCTCTCCAAGCGCATCCCAACAAAGTGGCGATCCGCACGCCCATAGAGAACCTCAATGGCGCGGCTCTATCTTGGAATGGTAACTATTATTATAAGCAAACTCGCAAGTGGCAATGGTCCTCCCAACTACCTTTCCAAGATAGAACACAAGATGCTTCCTCCAAAGTTTGAATAGTCCGCGCATTGCCCATGCATGCAGTGGGTGAAGCATTTGTAACAGCCCAATGCACTCTGCAGACTCTCCCGAACTTGGAGACAAACTTGGCGTCCTGTCGGAAATGATGGTCTTTGGCACCATGCGGTCTTACTATCTCACGCACATAAATAGGAGCTAGATCACTGGCGAGTTTGTAGTGCGAATGGGAATAAAGTCTTGCGAGACTTCTGCAATCGATCCACCACTACCCAAAGCGCATCCTTCCCTACATCGCGAAAGGCAACGCCACCACAAAGTCCATAGAGATATCATCCAGGAGCCAGCGGGAACCTCCAAAGGCGACAATAACCTGCGGGGCGCTTGCGGCTTTCACTTGCGACAAACACCACAAAGCACATAATTAGCAATATCCACCTTCATTCTTTTCCACCAAAAATTACATTTGAATCCCGCATCTTAGTCTCACCAGGGATGAATAGTATACAGTGCGATGTGCCTCCCTCAAAATATCATCTTTGTCCGATTGATGTGATAAAATATGCTATAGAAAGATATCGAAATTATCTACAATTAACTAGTAGATGATATTTTCAACATTCGCCATTAAGATACCCGAATAAATCGATCAACGGACAGCAGGTTAACCAAATTCATTAATCGGCATCTCGTCTACAAATTAAAGAACCCTCTCTAATTAAATATACAAAATCGAGGGAAAAATACTAGATCGTTACCCACTATTCGGCGACGCTCGGCAACGCAGCAGAAAATGCGACATCCTCGCCAAAAGTCCGGCAATGCGCTTCCGAAGGCTTCTAATTCCACGCTTCCAGCAGCGAGGAACAAAGAAGCGAGGCTCGGCCACAAAGCCGCCGCAAAGACGCAAGCAGCAAAAGAAAACAATCGCGTGCTTTGGAAGCACCGTAAACGCAGCAAAGACACGACGGCGCGCAGCCTCGGCCGCAGGAAAGCAAAGCGATGGCCGGCAGTTGGCGGTGCGAAACCGCAGCTTCCAAATACCGACGCAGACTCGGCCGGCTTCATCAGCGAATAGCGCACAGCGGCTCGGCCAGCGCAGCGACGGCAATCGGCAAAGAAGGCGCAGGAGCAAAAAGAAAATCGTATACAGATAGCATTGCATTAGCGCGCACAAGAACAAGAATGGCTGGCGCGCACAAACAAGAATAAAAGAAATTGGATGGCGGTGTGGGTGGAAAAATAAATGGCTAGGGTTTTCTAAAAACCCACAAACTATTTATATAGCTCTAAAAATTCTGAAATTCTATTTTCCACGTATATTAAATTCTTTAATTACGCACAAGCCCTTAATTCTTTAACTAATTAATTTAATTACACTTCGACCCCTAAGACGTTTTTATTAATATTAATATTATTTTCAGAGTATTACACATCCTTAGCCCTAGCTAGTCATACCTTTGTCTTGCATCTTCTTGAAGCTTGATGATCCTATGCTTGACCTCCATCAACACATGATGGGTCTTCTCTTGTCTTGACGATCAACCCATGATCATCTCTTCTTCTTGATAAGCATCAACTCATGATGCATCCTTTACACCAAGCTCTTAACTTTAATGTCATTGACACATGATGACATCCAAAGTCCTCATCACCCTGGAACATAACCTATTCATCCAACTCATGGAAAATGTTAGTTCCACAATGTGATTACCATTAGTTACCACAATAAACCATTATCACATAATGGTGGGACAAGATACTTCAATCTTTCCCTTATTAGTAATTAATGATAACCACTTCAATTACACATAAATTGAATGTAGATAAAGTAAGAAAAACATGAGTATATATAAACTACACAAGTAATATATATACTCACAACATGAGTATGTAAGAACTACACAAGTTCTATATACTCAAACAGATATGTTTCAAAGTAAAGATCCCAAATATATGTGGTAGAAGGAACATGGATCAATACTAGTGAAACCACAAAATATAGAATGAGCTCCCCCTAAATGTATGCATACACAAATGTGTAATAAGATCATATACACATATTCAAGTTAAACTTATGGTTGAGTTCATCCTATATTTTGGATCCGAGGAATGCAACAATATATAAGAGTACAAGTTGAATGCATACCTCGTTGAATTTTACCTTTATATCCAAATGAGACTACACACTAGATATAGCAATAGAATTGCTAGTCCCACAGTTAGATTTGTCATTAATCACCAAAACACTCTATTAACTCATAATGACAGATCTAGATCTTTCACCGGTACACATGGCTAATGGACAAGGCGTATTGTGCTACAACTTGTTGCACAACCGCTTTACTAGGGAAGTGCTACCCAACTAAGAGGGTATTGGCATCAAACCCCCACTGAGACCCTTCTTCTTGCGGTAGTACGAGTGAACACACCGTGATATCATCAAGTCTCGATACCACATAAGGCACCTTCGATGACATAATTTCTCAAGTTGGACCACCCCGCTAGGGTGCGTTCTCCTCGCTACCATCCGAGCCTGGGTTGGTGTCCTCGTCGAACTCCAACCCGAGAGGCTGGTCCGGTAGATACTTGTGGTAGTCAATGTGGGCCGACCAGCATAGTTTCACCCCCTCATTTTGCACAAAATTATGCGCAAGTCTTCTTTCATGGACTTCCTCCAAAACGACACATTTTGTGCTACCGTCTTCAAACTCCGCCTGCGGTTGCCCACTTCCCGAGGCATTGGCATCATCAATGTTTCCCGACGCCCTGCGTACAAAATTTAAGTACACATCAGCTTCCCGTATATCATTGCCTCGGGTTGGGAAGCAATATGCATGTACTGGCCACATACTACGCTTCCATCCACCTTAACCCGCTCCCATACGCCCTGCCCTCCCCTATTCGTGCAGGTGACCCCCTCGATGACAAGTTTCTTCATCGTTGGCTCCGTGTTGAACTCCCTCCAAATACAGCTCCTAAGCTCGTGAATATTTATCGTATCGAGCCCCTCCGCCCGCACCACCTTGTACTGATATCTTGACAGGTCCAACCTACCAGATCCGACCAGTATGAGACCATTGCTGTAAAACACTTAAGTCGTGCGTATTCGAAATTTCTTAAAGCCACAACAACTAGATTTGCAATACGCGATAGAACAAACATGGTATATAGTTATCATTAATTAAATATGACTAAACTAATTAATTACGAGTAATTTATTCGCCAGTAATTACCCGTGACACAAATAATTACAACATATTACTTGCAAGTAATCAATTAAATACGAGTAATGAAATATAAATAAATAATTAATTAAGAACAAATTCATTACTTGCAAAAAATCACTTACAAGTAATTCATTACATCTAAGTAATTCCCACAGAATTAATTATGATTAATTAATTAAGAATGATTAACTACACACATACGTAATTAATCGTAACTAATACTATTTATTTAGTCACCACTAATTAACTACGAGTCGTTACTTACCAACAAAGTAATTATGGTCACGTAAATTCAACAGTCCATTTGCACTAGTGTAATTACCACTAATAAACTACGACTGAAACAATTATGATTTATTAAATATCACTAAATTAATTACAACTAGTTAATTTCCACTAAATTAATTATGCCTAACTAATTACCACTAAACTAATTATGGCCGATTAATTACCACTAATTTTTAACCACTAACTAATTTATACTTAAATAACAAAGCCTAATTAACCACGACTAACTAATTACCACTCATTGTTAAGCACCAATATTAATTATCAATACATTAGTTATAACTAATTAATTACCTCTTAATAATAAGCAGTAATAAACTACGGCTAAATTTTTAGCAACTATTTAATTACGACTACAAACTACATTAATTATGACTAGTTAAATAAGATTAATTAACAACGACTACAATAATAATAACAAATGCGGTGGACAAAAAGTACCCACCTTTAAGGGGAACTGTTCAATACTGATATGGTCCTAAGAACTGCTCCAAACTTTAATCTTAATTTTTTAATTCTATTCTCTGTTCTCTGCGACGAGCGCAAGAAAGAGAACGAAATTTAGAATGAGTGAGAGTGAGAGCGAGCGACTCGGTATTTATAGCTGCGCGAAGACAATTCCCGCAGATAGTGCAGCGGGAAATCCGAAGGCACTACAGGGCGCGGGGCGTGCTGGAGCGGGCCATGTGGCGGCGCTGGGCGAGGGGGGGGGGCTAGGATAGAGCCTTGTCCGTGCGCGACGCGTGCGACATGAAAGATGGACGACGATGTGGAATAAAGCAGGGCTCGTTGGGATATGGTGCGACCGGGGCAAGGAGGCCCAGACGAGTGACACGCAGCGCGATTGGCCGCATCTAGGCCATGGGTGCGGCAGCGCCCACCGTCCGACCAACACGCGTGTGCCTAATGCGTGTCCAGTGCATGGGCACACGATAGCGGCTCCGTTTGGGCTATGGGCGCACGGTCCGGGCAACACGCGTGCAAAGGGGTCTTGTCCAGGTGTTGGCTGTGTGACAACCGCGTCCAGGCGGGGTGCGCGCAGAGGAGGCTTGTCCAGGCGTAGGGAGTGCGGACGAGACAGTGTCGGGAGGAGAAGCAACCAGTCGAGGGGCGTACGGATTTTGGTATGTTCACGCGCGCACCGCACGAACAAACTCTGTTCGGACTAGAGGCGAACATAATTGTACACGTGGCGGCGTGATATACATCTGGACTGCTATTTTTTTTTGTAATACCGTACTAGAAGAGTCACAATTACAAATACCGATTGAAACAGTACGATTCTGGGGGAAAAACCGCTGGTCGCTCCCATTTCCGAAACGCTCGGGACGTTTTCGCAAACTGTGCTTCTTGAGTGAAGCCTATCTCAATGGTGGCTTTGTTGCATGGACGCACGCGCGCAGGAAGGCAAGATGGAGACGGCGCTGGGTGAATGTACGTGGAGGTTAGGGCCTGGGGCTAGTAGCTGGCGTCGCTAATAGGGTTAGGAGAAAAGGATAGATTAAACTACCCCATTAATGGCCCATTAGACACAAATAGCATAACATAACTAGTCAAATTTTTAGGGATGTTACACCCGACCTAGCTGGTGGTACATTTCTTTTGTCTTATGGAAGTACTTTTGGAGATAATTAGTCTCGTCGTATCATTTTCATTATCATACGGCCAACTGAAATATTCACAACATACTGTTGGACAAAATTCTAATAGTTTGCCTACACACTTGTGACACTTTTGTTACTTTTTTTTTTTGCTACCAACACTGGAGTACTGCATAATACTCCCTCTAATTCCAAACGAAAGTCGTCTAGAATACGCTGAGTCAAAAAAAGAGAGTCTAACCGGCAATATAACCATATTAGTTATTTAGATGACCGAACTTTTATCACTAGATAAATTCACTGCAAATATACTTACATGTAATACTCCGTCCTATCTTTCTAATTTGGTGTATGTTAATTATTTGACTTGACCATTACTTTTTATAAATATATTAATAAAATCGTAACAATATGAATGCATTTTTTTAATCACTAATCTTGCGATACAGTTTTCATATGGATGGCCAAAATTTAGAAATCTTGACTGCACGATTCTAAAACATAAAAAAGAAGAAGACTCATTAACGGAACGATGGTACGTAGCATGCCAGCCGTAGTGCGTGTTGAGGAAAAGCGAAGACGACCAGCAGTTGCAGTCATCGCAGGGTATTGTACCTCCTAAGCGTCACCGCTGGACAGCAAATCTCATTGAAAGTTTCTAAGTTGGACGACATGGTCTCGGCAATGAAATTAATAAGGATTGAAGTTTTGTACTACGACAAGGCTTGGTTCATGCATGTGTGCATATTCAGTAGACATAAAGGGGCCATTGAAATTTATGTGCAAAATACGGTCCAGGTTTCATGACAAGGAGGTCATATCCATTGTTTTTAAAGAACAGGTCCGAGGAGTGCCTTTTTCATTAATAAAGAAGAGGTAGCAGAAACAACTTAAAATGGACAGGTTTAGCAAAGTAACTTAATTACACGGTATGTCAGTATTTAAGTTTTATGTTTAAGCTTTACCAAGTAGGAAGAGTATATTCGTACTTTCGTAGTACAACAACCTGTGTAGCACTGAAAGCACAGCTGATCAGTTTTTGTCTTTGAGTAAAATTTTGTGGTTTTAAATTTAACCCAGACACGGTTGTTTGATTTTTTATTACTGCCTACGATGGTCACAGTATCTTTGCTATATTACATATTTACACTCCTTCTGCTTCAAATTACAAGTTGTATTTTGACTCGCATGGGTTTATATTATAAACCAAAAAATATGCTTGAATTGGATGCTAGCTAGCGATGTAACGCTCGTATGGAGAGACATTTTGCGATTGACCTCTTTTTAGACCAATAAATAACTTGTGAGGTATATCCCACCTCGTTTGAATATGATCCATCCCTCCAAACTTTATCAAGTAGCTCACGTGAGGAGTTAGCAAGTTAACACTCAATTAAAGCTGGCTTTGCACTACATACTTTCCCGTTAAATATAGAATTATCGACTAACATATGGGTCTTAGGGCCATGTGTTAGCGTGATATTAAGTGATAAATCCTCAAATGCATCTATCTCATAATGGTGTGTGTGTCTTTTACTCCGCGGTTTTATAATGTAACATGAAAAATCTATTGATATTTTATTCCACATGACAAATATAAATAATTTTGAAACGTAAAACTATGAAACAAATAAAGTAAAACTATGGACGCCAAGGATGTTCATCCCCCATATCAAATGATACATTAATGAGATAAATATTTTGATATGTATGCGCTCAATTAGTTAATACCAATTTTAAATGACATTTGAGAATCTACGAAAGAAACACTAACACCACAGAACTGAGTCTAATTGTTATTTTCAAGGTGCAAATGCGATACCCATTTACGCTTTTTGGTGCGTGTGTGCGCGCGCGGGTCAGGTACGTCAAACATTACAAACCGAAAATAAACCACTTTTCAGTAATTAAATTCCTAAAATATTAAATTTCCTGAAGATTCGACATATTGGCAATTGTTTGCTTTTTGGAGAGAATATTTTTTACTGTGTCAGGAAGAAAAAAATAATTAATTCTTGAACATGTGACAGGGTAGGTAGAGTTTTTTGTCCAACTAATTAATTCATTTCACGAAACAATTTTGGCCAAATTCGCTAATTATATATAGGAGATGCTAGCTCCGGTTTCTGCTTCCCCGTAGCCTCCATGAAATTCAACCTTCACTTCACGTAGAACCTGACTACACAAGACCAAAAGTCTTTCAATATGGAAGTTTGTCTTCCTTTTTTTTTTTTCAAACCATGGTGTACAATTTAGGATTTGGATGAGATACATGGTTTTCACAAGTGCACCCTTGTAGCATTAATAATTGTTTATTTAGTACTGTAAGTTGATTTATATATGAAATTTGTACACTGAAATTTTCCGTGTTTGAACCGAAACGTTGGAGCCATAAATATGGTTCTAATCCTAGATGGAAAAATAAATAGAAAAAGAAATCTAAGAAGGCGGATCCTCCCTCTCCATCAAGAGTAATGAACTAGGTGCTGGTACAGTACAAAAAAAACAAAAAAAACTAACTAAATTAACCAAACTTGCCTGCTCTCCAAAGAGCAACTCTTCTCAAAATCTCAAAACAAAAGGTGCTGAGTTGGAATCCCATTCTAAGGATTCTTGTGGTTCTGGGGAATCCAGCTACAGGAGAACCAGGAACGGGGAGCTCTCCCCTTTTTCCGCCCGACTCTTTGATCTTAAACTTAAGAATCAACTCCCCGAACAGTACTATAGGAATCCGTACTGAACATTCCCCCTGTAATAGTACAGGCTCCCATAGCAATGACGTATTTTGGTTCATGCATTTGCTCGTATTAAGATATGCCAAATTCCGCCAAATACACAAATGAAACCCAACCATACATGTCCCCCGATTATATCTTCTAAATCATCCACACTAACAATCCACACGTCAATCCCACAAACCTCTTATACATTCCCGTTCGATCGTGGCGGGGGAGTAAGTCAAAATAGAAAAAACTCACATTGGGTTTAGGGATAATCAGGCTCGAACGGGTCCAATAATTTGATCGATACGCCCGTGCTTTTTTCTTCAATTGTGGAAACCCCGGGACGAGAAGTAGTAGAATTGGTTCTCATAATTATCACATAATTTTTTTTAAAAAAGGAATTTGTCGAATTTATTCTTGTTGAATAATGCCAAATAAAATCAAAAAAATAGCCCCAAAAGTAAAAAGGAAATGAATTAGTTAATTCAATAAGAGAGAAAGGGGGACGAGGACTTGATTTCGTTGCCCAAGCAAATCCCATTCAATCGTTTACTCATTCCATTAGTCCGAATTCCAGCCTGCCCATTTTCGCTGCCCAGCTCCAGCCCACGCCAGCGCCCCACCCCTGCACTCGCTAACACATCGGGCCCGCTGTAGGGACCCCGGGTATGCAACCCCGAGACTCTCTGTGTATTCTGAACTAGTTCCAGATCAGTAGCTAGCTCACACAGTTGCAATATTGATGTTATCATATCCATACAATAAAGAAGCTAATGAAGCAGACAAGGTAATATTATTTAGTAGAAAAAGGACCCGATGGTCAATTCTTACAGAGGTTGCCACGTAGGGCTTAACAGCAAAAGGATAAACTTGTAGCGAAAACCAAAATATCTCGTAGAGGCCATTCGATATGCCCATAGGCAAAGTGGAGCACACATCCTAGTTCGCATAGTCTTCAAAGTAATTTTCCTCGTAGAACTCTGTATTATCTGGTTATTATACAGAAACTGATCAACAAATGGCGTATAGCCGTGAGTACATAAAGTACTCAGTAAGTCGTAGAGAAATGTATATAAATAGTATTCATGCAAGGCTTGAACAAGGATTGCTTTATCTTTAATTTGCAGAAAATAGTATTGACATTAAATACAGTAGGTAGATGGTAAATCCTAATTTCAAATGATTAATACATAAGTAATCAAGTTCTTTGAAACAACTAGCGAACACCCTGTTTACTGCCCAACCATCAACCACATCCAGATCGTTTCCCAACCAAACAATTTCAATATTTTTATAAAAATCTATCCCTCGTGTGAAATCACTAGGCATTGGCCATAACCGGGGACACGACTATTTGAACAATTTTTAACACTCTGCAGAGGTTGTACAGCTTGACCCACAAGAGGTAATCATCTTATACTGTCCACTCACACACTTTCGAGGTGTGCGACTAAGAGATTATCACAGGGCATTTACAAAGCTTCATTTTAACTCGGTTCTGCTCGCTAAGGATTCGCCTTCCTAGCCCCCTCTTGCGCCGCTCGTCAACCAAAACAGAACCGAAATAAAACATTGCTAATTAGTTGGCTAGGTCCACCCCATAAATGGACTTGTGGTTGTACGGTATAGCCCAGATCAATAGCGCACAAAGTTAAGTCCTTAGTGACTAGTCAGGCGTGGCAACCACATCCCAAAGTGCTTCTTGCACCCCCCTTTACTGCATGATCACTCGCCCGAGTATAAATCATTTTTGTTCAACCTGACCAAATGACAACTCTTGCCATGACACAACATATTTTAACAACAGTGGACACACCATAATTTCATCTTACAATAAGTCAAGTGTAAACATTTAAGCATGTGATCATGAATCCCATCGAGTAGCTAAAGCATGGCTAAGCATAATACGAACCCCATGTTGGTATTATAATAATATCCAACTAAAATTACCCAATCCTATGGTGTCCAAGGATTTTTATCATTCAAGGGGACCTGTCAATAGCAAGTATCCAAGGTGGCATAATGACAATTGGTAGTTAACTATTACCGAAAGCAGATATTATAAAACTAGTTATGCATACTGATATAAAATAATATAATTTTATAAAATGGGTACAACATGATCAAAGGCCTATGACTTGCCTTCGTTGAAGAGTTGAGACGCCTCGATCGACGGGTCCAAAAATTCTTCTGAAACACTGGAATCTATATGTGTGAAAAGAACAAAATAAATAAAATAATTCCAAATAAAATTCAAAAATTATCAAACAAGAACCAAATGAAAGGTACTGAATTTAGATGAATATAAAAATTTGAATCACTTAAATCGGAGCTCGAATGAAGGAGAATAGGCTCTTGGAAGTTTGAAAACCACATAAAATTATGAAAATCAGGATTTTCGGAATTATTTTTCTAAAGGAAAATCATTTTATTCCGCCGGCTGACGTCAGCGAGGAAATTTTGATTTTTTGGCTGAATTAATTTTCAAAGGAAAAAGGATGAGTCGCTGACAGTTGGGTCCCACATCCTGCATAGACTAGGTCCACGGGTAGACACCAGCCCACGGTGGACCGGACACACGAAATAGTGCGCTTGCGCATGTTGGCGCAAAGCGCCACGCAAGCACTGACATGGCTGCCACGCGCGAGAGGGAGGAGGTGGCGCCGAGCTAGCGCTGAGGTGGCGTTGCCACGTTGGCACCGAGCCAGCGGCACACAGGGCCTGAGGGTCGCTGGCGAACGGCGGGGAGATGTTCGACGGTGAGGGCAGCACTGGGTAGAGGGGAGTGCGGTGAAGCTAGGGCTCACAGTTTTGGTGGCAACTCACGAAGGGACGGCCGACGGCGAGGACAAAGAGCGACGGCGGCGGTGGTCGAAGGTGGCGCACAGGCTCCAGCGGGCTTCAGAGAAAACGAGGGCGAGAACCATGTAGAACACGGCCTTGCGAAGCTAGTGGTGAAGATGATGTCGACGGAGGTCCTTTGTCGATAGTGGAATCGGCGACGGGGCAAGAGGCGGCCGGCGGCACGAAAGCTTGAAGCACGGCGAGGAGAGGGCGAGATAGAGGGAGGGGAGAGAGGGGCGCCTAAGGCTCCATTTTATAGCTACGGAGGACGACTGGGCGAGAAGATCGACGACGGGATCCACAACGGCTCCTGACGCGTCAGGCGACGTCGCCGGGAAACGGGGAAGGAGGCGGGATTCCGATGCGGAGAAGTGGGGCGACGACGGGATGGGTCGTTGCGGGAAACTGGGCGACGGGATTTGGGGCGGTGTCAGTAGAAAAGGCCGTGATGGGACGGGTCGGTGCGACGCGTGGGTGAGAACCCAGGAAGAAGAAGAACAGTGCTACGGGGAGAGAAGAAGGGGGGCTGACCGGTGGGACCCGGCGATAGAGAGAGAGAGAGAGCGGGAGAGAGGGCGGGCAAGCGCGACTCGCGCTGGGCCACAGAGGTGGGCCGTTGAGCAGAAAATAGGAATGGCCTAGGGCGATTCGCCCGAACAATAAAAGGAAAATTTTAACAATTTTCGAGTTACAGAAAATACAATAATTCAAAAGGCTTTTTATAAAATAGTAAATAAACTCCAAAAATTCTAGAAAAATACATAGAAATTCCTTGAATTATTTGGAACTTAATAAAATTATTTAAAAATTTAATTTGTCTTTTAGTTTTACAAATAAATTATTTTTATTTTTAGGAAAAGGAAAAACCCTTTTTAAATTCCAAAAAATCCAAGAAAAAGCTTAAAATAATATTTTTGACTTTAAATGCCAGAAAATCCAATTAAACCAAATTTGAATTAATTAAAGTTTTATTAATTCATACTAAATTGTTTTTATTTTATAAAATTCCCAATTAAGCTTTTGCAATATAATTAAATAGTTATTATTTTTTTTTTTCAAAAAGCCCTGAAAATTGGGATGTTACAAACCTACCCCCCTTAAGAGAATTTCGACCCTGAGATTCAGGCTGACTAGAGAATACATGGGGAAACTCGGTTTATAGGTCCTCTTCACACTCCCAGGTGGCTTCCTCTTCAGTGTGATTGCTCAACTAGACTTTGCAGAAACAATTGATCTTGCTCCTCGTCACTAATTTTACAACTTTCATAATCTTGATGGGTTACTCCTTGTAGGTGAAATATTCCTACAGATCCACTACTTCTAACAGCATCTGCTCCTCTAGCACATGTAGACACTTCTTCAATTGCGACACATGAAAGACGTTATGCACATCTGACAGCTGAGGTGGGAGCTCCAGCTTGTAAGCAACATCTCCTCTTCTAGCAAGAATTGGAAAGGGTCCGATGTATCTTAGTGTAAGCTTCCCGCTTACTCTGAAACAATGCTTTGCTTTGAGAGGTGAAACCTTCAGATATACATGATCTCTTGGTGCGAAAGCTAAATCTCAGCGACGGTTATCGGCATAACTTTTTTACTTGGTTTGTGCTATTATCAGGTTTTCTCTATTGACCGAACTTGTTCTTCGGCTTCCTTCAAGATATCTATTCCAAGTACATATCCTTCGCCTATTTCAGTCCAATACATGGGTGTTCTGCACTTTCTTGCATAAAGAGCTTCAAACAGGGACATCTGGAGACTTGATTGATAATTGTTGTTGTATGAAAACTTTGCATAAGGCGGCATTTGATCCCAACTGGTATGGTTTGCAAGAGCGCAATCTCTTAGCATATCCTCTAGGATTTGATTTATTCTTTCTGTTTATTCATCTATCTGCGAATGGTAGGTTGTACTAAAATTCAGATTAGTGCCCAGAACGCTATGCAACTTCTGCTAGAATCTTTAGGTGAACTGAGATCCTCGATCCAACATGATCTTCTTTGGTACACCATGTAGACACACTATTTTTGCCATAAACAATTCTGCAAGTCTGCCTTTTGAGAAGGTAGTCTTGACTGGAATGAAGTGAGCAGCTTTAGTTAGGTGATCTACAATTATCCAGATAAAATCATATCCTGCTCTTGTTCTTGGCAGACCGGTGATAAAGTCCATACTAATTTCTTCCCATTTCCATTCAGGCACACTGAAAGGTTGCAAGAGTCCAGCGGGTCCCTGATGCTCTGCTTTAATTCGCTAACAAACATCACACTAAGCCACATACTCTGCAATCTCAAGCTTCAAACTTGGCCACCAATACAACTCCTTGAGATCTTGATACATCTTAGTGCTTCTAGGGTGAATGGAATAAAAGGTTTTATGTGCTTCTTTGAGTATTAACTACTTAAGATCCTTCTGGTCCGGTACACAAATACGCTTATCAAACCAAATGGTTTCTTGCTCATCTTCTGAAAATATTAGGGATTTACCCTTCTTCATGTTGCTCTTGATTTCCTTGATATCTGCATCTTCAAGCTGAGCTTTCTTGATCTGATTCTGCAGAGTATGTTGAAATTCCAAAGCAGCTAAGTAACCTTCTTCAACCAACTATAGCTTGAGCTTATGAAATTCTTCATGTAGGGCTGGCTAACTTTCCTTGATCATCAACGTATTGCAGTAAACCTTTCTACTTAAGGCATCTGCTACAACATTAACCTTGCCTGAATGATAATGTATTCCAACATTGTAATCCTTGATCAACTCCAACCATCTTCTTTGCTTCATATTAATATCAGCTTGGGTGAAAATGTACTTCAAACTATTATGGTTAGTGTAAACTTCACAGCGATTACCGATGAGGTAATGACGCTATATCTTCAAAGTATGCACTACGATAGCTAACTCTAGGTCATGAGTAGGATACTTTGCTTCATGAGGCCTCAACTGACGTGAAACATATGCTACTACCTTCCTTTCTTGCATCAGGACACAACCAAGTCCTTGTCGTGATGCATCACAAAAGATCTCAAAATGTTTTCGAACATCTGGCAAAATCAGCATTGGTGTGGTGGTTAAACGCTTCTTCAATTCTTAAAAACTTTGCTCACATTCTGGTGTCCAAGCAAATTTCTTTTCCTTCTTCAACAACTGAGTGAGTGGTCTTGCTATTCTGGAGAATCCTTCTATAAACCGGTAGTAGTATGCTGCCATACCAAGAAAACTTCTTATATGAGGCATTGTTTTGGGTGACTCCTAGTTGAGCACATCCTTGACTTTGCTGGGATCCTTGACTTTGCTGGGTGTGACGGCGACTCCTTCTACAGATATGACGTGTCCCAAGAAAGTGACTTCCTTCCTCCAGAACTCACACTTACTGAATTTAGCATAAAGTTGATGATCTCTAAGCTTATTTAGGATCAAGCGAAGGTACTTTTCGTGCTCTTCCTCACTCTTGGAGTATACAAGGATATCATCAATAAAGACAATGACGAACTTATCCTAATACTCTAAGAATATTTTATTCATCAAGTTCATAAAGTAGGGACATTGGTCAATCCAAAAGACATGACCAAGAACTCATACAGTCCATATCGGGTTGAAAAAGCTGTCTTGGGAATATCCTCTTGGCGAATTTTCAACTTGGTCGGACAAAACATTTATCTTGCATCTCCTCGATCTGCTTCTTCATCTCGACTAAATCGTTGACAAGCAATCGATAGGATCTCTTGAAAATAGGTGCAGTTCCCAGAACTAGGTTGATGACAAACTCTACATCCCTGTCTGGTGGCATTCTAGGTAAATCATCAGGAAAGACATTGGGAAAATCTTTGACCACTGGCATATCTTCCAAAGATACAACATTGACACTGCAGACTAGCGCTCCATCATGTTTTTCCGTGGAGGCTTCAAGTTTTACTTTGGTTTCAACTGGACTGACCAAAGTGATGCTTCTACCACCACAATTCAAGAGTGCTTGGTGATAAGCAAGCCAATCTATACCCAAAATCACATCTAGGGACTTGGTGTCGATGATGATATGGTTGGCGAGGAATTCTACCCCTTCTATGGTCACTTTAACCTTTGGGTAACCTTAGTTCATACTCAATTCCGAACCATGTGATTGAATCAACAAAGCATTTTTAAGAGTTAAAACCTCTAACTGATGTTTAGCAGCAAAACTCTGAGAAACAAATGAATGCGGAGCTCCAGAATCAAACAAAATGGTAGCTGGTGCTGAATTTACTAGGAACTTACTCAGCACGACGTCCGGGGCTGTCTGGGCTCCCTCCACTGTGACATAGTTCACACGGTCTCTCCCGAAAGACTGAGGGGTCTTGGCTGGTGCAACTGAAATCTAAGGTGCTCCACGTCTGGCTCCTAGAATGGGGGTCCTGCTCGGAGTAGCTCCCAAGTTGAATCTGATAAGCGTGGGACCTTGCTTCTGCGGGCAGTTGCTGGCATAGTGCCCCAATTGCTGATAGTTTAAACAGGTGATTCCTACAGCATGATTGTTGTTTCTTGGCTGCTAGTTGCTGGTGTTGTTGTTGCTGAAGCTGCAAAATCCTGGAGTAGCTGGGTGAGGTGCTGTCGTAGGGGTCCTGGATGCAACAAGAGGAGCAACACGGGTAGGGTGCTGCATGTTGATTCTGGCTCTCTGTGGTTGATTCTGATGGGCACCATATTGCATCATCTTCCTCTTGAGAGATTCTTCAAGCTAATGACGAGACTCCTCAATGAGCATAGCCCTGTTTACTAGGTGCTAAAAATCTGCATAATCGTTGCCAACGACTTGAACCTTCAAGCTTGGGTTGAGTCCCCGCTTGAAACATTTCTCATGTGTATCATCTGTGGCAATGTCCTCTTGAGCATATCGAGATAGTTAAGTGAACTTGTTGAGGTATTCACTCACTGACATGTTTTCTTGTTGCAGCTCACGAAACTCGTTCTTATTCATCTCCACCCTTCCATCCGGAATATGAGAGTTGCGGAAATCTTATGAAAACTCAGCCAAGTGATGCTCTGGTGGTTCTCGCGAGCGACGTAGTAATTCTCCCATAATTCTACGACAGTTCCTTCAAGTTGGTGTGTTGCATACAGAACCTTCTCACGATCGTCACACCGGGCGATGGCAAGCTTCTTTTCTACAGAGCGTAGCCAGTCGTCTGCGTCCAAAGGTTCGGAGGAATTGGAGAAAGTATATGGATGGGTCTTCATGAACTCTGCCAGCCTTGACTACACAAAAGCTGGTGGCGGTGGTGGTGGCATGGCAGCAGCTTGATTATTTTGGTTCAGCACTGCGAGCAAAGCAACAGTAGTGTTGTTCTGCTGATTCATCATTTGATTCATATTTTGAATCATTGCGTTCATCAATCGTGTCTAGGCTACCATGAACTGACCCAAAGCTTGATCTGCACTGGCGACCGGGGGAGGTGGTGCATTGGGATTCAGGGGCTCATCCTGACTTGTGGAGTTGTGGGTCTGAACCATGTGCAACAAATCTTCCTGGGTTTAATAGATAAGTGGGAGAAAGCACAAGAGGTGAGAGGGAAAAACACAATAGATGAGAAAGACACGAGAGAAAGACAGAAGCATCCTAACCAGAGAAAGTCAGTTTAACCCAAAGAACAAATAGTCGGAAAGCTATTAAGAGGCCATAAAATGCAACACTCAAATAAAAAGATCCTATTACGCAGACTAAACGGTACTAGAACTGAGAAGGGCTACTACTAATCTAACTTATATGGATGATCGACTTGAAACAAACGGCAGGTCTTGAACTTCCAGGCCATCCGTCGCTTGATCGTGAGGAGCTCGATTCTATAGAGATTCTAGAGGTAAGGATGTCAATTTAAATTTGAAAACAAAGTTTTAGAAGATGTAAGAACTCAAGAATCATATGAGAAGATAAGAGAATAAGATGAGAAAAGAATAGAATAAGATGAGAAGGAATAGAATAAGACAAGAGAAGAATATCTATTCATATATTGGTTGGTTTGATTTTTAAAATAACTTTTGAAACTTTCGACTAAAACGACCAAGCTAACTATGGTTATGTCCTACAGTCGATATGGCTCTGATACCATCTCTTGTCGGGACCCGGTATGCAACCCTGAGACCCTCTGTGTATTATGAGCTAGTCTCGGATCAGTTGCTAACTCACACAGTGACATCATCGATGTTATCATATCCATACAACAAAGAAGCTAATAAAGCAGACAAAGTAATATTATTTAGTAGCAAAAGGACCTTATAGTCAATTCTTACAGAGGTTGCCACGCAGAGCTTAACAACAAAATGATAAACTTGCAGTGGAAACCAAAATATCTCACGGAGGCCATTAGACATGCCCACAGACAATCGAGTGGAGGACGCATAGTCTTCAAAGTAATGTTCTTCGTAGGACTCTGTATTCCCTGGTTCTTCTGTGGGGACTAATTAACAAATGACGTATAGTCGTGAGTACATAAAGTACTCAGCAAGTCGTAGGAAAATATATGCAAATAGTATTCCTAGAAGGCTAGAACAAGGATAGCTTTATGTTTAATTTGCAGAAAACAGTATTGACATTAAATACAATAAGTAGATGGTAAAGCCTAAATTCAAATGATTAATATATAAGTAATCAAGTTCACTGCCCAACGATCAACCAGATCCAGATCGTTTCCCAACTAAACTATTCCAGTATTTTTATAAAAATCTTCCCCCGTGTGAAATAACCAGACATTTTCCATAACTGGGGATATGGCTATTCGAATAGTTTTTAACACTCTACATATGTTGTACAACTTGACCCACAAAAGGTAATCATCGAATTACAGAAAATACAATAAATTAAAAGGTCTTTTAGAAAATAGTAAATAAACTCCAAAAATTCTAGAAAAATACAAAAAATTCCTTGAATTATTTGGAGCTTAATAAAATTATTTACAACTTTAATTTGTCTTTTAATTTTGCAAATAAATTATTTTTAATTTTTGGGAAAAGGAAAACCCCTTTGAAATTATAGAAAATCCAAGAAAAAACTTAAAATAATATTTTTGACTTTCAATACCAATAACCTAGTTAAACCAAGTTTTAATTAATTTAAGTTTGATTAATTCATATTAAATTATTTTTATTTTCTAAAATTCTGAGTTAAGCTTTAGGAATAAAATCAAATGGTTATTTTTATTTTTGAAAATTTTCAAAAAGCCCTAAAAATTGGGTTGGTACACCCACCCATCTGGTGGTGTCCTCCACCTTGTGCCCGCGTGTGCTCCAGTGCACCAGAGCACCCTCGCCTACTCCGCCGCTCGCCCGTTGGTTCCTCTCACCGCGCACAGTTTTGCGCCTAGCTACCCTATCACCTCCGCCAACTTTCACCCATGCCATCTACCTATTTAATGGCGACTAACTCCCACGCTGACGGAGAGACCCAGAGTAGCCTGCAAGATTCTCGCACTGCTACCGGCGTCTTGCCGTTTTTCTCGCGTATTTGTCCTAGCTATTTACGCACTAGCGCGCACTAAATTTCAGCTCGCTCACGTTCCATTTCGCGTTGACCCGAGCTTCATAGCTCCTTGGTTTCGTGGGAACGTACGTGTCGTTCTTGACATTGGTGAGCCTGCCTCTGCACCATTCCTGCTCTGGTGAGCTTCCTCACCCACAATGCCCGCATCATCTTGATCCTCATGCAGCACTCATTTCTCTCCTTTTCTTAATGCAGCCCTGGGAGACCGTAGCTCAAGCTCACCAGTGTGTTTTCGTCGCTCTAGTGAGTCTGAGCCCAACCTATCACATCATAAAGTGTTATACACTCCACTGATGATAACATCTTACTCAATGCAGACCATCTCGCCCTAAATTCGAGCTTTACCCTCATCTTTCTCTCTGATGGCCTGATGGCCGTCACTGCCATTTTTATTCTCCTTCAAAGCTCGATGAGTCTCGGATCAATTCCTTGTGCCTACACCATCTATAACAAATGAGTGACCTAACGCAACACTCCTTGTAGCTACTCCGTCACTGTGGTGAGCTGCCATCGTGAACCTCCTCTGCGCCGCTACTGCTTGTCATCGACAAGCCGCCTCAGCCATTCCCTGACCTCATTTTCTTCACCCTCGTGGTCGTGGTGAGTCATTGATTGTTATGTGCGCATCAGTTCACCAAGGGCAATCATCTAGGATACTTTCCCTCTTAGCCACCCATGGCTCTGTGGCAGTTGCATGCCGCCGCCTCGCCTCTGATGACCCTAGGTCCTCACGCCCAGACCATAAGTAAGGCTGTCACTGCGTGAGAGATGTGCTGCCATGATTGTCTGTGCTGGTGCGGCTACTGACCAAGAAGATCAGGAAAGGGAGGAAGGAAAGAAGGAGAAGAATAAATGGTAGAAAAAGAGGAGGTTTTTCGCGGGTTCTCGTGATCCGTCTTTTTCATCAAGGGTAAACCCTGTTAATCCCTTGGATTTGCCTTGGATTAGTCGCTGTTAAGTTTGTAGATCATTTTGATTAGGGAAAAGTTAATTTTCAGCATGCCCTATTTCGCCAAGGTTAGACGCAGAACATGCGGAGGTGATTTGGGGTATTTACGATTGGATTAAGAGGTTATTCTAATTAGATAAATGTTAGATAATCTCATTAGTATTCCAGGGATGTCTGGATCATTATAATCGGAGTAGCGAAAAAAAGATACGACCTCGGGAAGGTCACTGTCCAGAATTTAGACGTAGCTGGTAGATGTCATCAAGATGGTGTTAGAATTGGGCCCTCATTCGTTAATGAAATTTCAAAGTATGCATGGTTTAGTCCCATATTGTCTAGTCAAGTGGTGGAAGAGCAATTTATATGGTAAAGTTCTTGCCACCCATTGAAACATGTCATGTGACACAGGGTGCCACAAGGGGGAATATTGCTAATGTCACACACACGCATGTACGCACGCGTGTGTGTATATTTGCTCGACAATCGTGGGACCTGTGACTTGCAGTGAACATGTCATGAACCTAGTCCACCTTTCTTTTGCTAACCGTGCATTTCTCTCTCTCCTCTTAAAGTTGTCGAAACACTATGGTCGAAATAAAGTGGTCAAAACATAGTAGTCGAAAAACACTAGTCGGATCTATAGACCAGTGTGGTCGAAAAACTGTGTTTGAAATAAAGTGGTCAAAAATAGTAGTAAAAAATAGTGTCAGATCCATAGACCAGGGTGGTCGAAATACACTGGTCGAAGCTGTAGACTAGTGGTCGAAGCTGTGGAACAGTGGTTGAAACTGTAGACCAGTGTGTAATTAGGATCCTATAAATATTATTTAATTACCATTAATTGGTTTTGAATTAGCAGTTATGAGTGGTTTAATTTGTGCTTTATTATGTAATTACTATAGAGTAATCACTACTACAGAAAAGGTCTTCACAGACGGTTCAAAAACGTCATCACAGACGGTTTCATGAGCCGTTTGAGTTTATGGGTCAATAATGACATGAGGTCATCATAGACGGTTTTAAACCGTTTGTGAAAAAAGCTATCACAGATGGTTCTAAACAGAACTGTCTGTGATATTTTTTCTTTTGCAAAAAAATTGAATTTTGAGCCTAACCAATCAATTGCTAGATAATAGTTTCCACATGCAACCTCTAGCAAGACAACTAAAATCCAATTAAAATTGTGATGACAAACACATTGCACGAGAGATGCATCTAAAAAAAGGAAAACCAAAAGGTTGTTGGGTTACGGGAAGGATACGATAGCACAAACAAAATTTTTTAACACGCAACCAAGGAATCACCGCTAGTAATAGATCACGAGATTACCGCTAGACGCGCCGACTCGTAGCGGAAGTAGAGTCGCCGTAGCGAGTTGATGCAGTCGTAGTCGTACTCACGACGCGTCTCCTCCTTCGAGTGGTCGTACTCGCCGCGCGCCTGCTCCTCCGAGTGGTCGTACTCACCACACGACTCCTCCTCTGACTCCGGTGATCGTCACAAGTCACGGATCGTCCTAGTGCTGATGCTTCGCAACAACACCTCCGAGGTATCCACACGTACGGGGAAGGATCACCACGCGCTGGAGTTCTAGCACCGGTAACGTGGTTAAGAAGGCGTGGCTATTAAGGTTTCAGGAGTTCTTCCAAAGATCATCCTCCGTGCCACCCCATGCCACCGTCCCTCTTTATATAGGCATCCATGATGGGTCTCGATCTTGAGGCCCATTAGGAATTCGAGGGCTATACGAATTCGGATCACCATCTAGAAAAAAGATCCTAGCCCTTTAAGTGTGCGACCCTATAGGTTTATGTGTAATCGGTTATGACTTGGAAACTCTTTTCCGAACACCAGTCGTTAGCTGCACCTAGCAGCACATAACGATTCCCGAACACACATAGAATAACATACGAACCTTGATGTAATATGATCTATGACCAGGTCCTCATCACTTGCGATCAAATCATATCTCCATAAGACCAGATCGTATTTGGTCCCGACCAGTTTGTAACTCCTTACGACCAGGTCCTTACCATTCTGTTATTACGTTCGATCAATCTGCGACCAGATCGTATCTCCATATGACCAGTCCATAACTGATCGAACTAAGCGACCTACTTATGCATTCTCCCTTGCCTCATGATGTCTGGTTGAACTCTGTTAGATGTTGTGTCATCCATGGACTGTTCAATACTTTCTCGATCGAGTGTTGGATAACTTCATGTGGTCGACACTTCGACCACTAGTGGTATGGCCATACACTTTCTTTATCCGATCACCACAAGGGGCCCAGAGACATCTCTCCTATTATGTTAGGAGGGGCAAATCCCATCTCGACCAGTCATATCCCTCTGCATGTTTCATAGCATACCCGAAAACCCACCTTTATAACTACCTAGTTACGAGTAGCGTTTGGCAACCCCTAAGAGTGCCATTACACATGTAGGGAACCATGCTGATATCAGGTCTAAGGATTATACATCATCATTACTTGAGACCAACTAATGACACATAGATTCATAACAATCTCAATAGTATCTCAATGATGGGTCTATCCAACCCCATGTTCTCTAACATGTGCTCACATTATTGATTCGATATCCCCATATCCATGACCGGTGAAACATGGTCATCAATAAATATATGTGCTGATCGTAGAGTCACTGGTGTTCCGACCAGAGATACATTTAGAATGACATCATATAAGTTAAAGAGTTTCACCAACAAGTCACATACTTATTGATCTATAACTGATGATCCATTCAAGGAACACGATAACCTATTATCAAAATTGTGAACATAACGAAATATCATCATCTCTATGATTGCCTCTAGGGACAAAGGCACAACTTGGTCCAAGAGCAAGAGAAAGCAATGGAAATGACCAAGTTGGCTTCATATTAGTATAGGCAAGCGAGATAAGGCAAAAGAAAGCGAGAAAGCTTCAATTTCCAAAGAAGAGTAAAAAATCCCACTTAAGGTCTATATGAAAGAACAATTGTTCAATTTGACCTTTAATCATTGTGAGGTTCCAAGAATTGCAATTCAAGTTCATAAATGGTAATAAGATCATAAGAATGCAAAATAAAAGCTCCCCCTCACTTTGATCATCATTTTTCCAGAAAATTTTATTTTCTCCATTTTCTCCAAATAGCTCCCCCTTTAACATTTTTGCTACTTCTTCTCACCCTTTGACAATGGAGTCATCAAGGAATCACACCTTCCTCTCACCCAGAGATAAAAAATGCAGAAATGAGGAAGAAGCGTAAGAAAGAGCATGCATGAAATGCAATGGAGTGGCTTCATTTTTTTAAGTTTTGCATATTTTAGTACAAGAAGCTTTAAAGATTACCCAAAAGAACAAGCTAGTATTTCTACAATTACACAATACATATTAAGCCTGAAAGCGCTAGCAAGATCATGTTAAGACATATATATCAAAGCTAAGCTAGAAGGCTCAAAGTAAAAGCAATGAATTGTAACAAATTAAGCAAATCTTCAAAACTAGCAAGTTCATCAACAGAGATCCTAAAGTGATAATGGCCATGTCACAATGTCAATGAGAGATCAAGAAGCTAACAATGACCATCCTAGAGACAAACAGTCTGAAATTGAATCATTTTACTCAAAGGACTTCAATCACCCATATTTTTTTAACAACAGTTTTTCATTTGCAATGAATATTGATGTTGATTAAAGGTCTATCTAAGTGAAGAAGATCCTGGACTAGGAGCCATCCACAAACTCTTACTAAGCTTCAACCAAGGCAATTAACGACCTATCTTAGTGAAGAAGATCATGGACTAGGAGCCATCCACAATCTCTTCCTAAGCTTCAACCAGGGCGACAAATCTTGAGGTTCATGTCTTTGACAAGTTCATGTCTTTGACAAGTGAGAATAGTTTGGCATAGATTTTGAAATTTGATTTGTCATTTAGCATAAGAGCAGTTTTAGATTCGCAAGGGAACAAAAAGCTCAAGAGATGTTCAATCCTAGATTGAAGAGCTAACAAAGCAATTTTGATAGAGCCAATATCACAAGAGGATCACTAATTGTGTAACTTATATAAAAGATCCACAAATTACAATTTTTTACTTCAAGTTGTCTTAAAGTTCTAGCACATTTAGGAAAGACTTACTATACATGTGAAAGCATGATAATTCTAGCAAGTTAAGGAACTAGACATTATATGGAGTAAAATTGAAATACTAAAGCTCAAGAGGGTAATAAGCAAAGCTTCATCAATTTAAAAGAAAAGCAGTAAGGCTTATATTACAATGCATCTTTTTGTGATTTTCATATGAATGCAATATAAAACAATGAGATACAAGAAAAACCTAAAAGCCTAAAAAGATCAAAAAGATCAACAACTTCAGAAAAGAACAAGGAAAGATCAGATGAACAAGGAAAGTTCAGAAAAGAACCAACTACCCCTCAAGGTGGCAAACCTAGTTGGGTCTAAAGGCTTGGTGAGGATATCAGCTAACTGAGCCTTGAACTCCACAAAATGTAGCACAATATCACCCTTCTCTACATGATCTCTAAGGAAGTGATAGCGAATGTCTATGTGCTTGGTCCTAGAGTGTTGCGCAGAGTTTTTAGCAATATTAATGACAGAAGTGTTATCACAGAGAAGAGGAACACTAGCAAAAGATAACTCATAGTCCTTAAGAGTGGACACCATCCATAAAATCTGACTACAACAACTAGCAGCAGCTACATACTCAGCTTCTGCAGTGGATTGTGCAACATAAGACTACTTCCTAGAAGACCAAGAGACAAGATAAGTGTCTAAGAAGTGACAAGTGCATGAGGTACTCTTTCTATCTAACCGACAGCCCACAAAATCAGAATAAAAACCCCCCGAATGGACAAGGAAGAAGAGCAGAAATACCAAATGCCATACTTGAGGGTAGGGTGAAGGTACCTGAAGATGTGCTTGACAGCTTGGCAATGTGAAGTCCTCGGAGACGCCTGAAACCTCGCACAGAGGCAGACTGCGAAGTGGATGTCCGGTCTTAAGGCCGTCAGATACAGAAGGGAGCTGATCATGCTGCGGTACTCGCATTGATCCACAGCTTCTCCTTCCTCATCTGGATCCAAAACAGTCGAAGTCGCCATGGGAGTGGCGATCGGTTTGCAGTCACCCATCTTGAAGCGCTTGAGCAGATCCTTTGTCTACTTCATCTGATGGATGAAGATCCCTTCCTTTCATTACTTGATTTGAAGCCCAAGAAACTAGTTGAGCTCTCCCTCTCCCATCATACTCATCTCAAATTCCCTAGATAATATCACCAAAGATAATATCATCTACATAAATCTGAACAAGTAGGAAGTCATTGCCATGCCTAAGAATGAATAAAATCTTATCCACCTTACACATCTCAAAATTATTTTTAAGTAGGATGGTCTTAAGTCTATCATACGAGACTCTAGGGGCTTGCTTAAGACCATATAAGGCTTTGGATAGCTTGAAAACATGATGTGGATTCTTGGGATTCTCAAAGCCCGGGGGTTGCCTAACATACACTTCCTCCTCTATGTAACCATTTAGAAAAGCATTCTTGACATCCATCTGATGCAGTCTAAAACCCTTAGATGCAGCAAAAGCAAACATAATGCAAATGACTTCTAATATAGCAACAGGAGCAAATGTTTTATCAAAGTCTAACCCCTCTACTTGGCTGAAACCCTGAGCTACCAATCTAGCCTTGTTTCTAACCACAAAACCATCCTCACTTTGTTTATTTTTGAACACCCAACGGGTTCCTATCACATTATGACCACTAGGTGGTTCTACTAGGTTCCAGACCTTGTTCCTCTCAAAATTCTCTAACTCCTCATGCATGGCATTAACCCAACTCGAGTCAGACAATGCATGTGATATATCGCGGAGTTCAAAAGAGGCAACAAAAGCAGAATGGGAGTAGAGACTCGGATCATGATACTTGGAGCGAGTGACTCGCTCATGAATCTAACCAATGATCTGATCCGGAGGGTGACTCTTCTGAATGTGAAGTGGAGCGCCCGGGGGTGATAGCGTTTCTTCGACCTCCACAAGTACTTCTGATGATGAAGATGCAACAAGAGCCTCAAATGAAGGTTAAGTAGTCGCAGCCAGTTCTCGTGCTGGAATAGGAGTCTCAGCAGCAGCAGGTAGAGGACAAGTATCAGCTTCGTCCCCATCTTCCTCCACAAAAATACTCTCTGTCACCTGTGAATCACCGGAAATATCGGATCTAGCTCCAGAGCTAGTCTCATCAAAAGTGACATTGCATGTCTCTTGAACAATGTTAGTTTCAACATTAAAAACCCAAAAAGTCCTTGATTCAAATTTATCTAGGTTTCCTGTCTTCAGAATGAAACACTTGGCTCCAAAAACTAAAAATGAGAAACAGGGGGGTTTTCTACCAAACGAAGCTCATATGGAGTCTTGCCCAAAGAAGGTCTCAAGAAAAAACGATTTGCAATATGGCAAGCTGTAGCAGTAGCTTTGACCCAAAACCTCCTCGGTGTGCCATACTCATCTAGCATCGTCCTAGCCATCTCGACTAAGGGTCTGTTCTTTCTTTCCACCACACCATTTTGTTGAGGGACGTGTGGAGAAGAGAACTGATGCTCAACACCACGCTCAGCACAAAAAGTGGAAACGAGCCATTCTTGAACTCCGTGCCATTGTCACCACGGATCGCTCTCAAGGCACCAGGAAGTTCAGAAGCCAAACGAAGAACTAGATCATGATAATGACCAAAAGCTTCATCCTTCGAAGCAAGAAAGAACACCCAAGTGTGTCTCAAAAAATCATCGACTGTGACAAGGATATACCATCTACCACCGACTGACCGAACACTACCAGGACCAACAGTATCCATATGAAGCAACAGTCCCGGTCCGTCAGTCATGACCATAGTCACTGATGGGTGTAAGGCGGCAACTTGCATGCCATGCCTACAGGGCGCACATACAACATCCTTGACAGCTTTGAGTTTGGACAAACCTCTCATGAGATCAAGGTTATTAACTCGCGTCAGATGATCAAAACCAATGTGCCCCAACCGTCGGTGCCAAAGCCATAAATCAGAGGAAGATGCAAGCAAACACTTGAGAGATCCAGCAAGAGATTAAGAGAAACCATATCCAAAGATTCTACCAACTCTAGAAATCCCAAAAACGAGCTCACCAGCAGAATCAAGCACACGACATGTATTTTTCTTAAATATAGTCTCATAGCCATCATCAAGAAACTGTGAGACAGAAAGCAGGTTGTACCTTAGCTTGTCCACAAGAGCAACGTCCTTTAGGATGAATTTGTCGTTCACCCTGATCGATCTCGTCCCTTCAATCCACCCTTGTGTATCATCTCGAAAGGTGATGAAGTCATCACTCGTCGCCCGCGTGAAGGAGGTGAACTATTTTGAATCTCCGGTCGTGTGGCTTGAACACCAGGAGTCAACGAACCACGTGTTCTTCCCCCTTCTGCGGCGATCCTGAAAATCAAGGCATAGAAGAAAGATGTGTCTCAATACTGGGGTTAGTTAAACACGACTTGGGAACCCAGTACTGAGACACTCGTCTGCGAGTAGTATACAAAGCAGAAGTGCTATCCTTGATTCTATTTGAAGTTCTATTATGAGCAATGGTCACACGGACATGGGATGCATTCTGTCTAGGAACATGATAATGATGAGTATGGGAAACAAATTCTAGACCAGGTTTATTCTTTTCAAAATGACCATGTCTCATGACGGCTCTAGGTCGATGATATGAATTTCTAGCAAACTTTTTACTATCATTTTTCAACCTACGCCAACAGAACTCAACCAAATGCCCATCCTTCTTGCAATAGGTGCAATGTTACTTGGTACCACTGGGAGAATCACCCTTTGACTTAACAGATGGTTGGGTAAAACCTGCAGATTTAAAAATTATTTTTGCAGGTTGGGTTTTGAATTTAACTAAGCCATTTTCGAAGACTTGAATGACATTTGACTCGGACTTATCATGAGCAGAGTTGTATCCTTAACCTTGCTTCTTGTAAGGAGTTTTAGACTTGTCCAGAATCATATTTAACTGTTTCTTACCTTTAGAGAATTTTTCTAATGTGTCGTTGAGGTAAGCATTTTCTTTTTCAAGATTAAGATATGATTCACAAGTTTTATGTCCGACCATGGCCTGGCGCTTGGTCGGACCGCTTGGCAATCGGTCCGGCCGGTTGGGTCTAGCGGTTAGACCGCGCCGTCTTTGTGAGTTTGCAATCTTAGTTGATTTTGTTATTTTGTTTATGGGATTTAATTGGATTCAATACTAGTCTTCCATTTGTCTTGGTATATTGATCTTCATAGCTTCATCATAGCTATTGGGTGAAATTATGTTGAATTCATTATTTGGGAAAAAGTGGCGTGCCCCTATTCACCCCCTCTAGTAGCCTTTTCGGTCCAACAAGTGGTATCGAGCCGGTTAGTTCAATTTTGATCTTAACAGGTCCTTTGAACTTTAGTGATGGATAAGTTTTCTACTAAACCGTATATCTTCGATGGGCACGACTATGCCTATTGGAAGAATCGTATGCGTCTTTCTTGAGAGCGAGGGACAAGCTATTTGGGATGTTGTTAGAGCCCTTGTTATTCTGAAATTGCTACACTGTACGCAATTCTTTTGGCTAACAACAATAAGGCTAAGAATCTTTTATATGGTGCACTTGGTAGACAAGAATATGATAGAATTTGCAATCTTTCAGCTGCGCATGAAATTTGGAACACTCTCGAAACATATCATGAGGTTTGTCCCAAATCAAAAGGTCGTAAGCAGTTTACAAGCGTGAATACAATAAATTGAGATCGTCTGGAGAGAGCATCGATGACATTTTCGATCGCTTTAATAAAGTAATTAATCAAATGAAAATTGTTGATATTGAATATTCTCAATCAAAATGCCACCCATCTCTTGGTGCAATCAACACCAAGGAGTGGGAGATGAAGGCTCTTGCTATAGAGGAAAATATTGATCTTTCAAGTCTTACTTTAGAATTGCTTTATAGTAAACTCAAGACTCATGAAATTAAAAGAGTTGATCATCCCAAGAAAGATAATTTAGCTTTGGTAGCAGATCCTCTCAAAATGCTTTTGATGACTCTTTTGAATGTTCTTACGGATTTTCATTTGCTTGTTTATCTGCTATTCATGAAGAGGAGCTTGAAAGTATTCTGAAGCAGAGTTAGCTCTTCTAGCTAAAAAATTCACACGGGCCTACAATAATGTGAGAAACAAAAAGAGGTGGTCGGTGACATGCTATGAATGTGGTGAGCTCAATCATATCAGACAAATTGCCCCAAAATGAAAGGTAAGAGCAATCATAAGGAAGGAAAGCCGACTTGGAAGAAGCCTCCTTTCAACAAATCAAGGTATGAGGCTAATAAGCTTGTGAAGGCTGCTCACCGGGTCCTTGCAGCTTTTGAGGATCAATCCTTGAGTGATGTGGATCTAGGGAGTGAGAGGACAAGGAGGAGGAGATCCTCAAGGCAAAAAGGGAAGGCCAAAGACTTCAGCGGCATGTGCTTCATGGGCGACACGGACGACATTGATGATAATGAGGTATCTTTTTCTTATGATGAGCTTTACGCTAAATATGATTCTATAGTTGAGCAATTGCTTAGTCAAGATGAAGCACTAGAATTTGTCATGACAAAAATAAGAAATTAGAGTAAAAAATTATGGCTGAAAGTAGAGCTTAAAAATGCTAAGACTCTTGAACACGATGAATGTTTATCTTGTCATGCTATGCATTGAAATTACCAAGTTACAATCGACTCATAATATTTACGTACAACAACTTGAGAATGCTAGATCTGAACTAAATGAAATTAAAAGTGCCTTGTGAAAAAATTTAGAATCTAGTAAATTGATTGCTTTTGATGTATTTGATTCTAGCCCTTGCACTTCATGTTTAGAAAAGAGCGTGAAATCAAAGATATCTTAGAAATGCTAGAGTCAAATATGCTAAGCTTAAGGACGATATTGAAAATACTACTTGTGCTTCATGTTCCACTCTTACGCTTGAAATTGCTTTGTATAAGGAGAAATCTATGAATAATACTTGTGATGCTTTTGTTAACTTGAGAAAGAAAATGCTTACCTTCATGATACATTAGAAATTTTCTAAAGGTAAGAAACAATTAAACATGATTCTTGACAAGTCTAAAACTCCTTATAAGAAGTAAGGTTTAGGATTCAATTCTTTTCAAGACAATTCAAACCCAAAAGTCATTCAAGTCTTGGAAAAGGTTTAATTGAATTCAAAACCCAACTGCAAAAACATCTTTTAAATCTGCGGTTTGCCCAACCTTGTATTAATTCAAATGGTGCTTCTTCTAGTGGAACCAAGTATCATTGCACTTATTGCAAGAAAAGTGGGCATTTGATTGAATTTTGTTGGCGTAGGTTGAAAAATGATAGGAAAAATTTTGATAGAATTTCATTCATGCAACCTAGAGCTTCTATGAGACATGGTAACAACTGAAAGAATAAACACGGATTAGGATTTTCTCTCATGCAAATCATTATGCTTCTAAATATCCTAATTCTAATGTTTATCGGTGGTGATCTGACATTGGTGGTCACCGGATCGACCGTTTTAGTCGCCCGATCGACCGCCTGACACAACTCGATCGAACCGCCCATGGACGATTTAAGTCTCATGTTAATTTAAACATTGCTCATAACGAATGTTAGATGAAATCAAGGATAGTACTTACGGTTTGTATACTCCTTGCAGACGTGTGTCTCGATCTTTGGATTCCTAAATCTTGTTTATCTAACTTGATGTTGAGACACATCGTTCTTTTGTTCCTTGATTTTCGGGACTACCGTGGAAGGGAAGAACACGTGGTTTGTCGACTCGGTGTTCACGCCACATGACCGGAAACTCAAAATGGTTCACCTCTTTCACGCAGACAGCGGTGATGACTTCATCACCTTTGGAGATGATACACAAGGGCGAATTGAAGGAACATGATCAATTAGGGTGAACAACAAATTCATTCTAAAGGATGTCGCTCTTGTAGACAAGCTTAGGTATAATCTCCTTTACATTTCTCGGCTTCTTGATGATGGTTATGAGGTGTTTTTAAGAAAAATGCTTGTCGTGTGCTTGATTCTCTTGGTGAGCTTGTGTTTGGAATCTCTAGAGTTGGTAGAATTTTTGGGTGATTTTGAGAATCTCTTCTGGATCTCTTAAATGTTTGCTTACATCTTCTTCGATTTACGGCTTTGGCACGATGTTTGGGGCACATTGGTTTTGATCATCGACACGAGTTAGCAACCTTGATCTCATGAGAGGTTTGCCTAAACTCAAAGTCATCAAGGATCTTTGTATGTGCGCCATGAGGCATGGCAAACAAGTTGCCACCTCACACCCTTACGTGACTATGGTTATGGTGCCGGACGGGGACGGTTGCTTCATATGGATCTTGTTGGTCTGCTAGAGTCCGTCGATCGGTGGAAAATGGTATATTCTTGTCATAGTCGATGATCTTTCTAGATATACTTGGGTGTTCTTTCTTACTTCAAAAGATGAAGCTTTTGGTTATTTTCATGACCTTGTTCTTCGTTTGGCTTGAGCTTCTGGTGCTTTGAGGCGATTCGCGATGATAATGGTACGGAGTTCAAAATATTTCTTTTGCTTCTTTTTGTCTTGAGCATGGTATTGAGCATCAGTTCTCCTCTCCACGTCCCTCAACAAAATGGCGTGGTGGAAAGGAAGAATATGACCTTAGTCGAAATGGCTAGGGCGATGCTAGGCGAGTATAACACACCGAGGAGATTTTGGGCGAAGCTATTGCTCTCTTGCCATATTACAAATCGTGTCTTTTGAGACCTTCTTTAGGCAAAACTCCTTATGAGCTTCGTTTTGGTAGAAAACCCTCTGTTTCGCATTTTGAGTTTTGGATCAAAATGTTTTATTCTTAAGACATGCAACTTAGATAAATTTGAATCAAAAACTTTTGATGGGTTATTTACGGTTTATCCTGCTCATTCGAGGGTTTTCGGGTTTTAATCTGAGACTAACATTATTAGGAGACTTGTAATGTCACTTTTGATGAGACTAGCCACGGAGCTAGATCTATTACTCTGAGATGATTTACTGGTGAGAGAGCATTTTGTGGAGGAAGATGAGGGCGAAGCTAATATCATTCCTTCATCTGCTGCACTCTTGGCGCCCATCTTGATACAAGAACACCTTTCGTCTACTTCACCTTGATTGAGGCTCTGCGCATCTTCATCATCAACGATACTGCGGAGGTCGAAGAAAGCGGTATCTCACCCGGCGCTCCACTTGCATTCAGATACATCATCCTCGGAGCAGATAATAGGTAATCTACATGGCGAGTCACTCGCTCCGGTATAATGATCCAAATCTCTACTCTCATTCGGCTTTTGTTGCTTCTTTTGAACCCGATATATCACATGCTTTATCGATTCTAGGTGGGTAAATGCCATGCATGAGGAGTTAGAAAATTTTGAAAGAAACAAAGTTTGGAACCTAGTAGAACCCCTAGTGGTCATAATGTTATAGGAACCCGTTGGGTGTTTAAGAATAAACAAGGTGAGGATGGTTCTATGGTTAGAAACAAGGCAGATTAGTAGCTCGGGGTTTGACCAAGTTGAGGTTAGATTTTGATGAGACATTTGCTCATGTTGCTAGACTAGAAGCCATTAGCATTACCTTGCATTTGCTTTGCATCAAAGGTTTTAAATTATATCGGATGGATGTTAAAAGTGCCTTTTAAATGGTTTCATAGATGAGGAAGTGTATGTTAAGCAACCCCACGGTTTGAGGATCCTAAA
The DNA here is from genome assembly GCA_036346395.1 of Hsuehochloa calcarea. Classification (NCBI taxonomy): domain Eukaryota; kingdom Viridiplantae; phylum Streptophyta; class Magnoliopsida; order Poales; family Poaceae; genus Hsuehochloa; species Hsuehochloa calcarea. The sequence continues at coordinate 44,926,647 of CM070609.1, read as the reverse complement.
TATCAAATCGTGTTTTCAAGCTATCTAAAGCATTGTATGGTCTTAAACAAGCCCCTAGAGCACAGTATGATAGACTTAAGACCTTCTTGCTTAAAAATAATTTTGAAATGGGTAAAGTGGATAAAACTCTATTCATTCTTAGGCGTGACAATGACTTCACCTTGCTCAAATTTATGTGGATGATATTATCTTTGGTGGTTCCTCTAATGCTCTTGTTTCGACTTTTACGACACTATGTCCAGGGAATTTGAGATGAGTATGATGGGAGAGCTTAATTACTTTTGGGACTTCAAATCAAGCAATGCAAGGAAGGAACTTTCATCCATCAGACGAAGTACACTAAAGATCTACTAAGCGCTTCAACATGGGTGGCTGCAAGCCAATTTCCACTCCCATGGCAACCTCATTGTTTGGATCCAGATGAGGAAGGAGAAGTCGTGGATCAACGCGAGTACCGCATGACATGATCGGCTCCTACATGTTGTGGCCTCGAGGCGGACATTCACTTCACGGTATGCCTTTGTGCAAGATTTGAGCGTCTCAAGAACTTCCCATCGCCAAGCCGTTAAGCGCATATTCGGTGTTTACACTCTACCCTCTTATATGACATTTGGTATTCCTGCTCTTGACTTTGTCCATTAGAGGTTTTGATTCGATTTTCTTTGGTGTCGGTTAGATAGGAAGAGTACCTCGAGCACTGTCACTTCCTAGGCACTTCTCTTGTATCTTGGTCCTCTAGAAGGCGGTCTTACATTGCACAATCCACTTCTTTGAGCGGAGTATGTAGGCTTTGCTGATTCTTTGTGCTTGATTTTGTGGATGAGCGTCCACTTTGAAAGATTATGGGTTAAACTTTGCTAGTGTTCCTCTTTTACGTGATAACATACGCTATTAATATTGCTAAAAACCGATGCAACATTCTAGGACTAAGCACATAGACATTCGCTTTCACTTCCTTAAAGATCATGTTGAAAAAGGTGATATTGTGATGCACTTGAGAGTCAGAAGCTCAATTGGCGGATATTCTTACCAAGCCTTTAGATCAAACCGGTTTTCCTCCTTAAGAAGCGAGTTAGGGTAATTTATCCTTATGGGTTGGTTTGAGGGGAGTTTGATCTTTTCTTATCTTTCCTTATTCTTTTGATCTTTTATTGTTCTTTTTGAACTTAGTGATCTTTTGAACTTTTTAGGTTTTAGGCTTTTAATTGCATATCATTGTGTCATATTGCATTCATATGAAAACTCCAACAAGTGGTTACAACAAATGGTATGAAAAATCCAAAAGATGCATTGTAATATAAGATTTTACCTTATTTTAAAATTGATGAAGCTTTGCCTATTACCCTTTAGAGCTTTTGTATTTCAATTCTTGCTCAATGTCATGTCTAGTTCTTTGACTTGCTAGAATTATCATGCTTTTACATGTGTAGCTAAGTCTTTGCTATATGAGCTAGAACCTTTTAAACAACTCAAACTAAGAAATTGCAATTTGTGGATGTTTTAGCGAGTTGCGCAATTAGTGCTCCTCTTGTGACATTGGCCTGTCGAGAATTGCTTTGTTAGCTCTTTGATCTAAAATTGACCATTACTTGTTTGAAAAATTATTTTTGAGTTACATTCTTATTGTCTTATTGAATATTACGAACTTGAATTGCATTCTTTTATACTCACAATGATCATAGGTCAATTGAACAATTGTTCTTTCATATGGACCTTATGTTGGGTTTTGAATTTAACTAAGCCATTTTGCCTTTGTGCAAGCTGAGTAAACTTCGTTTTCAAATCTCTTACTTACATTTTACAGGTAAGACTTGAATGACATTTGACTCAGACTTATCATGAGCAGAGTTGTATCCTTAACCTTGCTTCTTGTAAGGAGTTTTAGACTTGTCCAGAATCATATTTAACTGTTTCTTACCTTTAGAGAATTTTTCTAATGTGTCGTTGAGGTAAGCATTTTCTTTTTCAAGATTAAGATATGATTCACAAGTTTTATTCTGAATAGCCCTAGTATGCCTACTCTTATGGAAAGCTACTTGAAGTTTAAGAGCTTCACATGAAGCACATGTAGCAGAATCAATTCTATCCTTAAGCTTAGCATACCTAGCTCTAACTACATCAACTATGTCTTTTACTTCATGTTCACGTTCAATGCAGAAAGAGCAAAGGCTAGAATCAACATTTCCAGAAGCAACCAAATTGCTAGATTCTAAGTATTTTTCACAAGGAGCAGATTTAACTTCAATTAGCTCAGTTCTAGCATTTTCAAGTTCAGAATGTAACACATGGCAGGATGAACATTCATCATCGTCAAGACTCTTAGCGTTCACAAGTTCTAATTTCAGATTATCAATTTGTGACTCTAAATCCTTATTCTAGCTATGGTAAACTCTAAAGTTTCATCTTGACTAATCAGTTGCTCATACATGTTATCACATCTAGCAAATAGAATATCATAGGATGGAGGTACCTCATTGATGTCATCGGCGTCGATGGAGTCGGCCATGAAGCACATGCCGGTGAAGCCCTTGGCCTTTCCTTTCTTCTTGTCTTGAGGGATCTCCTCCTCCTTATCCTCTTCGCTCCCGGAGTCAACATCGCTCATGGAAGCAGAACTTGTAGCACTAGACATAGCTATTGTTGAGGCTAAATGGCTTAGAGAGCTTCTGTTGGACTTGCTACTGGTTGATAAACCAATACTAACAATCCTAATGTATTGTGATAACCAAACAAGATTGGTTAAGGTTACAAGTACTAAGGATAACATGAAGTTCTCAAGACATGTGAAGCGTAGGCATAAATCTGTCAGAAAGCTGAGGAACTCTAGAGTGATTACTATGAATTATATTTACACTGAAAAAAATATGGCAGACCCTTTCACAAAGGGGCTAGTACAAAGAGCGATTTCCGTTGTGTCTATGGACATGGGAATGAGGCCCATTGGAGTTACAACTCAACAGTAACACATACCTTCTTGATCGGAGATCCTGTGACTTAGGTAATGGGAAAACAAGTTGAAGTTGTAACAAAAGATTACAATTAATAATATATGTATTTGTGCCCTAATAGACAAAATACTCTCAACTGTATGGAAGGGTAGCTTAAAGGCTTAATGTATACTAGTGTCTAATGAGAGAAAAATGTATTAGTCTATAGGATAACTAAAATGAATACACCTACTTGAGCTTAACTGTCATGTCACAATTTATGAGAATAGAGCATTGTCTAGAAAGGTCACGAGAAGATAAAGGAGCATGACCAAATAATACTCTGTTTAGGCGTTTTTCTTTGACAATCTAATATCATTGACATTGCAAGTAAAATCTAATCACAAAAAGCTATGAATTTAAGACACAGTCCATTCATCTGTTATGAGAAGATGAATATTTTTATTCTAGATGCAAGTTCAACCCGTACAAGACTTACACTGAAAGAGTGGTATATTAACAGCACTTCAGCATAATAATCCTTATCATCGTTTTTGCTACTTGCCTTGGAATTAGTGGAGGATGGTTAGAATTGGGCCTATAAGTGTAAAGGCTCATTCATTCCTAAAATTTCAAAGCATATATGGTTTAGTCCCATATTGCCTATCCAAGAGGTGGGAAAGCAATTTATAAGGTGGAGTCTTTGCCACCTATTGGAACATATCATGTGACATGGGGTGACGTGAGGAGGATTATAGCTAAAGTCACACACACGCTCGTATGCATGCACGCACATATATTCACATGGAAATCGCGTGACTTGTGACTTGCTACACGTGAACGTGCCATGAACCTAGTCCACCTTTCTTTTGCTAACCGTGCATTTCTCTCTCTCCTTTTAAAGTGGTTGACATACTGTGTCGAAACACAATGGTTGAAAAACACTGGTCGAGTCCATAAACCAGTATGGTCGAAATAATATGGTTAAAGCTGTAGACAAGTGGTCGAAGCTGTAGACCAATGGTAGAAGCTGTAGACAAGTGGTCGAAACTGTAGACCAGTGTGTAATCAGGATCTGATAAACACTGCATAATTACCATTAATTAAGTTTGAATTAGCAGTTATCAGTGGTTTAATTTGTGCTTTCTAATGTAATTACTAGAGAGTAATTGTCTCGACCTTAAAAAGATCTAGAGACGTCCGGACCAGAGAAGAATTGATTCACTTCCATTTTCTTATTCTTCCAATCTGCCCTACTGTGCTGGAGAGCTGTGCTGTTGAACCAAGCCGTCCATTGTCCTTAGTGTGCACCGGTAAGAAGGGTGAGTAGGTATCTCCGAACTATTTTCATAGAGTTCCCTTACACGGGGCGGTAATCAGGTTTCTGGGTAGTGCATCTGCGTGACCGATCGCTGCGCTGCTTCATCTACGTTCTGCACTACTTTGAGTCTATGATGCTTCCTGTTCTTCATCACGCCCAACTGTAAGTTGGTTGTATGACCAAACTATTCTGTTATGATCATATTATTGTGTATGTTTAGAAGTGCAATGAGTTGTCTGTTGTTAGTATTGCTTTAGCATCTCTAGTTTTATGTGACCTTTGCCTCATAATAAAATCTAGAATTAAAATATTGTCCATATTCCCAACAGATGGGTTAGTTTCATATAGTAGATGGGCAAATTAAAATATGGTGATAACTTGAATAATTTAGAAAATTTGTTTAGTTTCGAGATCTGGTATCGTTCATATATTTTCAAGTTTTAGAATTAAAATTATAAAATTGTGAAGCGGACTGTCCTGATAGATTCTGGGACAGTCTTCGGGGAAGAAACCAGGCATAAAATGCTAGAATCAGAGGTTCATCATAACTAGGAAGTTGTAAGTTTTTTCGTGAGGATTCCAGAAAGTCTTTGTTGGTTGAATTTGGAGTTTGGATTAATAAGTTAGAGCTATTTTACTATTGGGACAACGAGTAGTTCGTCCAGTAGTTTTGGGTTAATTGGATCGATTTAGCGTAGATGCGCGATAACGATAAGTGTAAAGTGTGAGTGCAGTGATATTATGATTTTGAGTTGTGTCTTGCAATGTTTGTTCATGCAAGTGCATGGTAGACATTGTTCATTGGTGATCGTTATAATCTTTACCACTGATTATAATTATATTGTTTATACTTTTATCTTATTTAATTGCAAGCAATACGAATGGTCATGATATTAATCGTATTGATGAATTTGATAATGTTAATTGGATGGTGGTATTATTGATGAACCTATGAATAATTATGCATTCATAAGCATCATTGCATAAGATAAGGTAATCATGGTGGTCACACATGTACCTTGTTGGTAAAGACTCCACGGGACTGGAGGAGGTCCCCGATCCTTTTGGAGGATATGCTTGAGAGTGAACATTGTCATGAGTGTTCACTCAAGCTATACCAGTATACGTGAAAGAAGTGCATGTGGACATGTAGCATAGGCACGCATTGAGTGAAAACAAAATTTGATGATTGAGTATAAGAATAACGAAAAGAAACTAGTTGATGTTGATGATAATATTGGTTTACTATTGATTATTCATTGCTCATTGTTTATTATTGTGCATGCTGAGTCGTCCACTCACCCTCGTTCTATTATTGTTTTTTGGTGACCGTTGTCGACATTGCACATGGGAAGAGCTAGCGCACTTGGAATCACGTCATACATTGAATTACATGAAACATTGGCCATGAGACACTTTTATTAGCGTCATGATTTATAATTAGGATTTGATATTTTTGCTAAGTATTAGTTGATATGTTGAAGTTGATTATTCATTCAATAGACTTGATTTGATTGGTTTTGCTTTGATCTTGGTTTACTATATTGCCATGCTTCCTATGAATTAATATTCTATGCTTGCCGTATCGTTATGCTTGTGTTAATTGTCAGGGCCCAAAAATGTAATTCTGGACCCTCTGTATATTCTGCACTAGTCCAGGATCACACTAGTGTACACAGTATCAACATAGATGAATATCGATCCACACAACACGAAATATTAGCATAAAAGAGTAATTTGAATAGCAAATAATGGTTTTGACCTTATGGTCAGGTTTACATTTATTAAGACTCGCAGAGCTGGTAATAGAGTAATAAACAGCAGCGGAACAAAACAAATAACTCCCGTGGAATCCCATCAATTCGCCACAGGCAACTGACAGGGATCATGACCCTAACGATCAGCACCTTCGTAGAAGTCATCCTCAAAGGCAGGTGAAGACTCCTCCACTTCTGTTGAATGTTTGAAGTAAGCATGAGTACAAACCGTACTCGCAATTCATACCACAGAATGCAATTTATAGATAATGGTTTATTCCAAAGGAATGACTTCTGTGGTTTTTTTTTTGCAGAAATTCAACATTTGCAATTAAATATGAATAATAGATTGAAAATGATATTTCATAACAAATAAACAATAATAGTTTAACATTTGTTTTCACAGAGGACACAAAGTCTAACAAAGTTATTCACACAACCATATGACTTAGATCACACAGCTCTCTTATCAAATGTTTTATGAAAATCCAACCCTCGTGTGAAATCCCCGAGCATGTCCATGACCACAGATACGACTATTTGAATAGATTGAAATCCCCGAGCTTGTACACGATATAATTAGTGTAGCTAGAACTAATCATAACAAAATCTTTTAGAAACTTCATCTCAAGCATTGACACTCCAGATGTGCTTTACCGTCGTCCAACCCATGCACACAGCTCTTGGTACAACATACACCATTGGACAGGGAAGCGGCGAGCCGTCCCACGATGTGAGTCGTCACTGAGACAGAAACACACCTCCACCCTGGCACATAACCTAAGCTATCTGCTTGAGTAATCAATATCAAGACTCCATAACTTACTAAGTTAGGCCCGTCCCATACCAGGCATGTGGTCGTACAGTAAGGCTCAGTTCATTGACGCACAAAGTTATGTCCTTAATTGACCAAGATAAGATTTTCAATTTCTAACTATATCACACAGACCATTATTCGCGTGCACGCAGCTCCACCATATCACACAGTATCCACCACTTGGCTCAGTCTAAATCTATTCCCACCCTGTTGGTTAAGTACAACACATAACATCAATGAGTAATAACACACAGCGCACATAGTTTTACACAAAATTCCATAATCACTTAGTCAAGTTTATATTTACAACTCACATGAAATGATGACTCGTTGCATGGCTAAGCAATCTACTCGTATCTAACCAACCCACGTTGGTGCTATGATAATACCAACTAATAATGAACCAACCTAGGGTCTACGGGTGCACGGATCCATGGAATAGTGGATCTGACAATGGAACCCACATGACAGTGGCTCGGCTTTTGGTGGACTGAGTCTACTGGAGATTGGATTTGGGAATTGGTGAACTGTGCCACGCACGCGCGCACGTGGCCATTGACGCAGTGCCACGTAGGATGACACGCATGCGCGAAGGCTGATGTGGCTGCCAACGTGGACTACCACGTCAGCTTGACGCGAGGCAGCTCTAGGCTTGATGGTCGTCGGCGAATGGCGGTGGCTTGCCGGCGGTGAGTGGTACCAGGAGGTAGCTGGGGTTATTGCGATCTTAGGGATGCACTCATGGGTTTCTGAGGTTGACTAGGCTGGCCAGTGGCGAGCTCGAAGCGGCAAAGGGCTTTGGGTTTTGTCGAAGGAAGGCTCCGGCGATGCTCCGGCAGTGAGGATGGGTGCGCGAGGGTGCTCCGATGACGGCGGACTCAGCGGTGCAGTCGACGAGGCGGCGACGATGGTGGCGCAAACCAAAAGAAACAACCGGCGGAGGAAAAAAAACCTAAAACTTGGATTGCGACGACACTAGGGTTCTTGGGGTGGAATTGATCTAGGGTTTGAGGTGCAGAGGTTAGGGCGATCCTCGGGGGACTATTTATAGGGGATTGGGCGTGCCGGGATAAGGAATCCCCAAATCGAGTCCGTGATGAACACGGAACCAAATTCGGAATTCTAGGAGATAAGTTACGATTGGAGATTTGATTTTAACAGAAACAGATGCGAAAAGGAAGGAGATAAGATTCGGCATTAAAATCTGAGAGATTTTAGTTGGAGAGTCCGTTTGTTGGACGGAGCTTGAGAAGCTTCAATGGCAGACGTAGCTCGGGCGCGAGGTTGAAGACGACACGGAGACGACGAAGGTGTGGGACCCACCAGGCAGCGAGACTAAGCGACGTGGGCGTGCGACTGACTCGGACGTATGAACAGGCCCACCGGTCAGAGAAACGGAAGCGCGGCCGCGCGCGGGCCGCGAAGAGAATTTGTGATGAGGATATCACTTCTACTGATACGAACACTCCTCATGTGTAAGGTCCAATTACTCGAGCACGTGCTCGTCAACTTATTTATCAGGTAAATTCATTTCTAAGGTTGAGTGTATTATTTGAAAACTCTATGATGCTGCCTAACATAAATGATTTACTTGTACTTAGGAATCTAGGACTATGACCAGTGCAAGAAGGTCTACGACCAGTTCCGCAGGGTCTACGACCACTTCAAGAAGGCTTACGACCAGAGATAACATGGACTCCTCAAGACCACCCCAGACCGATCCTACGACCAAGTCTTCGGCCAGAGATACGCGACCTGAATAGTGAATAAGGTGTTGCGTCACCGTTTTGGCCTAATATGGTCTTGTAAGCGTGTCGAGTCGAGTCCGATTGTGTACGCCTCTTCCGCGCCGCACAACCCTAGGTCGACCTCCTCCGTCCCCTATATATATCGATGGCCGTCATAGTTTAACGTGGGTTTTCATTTGAGATTATTCTGCTTAGCAGTCTCGCCGCACGTTCGGTTGAGGAACCCCACATTGTGTGCTTCATATATATTCGCAATACAATATCAGATTGCATCTTTTACTCTCTTGCTTGTGTTCTCGATTCGCATGCAGGAGATAGCCTTCTTGGCGAGTCAACGCGTTAAGCACGGTTGATAACCATCGGAGCAGTGGTGTAGTGATTGCAGGAGGTTTGATCTGTTCTGGTCGGAGCCTTCGGATCATCAACGTCGAGTTCTCCACAATCGACTTATCAGTACCTTTCGGAAGATCGGTCCATGGACTCATCAATTTGGTCCGCACAGTGCTGGGCCGGAAGGGAATTGGGTTGGATTTCGGCTCGAGCACTATTATGAGATTTTAAATAGTTTTTTATTTTAGAAAATACAGAAAATTCAAATGGCAAATAGAAAATAGCAAATGAACTCGAAAAAATTGTAGAAAAGTCTAGAAAATATATCCAAGCACATAGAATCCCAATAAAATAGTTTTGACAATTGTTGATGTTGGAATTAATCATATTAAATTATTTTGATACTAAAAGTCCATATTAAGCTTTAATTAAATTTCAAATAAAATATAAATGGTGAATTTTCAACTACTAACTAATCAAAAGATTCTGAAAGCTCAGAAAATTGGGATGTTACATTAATGTGACCTGTGGACTGGTTTTATTATTAATATGCTTGCTGTAATTTACTGATAATTGATGTCAAAATTGATAGATAGTGTAGTTTAGTAACATTTCAGGCTCCGTATTAGGCCGGGGTGCTACATAGGGGCTGGGTGAAGAAGCCCATAATTAAATACAAACTTTTAGCTTCTTCCAAAGGTTATTAGTACATTTTCAACGGTGATACCCCTTTGTAATAAGTTTTGGGTCTGACTATACAACATTCGACTGTTTTTCTAGCCTAAAATAGTTGTATTTTATTTTATTTACAACTTTATTATACATAAGTTACAGTAATTTATTTATGTAATTTTTGTTCTTGGTCACATGATTCAAAATCTAACATATATTTTGAGATATTGAGCAAAAACAAAGACAAAAAATAATTCTATACCAACAAAATACAGCAATGTGGTGAACCCGTTATGTTCGAAAAAATCATAATAAATTTGGACACAATTCATCCTATGAGAAGAATGACAAATCTCAAAGCATATCATACGGGTAAAATTCGACTATTTTGACAAAAAAAAAATCGAATGTTATTTAGCAAATCTCATAAGTTTTTTAAGTGCCCATCATCTCATTGGCCATCACTTTGTCCGCGATTTTGTTGTCGGTGATTCATCCTGGCCGCCGGGTGAAGATCCAAATTACACTAGAAACATTGCCGACACTTTGAGAAAAATATTAAAGAAGTATTACTGTGCAATTTGCTCGATAGCACATCCATCGAATGTGTTAATAACAGCTTTGATGTTTAGGAAACCCGCATCTTGCTCAGATAATTGGACAACATGCTTTAATGCTAGAATTGATGTTTTGTCAAACAAAAAAGAAATATCTCAGACCAAGACATACATATATAGCCCAATGCAATCCCAAAAAATAGTAGTCGAAATGGACACTTTCAAAATGTTGTGCCTCCAACTGAGGGAAATGTGATGTGAACCTGGGACGCCAAGTAGGTTGACCTCGCCAGCCTAACTTGACCCAGACTACTAATTAATCTTCCTTGAAAATTCTTCACATCAATTAAATTCTTGCAAGCTTTTCTTCCCCTATAAATATGTCCAAGTTCTTAGCATTATCCAAACAAAACTCATACACTCCACTTCATATATAGCTGAAGTAAAATATATAGCGCCATGGCTTCTTCGCATGAAGTTGTGATCTTGTTCGTGTTCCTTCTGGCCTCACCATCTTGCCTGCATGCAAGGATGGTGCCAAACGATCAGCATGTGCATGGCAAGAATTCAAGCCCTGCCAGTGCCAGCACCATCGGTAGTGCTACTCCTTGTCTGGATGATGCGCGAGTTCCGGCGCCGTTGCTGCCGAATGATACACCGGCGAGCGACGGCGCTGGACGTAGTCGCGCGCTCTGGTCGACACCGAGCGACGGCGTTGGCCATTAAACCATATGCATGTTCCTGCAAACCACGGCCGGGTTTCTGAAATTCTTCACACAGTGCTTTGCTTTGTCCAGACAATAATCGTCAGTCACAGCACATACGATTTCACGTACGTACGTGTTTACCAAAGTAAGAGCTAGTTGCGATTACACACAGATGTCCTGGCGTACTACTGTACTAGCTAGTGTTCACTTTGTGAGTTCAATGTTATGCTGTTCTACAGTAGCTATCCTACGTTGGTGATGTACTTACTAGAGCTGGAGTATATATACGTTTGTGCGTTTGAATCACGGTATAATTATAATGTACGAGCTAGTGTTCATCACTTTGTGATTTCAATGCTACGTTGTTCAACAAATCGATATGTATTATTTTCATATGTTCAATCTAAATATTTGTAAAAGTATTGGTACCCAAAGTTTATAATATTTGATTGCACATAATAATAATAAAAAATAACTTTCTTTTCTATGACCGGAGGGAGGACACGTAAGAAACTAAAGAAGTTTTAAAATACTTGTAAAAATCAACGAGTCTGACCCAATTCAACGCTTTCGGTAGTGCACAATATTCATTAGCGAAAAAAACTATCCCGTGCTCGCACGTTGCTACGCTTGCTTTTGGTCGAGATGGGAAGCAGATTCTCTGCCGTTATGTTAATTGTAAAGGCAGATAATACTGTATTTTGGTGCTTACCTCTTATATCTGCCGTTGGATAAAAAATTAACAGCCCAGATCGAGACACTACAGTGACCGAACAGCAGTATCAAACAGTGTTGGTGCCACAGTGAATACGGTGCTACAGTGCAGATTGCTCTCGTGCATCCGTTTTTGATCCAGCGGTTGGAATTGGCTAAGGCACCGTGCCTTTACAACCTAAAGTATTGGGTTATATAATATAAATGCATCGGGGGAAAATATTTGAGCATGTTACATATGAAAATATAAGATTTTTGTACTTTTGTTTAAAAGTAAATAATAAAATTCTTACAAACACGCACATAAAAAAAATTTAGATAAAACATATTAATAATAGGTGAGAATTATTTTTTGGCATAATCTCTTAGCAAAAAATTATTAAACAACTTATATGAATTTTCATTAAGGGTAACAAATGCATTTACATAAGAACCGAAACTTATAAGATTTGTTTTCAAGAGAATCACAGAAAAGATAAATTTTTGAAAATTTTACCAAAGAAACTACATTGGGTCAGGAGCCATCACAAAAACTTTCATCGATGTTGTCATTGTGTGAGCTAGCTACTAATCAGGCTATGGGTACACACCTATGCGTGTTTTTATATTTATTCGTGTGTTTATCACATGACTTGTGTACATTCCTTTTTGCCACGCGTGCATTGATGCCACGTTATCAACACCTAGACTATCATGTACCGATGCGGACCTGGAGACGTATGTTCTTGTGTGGATAGTTTGTTGGCGCACGTTGAAATATCCCAGGGGGCGGCTCCTGGAGATCAGGACAGTTCAAAATTCGAGTGTGGGCGGTTGCTAAGCTTTCACACCACAAATAAAATTTAAAATTGCATTTGTATATGAATTCCAATCCAAAACCAAAATGAATTATCTTAATGTAGTTGCTCAATATGTTAACGATAACTAGGAAATAGAAAAATAAATTATAGGGTTCAAACTAATTGATGTAGCGCATACATGTGAAAATATTGTGGACAGTATTATCAATGTCATGGAAGATTTTTGGTCTTACAATTTTTTTTTCAATAACTTTAGACAATGCCGCTGCAAACTCTAGGACAATGGATATTCTCACTCCGTTATTTAGTACATACGCTGAATCATTCTTGATACATCATTGATGCGTCTGTCATATTATTAATTTTATAGTTAAATGTGGTTTAAAGAGGTTGGAACCGTATATTAAAGCTTTTCGTGATGTGATATTCTTTCCTAAATCATTCTAACCAACGAATAGCGGCGTATAAGAACTTTTGTATTGCAATGAATGTACGTCCAATTAAATTTTGTTTGGATATATCAATAAAATGAAACTCTACTTACTTGATGCTTAAGAGCTTTTACTATATAAGAGCATATTTTTTGTTTTTATTCACATACACTATCACAGCCATGATGATAGTATACTATTCATTGAGCGTCATTTGTTTGTTGCTACGAAGTTACTATCTTTTTTTGAACTTTTTTATGATTCCACTGTTTCTTTATCTGTTGTGTATTATCCAACATCTCCTTTAATTATGCATAATATTCTTGAAATTGCTAGTTACTTGAATGCTCATGAAAATAAAATAGTGTTACGGAGGCTATAGTTGCTATAGAAGCTAAATACTTTAAATATAGGAAAGAAATCACATCATATTATGCATTTGTATTTATTTTATATTTTCAAAGCTAAACTTCGAGGATTTGCTAATGTTCTCCAACTTCTGAGTGATTCTACATGCATATACTATTCTAACTATTTTTTTTATATGTATGTACTAAATTTTTTGATGTTTATCATAAGTACGAATATATGTTCCAATGAGTTCGCTTATAACGACCTCCAGTACCACCCACTACACGTAAAAAGATAATTGTGTGGGGCAAAATATAGGGTGCATGTTCGTCCTCTAGGTCCAGGTTACAGGTTCTACAACGTTAAGTTCTGAAGCAAAACATAGCGCCGCCAAGCAGTGGGGGACTATCCATCTATGTAGACAATGATAATGTGGATTACCAGGAAGAACGCTTCGAAATTTTGCAATGGTAGCATAATCACAAGGTAACATATCCAGTGTTATCCATATTAGCACGTGATGTGTTAATTGTTCATGTCTCCACGGTTTTCTCTGAGTTTGCTTTCAGTCTTTCTGAAAGAATATTGGTGGAGAGAAGAATAAGTCTCACAAGTGAGATAGTGGAGATGCTTGTAACTATGAAAGATTGGGAACAAGCGAGGCACGAGATCAACACTCTGTAAAAAATCCAAAGTTGACGGATGCGTTCGAAAATCTTTATCTAGACAACGGCACTTATAACATGGATGTATGCATAGCTATATGTTGTACTCTTTTTTCCCTGCTAAGGTTTTTTCCATGTTGAGTTTTTACATGGCAAAGTTTTTAACGAAGTATCCATTTAATTTTTTTTTACAGAAGCACTGTAGGGGAGGCCCCTACAGTATAATTAAACTAATAATATAGGAATAACTGCAAGCAGTTAGAACATAATTTACAAAGCGTCACAGAGGGTCTAAATCAACCGATGGAATCTGGCCATGCTAAGATAAGATTATTGAGTTGATCGTTCACTCTACACACAAGAAAGGCTACTTCATTCTTGAACATAAGTTTCCGAGAATTTAACGATGACGCTCAATGAACTACAGATCCATCGGGGACCACCAAGGAGCACGTCTTTTCGCGCACCCATTCCAGGCAGGAAGCAGGGTCGGAGGACGGGCTGGCCTTCCGTGCTGGGCGAATTTCCATCTCAATGTACTTGAAAGAGTCTTTGCATTGGCTGACGGTGATGTCCCGGGTGTAGCTGGGGCAGCCCCTGAGGTAGCGGTTCCGGTTGTCCCTCGCCGGCAGCGGCAACGGCATGTCGCGGAGCACGGGATTTTCATCGAGCACGTTGCAGACAAGGATGCCCCGCCAGAGGTCAACCCAACCGATCATACCACCCGCGCCTCCGAGCGTGACCACCGCTTAAATATGTGATCTGAACTTCTAATACGATCGAATTCAAACTTACAATACTAGCGGATTATTTTTCTTACTTAGATTCTAAGGCCTTTTACTCTTTTATATACATCTTGTAAGTCGCATGGGGAGAGTTGACGTCTCATTATAATCATTCTCATATAGTGATCATCGTCGGTTGACGCATGTGGTTTTTTCCCACAAGGGTTTTCCACGTAAAAATTTGTGTCTCCTTCTATCTCTATTTATCTAATAAGTGGTATCAGAGCACATGAGATTATGGTTTTGAGAGATACGAAAAAAATACCATATCCAATCCGACCACCGTCACGCGAGCAGCGCGTCTTCCTCGTGTTTCCTCGACGTGTCGTCGTCCGAAGCCATCGTCTTTGCGTCGCGCCTTCGTCTCGATCGCTGCGTCTCCCATCGCGCATCGCTTCCGGAGGCAGAGCTCCCGTGCATGCACACGTCGGCTTCGGGCCATCGGTCCTTCGACGCCAGCATCGTCTTTTGTCCCCTCGGTCCAAGCGGCGCCAGCTCCTCGGTCTGTGCTTAAAAGTCGCCAACAGTGAGACGAGCACCGAACGAAGAAATCAGACCAAGAGAACCAAAAGCGATAGCTCCTAGCAGCATAGGTCCCAAGTAATTTTATTCTTTTTTAAATAAATCACAGAGTAAGGACATCCCGTTGAATCTTGTGAGGATCCAAAATCCGGTCATCTTTGCTTCGTCCACCCGAGAAGCGTACCAGGAGATTCAAAGATCTTTGATTCGCGTACACAGAAGGCGTGTGATTTTTGATATGTTTACACATATCAGTGCCAACAATTTCAGGATTTATTCCACATGGCGACTTTGAAGTATGATCTTCCACTCCTGGATCGAGACACAAAATTTTCGTTGTAGCAAGTCAAGATGAGGGTTGTGTTGGCACAAATGGATTTGGATGATGCATTGGAAGGATTTGAGAAATAACCTATCACATGAACCGCAGATGAGAAACGTAAAGACCGTAAGGCTTTATCTCAGATTCACCTTCATCTATCAAATAATATTTTGCAAGAGGTTTTGAAGCAGAAGACATATGTTGCATTATGGCTGAAACCGTAATAAATTTGTATAACAAAGGATCTCACGAGTAAAATACATCTTAAGCAGAAGTTGTACTCTCGCAAATTGCAAGAAGGAGGATCTGTGCTTGATCATCTTTCGTTATTTAAGGAGATCGTTACCACCAAGAGTCGATAGAGGTAAAATATGATGAGGAGGATTTTGGTCTTATTTTTTGTGGTCCTGCCTAGTTCTTTCTCAAATTTCAGAGATATCATATTATATAGTAGAGATACTCTCACTCTTAATGAAGTTTATGAAGCTTTGCATGCTAAGGAGAAGATGAAACGGATGGTACCTTCTGAAAATTCAAGTTTGCAAAGAGGAGTCTTGTTTGTTCGTGGCAAGCAAAATGAGAACTCAAATAATGGATCTCAAGGTAAAAGCTCGAATGGCTACAAGAACCTGATCGAAATCAAGAAGCAAGTACAATTCGTGCAAATATTACAAGAAAAGTGGGCACGACATCTCTAAATGCTGAAAGCTGCAAATAAAGAAAAGAGAACTGGCTATTATAAGCCAAAAGGTAAACTAGATGATGAAGGTAAAGCCTCCCTTGCTGTTGATGATAGTTCTGATGGAGAAGTCCTTGATGCATTTGCTTGATGCGCTAAGACAAATGATGAATGGATTCTTGATTCCACCTCTACCTTTCATATGTGTCATAATAAGGATTGATTTGACACCTGTTAACCTGTTGAAGGTGGTACTGTGTTGATGGGTGATAACTCATCTTGTAAGGTTGTAGGAATTGGTTCAGTTCATATCAAGATGTTTGATAGCATTGTCAGAACTTTAACAGATGTGAGACACATTTCAGATTTAAAAAGAACCATATCTTTTTTAGTGCTCTTAATGCTAAAGGGTACAAGTATTATGGTGAAGGTAGAGCTTTGAAGGTATCAAAAGGCTCTCTTGTTATGATGAAAGCTGATATTAAATATGCCAATTTGTACCATCTGCGAGGTACTACAATATTAGGTAATGTTGCTGTAATTTCAAGTTCATTACCTGATTTCGATGCTACTAATCTTTGCCATATGGGTCTTAGGAATATGAGTGAAATTGGTTTGGCAGAATTGAGCAAGAAAGTACTTCTTGATCATACTACAGAAAGTATTTTGGATTATGTGCATTCCGATTTATAGGGGTCATCTCGCAAGACATCGCTAGAAGATACTCGTTATATGCTAACAATTTTTGATGATTACTCTAGAAGAGTGTGGCCTTATTTCTTGAAGCATAAGTCAGAAGCATTTTTAGCATTTAAAGAGTGGAAGACTATGATTGAAAGGCAAACTGAAAATAAGGTAAAGAAACTTTGTACTGATAATGAGATAGAATTATATTTTAATGAATTTGAATCATATTGCAAGACTGAAGGCATTATCAGCCACTACACCGTTCCCCATACTCCTTAACAAAATAGTGTAGCTGAGCGTATGAAATGGACCATCATTTTTAAGGCTCGTTGCATGTTGTCTAATGCAGGTTTGCATAGATATTTTTTGGGCTGAAGTCGCTTCCAATGCTTGCTATCTTATTAATCGGTCACCCTCTATTGCAATTGAAAAGAAGACTCCAATTGAGGTATGGTCTGGTTCCCCAGTAAATTATTCAGAATTGAAAGTTTTTTGTTGTACTGCTTATGCTCATATTGATAATAGAAAATTAGAGCCTAGAGCTGTTAAGTGCATCTTTGTTAGTTATAAATCTGGTGCTAAAGGATACAAGTTATGGAATCCTGAAATAAATAAGGTTGTGATTAGCAGAAATATTATCTTTAATGAATCTGCTATGCTTCATGATAAACTGACTAATAATGTTACTGTTGAGAGTGAGCAGAATTTAAGTGTTCAGGTGGATCATTTTGTTGGTTCAGATAACACATCAAATAAGGAAAAATATTGTTGTTCAGAATGCACCTATTGTTGAGAATCCTCCTATTGTTGAGCAGCCACCACAACAGTCCATTGCAGTTGACATGCCTAGGAAGGAGATTAATCCACCCA
The DNA here is from genome assembly GCA_036346395.1 of Hsuehochloa calcarea. NCBI lineage: Eukaryota > Viridiplantae > Streptophyta > Magnoliopsida > Poales > Poaceae > Hsuehochloa > Hsuehochloa calcarea. The sequence goes on along the minus strand of CM070609.1, from coordinate 44,908,985 downwards.
AGAGGTTGATTGAAGAAACTAATATTGTTGTTTATGCTTTGAGTGTGGCAGAAGAAATTGAAGATAATACAGAACCTTCATCATATTCTGAGGCTATTAACTTCACTAATTGTAATAAGTGAATAACTGCTATGCATGATGAGATGGAGTCACTTGATAAGAATGACACTTGGGAATTAATGAAATTACCAAAAGAGAAGAAACATGTTAATTGCAAGTGGATTTTCAAAAGAAAGGAATGTATTTCTCCTACTGAACCAGTAAGGTATAAAGTAAGGTTGGTTGCTAAAGGTTATAGTCAGATTCCATGTATTGATTTTAATGATGTCTTTTCCCTATTTGTGAAGCATAGTTCTAATCGCATTTTACTCAGTATTGTTGCTATGCATGATTATGAACTTGGGCAATTATATGTTAAAACTGCATTCTTACATGGTGAGTTGTCAAAAGATATTTATGTGGACCAACCTGTGGGTTTTGTTATTCTGAAAAGAACACCTTGTTTGTAGATTAAAGAAATCTCTTTATGGTTTGAAGTAATCTCCTAGGCAATAGTACAAGAGATTTGACTCCTTTATCATCTCTCATGACTTTAAGCGGTCTGATTACGATAGTTGTGTTTATTTTAAAAAAATTAATGGTTCAGCTATTTATTTGCTTCTCTATGTTGATGATATGTTGATTACTGCAAAAGATAAGTTGGAAATAACAAAACTGAAAGCACAATTGAGTAATGAATTTGAGATGAAAGACCTAGGTGCAGCAAAGAAATTTTTTGGCATGGAGATTATTAGAGAGAGAAAATCTGGCAAGTTATACCTTAGTCAACAAGGTTATTGTTGGACTAAAATGGCGACTAGAGGGGGGTGAATAGGAGCACGATCTCTTTTTCACCAAGATCAGATTCAACACGATTTTCACCCCAATAGCTATGAGAGCTATGAAGATCAATATACAAGTATAGCGGAAGACTCGTATTGAATCCAATCAAAGCCCCGAAGCAAAACAATTAAAAATTATAAAAACTCAATCTGCCATAAGATGAGCGTTCTGACCTCTCAGATTGGTGGGTCGACTTTTACATGGGGCGGTTTGACCTCTCAGATGGGCGGTTAGACCTCCAACCTGATGAACAGTAGAATCAGCCCGAAAAACGAAGTTGCAAATAGGTGTAACTTTTGATCTACAACTTCAAACTTGATGAAAATTGGAACACACCTGCTCTAGGATATTGGGAACCTATTCCAATCAAAGACCGTGAAGATCCTTAGCAAAGTTCCAATATTTTCCCGTTTGAGTGAAGGATGGTTCAAAATCGAGTTGAAACGAAAACTAGATCCAAAACCTTGCTCGTGGGTTAGAGATGATCAAGATGATCCTAGATGAGTTCCCACATGACACAACAAGTAAGATTGGGGGCAAAAACCAACATAAAACTTGAGAATCAAAGACGGCCCCAAAATCACGAAATGGAGAGCAAGAACGAAAAGAGACTCATCTCAAGAAAACTTGCATAGATTGATTTGTGATTGTTGCTGGTTTACATCCACTCCAACATGGAGGATAAAACTCAATAGATGAGCGCACAATCAATCTTCTCTTGAAGAATCCCAACCTCTACACTCCTTAATCTCAAAAGCAAAACTAGGGTTTCCAAATAAGCAAAAGGATTTAGGAGGTGCACAGCACCAGGAGGTGCACAGCACCCTCCCATATTTATAGTGGAGGCTAACCCTTTAGAAGAGTTTCCTGTTGGGCACCCGTTAAGCCCACACACAAACGGGTTTAACTCAAGCACGCATTTTAAAGCGCTGTCTTCATCTTCTCTTGACGTAAATAGCTTCTCCTTGCGTCGTCTCGCGCCGTGGTTTAGGCAAAAGCAATCAAGGTGGTATTTTAGTGATATTGCCAAAATACCCCTTCTCGATCCTTATCCAAAGACCGAGTCCAATCTTCATGAAGCAGCTCCATGCTTCACCACGTGTAGGTTGATCAACGGATCTCATCATGCCGGCAAGTCTCTCCCATCCGGCTCCCACCGAAACCACCATGGCACTTGTACCGACCTCCGCGCCGCTTGATGCAACCCGTCGCACCGAACTTCCCGTTCGGTCATCCTTGTCCAATTCGCGCAACGCTCGAATCCAATGACTTCACCCGGCACCATTGATCGTTCTGAACCTCAACTCTCAAGCCTAGTCCCGATCATCGTCGCCATTGACCGTCGTTGATCTGCAAGCAACCTGCACAACAATAGACCAAGAAATCGATTTCGAGAACAAGTTCTTCACAACTTGACCCACGTTAGTCAAAACATGTATCATGCAACATATATGCATTGAAACTCATGAACTTGACTCAACAAATAAACATCACCGCTACAAGGGCCGATGAAACAAGTGAAACCGGTCGATCGCCATTCAATGGCGGTTTTCGGCTCGATCGCCCATAGGACTTAGCCAATTTTCACCTGGCCAAAAGCTCTCTGGAAATTTCAAACTAATAGATCTTTTGACTGGAGACACCAAAAATTATGAGACTAAGTGCATTAGAATCCCCTGTCTTGCCTACACCCTCTATTTTTGGCCCAGCTCAAAACTCATAATTTTAAATCGGTCCGATCGGACATGGCGCCGCCGAGGTGGCCGGCTCGACCGCCACCCACTCGGCGGTCGGACCGCCGATGACTGACAAAGACCTGATTTTTGCCGAAAATGCGTGATTCGACACACCTTTAATGCCATTGCCAATTGTAACATCATCCTAAGATCATAAGCATATCCCCATGATATTCACAATTATATTGATAAGGTCCTTCATCGTTTTAATATGCATGATGCAAAACTAGTGAGTACTCCATTAGCTTCGCATTTTAGATTATCTTCAGCCTTATGTCCTGAGTTTGATTATGATATTGAGTACATGTCTAAAGTTCCATATTCCAGTGCAGTTGGTTCTCTTATGTATGCCATGGTTTATTCTCATCCTGATTTATCTCATGCACTGAGTGTTGTTAGTAGATACATGGCTAATCCTGAAAAAGAGCATTGGAAAGCAGTTAAGTGGATTTTTAGATATTTGTGTGGCACTTAACAATCACCTTCCCTGTCTCATGGTACAAGAATCACTCGGCTGTGTTAGGGACTGGGCACATTGTGTCCCTAAGTAGAGGAGCAGGTCCAGCGACGGGCGCTGAGGGTGCACCCTGTAGATGAAGTAGTCGTTGTACCATAGGTTGATCGTGGCCATGGGGTTCGGGGAGATGTAGAGGAGGATGAGGTTGGCCTCCACGCTGATGGCCTTGGGATTCAAGGAGAAATAGGCGGGCCCTAGGCTGGGGCAGTGGACGCAGAAGTGGGAGACGACGGTGGGCGGGCGGTGTAGAAGGTCACTTCGATGGGCTGGCTGGAGCTTGTGATGGTCATGGCGGTGATGGCGGTCGACGATGTAGCCCTGGCCATCGAGGAGGACCCAGCTTAGGGCATCGTGGCCTAGGCCCTCGGGAAGGGTAGGAGGACTCAAGGAGGAGGCGACGACCATGGCGTCTAATTGGATCAATTTGAGAAGAAGAAAGGGTGGATCATGTTGGGAAACCATGGGCTTGGCCCAACAGCCGGCCCATGTATGGGCGCCCATCCGAAACCCTAGCAGAGTCTCTAGCCTATAAATAGGGGGTACTAGTCATTGTAAAAGGCTGATCGTATGAAGAACGATAAAGAGAAGTAAGAAGTCCCCTACATCACTGTGTTCAATGTACTATTCTGTTCTTGTGTTCTTGCATTGTTTGACGTGATTCTATGTTTATCTACGAGGTAATCGTTTGGACTGGGAACACGCCAGCGATGGTTCATCAACACATTATCAGCACGATAGACTCTCCTCGGATCATTCTAGATTACTTTCAATTATGCAAATTTGGCTTTCTAGATTGGTTTTTTCTAAAGTGCAAATCCGCTCTAATCTACCATGCAAATCCGCTCTAATCTACTACGAGCCAACTTGGATGTTGATTGTACCAAATTGAAAAGCCGAATCGGCCACGGATTGCATGAAGCCGAAACGGATTGCATGAATGAATAGTGCTTGTATGTACAATACTTGGATGAACAATGCGTTCTCATCTCGGCGCCACCCCTGCGTGGGCCCTCCCTGGCCAGCAGCCGCCGCCACGGCTGGTCGGCGCCACCCCCGCACAGGCAAAACATCACAGAAAAAAGGAAGAAGGGCACGGGAGCGCCGCACCGCCACCGGTCCCGCACGGTCGTCACGCCGCCACATTGACCGCCTGCAACATCGTCGGCCCGCACGGTCGCTCCTCACCGGTAGTCCACCACGCTTGAAGCGCCGCCCCGATCTCCACAAGACCGACGCTTCGCTGCCGCGCCTCGCCGGCGCCCGACCCCGCCTCGCAGAGATGGCGCTACTGGGCGCTCTTTGGGCGCTCGAGCGCTTATCGCGCTCGGAGCGCCGCTGTGCCCATTGCCTTTCCTACAGCCTCGTGGTGCGCCGCTACCCGAGTGAATAGGCCCCCGCATCCCTTTGAAGCGATCGAGTGGGCCGGCTGTATTGGGCCGAAAGAAAAAAGGCCCGATGGGCTGGGGGGTGAATCGGTCCGGCCGGCCGATCCAAAAGAAAAAATCAGGAAAAAGGAAAAAGTCCAAAAATTTGCAAAAAAAGGCCCGCTGGAAATCTAAAAATTGCATGGAAATTTTTCTTAGAACATAAAATTAGCAGTTTAGCCCCTGGAAATTGCAGAATTCACCGAAAGTTCTTATTCCAAAAAAAAAAGGCCTCGAGAATTCAATTTTTGAATTATTTTGAACTTTTGAAGCATGTTTAACTTTGTTATTATTATTTCTACGCAATTTATTTATTGTATTTACTATTTTGATTATCTGTGATTGTTTATATTTCTTTTAATCACAGAAAAATAGCAGAAAATCATGAAAAATGCATAGAAAAATATGGGATCACGAACTGGGAGTTCGAAGAATATTATGAGAATTTTGTAACCATTTTTATGCAACCTACCAGCAGTAATCTTTTGAACTCTTTCAATGAATATATAGATGACTGGCATTACAAACCAGAAGTTCAAAAGACTGGCCCAGTATGGCCAGAATTTGTACTAGTCGTCAACTCTGTGGTAAGGTAATCACGGATGAGAAGAAGATTGAGAAGACTCTCTCTACTTTTTCACCCGAATGCGGTGCAATCCGCATGCAACTATTGTCAAGATGGCTACAAGGAGCATGCTGAATTGATTGACATAATGCAAGTTGCGGAACCTCAAGATGATGTTCTAAGGAAGAACTACATCTTATAGTCATCTAGTAGCAATGTCGACCATGAAGCCAATACTAGCAGCTACAAGGTGAGGAACTCTCTCACAAAGGAGAGAGGTAGGAAGGGTAAGGTCGTGGGTCGTAGAACATTATTGATGTCTTTCTGTCTAAGAAGAAGGGCAAAGGATAGCATGAGGGACACCTAGCCATTGCAGGCACAGAGGATCCACACTCATTAGTTGCATTCGTAGATGTGGATAGCCCAATAGCATCCCACATCATCCCACATCATCCCTCCTTTGGACATCGCAGCAGCCGCAGCGGATAGTTGCCCAAGAGGAGAAGATCGCCACAAAGCAGATTCATGCATAAGTTTCTACATACTTCGCTGATTTGATCTAGTGCACGCATTGCACTTAGATCTTTTTGCGGTCATTTACATTTTGTGATTGTGATGGAACTTTGAATAATGGTTGTAAGCTCTATGAGAGCAAAGCATTAAATTTCTTATGAGGAGTTCTGCAAGGCTTATTTTTCCTATATTTATAATAGCAAGTTATGTTCTAGTATTTGAAGTATCATAATGCGTGTGGTGCCCTATGGAGGAAGTGTGCTTAGCGGATAGCAGCATAATGAATGTTGGTAGTCTTACGACAATCGTGGGCAGCGCGATACTTGTATAATAGGCTCTGGAAGGGCCATAATTATACTCCCAATGGGCACAACTTTGGCCATTGAAGAAGCCTCGTTGTACCCAGAATCGACTAGAACTCTCAAGGATATTCACTCTAACGATTTCCACATAGAGATTGAAGAAGAGTATGGTAAGGAATACATACTTATTACAAAGCTTGAAGAAAGTGAAAAAAGGTATTAGAACGACTTCCTTCATATAAAACATGGCTATACTATACTAATATTAAGACACCTGCATCAGATACTGCTCTGAAAACCGTATTTAGAAGCTCTGAACATTTCTATCTCTAGCATGATAGATTATGCGCCTAGGTCTTAGGATGATGAGAAATATAATTAATAAATAATGTCAATGGATTTTTTTTTCGAATAATGAAGATTTTGTGTGTCCTGCATGTGCCATCGGGAAATTAATTACCAGACCTTCTGCTCTGAAAGTGAAGGATGAAATCCCTTCATTCCTGGACCATATCCATAGAAACATTTGCGGTCTTATATAACCCCTACCATGGCCATTTAGTTATTTTATGGTGCTCATTGATGTTTCCTCTAAATGGTCGCATGTATGTTTATTATCTACGAGAAATCACGCTTCTGCAAAGGTAATCACGTAGATAATTAACATTAAGAATAATTTCCCTGATCATCATGTGAAGTCCACCAGAATGGACAACGCCGAAGAATTTGTTTCAAAGGCATTTGATGATTATTTTATGGCAATGGGACTTAACGTTGAGTATTCAGTACCACATGTCCACACCCAACATGGACTAGCAGACTTTGAAGAATTGTAATTTATCAACTACATGTTGGGGACACGCAGTCCTGCTTGCAGCAACTCTTATCAATTTTAGACCATCGGCATATAACATCCATTCACCAATTCAACTAGCGTAAGGGTTAGCACCAAAAATTTCTCATCTTCACATATTTGGTTGCAAAGTTTATGTGCATATACCACCATCGCAGCGAACTGCAATGGGTCCACTCCAAAAGTCTGGGATATATGTTGGTTATAAGACAACATCTATAATCAGGTATTTAGACCCCATGACTAGAGACTTGCATGCAGCCCGTATCGCTGATAGCATATTTGATGAGGATTGTTTCCCAACATTTGGGGGAGGAAATCAACCCCTTTATGAAAAATATCGGAAATAGAGAAGTCCAGAAGATAATTGAAATCTATGCACATGACCCAGGCACTAGTGAAGCAAATAGAGAAGTCCCGAAGATAATTGAAGTCCAAAAGATAATTGAGCGAATCAACTTAACCACTTTAGTGATTTGAAGAGCGTGACCAAGTCACATATGCCTATACGCAATACACCGGAGAGGATTGAAATACTTGTAAAGGTATCCCTAATCCCGTCCTAAGGCCTCAGAAAGGACGAGAACTCCGACCCTTGAATCCGAAGTAACCGGGGACACCTGGTGAAAAAGGATATGAAGGACTTGACATAGCCGATCACTAAAGTTCCCAAGAACCAGATGGGGAGCCAATTGAGACCTAGCACTAGTATGGAACCTTCAGAAAAGGCATGCTGGATTTGAATATCCCCATGAAGGGAGACATCAGCATGGATGTGTGCACACACATCGGCGCTGAAAAACTAAAGGGACTTGCCCCGCAATTGGAAGCAGCAGTGAGGAGTAAAAGCATTAAAATAATCTCCCTATGAAGAAATAGCTATAAATTATGTGACCACAGGAGAATTTATGAATAGAACAACAACCAAAGTTGATATTTATTTTGCAAAGAAAATTTCACAATCATCAATCTCGATCCAGAGCCTGCATCGCTCACTGAATGCAAGAAAAGATCAGATTGGGAAGATTGGAAGAAGGCAATAGAAGCAGAATTATTATCTCTGAATAAAATAGATATGTTTGGGCTTGTAAGACGCACACCTCCCCATGTGCACCCCGTAGAGTATAAGTGGGTAATTATTTGAAAGAGAAATGAAAATAATGAAGTTGTAAGACATAAAGTAAGGCTCGTTGCGCAAGGTTTCACTCAACATCCAGGAGATGATTATGAAGAAATATATTCCCCGGTCATGGCAGAACCACCCTTTAGGTATTTAATCTCAATAGCAGCTAACTTGAATTTAGAAATAAAATTGATGGATATGGTAACTGCATACCTTTATGAAAATTTGGATTCAGACATTTATAAGAGGATACCTGAATGTATCACTGTCCCGAACCAAGACAGAGCAAATAGGAATATGTACAGTGTGAAAATTAGAAAGTCACTGTACGGACTTAAGCAATCAAGCAGGATGTGGTATAATCGCAGAGCGACTTTCTATGCAAGAAAGGCTACCCAAACAATGAAGATTGTATCTCTGTATTTATACGACGATTCAAGGATGGATTTAGTATAATCTCAGTGTATGAGGATGATGTGAATATCATTGAAACTCTAGAAGGTATTAAGAAAGCAAGCTCTTACCTGGAGTCAAAGTTCGAAATGAAAGATTTGGATAAAACCAAATATTGCCTAGGCTTGCAGCTTGAGCATACCCCTGAAGAGATATTAGTACATCAGTCACCCTACAGACAGAAGGTGTTAGAAAGGTTCGGCTTTAAAAGGCATACCCTTCGAAAGTGCCAATGCTCGGGAGATCTTTGCAGCAAAACAAGGATCCGTACAGACCTAGAGAAAAGGGTTAGGAAGTTAGGCACCGAATTCCCATACTTAAGTACAATAGAAGCACCCATGTACTTAGCAAACTGTACTAGATCGGACATTGCATTTGTCGTGAACCTATTAGTAAGGTATAGTGCAGAACCTACTAAAGACATTGGCAGGGAATGAAGAAAGTCTTCGAGACCTCAAAGGAAGCAAAGATCTTGGTCTGTTCTACAGAAAGAACCAAAACCTGTCTATGAATGGCTATGCAGATACCGGGTACCTATCGGACCCGTATACAGCCAAGTCGCAAATAGACTATGTATTGCTATGTGGTGGAACTGTAATTCTATAGAAATCATCTAAGCAAAGTCTTGTATCAACTTCGACGAACCACTCGAAAATCATAGCACTTTACGAGGCCTCACGGGAATGTTCTTGGCTTCGACGAATGATTCACCACATCCAGCAGTTGTGTGGATTGAATACCGCGCAAACCCCCACTATTATCTATGAAGATAATGCAGCTTGTGTTGCACAAGTGCAGATGGGTTATGTGAAGAGTCATGTCACAAAGCATATCAACCACAAGTTCTTCTATGCTCATGAATTGCAAAAGATAGACAAAATTAAAGTACTGCATACTAAGTCATGAGAAAATCTTGCAGATTTATTCAATAAGCCACTTCCAGCATCTAGCTTTGAAAGGTACATATGTGAAATTGGATAATAAGACTTAGAGAAGTGCACAATTCAGGAGGAGAATCTTCGAATTCAGGGGAGAATCTTCACGAACTCATTATTGAAACTTGATCACAAAGATCGAGTACCCAAAGAGTAAATCCTGGAGATTAAATAAAATTGGGTGGATTGTACTCTTTTTCCCTTGACGTGTTTTCTTGAAATTTTTCGGCCAAGGTTTTTAGCGAGGTAATTCATGCAACACATGAGAACTTGTATCATGTACTCTTTCGCTAAATTTTTTCCACTTGGTTTTTGTGGAGTTTTGATGAGACATGAACATGTGAGGATGGGTGCCCAAGGGGGAGTGTTGGAAAACTATTGGCTTGGCCCAGCAGCCGGCCCATGTATAGGCACCCCATCCGAAATCCTAGCAGGGTCTCTAGCCTATAAATAGGGCTGGTCGTATAAAGAGCAATAAAGAGAAGCAAGAAGTCCCCTACATCTCTGTGTTCAATCTACTATTTTGTTCTTGTGTTCTTGCATTGTTTGATGTGATTCTATGTTTGTCTACGAGGTAATTGTTCAGACTGGACTTGCTAGCGATGGTTCCTCAACAGATCCATCCTAGGGGATTCAGCTAGGATCTAGAGGTGGATAAATGGGTTGGCAACATCGCTTGTTTGGCGAACTGAACGGGTTGTAACGTGTTGGACATGATTAGGCTTGATAGGATAGAATTGGCCCATGTAGCCACCGCCGCTGCCACCTCCACCTCCGCATGCCATTCCCACCTCCTGTCGTCCTCCTCCATTGCCGCCTCCTTTGTCGTGTGTCGTCGTGCGTCATTGCCGTCACCTCCATCGCTGCGCGCTTCCATGCCATCCGAGTTGTGATGTGCCTGGGCCGAATTGTGCTAGGCACAGTCTTGTGTGCTGGACCGAGGTCGTGACTCAAGCACGGCATGGCACATCGGGCCATGTCAACCCAGCCTGTCTAGCCATCTGGTCGTGTCGTTCCTAGGCCGGGCCAACAATACCGGTACTCGGACTGGGCCGGCAGGCACGACCTATTTGGCCACTACTAGTAGGATGTGGGGACCCCCAAGTTATGTTCATAAGAACTAGACCTTCCCACGGGCAAGATAAAAAAACACACATGGGAATGAATGTCCGATCTTACAAAAATAACTATGAGCCTCCAAGAACTGAAATCCAATTTAATTCAATTTAAGTAAGAGGACCCGGCTGGCAACGAGCTAGGAAATCGACCCGCATACTACTCGAAGGAGTATATGTGGATTTCATGGGGATATGCTCCAGATCTTAGGATGATGTGACAATTGGCAATGACGTTTACGGTTTGTCGTTTCACGTGTTTTCGACAAAGTTACAGGCTTACTGGACAGGGGCGGTCCGACCGGTCCTTGCACGGCGGTCCGACCGGTCCCAAATCGGTCGGACCGGCCATGTGGGGCGGTCGGACCGTGATGACCAAAGTGGTCAAAATGAGCTGAGCCAAAAATAGGTGTTGTAGGCAAGTGAGGGGATCCCAATGCACTTGGTCTCATAATTTTTGGAGTCTCCAGTAAGAAGTTCTATTGGATTTAAGTTTCCAGAAGGTTTCGGTTTTTGGGAGCTTGAATTTCGGCTAAGTCTAAGGCGGTCCGACCGCTCATTGTGGAGCGGTCCGACCGCCATGAAGCGGTCTCGACCGCCACCCGAGCGGTCGACCGTTAACTACTTGAACGCCGGCCAACTTCGTGGCGATGTTGTTTTGTTAGGTCAAAGTCATTGGTTTCATGGCATATGATTTGCATGATGCATATTTTGACTAACATGGGTCAAGTTGTGAAGAACTTGTTCCCGAATTCGTGTTTTCTTGTCTGTGGTCGTGCAGGTAGCTTGGTGGTCAACGACGGTCAACGGCGAGGAGAATCGGAACTAGACTTGAAGAGTTGAGGTTCAGAACGATCGACGATGCCGGGTGAGGTCAACGACTCAAGCGTGACACAAGATGGACAAGGGTGACCTATTGGCGAATCCATGATACATGGTGAAGCGGTTTAGGTCAAAAGGTTAAAGACGGCGCTTTGGTTGCGTGCGTGTGTGACCCGCTTGTTAGTGGGCCTTAACGGAGCCAAATTAAGTCAAACCCTAAGAGTTTTAGGCCTCCACCATAAATAGGAGGAGATGGTGGCTGCACCTCTCTCTCTCTCGCCTTTTTATGTTTCAAAACCCTAATTGTCTTTAGGGGAGTTGAGGTGGAGGCTAGGGCTCTTGATGGTTTGTGGTGAATTTCGTGATCCTTGATTGTCTACTGATCCATGATGGTGTGGATGTGTAACAGCCCAAAATTTCAATTTCATTTAAAAATAAGACTTTATTAATTTTTGTGGATTTTCTGGAATTTTTAAAAGCTTTTCAATAAAGTATGTTAAGGCTAAAAGAATTTATGTGCAAAATCTATTACCAACTAAAAGTTGGAATTATTTTATTTAAGTCCAGAATGCCTCATAGAATTTATGTGAATTTTCTCAAAATTTTTGGACTTCATTTACTATTTTCTAAAGCTTATTTGAATTTCTGGAATTAAATCAATTGAAAAAGAGTTTAAAATCTTCACATAAAGATCGGGCCGAAGCCCAAAGATCAGGCGCTGCCTCGCCCAACTCTTTCCGCTGCTGAGTGCGCGCCGTCCGATCAAAATCGGACGGCCGACAATCAATCCGCTCGCGCCCTCTCTCCCGCTCTCGCTCACCGATCGGTGGGCCCTCGCCCGCGTTCTTCTTCCCGCCCCTTCTTCTCCCGCAGACGCTTCTCCTCGCCGCCATTGATGCCGCACGCGGAGCTTCGTCTCCTCCGTGATTCCCTCCGCTTTAACCCCCGCATTTACGCGCATTAGCATCGCCAGCTTCTCCCGCATTCACCCCCGACATTACCCCCCCTTCTTAACGCCGGTAACGTCCCCGCGCCTCTCGCCTCCGCCATTACCGCCGCACACACGATCTCCATCTCCGGCCTCCCCTCGCCTATAAAAGCCGCCGGCCGCATTCTCTCCCACATTCCATTCCACCAACTCTCGTAACCGCCACTCTCTCGCCGTCAATTGAGTTTTTCCTCGGTGGCGGCTCCATCTTCTTCGATTCCGGCGACGAAGCAGCACTCCCGACCACCGCGACCGCACCATCGGCTTCAAGATACTCGGCGATCCCGTGCGCGCCTCGCCTCGCCTAGAGATCCCCGAGTACCCTCCCGCTAACGACCGAACCTCGCCACCGCCTCTCCGTCGCCGACCATCTTCCGCCACGCTCTCGCCGCCAGTAGCGCATCGTACTCGGATCTTCTCCGAATCTTTGCGCACCTCACCGGAGCTCGCCGCGCCGCCGTTCGCCGGAACCTCGGTTCCCGAGCGCCGCCCCCTCCCGGTGCTGATGTGGCCGTCCAAGTCAGCGCCACCTGGGCGCCACATGGGCACTTTGGTCGACGTGCGACCACATAGGCGCCAACAGGACAGCGGCAGCCCCGGCCGCCCGCCCACACACTATTGCGTCTTGCCGAGTCCACCGTGGATTCGGTGACGCGTGGACTCACTCCATACTGTTTGGGCCCACATGTCAGTCTCTGTGAACAGTCACGACGCATGCTTGCGCAATAAATAGAATTTCCTTTAGAAATTTAATTCGGGAAATTCAGAAATTCTGATTTTTGAATTAAATTTAGATTTAAACTTCCAGGAGCTCGTATTTCTTCATACAAACTCCGATTTAGGTGATTCAAATTTCTAAATTTGTATAAAATCAAGATCTAGCTAACTAAACCAAAATTATTTAATTTGGAGTTAATTTGAATTTTCATTTGAATTTATTTGTGTTCATTTGAATTCTGTTTGAATTTGGAATATTTTCACAGTGTAGATTTTGACGACTTCGAGAGCTTGACCCTATTGAAGAAGTAGAATACCAGGAATTTGAGCAAGGCAAGTTACACCATTGACCATTTTGCTCCCAATATTTAAAATTATTTAATTCCTGTTTTAAATTATTATTGCATGCATAATTGTATTTAATTATTTTAAATTCCTGTTTTAAATATTTAATTATCCCAATTCCTTTGTATAGCCAAATTTGATTGTTGTATTATCAATTCCTTGTAACCTTAGTCAAATGAATTTAAAAATAAATATATGCATAGCAAATGCTTAGACCATGAAATATTTGACTTTGGGAGAATTTAGCCAAAATTTCATAAAATGATAAAAAGCCTATGACATTGCTTTGTCATGGTGGACTTTTGCAAATGTCTTTGAAAATTAAAAATAAAAGAAAATGGTTTGTACTTGGGCAAACATGGACCGCTGGTGGGTGCAAGTTTATGCACGGCCTGTCTCGTTAGGATCGAGACCTGTGGTTTTATTGAAAGTTGCCCAAGTAGATTAAGGACCGCCTTTGAGCCGCATCTTGCAAAAGCTCCACCAGACTACCACATGTTCTCAGATGGGCGTAACTGTGCTTAATAATTTGTATTACCTCAAGATTATTTATGCCATTTTTGTTGTGTGGGTGTCGGTTAGACTTTATTCCCACTTGGCGCAAGAGGGGTTTCCAGTGGTTAGCCTAATGGAAGTGAAACCTTAGCGGGCATATTGGTATTGAGGTAGTGCATTGAAACGCCTTGTGATAATTGCCTAGTCACACACCTAAGGAAGTGTGTATTGGCCGACATAACTGCAAATTATCTCTTGTGGGTAAAGTTGTACAACCTCTGCAGAGTGTAAATCTATTCGAATAGCCGTGTCCACTGCTATGGACATGCTTGAGCAAAGCCACTCTAAGTTAGATTTGTTTTTGGTTTTAAAATAACTTTGGACATGATTTGAGGATGGTTAATCCTTGTGGTAAATTTGGCGGGTAGCCTTGTGATAGGAGGGTATCCTTCACCATGTTTCATATGGAGGTTATCCACTATAAAATGATCAATTTTAAATCTAATTTTAGTTATGTAATAAAAATGTGCCTTGAAACTTAGTATAACTATTTAAATCAAAAGGTGATTTATGCAAATAAACCCTACAACCTTCCTTTGAATAACTTATGCATGCATTCTAAATTACAGATTGGGTGTAATTTGCGAGCACAGCTTGTAGTGCTCACTCTTGCTGAATATTATTATTCAGAGAAGACTGCTATCCGTAAGGTGAGGAGCAGGGCGATTAGGCATGATCTCCGCATTTATTGCTGTGGCGTATCGTGTGGCTTACTATTATTATTTGCTTCCGCTTAATGTTTTATTTGGCCTCCGCCCCGCTTGTAATAAACTCTATGATTATTAAATATACACGCGGATATGTTTGTGATAACATTTTGTGATCGTACACTGGAAATCTGGACTAGTGTATGAACACGAGAATTTGGGATCCTTCGCTCCGGGTTCGACAAAAGTGGTATCGAGCCATATCGATCGTAGGTTGTGACCTAGAAGGAAATCAAACCCTTAAGGATTTATTTTGAAAATTTAAAAATACCTTGGTCTTCCGAGTCATTCTCAACTTTTCTCTTGAAAAATTATTTACTAACTCATCTCCTGCTCAAAAATTGTAGATGGTCAAGTTCAAATGCCATTTCCCATGGAGTCTTTGTTTGGTCATTGGGCCGCCATTCTCTGGAAGATGATGCAAGACTTGGACTTTGAAGAAAGACCGACGATCAAGGATACAAGTATAAAGTGGGAAATCAGAACGATGGAGAGTAGAGGTGATCCTTTACTCCAATCTATCGCCAACACGGACTTCCACGCCTTCGATGCCCCAATGCGACGAGACACCTTCGCCAAGGCATCCAGATGCGACAGGAAGCAACCCGCAGACTTCGCTACATCTACGATCATCGCCTCAACGGCACTGGGTTCCACTATTACCCAATGCATATCCCAACCCGGCATGACAGTGCTTTTCGCTCAACTAGAGATGAAGATTGTCCCGATCTCACTCATCGTGGATCGGCCGAGCCATGGATTATGCCTACGGAATACACTAGATGAGCTGCTCTCCCGCAAGTAAAATTACAAGATGCGTAAGAAAAGTTGAAGATTGCAGATCAAGAACCGCCTCCTACAAGGAAGGCGAGGCTAGTTCTAGTGAGCCGATTATACCCCATTAACACCATAGATTTGACCTTAAATTTTTCCTTTAGTTGCGAATTATGAGCTACCAAACCTTTGTAGTAGCCATAATGAATTAATAAAATAAAAATAAATTATTTTGTCGAAATGTTCTTGTCTTGTGTTTGTTGAATTTGGGCTATTTTAGATCTATACTCTTATAATTCCTATCTCTCTTGTCTAATCTGTGAAGAGTTCATCGATGGTGACCACCCGCACCTAAGTGTCGATGCTAGAGGGCAAGGAAATGAGAATGCCAATATCAAGAAAACCAGTTCAAAAGCCACCACCTCCTCCAATCAAGCTCCCGATCGGCGCCAAATGATGGCCAATCGACTCATCGATTGAGTTGCTAGCCCAGTCCCTTCACAGCAATCAGAATACCCAAGCGTCAGCAGCCTATCATGCTCCTCCACCTCCCGCAAGAGTAACTTTGTCAGAGTTCATGAGGATGCGCCCGCCAACATTTTCTAGTAGCACGGAACCCATGGACGCAGATGATTGGCTCAGGCCATTGGAAAGAAATCGGATATTGCTCAATGCACGATCGTGAGAGAGTTTTGTTTGCCTCTCATCAATTGATTGGTCCCGCATCGTATGGTGGGATAATTTCAGATGTCTCATGCTAATGCCCAAGAAATCACTTGGGATGAGTTCATGCAAGCTTTCCGCGATCTCACATTCCATCCGCATGATTACCTTGAAAAGAAGGAGTTTCGCCGCCGCCAAGGAAACCGCTCGATCGGTGAATATCCGCATAAGTTTAACCAACTTGCTCGCTATGCCCCGAGGATGTAGCCGAGATGAAGACAGCAAGAGCGATTTACGAAGGGTTAAACGACGAACTCTCTGCTCGCTTGATTTCTCGTGATTTTACCGACTTTCGCAGCTTGGTAATAAGGCCATACGCCAGAAGGCAAACATCGAAATGGAGAATCGCAAGCGGAGGATGGCCGCTCGAAGTTTAACTCGGGAGGATCGCCAAGCCTCGCTTTCTCGCCTCTCGACCACCTCGGCATGGGAGATTCCGACTACTACACCGAGAGTTCCAGCCTCGCTTCGCGCCCAAATACTTCCGATTCGTAGTAGTTTGTCCGAAGTCGGCCCAGCAGGCTTGCTATTTCCACAAGCAGAATCACTTGCTTTCACCGCAACGAGTTGGGTCATTATGCCAATAAGTGTCCCAAGAAGCGCAGATCGCCACCCCGTCAAGCCAACTCCGGAGTTTCGGCCTCGGCGGTCCCTCAAGACCACCGGTCGATTCATGAAGGGACGTGTGAATCACGCCACCGCAGAGGAAGCCTATGCAAAGACCAGATGTTGTTCTTGGTACGCCCTTGTCAACTCAAGATCAAAGATCGCTTTATTTGATTCCGAGCTTCGCATTCTTTTGTGTCAAATAAGTTTGTGGAAAAATATGGGTTATCTACCTCCCCTTAGTTAAGCCCATGTTAATCCATTCCCGGGCTCGAAATGAGGGCTAGTTTATTCTCGTCCAAATCTTACCTTTGAAATCTCCGAGTAACTTTCTCGCCAACTTAATAGTCCTGCGTCGCAAGGATTGGACGTAATTTTGGAATGGACCGCTTGCCAAAAATCGTAAGGTGATAGATTGTGCTAGTAGATCTATCAACCTCACCAATGAACAAGGGATTTCAGAGAGTTCCAACCCAAGACTTCTACGGAAAGAAGTCCTATCTTGACCAGCTTTAAAGGAAGTGAAATCGAAGATATACCCGTGGTACAAGAATATCCGATGTTTTTCCGAGGACTTACTCGTATGCCACCGACCGACATAATGTTCTTAATTGACTTAGTCCTGTGGATCGCTCCAATTTCGGCGACCCTAGAGAATGCCAAAACGATCTAGCAGAGTTGAAGAAGCGGATCAAGAACTACAGAGTAAAGGTTACATTCAACCGAAGTTCATCGCCTTGGGAGCTCCAAGACTATTTGTCAAAAAGAAAGACAATAGTATGAGAATGTGTGTGGACTATAGATCACTCAACGAGGTAACAATCAAAAACAAGTACCCGTTACCTAGGATAGATGATCTGCTTGATCAACTTAAAGGAGCCAGTGTTTTCTCCAAAATTGATTTGAGATCGCTACCATCGCTAAAAATTAGACCGTAAGATATTCAAGACACCTTCACCACCGATATGGATCAGATTTAGTTCACAAAGTGATGTCATTTGGACTAACAAATGCCCTCGCTTATTTCATGAATATGATGAACAAAGTGTTCATGGAATTTTTGGATAAGTTTGTGGTGGTATTCATAGATGATATTCTCATCTATTCAAGAGATATGGAAGAGCATGAAAACATCTCGTAATTATTTTGGGCAAACTTCGAGAACACCAACTTTATGCCAAACTCAAAAAAAGTGAATTTTGGCTCACCAAGTGGCATTTCTTGGACACATTGTGTCACAGGAGGAGTTGCAGAGACCCTCAAAGGTTGAAGTCAGAATGGATTGAAGCAACCCAAGTCATCACGTATGAGAAGTTTTCTGATTAGTGGGTACTACCGCAGATTCATTGAAAGTTTCTCCAAGATCGCCAAACCCATGACTCAACTTCAAGAAGGAAAAGAAATTTGAATGGACAAGTGCTTGTGAACAAAGTTTTCAAGAGTCAAGAAAAGACTAGTCTCTCGCACGGCTAGTCTTACCAGATATACGTAAGGATTTTGAAGTTTTCAGGACGACATCACTGCCAGGGCTAGGATGTGTACCGATGCAGAAGGAAAGGTCGTGGCTTATGCATCTCGCCGCTTAAGGCCACATGAAGGAAATTATCCAACTCATGATCTAGAATTAGCGGCAATTGTGCATGCTTTGAAAATCAAGCAGCATTATCTTATTGGTAACACCGTGAGATTTTCACGCATCATAAGAGTTTGAAATATATCTTCACCCAATGATCTTAATCTCGTGCAAAGAAGATGGTTAGAGCCGATAAAGGATTATGACCTTGGAATTCATTATCACCCGTAAAGCTAACGTGGTAGCGGATGCTCGAGTAGGAAAGCATATCGCAACACGGTGTTAGTTCAAGAAAATCAACCGAGTTGTATGAAGAACTAAAGCATCCAATCTGAAATTGTCACCAAGGTCAGATCAACACGGTGGAAGTCCAACCAACCATACAAAGTCGATCGAGAAAAACAAATAGAAGACGAAGACATCAAAGAAATCATGAAGAACATGAGAAGAGGCAAAGCCCGTGATTTTCTCAAGACGAGCAGGCACGAGATGGTTTGGCAACCGATCTGTGTACCTAAACATCATGAAACTAGACAACCGATTCGAAAAGAAGCTCATGAATCACCTTACTCTATCCATCCAGGAGTACCAAGATGTACCAAGATCCAAGGAAAAGTATTGGTGGGTTAGTATGAAGCGAGAGATCGCCGAGTTTGTTGCACGCCAGATGTGTGTCGCGTGTTAAGGCGTAACATCGAGACATGCCGGATTGTTACAACCATTACCAATTCCCGAGTGGAAATGGGAGGAGATTGGTATGGATTTTATCACCGACTACCTAGGACCCAATCAGTTGTGATTCCATTTGGGTGATAATTGACCGATTAACCAAAGTGGCTCATTTTATTCCAAATAAGACAACTTACGTAAGCAATAAGTTAGCGAGTAATTGTACATGGCTAGGATCGTCTGTCTACATGGTATACCCAAGAAAATTGTGTCGACAGAGGTTCGCAGCTCACTTCAAAATTTTGGCGTAGTCTACATGAAGCTTTGGGAACTGTGACTCAATTTCAAAGACAAAGATATCATCCCCAAACAGATGGCCGACCAACGTAAATCAGTCCTAGAAGACATGCTTCGAGCTTGTGCTATAGATTATGGAAGAAGTCGATAAGAATTTGCCCTATGCAGAATTTTCCTACAACAACAACTTTCAAGCTAGCCTACAGATGTCGCCATTTGAAGCATTGTATGGTAGAAAGTGTAGAACCCTCTCCTTTGGGATCAAGTAGGAGAACACCAATTCTTCTGACTGCATTGATAAAAGAAGTCAAAGTAAGGTAAAAGCAATAAGAGAACGTCGAAAGTAGCTCAAACCCGACAAAAGAGTTATGCCGATAATCGCTCGAGAGAACTATCCTTCGAGATGGGAGATTTTGTCTATCTCAGGTAACTCCACTCCGAGGAGTGAAGAGATTTCGACTAAAGGAAAACTCGCACCTGCATTTGTCTGACCCTATAAGATTTTGGCAAAAGAGGTGAAGTTGCTTATCAATTGAACTACCAAAGATCTCTGTCACTGCTCACAATGTCTTCCATGTATCCCAGCTTAAAGAAATGTCTCGAGTACCAATGTAAGAAACACCGCTGAGAACATCGATCTTCGTGAAGATCTCACCTATGTGGAACAACCAATCAAGATTCTCGATGTGGCGTAACGCGCCACCGTAAGCAAAGTCATCCGCTCTTGTAAGGTTCAAGGAGCAATCATTCGTAAGAAGAAGCTACCGGGAGCGAGAAGAAGTTTTGAGAGCCGAGTATCCCTACCTTTTGTCGACCAAGTCCAATCTCGGTCGAGATTCCTTTAAGGGGGTAGGTTTGTAACATGCCCAAAATTTCAATTTCATTTAAAAATAAGACTTTATTAATTTTTGTGGATTTTCCGAATTTTTAAAAGCTTTTCAATAAAGTATATTAAGGCTAAAAGAATTTATGTGCAAAATCTATTACCAACTAAAAGTTGGAATTATTTTATTTAAGTCCGAATGCCTCATAGAATTTATGTGAATTTTCTCAAAATTTTGGACTTCATTTACTATTTTCTAAAGCTTATTTGAATTTCTCGAATTAAATCAATTGAAAAAGAGTTTAAAATCTTCACATAAGATCGGGCCGAAGCCCAAAGATCAGGCGCTGTCTCGCCCAACTCTTTCCGCTGCATGAGTAATGCGGGCCGTCCGATCAAAATCGGACGGCCGACAATCAATCCGCCGCGCCTCTCTCTCCCGCTCTCGTCTCACGATCGGTGGGCCTCGTGACTGCGTGCTTCTTCCCGCTCCCTTCTTCTCCGCAAAGACGCTTCCTGCCGCCATTGATGCCGCACGCGAGCTTCGTCTCCTCCGTGATTCCTCCGCTTTAACCCCGCATTTACGCGCATTAGCATCGCCAGCTTCTCCCGCATTCACCCCGACATTACCCCTTCTTAACGCCGTAACGCCCTCGCGCTCTCGCCTCCATTACCGCCGACACGATCTCCATCTCCCGCCTCCCCTCGCTTATAAAAGCGCCCCAGCCGCGCATTCTCTCCCACATTCCATTCCACCAACTCGTAACCGCTCGCCACTCTCTCGCCGTCAATTGAGTTTTTCCCTCGGGTGGCGCTCCATCTTCTTCGATTCCGGCGACAGCAAGCACTCCCCGGCCACCGCGACCGCACCATCAGCTTCAGCATACTCCGGCGATCCTGGTGCGCGCCTCGTCCTCGCCTAGAGATCCCCGGAGTACCCTCCCCGCCAACGACCGAACCTCGCCACCGCCTCTCGCCGTCGCCGACCATCTTCCGGCCACGCTCGCCGCCAGTAGCGCATCGTACTCAAGATCTTCTCTCTCTATCTTTTTGCGCACTCACCGGAGCTCGCCGCCACCGCCGCTCACGAACCTCGGTTCCCGAGCCGCCTCCCGGCCGATGTGGCTGGCCAAGTCGGCGCCACTGGCGCCACATGGGCACTTTGGCGCGACGAGTGCCCACATAGGCGCCAGCGTGGATGGCAAGCGCCAAAGACACCTCCGCCCCTCACACTATTGCGCGCCGAGTCCACCGTGGATTCGGTGACGCCGTGGACTCACCCATACTGCTTGGGGCCCACATGTCGGTCTCTGTGAATGCTGTCACTGACGCATGCTTATAATAAATAGAATTTCCTTTAGAAATTTAATTCGGGAAATTCAGAAATTCTGATTTTTGAATTAAATTTAGATTTAAACTTCCAGGAGCTCGTATTTCTTCATACAAACTCCGATTTAGGTGATTCAAATTTCTAAATTTGTATAAAATCAAGATCTAGCTAACTAAACCAAAATTATTTAATTTGGAGTTAATTTGAATTTTCATTTGAATTTATTTGTGTTCATTTGAATTCTGCTTTGAATTTGGAATATTTTCAGTAGATTTTGACGACTCCGAGAGCTTGACCCTATTGAAGAAGTAGAATACCAGAATTTGAGCAAGGCAAGTTACACCATTGACCATTTTGCTCCCAATATTTAAAATTATTTAATTCTGCTTTTAAATTATTATTGCATGCATAATTGTATTTAATTATTTTAAATTCTGCTTTTAAATATTTAATTATCCCAATTCCTTTGTATAGCCAAATTTGATTGTTGTATTATCAATTCCTTGTAACCTTAGTCAAATGAATTTAAAATAAATATATGCATAGCAAATGCTTAGACCATGAAATATTTGACTTTGGGAGAATTTAGCCAAAATTTCATAAGATGATAAAAGCCTATGACATTGCTTTGTCATGGTGGACTTTTGCAAATGTCTTTGAAAATTAAAATAAAAGAAAATGGTTTGTACTTGGGCAAACATGGACCGCTAGTGGGTGCAAGTTTATGCACGGCCTCTGTCTGTTAGGATCGAGACCTGTGGTTTTTATTGAAAGTTGCCCAAGTAGATTAAGGACCGCCTTTGAGCCGCATCTTGCAAAAGCTCCACCAGACTACCACATGTTCTGTATGGGCGTAACCAGCTTAATAATTTGTATTACCTCAGTATTATTTATGCTATTTTTGTTGTGTGGGTGTCGGTTAGACTTTATTCCCACTTGGCGCAAGAGGGGTTTCCAAGCAGTGGTTAGCCTAATGGAAGTGAAACCTTAGCGGCATATTGGTATTGAGGTAGTGCATTGAAACGCCTTTGTGATAATTGCCTAGTCACACACCTAAGGAAGTGTGTATTGGCCGACATAACTGCAAATTATCTCTTGTGGGTAAAGTTGTACAACCTCTGCAGAGTGTAAATCTATTCGAATAGCCGTGTCCACTGCTATGGACATGCTTGAGCAAAGCCACTCTAAGTTAGATTTGTTTTTGGTTTTAAAATAACTTTGGACATGATTTGAGGATGGTTAATCCTTGTGGTAAATTTAGGCGGTAGCCTTGTGATAGGAGGGTATCCTTCACCATGTTTCATATGGAGGTTATCCACTATAAAATGATCAATTTTAAATCTGATTTTAGTTATGTAATAAAAATGTGCCTTGAAACTTAGTATAACTATTTAAACCAAAAGGTCGATTTATGCAAATAAACCCTACAACCTTCCTTTGAATAACTTATGCATGCATTCTAAATTCAGATTGGGTGTAATTTGCGAGCACAGCTTGTAGTGCTCACTCTTGCTGAATATTATTATTCAGGAGAAGACTGCTATCCAGAAGGTGAGGAGCAGGACGATTAGGCCGCGATCTCCAGACGATTGCCCGGGCGATCGTGTGGCTTACTATTATTATTTGCTTCCGCTTAATGTTTTATTTGGCCTCCTACCCCAGCTTGTAATAAACTCTATGATTATTAAATATACACTGGATATGTTTGTGATAACATTTTTGTGACTGTGTACACTGGAAATCCTGGACTAGTGTATGAACACAGAGAATTTGGGATCCTTCGTTCCCGGGTTCGACAAAAGTTTCAAAACCCTAATTGTCTTTAGGGGAGTTGAGGTGGAGGCTAGGGCTCTTGATGGTTTGTGGTGAATTTCGTGATCCTTGATTGTCTCTTCGATCCATGATGGTGTGGATATAATCCAACTTCAATCACGAAATCAATCTATGCAAGGTTTACTTGAGATAAGTCTCTTTTCGTTCTTGCTTTCAATTTGGTGATTTTAGGGCTTTCTTTGATCTGCGAGTTTGTGATTGATTCTTTCACGTGAATTAGCTTGCTGTGATATGTGTGAATCTATCTAGCATCATCTTGATCATCAATCTCTCACGAACAAGCTTTAGGATCAAGTTTTCGTTCTTGCCCTGCTTTAGACCTTCGTTAATCAATTGGCAATTGCTCAAGATCGCTCCAAGAATTATCATAATATTCAATTGGAATAGGTCCTCAATAGCATATAGAAGGTGTGTGCAAAGTTTCATAAAGATTAGAGTTGAGAATCAAAATTTCACCTAATTGCAAGTTCGCCATCGGCCGATTTTATCGCTGCGGATCGGTTCGAGTCGGCCGGCCGATCGCCAGTCATCACCGGTCGATCGATTTTGAGCGGTCCGACCGCCAAAGACAACGCCGGTCGATCGCCCGCAATCGGTCCGACCGGTTGAGTATAACGGTCGACCGCCTGCGTCTTTGTGAGTCTTGTAATCTTAGTTGATTTTGTTATATTGCTTAGGGTTTAATTGATTCAATACTAGTCTTCCATTGCTTCGGTATATTGATCTTCATAGCTTTCTAATAGCTACCGGAGTTAAATTGTATTGAGTTCATAATTTGTGAAAAAGTGAGCGTGCTCTATTCACCCCCTCTAGTCGCCTTTACGGTCCAACAAGTGGTATCGAGCCCTGTTAGTTCAATCTTGATCTTAACCGGTCACCAACTTTGGCGATGGATAAGTTTTCTACTAAACCGCATATCTTCGATGGGCACGACTATGCCTATTGGAAGAATCGTATGCGCGTCTTTCTTGAGAGCGAGGACAAGCTATTTGGGATGTTGTTAGAGCCCATTGGTTATTCTGAAATTGCTACACCGCTTCGCAATTCTTTTGGCTAACAACAATAAGGCTAAGAATCTTTTATATGGTGCACTTGGTAGACAAGAATATGATAGAATTTGCAATCTTTCAATCAAGATGAAATTTGGAACACTCTCGAAACATATCATGAGGGTTCGTCCCAAATCAAAAAGGTGCGCCAAATCACATACAAGCGTGAGTACAATAAATTCGAGATGCGCCTGAGAGAGCATCGATGACATTTTCATCGCTTTAATAAAGTAATTAATCAAATGAAAGTCGTTGATATTGAATATTCTCAATCTGAAAATGCCACCCATCTCTTGGCCGCAATCAACACCAAGGAGTGGGAGATGAAAGCTACTTGCTATAGAAGAAAATGTTGATCTTTCAAGTCTTACTTTAGAATTGCTTTATAGTAAACTCAAGACTCATGAAATTAAAAGAGTTGATCATCCTAAGAAAGATAATTTAGCTTTGGTAGCGATCCTCTCAAAAAGGCTTTTGATGACTCTTGTGAATCTTCTTCGGATTTTCATTTGCTTGTTTATCCGCTATTCATGAAGAGGAGCTTGAAAGTATTCTCAAACAGAGTTAGCTCTTCTAGCTAAGAAATTCACACGGCCTACAATAATGTGAGAAACAAAAAGAGAGGTGGTCCAGAACATGCTATGAATGTGGTGAGCTCAATCATATCCGCAAATTGCCCCAAGTCAAAGGTAAGAGCAATCATAAGGAAGGAAAGCCGACTTGGAAGAAGCCTCCTTTCAACAAATCAAGGTATGAGGCAAATAAGCTTGTGAAGGCCGCCACCGGTCCTTGCCGCTTTTGAGGATCAATCCTTGAGCGATGTGGATACCGGGAGTGAGGAGGACAAGGAGGAGGAGATCCTCAAGGCAAAAAGAAAGGGAAGGCCAAAGACTTCACCGGCATGTGCTTCATGGTCGACACCGACGACATTGATGATGATGAGGTATCTTTTTCTTATGATGAGCTTTCGCTAAATATGATTCTATAGTTGAGCAATTGCTTAGTCAAGATGAAGCGCTAGAATTTGTTATGACAAAAATAAGAAATTAGAGTCAAAGATTAACAAATTGAAAGTAGAGCTTAAAATGCTAAGACTCTTGAACCTCGATGAATGTTTATCTTGTCATGCTATGCATTCTAAATTACCAAGTTACAATCTGCTCATAATATTTGTGTACAACAACTTGAGAATGCTAAATCTGAACTAAATGAAATTAAAAGTGCTCCTTGTGAAAAATGTTTAGAATCTAGTAAATTGATTGCTTTTGATGTTTTGATTCTAGCCCTTGCACTTCATGCTTAGAAAAGAACGTGAAATCAAAGATATCTTAGAAGTCGCTAGAGTCAAATATGCTAAGCTTAAGGACAATATTGAAAATACTACTTGTGCTTCATGTTCCACTCTTAAGCTTGAAATTGCTTTGTATAAGGAAAAATCTATGGATAAAACTTGTGATTCTTGTGTTAACTTGAGAAAAGAAAATGCTTACCTTCATGATACATTAGAAAAATTTTCTAAAGGTAAGAAACAATTAAACATGATTCTTGACAAGTCTAAAACTCCTTATAAGAAGCAAGGTTTAGGATTCAATTCTTTTCAAGACAATTCAAACACAAAAGTCATTCAAGTCTTGGAAAAAGGTTTAATTGAATTCAAAACCCAACCTGCAACAACATCTTTTAAATCTGCAGGTTTTGCCCAACCTTGTATTAATTCAAATGATGCGTCTTCTAGTGGTACCAAGTACCATTGCACTTATTGCAAAAAGGTGGACATTTGATTGAATATCATGGCGAGGTTGAAAATGATAGGAAAAATTTTGATAGAATTTCATTCATGCAACCTAGAGCTTCTATGAGACATGGTAACACCGAAAAGAATAAACCCGATTAGGATTTTTATCTCATGCAAATCATTATGTTTCTAGACATCCTAATTCTAATGTGTATCAGATCGCGGTCCGATCACCGGTGGTCACCGGTCGACTGCTTTGGTCACCGGCCCGACCACAAAGACAAAGCCGGCCGACCGCCATGGACAGCTCAAGTCTCATTTTAATTTAAACATTGCTCATAACCGAATGTTAAATGAAATCAAGGATAGTACTTCTGGTTTGTATACTCCTTGCAGACGTGTGTCTCAGTACTGGATTCCTAAATCTTGTTTATCTAATCCCAGTATTGAGACACATCGTTCTTTTACTCCTTGATTTTTAGGATTACCGCGAAAGGGAAGAACACGTGGTTCGTTGACTCGGATGTTCACGCCACATGACCGGGAACTCAAAATGGTTCACCTCTTTCACGCGAGCAACAGGTGATGACTTCATCACCTTTGGAGATGATACACAAGGGCGAATTGAAGGAACAGGATCAATTAGGGTAAACAACAAATTCATTCTAAAAGATGTCGCTCTTGTGGACAAGCTTAGGTATAATCTTCTTTCTCGCTTCTCACCTTCTTGATGATGGTTATGAGACTGCTTTTAAGAAAAATGCTTGTCGTGTGCTTGATTCTACCGTGAGCTTGTGTTTGGAATCTCTAGAGTTGGTAGAATTTTTGGAGCCGATTTTTCGTAATCTCTTGTCGGATCTCTTAAATGTTTGCTTACATCTTCTTCTCGATTTACGGCTTTGGCATCGACGCTTGGGGCACATTGGTTTTGATCATCGACACGAGTTAGCAACCTTGATCTCATGAGAGGTTTGCCCAAACTCAAAGTCGTCAAGGATGTCAGATGTGCGCCAGTAGGCATGGCAAACAAGTTGCCGCCTCACACCCTTCTCAGGACTATGGTTATGACCGACGGACCGTGACGCTTGCTTCATATGGATACCGTTGGTCCCGCTAGAGTCCGATCGATCGGTGGAAAATGGTATATTCTTGTCATAGTCGATGATCTTTCTAGATATACTTGGGTGTTCTTTCTTACTTCAAAAGATGAAGCTTTTGGTTATTTTCATGACCTTGTTCTTCGCTTGGCTTCGAGCTTCTCGGTGCTTTGAGAGCGATTCGCAGTGATAATGGCACGGAGTTCAAAATGCTTCTTTTGCTTCTTTTGTGCCGAGCGTGGTATTGAGCATCGCTTCTTCTCCACACGCCCTCAACAAAATGGCGTGGTGGAAAGGAAGAATAGGACCTTGGTCGAAATGGCTAGGACGATGCTAGATGAGTATAGCACACCGAGGAGATTTTGGGCGGCTATTGCTATGCTTGCCATATTGCAAATCGTGTCTTTTGAGACCTTCTTTAGGCAAGACTCCTTATGAGCTTCGCTTTGGTAGAAAACCCTCTGCTTTCGCATTTTCGAGTTTTTGGATCAAAATGTTTTATTCTTAAGACAGCAATTTAGATAAATTTGAATCAAGAACTTTTGATGGGGTATTTCAGGTTATCCCGCTCATTCGAGGGGTTTTCGAGTTTTTAATATCGAGACTAACATTATTCAGAGACTTGTAATGTCACTTTTGATGAGACTAGCCTCGAGCTAGATCAATTGCTACTGATGATTTACAGTGACAGAGCATTTTTGTGGAGGAAGATGAGGACGGCTAATGTCATTCCTCATCTGCGCCGAGGCGCCCATATTGATACAAGAACCTCGCTACGCCTACTTCACCTTCGCTTGAGGCTCTCGCCGCATCATCATCATCGCCAGATCTGCGAGGTCGAAGAAACGACATCTCACCCAGCGCCCACTTCGATTCAGAGACAAAGATCCTCCGAATGTATAATAGGTAATCTACATGAGCGAGTCACTCGCCTGTATAATGATCCAAATCTCTACTCTCATTCGGCTTTTGTTGCTTCTTTTGAACCCCGCGATATATCACATGCTTTATCTGATTCTAGCTGGGTAAATGCCATGCATGAGGAGTTAGAAAATTTTGAAAGAAACAAAGTTTGGAACCTAGTAGAACCCCTAGTGGTCATAATGTTATAGGAACCGCTGGGTGTTTAAGAATAAACAAGGTGAGGATGGTTCTGTGGTTAGAAACAAGGCCAGATTGGTAGCTCAGGGTTTCAGCCAAGTTGAGGGGTTAGATTTTGATGAGACATTTGCTCCTGTTGCTAGACTAGAAGCCATTCGCATTCTACTTGCATTTGCTGCATCAAAAGGTTTTAAATTATATCAGATGGATGTTAAAAGTGCCTTTTTAAATGGTTTCATAGATGAGGAAGTGTATGTTAAGCAACCCCCTGGTTTTGAGGATCCTAAATATCCAAATCGTGTTTTCAAGCTATCTAAAGCATTGTATGGTCTTAAACAAGCCCCTAGAGCCTGGTATGATAGACTTAAGACCTTCTTGCTTAAAAATAATTTTGAAATGGGTAAAGTGGATAAAACTCTATTTATTCTTAGACGTGACAATGACTTCCTGCTTGCTCAAATTTATGTGGATGATATTATCTTTGGTGGTTCCTCTAATGCTCTTGTTTCCATCTTTTCTGACACTATGTCCAGGGAATTTGAGATGAGTATGATGGGAGAGCTTAATTACTTTTGGGACTTCAAATCAAGCAATGCAAGGAAGGAACTTTCATCCATCGACGAAGTACACTAAAGATCTACTAAAACGCTTCAACATGGGTGATCGCAAGCCAATTTCCACTCCCATGGCAACCTCGATCGCTTTGGATCCGATGAGGAAGGAGAAGTCGTGGATCAACGCGAGTACCGCAAAGATGATCGGCTCCTTCTCAGATTTGACGGCCTCGAGACCGACATTCACTTCACTGTATGCCTTTGTGCAAGATTTCAGCGCCTCCGAGAACTTCCCATCGCCAAGCCGTTAAGCGCATATTCGGTATTTACACTCTACCCTCTTATATGGCATTTGGTATTCCCGCTCTTCACTTTGTCCATTAGAGGTTTTTCGATTCGATTTTATGGGTCAGTTTGTTAGATAGGAAGAGTACCTCGTGCACTGTCACTTTCTAGGCACTTCTCTTGTATCTTGGTCTTCTAGAAGCGGTCTTACAGCACAATCCACCGCCGAAGCGGAGTATGTAGTCACGCTAGTTGTCAGAGTCGATTTTGTGGATGACGCCCACTTTGAAAGATTATGGGTTAAACTTTGCTAGTGTTCCTCTTTTCGTGATAACACTTCGCTATTAATATTGCTAAAACCCAAAGCAACATTCTAGGACTAAGCACATAGACATTCGCTTTCACTTCCTTAAAGATCATGTTGAAAAAGGTGATATTGTGATGCACTTCAGAGAGTCCAAGCTCAATTGGCGATATTCTTACCAAGCCTTTAGATCAAACCAGCATTTTCCTCCTTAAGAAGCGAGTTAGGGTAATTTATCCTTATGGGTTGGTTTGAGGGGAGTTTGATCTTTTCTTATCTTTCCTTGTTCTTTTGATCTTTTATTGTTCTTTTCTCAACTTAGTGATCTTTTGAACTTTTTAGGTTTTAGGCTTTTTAATTGCATCTCATTGTGTCATATTGCATTCATATGAAAACTCCAACAAGTGGTTACAACAAATGGTATAAAAAAATTGCATTGTAATATAAGATTTTCTGCTTATCTTTAAAAATTGATGAAGCTTTGCCTATTACCTTTTAGAGCTTTTGTATTTCAATTCTTGCTCAATGTCATGTCTAGTTCTTTGACTTGCTAGAATTATCATGCTTTTACATGTGTAGCTAAGTCTTTGCTATATGAGCTAGAACCTTTAAACAACTCAAACTAAGAAATTGCAATTTGTGGATGTTTTAGCGAGTTGCGTAATTAGTGCTCCTCTTGTGACATTGGCCTGCTGTAATTGCTTTGTTAGCTCTTTGATCTAAAATTGACCATTACTTGAGCTTTTGTGTTCTTGAGATTCTAAAAGTACTCATGTGAAAAATGAAAATCAAGATTGTCTTATGCTTAAATTGTGCCAAACTATTCTTACGAGACCGCTTGTCAAATGACATGAACTTGGAGATAGTTTGATGAACCAGACGATCTCATGGGGATCGCTTGTCGAAATGACATGAACCTCAAGATTTGTCGCCTGTAGAAGCTTAGAAAGAGTTTGTGGATGGCTCCTAGTCCAGATCTTCTTTACTAAGATATACCTTTAATCAACTTTTGGTCAAGCTTAGGATGAGTTTGTGGATGGCTCCTAGTCCAGATCTTGTCACTAAGTTAGATCATTAGTCAACTTCAATATTCAATGCAAATGAGAAAAATGTTGACAAATGGGCGCTTACAAAATATTGAGCAAAATGATTCAATACGGACTTGATTGACTCTTAATGTGGTCTTTGTTAGATTTTGATCTCACTTTGACATTTGACATGGCCAATTTCACTTTAGGATCCTGTTGATGAACTTGTTGAATTTGAAGCGTTGCTTAAATTGATCAAATCTATCGCTTTACTTTTGAGCCTTTGTGCTTAGCTTTGATATATATGTCTTACCATGATCTTGCTAGCGTCAGTTTGATATGTCGTTTGTGCAATATTAGAGATACTAGCTTGTTCTTTTGGGTAATCTCCAAAGCTTCTTGTAATCAAAAATTGAAAAATACAAAAATTGAAGCCACTCCATTGCACTTCATGCATATTCCTCTTTATGCTTCTTTTGTTTCTGCTTCTTTCTTTATTCTCTATTTGTTATCCCTGGATGAGAGGAAGGCGTGATTCCTTGATGAATCCATTGTCAAAGGGGAGAAGATGTGTTAAATGAAAGATATTTCTTTGGGAGATGATATGTAATATTTCTTTGCTACTCTTATTTGGAGAAGATGTGTTAATGAGAAGATTGGGGAGAAGTTTATACAAAGGGGAAACTCAAAATTTGAAATTTGATGATCATAGTGAGGGGGAGTTCTTGAGTTGCATTCTTATTGTCTTATTGAATATTCTGAACTTGAATTGCATTCTTTTATCCTCACAATGATCATAGGTCAGTTGAACAATTGTTCTTTCATATGGACCTTATGTGAGAATTTTGACCCTTTTCGAAATCAAAGTTTTATGCTTACTTTTGCCTTGTCTCACATGCCTATACTATTCGATGCCACTTGGTCATTTACATTGCTTTTTCTGCTTATGGACCAAGTTGTGCCTTTGTGCTAAAACCGCGAGTAAACTCGTTTTCAAACCTCTTACTTACATTTTCTAGATAATTGCCAATGTGTTCATCAAGGGGGAGATTGTGGATTTCATGGGGATATGCTCCAGATCTTAGGATGATGTGACAATTGGCAATGGCGTTTACGGTTTGTCGTTTCACGTGTTTTCGACAAAGTTACTGAGCTTCTCGATAGGCGGTCCGACCGGTCCTTGCACGGCGGTCCGACCGGTCCCAAATCGGTCGGACCGGCCATGTGGGGCGGTCGGACCGGTGATGACCAAAGTGGTCAAAATGAGCCGAGCCAAAAATAGGTGTTGTAGGCAAGTGAGGGGATCCCAATGCACTTGGTCTCATAATTTTGGAGTCTCCAAGAAAAGTTCTATTGGTTTAAGTTTCGGAAGGTTTCGGTTTTGGGAGCTTGAATTTCGCTAAGTCTAATAGGCGGTCCGACCGCTCATTGTGGAGCGGTCCGACCGCCATGGCGCGTCCGACCGCTCACCCGAGCGGTCGACCGTGAACTACTTGAACGTCGCCAACTTCGTGGCGATGTTGTTTTGTTAGGTCAAAGTCATTGGTTTCATGGCATATGATTTGCATGATGCATGTTTTGACTAACATGGGTCAAGTTGTGAAGAACTTGTTCCCGAATTCGTGTTTTCTTGTCCGTGGTTGTGCAGTAGCTTGGTGGTCAACGACGGTCAACGGCGAGGAGAATCGGACTAGACTTGAAGAGTTGAGGTCCGAACGATCGACGATGCGGGTGAGGTCAACGACTCAAGCGTGACACAAGATGGACAAGGGTGACCTATTGGCGAATCCATGATGCATGGTGAAGCGGTTTAGGTCAAAAGGTTAAAGACGGCGCTTTGCGGCGCATGTGTGTGACCCGCTTGTTAGTGGGCCTTAACGGAGCCAAATTAAGTCAAACCCTAAGAGTTTTAGGCCTCCACTATAAATAGGAGGAGATGGTGGCTGCACCTCTCTCTCTCGCCTTTTATGTTTCAAAACCCTAATTGTCTTTAGGGAGTTGAGGTGGAGGCTAGGGCTCTTGATGGTTTGTGGTGAATTTCGTGATCCTTGATTGTCTCTTGATCCATGATGGTGTGGATGTAATCCACTTCAATCACGAAATCAATCTATGCAAGGTTTGCTTGAGATAAGTCTCTTTTCGTTCTTGCTTTCAATTTGGTGATTTTAGGGCTTTCTTTGATCCATGAGTTTGTGATTGATTCTTTCACGTGAATTAGCTTGTCGTGATATGTGTGAATCTATCTAGCATCATCTTGATCATCAATCTCTCACGAACAAGCTTTAGGATCAAGTTTTCGTTCTTGCCCTGCTTTTAGACCTTCGTTAATCAATTGGCAATTGCTCAAGATCGCTCCAAGAATTATCATAATATTCAATTGGAATAGGTCCTCAATAGCATATAGAAGGTGTGTGCAAAGTTTCATAAAGATTAGAGTTGAGAATCAAAGTTTCACCTAATTGCAAGTTCGCCATCGGCCGATTTTATCGCTTGCGGATCGGTTCGAGTCGGCCGGTCGGATCGCCCGTCATCACCGGTCCGATCGATTTTGAGCGGTCCGACCGCCAAAGACAACGCCGGTCGATCGCCCGGCAATCGGTCCGACCGGTTGAGTATAACGGTCAGACCGCCCGTGCTGTGAGTCTTGGTAATCTTAGTTGATTTTGTTATATTGCTTAGGGGTGTAATTGATTCAATACTAGTCTTCCATTTGATCGGTACATTGATCTTCATAGCTTTCTAATAGCTACTGGAGTTAAATTGTATTGAGTTCATAATTTGTGAAAAAGTGAGCGTGCTCCTATTCACCCCCCCTCTAGTCGCCTTTACGGTCCAACAGTATACACCACGCCGATTCCCAGCAGCCCAAGTCCACACTTAAGTGAATCAAAAAGTATTTTAGAACTTTGGATATGTGTCCTGTGTTAGCTCCCAAGATCAGCGGCTAACACGCACACGCCCTTACCAATATTGTTCATAACCATCCACAAGACATACAAAAAGATAACAAGGTAACATACACAAATAGGACTTATATCCCTATTTTACGTAAGTGGTCGACCGGCCAAATTCAAAAGATTTAACAGAAGTACGCAGCGGAAACAACGTGATATAAACCAAAAACACCAGCTAGGTGTACCCATCCCCAAAGGCAATCGAATAGGGGTTAGAAACAGCATCATTCGCTAGCGTCATCGAAGTCGACGCTAGCGAACTGATCAAACGAATAATCTTCCTCGCCTGTAGGAAGTGGACAATAAGGTTGAGTACAAAAATATACTCGCAAGACCTACATGAAATAAAAATTATACATGCTAGAGGCTGACCAATGGAGAGGCCTTCATGCCTTAGTTTTACATAAAAAGCACAATTTTTTAGCCCTACACATACTAGTTTGTAACTACCATTTAGCAAATAAAATTTTCCCTTGGCAAAAATATGAATGACTGTGATATATAGATATCAAACAATACCAAAGTGACAGCCCACTTTGATAAACTAAAATTGCATGAACCACCCTTCATGCCGATACCATGCCGATACCGGAAGTAACCCACATTAGTTTTAATTTAGAGTCTAACAATGATGTCTCCCAAACCAAGTGATCATTCTTAACCATGGACACGGCTATTCGAATATATTAATCTCTGCAGGAGAGTACAACTTTACCCACGCGACTCGGTCAACCCATAAGGTGTGTCGGCCGGGGAGATCGAGACTTGGTATTTTTCAGCAAGACGACCCTATTGAGTTGAATCACCCATGCGAGATGAAACCACAAACTCAGTACAAGCTACTTATAGATCTTGCTAAGCGGACACACAAGTTGTGTTGGAGATGCCGATACAATGTAAAGAAAGAAAAGTAGTGCTCACCTGCACGTTATAATAAAATTGCATCAGATTCTTATGAACATAAGATCATAATAAATTATGTTCTCACACCACCTATGTTTCACAACAATAAGACCCCCCCCCCTTACTCGACTAAGTCGGTGCCATTTCATACAGTGTGTGGAAGTACGAGTTTTACTTCGAACAACAACCCAAAGTTTGGTCCTTGATGATCCTGGACAAGTCTACCACGGTACCCGAATCTCGTGCACGAAAGCACCTACACTACTAGCACATGTCTAGATATAAATCATTTTTAATTTGACAAATTTAAACTCAATCACCAGATTCTAAGATCCGAACAGAAAACATAAGAGTAAAGTTATTGGTGTTTTCCATGATTGACAGGCTAACCCCGTCAACCGAACTATCGTATCTACTTGACTTGCATGGATAAGCGTTAATATCGATAGTAGATACATCATTACAACACATCTACCTTAAGCATACCTGTATAAGAAGTGGGAATATCAAGGATAACCTGCAAGAGTTAGGACATAGCTAGCTAAACTCACAAAATATCAATACTTCAAAATAGCATGCATGCAAGTATATTTGTGCGGCACCCGTGTCATTACCCCGAAAGGTAATCATACTTAAGCATATAGATTACTATTCACCTACCTGGTAGGACACCGCTCTGATGAATAGAAAGTCTTACCAAAGTTAATGCTGCAAAACAATAAGATAGAAATTGTACTTTATTATAGATGATAGCCACGCAAGGCGTGATCTTTAATACACTTATTTAATTATAACCGAAAAAGAAATCCCCTCGCTTGTCTGCCCTGCTCCACCGGTCGTCTACTCATCCCATTATCCGAATAAGGCGTCCACCTCGCCCTGCTCCTCGTAGTAAACGCCCTTGCCTCCTGCGGCCTCCTCGGCACCTACGTATCCTTCATCCCACTCGGGATAGTTTCTGACTGGATTAGGATCTAACAAAGGATAATAATAGTAAGAATGAGTACTAGTGTACTCAGCAAGCATGTATTAGCAAATATGCACTGTATGACTCTTCTCTGTTCGTTATCATATTTTCTAATTCGTCTATTTTTCTGGAAAATACTTTACCAAGATTTACGTGGCAAGTTTTAATTCTGAAAATACTACTTATCACTTGATAAGAAGATAAACCCCTAGCGGTCACCGTAGCCTCCAATCCAAGAGACAGACATGAATTCATGGTTTGATATATTGTACTGCTCAGGCTTTGTACCACTTTACTTATAGCTACTCTGAGCTCTCTTTACGCTAGGTCTCATACATTTCCTTTGATGCGGTTTTGAGTTAAGAATACACAATGTTTTTTAGGTTACATAATTAGGTCTTGTCGAACCCGGGAACGAAGGATCCCGAATTCTCTGTGTTCATACACTAGTCCAGGATTTCCAGTGTACACAGTCACAAAAATGTTATCACAAACATATCCAGCGTGTATATTTAATAAGCATAGAGTTTATTACAAGCGGGGCGGAGGCCAAATAAAACATTAAGCGGAAGCAAATAATAATGGTAAGCCACACGATACGCCACAGTAATCGTCCGAGGTCGCCGCTAATCGTCCCGCTCCTCACCTTCTGGATAGCAGTCTTCTCCTGAATAATAATATTCAGCAAGAGTGAGCACTACAACTGTGCTCGCAAATTACACCCAATACAGAATTTAGAATGCATGCATAAGTTATTCAAAGGAAGGTTGTAGGGTTTATTTGCATAAATCAGCATTTTTGGTTTAAATAGTTATACTAAGTTTCAAGGCACATTTTCATTACATAGCTAAAATCAGATTTAAAGTTTATCATTTTATAGTGGATAACCTCCATATGAAACATGGTGAAGGATACCCTCCTATCACAAGGCTACCCGCCCAAATTTACCACAAGGATTAACCATCCTCAAATCATGTCCAAAGTTATTTTAAAATCAAAAACAAATCTAACTTAGAGTGGCTTTGCTCAGCATGTCCATAACCGTGGACACGGCTATTCGAATAGATTTACACTCTGCAGAGGTGGTACAACTTTACCCACACGAGATAATTTGCCCGTTATGTCGGCCAATACACGCTTCCTTAGGCGTGTGACTAGGCAATTATCACAAGGCGTTTCCAATGCATTACCTCAATACCAATATGCCCGCTAAGGTTTCACTTCCATTAGGTTAACCACCTGCCGGAAACCCCCTCTTGCGCCAAGTGGGAATAAAGTCTAACCGACACCCACACAACAAAAATGGCATAAACAATAATGAGGTAAGACAAATTATTAAGCCTGGTTCTGCCCATACAGAACATGTGGTAGTACGGTGGAGCTTTTGCAAGATGCGGCTCAAAGGCCGGTCCTTAATCTACTTGGGCAACTTTCAATAAAAACCCTGGGTCTCAGTCCTAACCAGACAGGCCCGTGCATAAACCTGCACCCACCAACGGTCCATGTTTGCCCAAGTACAAACCATTTTCTTTTATTTTTATAATTTTCAAAGACATTTGCAAAAGTCCACCATGACAAAGCAATGTCATAGGCTTTTTATGAAATTTTGGCTAAATTCTCCCAAAGTCAAATATTTCATGGTCTAAGCATTTGCTATGCATATATTTATTTTTAAATTCATTTGACTAAGGTTACAAGGAATTGATAATACAACAATCAAATTTGGCTATACAAAGGAATTGGAATAATTAAATATTTAAAACAGGAATTTAAAATAATTAAATACAATTATGCATGCAATAATAATTTAAAACAGGAATTAAATAATTTTAAATATTGGGGCAAAATGGTCAATGGTGTAACTTGCCTTGCTATAATTCCTGGTATTCTACTTCTTCAATAGGGTCAAGCTCTCCGGAGTCGTCAAAATCTATACGCGAAAATATTCCAAATTCAAACAGAATTCAAATGAACACAAATAAATTCAAATGAAAATTCAAATTAATTCCAAATTAAATAATTTTGGTTTACTTAGCTAGATCTTGATTTTATACAAATTTAGAAATTTGAATCACCTAAATCGGAGTTTGTATGAAGAAATACGAGCTCCTGGAAGTTTAAAACCTAAATTAAATCCTAAAATCAGAATTTCCGAATTTCCCGAATTAAATTTCTAAAGGAAAATATCTTTATTGCGCCAGCTGACGTCAGCAGTACTGTGCATTGAGACTGACAAGTGGGCCCGAACAGTCATGGACTGAGTCCACGGCGCTTTCCGAGTCCACGGTGGACTCGGCGCGCAATGATGTGAAGGAGCGGTGTCTTTGGCGCTTGGCCTTACCGGGCGCCACGTGGGCCACGCACGCGGTAGGGGTGAGGTGGCACTGATGTGGCGCTGAGGTGGCTGACCACGTCGGCACCGGAGAGGGGAGGCGCTCGGGAACCGAGGTACAGGCGCACGGCGGCGCGGCGAGCTCCGGTGAGGTGCGCAAAACACTCAGGAGACGATACTGATGCGAGGGTGCTACCTGGCGGCGGTGGAGAGTGGCCGGAAGATGGTCGGCGACGCGAGAGGCGGCGGTGATGTTCGGTCGTTAGCGGGAGGGTGCTCCGGGATCTCCAGCGAAGACGAGGCGCGCTGGATCGCCGAGGACGCCAAGCCGGTGGTGCGGTCGATGTGGCCGGGGAGAGCTTCCTGTCGCCGGAATCGAAGAAGATGGAGCTTCGGCGGCTGACGGGGAAACTTCAAATGCCGGCGATTGAGAGCGAGCGAAGCTACGGGAGGCGGGGGAATGAGTTGTGGGAAAGAATGCGCAATGGGGTGGCTTTATAGGCGAGGGGAGGCCGGAGGCGAGGTTAGCCTTGCGTTAATGGCGGTGGCAACGCGCGCGGCGTTAGGGCGAGTAAAGGAGGGGAAACGGCGGGGTGAATGCGGCGAGTAAGGGAAGTTAACGCGTGATGGCGAGTGAAGAGAGGAGGAATCGCGGAGTGAAGAGCTCCGAGGCGAGCGGTAATGGCGGCGAGAGCGACGGGCGCGCGGGGGAGAAGAAGGGGGCGGGGAAGAAGACGCCGGTGGGGCCCACCTGTCGGCGAGACAGAGAGAGAGAGAGAGGGCGCGAGTGGATTGCTATCGGCCGTCCGATTTTGATCGGACGGCCCGCATTAATCAAAGCGCGGGAAGATTGGGTCGGACGCCAGCGACAATCTTTGGGCTTCGACCAAGATCTTTAAGTGAGAATTTTAAATTCTTTTTCAATTGATTTAATTCCAGAAATTCAAATAGGCTTTAGAAAATAGTAAATGAAGTCCAAAAATTTTGAGAAAATTCACAGAAATTCTATGAGGCATTCTGGACTTAAATAAAATAATTCCAACTTTTAGTTAGTAATAGATTTTGCACATAAATTCTTTTAGCCTTAATATACTTTAGGGAAAAGTTTTTAAAATTTCCAGAAAATCCACAAAAATTAATAAAGTCTTATTTTTAACTGAAATTGAAATTTTGGGCTGTTACAGGTCTCTACCAATTAATTTCTATCAGTGTCCTAGGGCACTCACCCAGTCCTCCACCGAGTTCCCGTAATGTTAGTTGGAACGGACTTCCCCGCACCCAACACTCTACCTTGCAGTACTATAGAGCCTTGGATCCCCTACTTCCGGACTGTTCCTACCGGTCCTAAGTTCCTCCATAACTCACACATGCTTATCCGATGTGGAGAGTATAGTCATGTAACAAGGTAGCATTTTCTGCCTGCCAAAACGGGAAAATGGTTGGCACTTGAATATGGTCTCTTACCTGAGTAAGAGTTTTGTTGGTCCTTGTATATTATCCATATGTAAAGCGTCCTACCTCTTCCCTCTTCTCTTTTTCCTACCAAGGACCCACTTTACCATCCTAATATTTCTCTTTGCAGTATAGCTGCTCATCTCAGTTGTACTGCTCTTTTTCTCATTTCTCATCTCTTTTATCTCGTATCTCTTTTATCCGATTTGGTTTTGAGACATAATGCACATACATATATGATATAACAAAGTAACTTTTATATTTAATATAACTAGGTTAATGTTCAAGAGATATGCTTGCCTTTGTATTCATAGAAAAGATCAACATCAACGAAATCAGGATCAATTTGTTCTCTGCAATTATATGACAGACGTGAATAATAAATAAATACCTAGTTGCTTTTGGTGCTAATCGGCTTACATAAGTCAGTTGATTTCCTTTGTTAGCATATTTTAATTTAATAACATTTTTTGGATCCACGTCAGGCTAACACTCCCCAACTGCGGTTGTTCTACGGTCTACTGGCTCTCGAATCGTTGATTGCCTACTCTCGTGTTTTATCGTACTAAAATAAGATACTACATGTACCCGCATGCAACTAGGCCTATTTAATTTTACTTAGTAAAATATGCCTAATCGAGTTTACACATGTGTGTATACATTTATGTATTCCCCTAAATATACTCGGGGTACATGTTCATTACTAATGGATTCATCTAGTCCGTTTTAGAGGTGATATTTATCAGTGGTTGTTTATTTTAATTATTCTATCATGATTAAATTATTTCTAACGCATAAGGTCATTTGTCTAATCTTGTGGGTTTTATTGGGGGTTAATTTGTTCATAAGTTCTCAGTTTAATTAAAAAAATGTTCTTTTCTTTTCTTTTTGAAGGACCGAAATGGCAACAGAGAGGGGGGGGGGTGAATGGTGCCTTAAAATTAAGAACTCCCTTTATCAGTATTTAAACAAACCTACAAAGCCCTCTGGAAATCTCAAGAAGAGTGAAGCAAAATCAGAGAACGAAAACAAGCTTCAGGCTGTTCTGTCAGAAATCGGAAGCTCCGATTCTACCTAGCGGTAGTTCCAAGATCTATGGTAGTTCGGGTTCGATCACGAAGTTCCGCCAATGTAGTTCACTGTGGACAATCGGAAGTTCGATTGTCCCGACCAAGAACAATCGCTCGGGTTTTGCCCAAAAATCCAAATACTAAATCTTGAATGCTCTTCTCGAGTCAAGTTTCACAGGACATCATCCTAAACAACTTCTTGACCTCATGGAGAAGAA
Source organism: Hsuehochloa calcarea (assembly GCA_036346395.1). Taxonomy (NCBI): domain Eukaryota; kingdom Viridiplantae; phylum Streptophyta; class Magnoliopsida; order Poales; family Poaceae; genus Hsuehochloa; species Hsuehochloa calcarea. The sequence continues at coordinate 44,868,756 of CM070609.1, read as the reverse complement.
TCGCAGACAAAGATCCAATAATCAAAGCAAAACGCAGTTTCTTGAGTATTAGGCAAGAAAGACCAAAAACCACAATAGACAAGATTCTCAGATTCTTAGCTCATGAAACTTTGAGGATATATTAGCAATATCAATACGACTCTAGATATCAAGTTTCATGCCATCTCATAAGACGAATCAAAAGTTTCATCAAAACACTAGCTATTCAAGAGAAGAACAGAGAGAAGAAGGGAGGCATAAAGCAAGAACCAAAACCTCAGGATTTCATTGATAGGAATCACAAGATTACAGAGGAAAACACAGAGGAATGATTACACAAGTTTTCAGTTCATCCTCTCCAACTCAACAAACTCTCAAAAAGCATAACAACCTCTCCAAAGGCTCTTTTGCTAAAGCTAACCCTAATTTTCTCTCTCAAAAAGTCTAACCCTAACACCAGGGGTTCACCTCTATTTATAGCCCTTGGCAAACGGGTCTCCAACCCATTAAGCCCGCTACACCCGAACGAAACCGCCTCCACATGTGCCGCTTTGCGAAAAGACCGTTTCGCCCCTTGCGCACCTTCTGGAAGCCTCCCGTACACCTTGCTGTCCTTGACTCGCAACCACCTCAAGATTCACGCCGTCTTCGACACATCCCGACCGTTCTGACCTCAACACCGCCTGCGCCTAGTCCGATCACCTCGTGTCTCGCCACGACTTCGTCTCGATGTCCTGCGCAACAACACGACATAAAAACACATCACATAGCATTGCCCAATATCATAGCATCAATAATTGTACAAGACTCAAACTCATACAAACTCAAAATCACAAGCTATGCCTTTCTGCACAGTTCTGCCACAATCGGAAGTTCCGCACTTTACCATTGCGGAAGTTTCGATTTCCGGAACGTCCGCTCTTGTCAGGATTATCGGAAGTTCCGCGCTTACCATTGCGGAAGTTTCGATTTTCGGAACGTCCGCACTCCCAGATTTTCAATTCCGATTTTCGTCACAGAGGAATACTCACGTCAGTATTATCGGACAAACCGCGTCCCCAGGTGCGGAAGTTCCGATTACTTCAACCGAAACACAAACGTCAGGATAATCGGAAGTTCCATTTTACTACAGCGGAAGTTCCGATTATCGGAAGTTCCGTTTTCCAGAACCGGAAGTTCCGCACTTCCAGAAACAGATCAACAGAAACGCAATCGCAAAGATTTCAATCACAAACTTCTCACCACAGCGTCAAATACTCATCACTCATACGGAGACCCTACTCACATGGTCTCTCAATCTCCCCCTTGATGAGTATATTGACAAACACGAAAAAGCATATAGAAGAGTTTGTGATAGAAGCCAAACATGGTCTAATCTAGAAATCAAAAAGGCTCAAAACCATGTTTGTCAAAGAAGAAAGATTTGAGCTTTAAATGAAAGAGCAAATTTTTCTGCAAAGCTCTCCAGAAGACTTTTTCTCTCCAAACCAACTTCTCCCCCTTTTGGCAATAAACACATCAGGAAGTTGAAAAGAGAGGAAATGACTATATGATATTCGTTTTAAGCATTAGGAGCCATGAATATTATCCAAAATGACTATTGGAGTATTACACCAAGCCATAACACATAAGAATGCTATCAAGATCATGACAATTGATGTATAGAATAGCTAAGATAGAAAATCCATAATTTGATTAATGATCCAAATCTTTTAGCAAGTCAAATAAACCAAGATTGTAGTCTAGGTAAAGGTATCCAAGGATGATACAAGCCATGTCAAATACTCTAAGTGGAACCAAGAAGCATAATATTGAACAGTTCAGATTGCTACCAGTATTAAGAACGACTCAATTGAAACAAGTACTTGGTCAGTTCGAAGATAAGCAATTTTAGCACATTTTTCTTTTTCTGAAAGCTCTTTATGGTTTTATCTCAGTAAAGCAAGCTCTGGACTAGGTGTCATCCACAACTGCCTCCTAAGCTTCAACCATTTTTCAAATTTTAACCATGTGCTAGATCCCAAGCCTTATGCGACCACTCCAAGAAACAGACTTAAGGAGGTGATCTTATGTCATCCAAGGCTCCCCCTGAGTTCATGCCTAGTGCAATGGCAAGCAGTCTCATGAGAAAGATTTGGTGAGATCAGTTTTTTCGCACAAAAGAGATCATTTTTGCTTTTGAAGTTTTTAGACCAACGATTAAATATAAGTCATATTTCTTAACGAACTGACATAGCTAACTCAAAAGTTCAAAAGAGATTCAAGACTCAACTGAGCCTACTTGACATGGCGAGAATCATAAAAGGATAACTTCAACAGACTAGTCTCAAGAGCTATCATGACAAGATTTTAATTCAAGTTTAGCATTTTTTTTAAAAAATCACCTTAGCATGGCAAAGACTAAACTACACATAAAAAGTCATGATAAATCTAGCAGTTTAGCATAAATCATGGCAAGATGTAAAACAGTGAAAACAGATCATAAGGGATAATAAACAACGCTACATATGATTATAATGCAATGCAGGATGAAATGCACGAAAATCCAGATCCCCTTCAGAATGAAATGCATCTTTTAATTCAGGTTGACTTATGACAATTTAAGGACTGGAATAACCAAGATAAACTCCCCCTGAACCAAAGGAACAAAAACGAGAAACTGGAATGAGAAAGAGAAAAGGCAGTCCTTAGAGCATAGATAAGATATAGAGAATACCAAAACTCAGACTGATTCTTATCTACCCCATATGATTCCAGGACTATTAGCTGATCAACTAACACACTAAGGAGCAAACACTGTCCCTGTCTACCCAAGGGTGGCCCGACCCTCGCTAGAACCTATAAGAAGTGAGTAAGCTCAACTTAGAGAGAGAAGAGACAGCTAATAAGCAGCATCCTAGAAGCACAAGATAAGAATTAGCAGACAAAACAACTTGGCAAGAGAACCACTCTAACCTATGCTGGAAGGACTTAGACCCAAAACATTTAAATAAAATGTAACCAGAAAGGAGAAATAGCATAAATAAAATATAATATAGTAGTAGCACATAAGCTCCCCCTCACAATAGTCCATAAGGACAAACCACCCCAAGCTCTCCCCGCAGAGCTGAAAATCGAGAGCTGTCCAGAGGCTTGGTGAAGATATCAGCCAACTGGTGCTCACTCTCCACAAACTAGAGCACAATGTCACCCTTCTCTACATGGTCTCGAAGAAAGTGATATCTGATATCAATATGCTCGGTCCGAGAATGTTGCACTGGGTTCTTGGCAATGCAAATTGCAGATGTGTTATCACAAAAGAGTGGAACACGATCGATCGCTAACCCAAAGTCTGCGCAGGTCGAGACCATCCAAAGCACTTGGCTCTGACAGAATCGGCCGCGACAACGTGCTCGGCCTCTGCGGTGGATCGCGCAACACCGGACCGCTTCCTTGACGACCAGGAGACAAGAGAAGTGCCAATGAATTGGCAAGTGCGAGAGGTGCTCTTCCTATCTATCCTACTGACCAACAAATCGCATCGGAGAAGGCTCTAAGAGATAGACAAGAAGAGGAAGAGTACCAGATACCATAGTCAATGGTAGCTCGAAGGTACCGAAAGATGCGCTTCACCGCCTGACGGTGAGATACGCGAGGAGAAGCTGAAACGAGAGCACAAAGACATACGGAGAAATGTATGTCCGGTCTCGAGGTCAGAGGTACAAGAGAGAGCCAATCATGCTCTGAACTCCTTTTGGTCAACAGGTTCGCCGTCTTCATCTGGATCAAGAGCAGCTATAGATGCCATCGGAGTTGATACTGGCTTCCCATCATTCATGTCGAAGCGCTTCAGGAGGTCTCGAGTGTACTTGCCTTGGTGAAGAAAAGTACCTTCTCGAGTCTGTTTGATTTGGAAGCCAAGGAAGAAGCACAACTCGCCCATCATGCTCATCTCAAATTCCGAGCTCATAACATCGGAAAACTGGGAAACGAGAGTGTGTGAGGAGCCGCCAAAGATGATGTCGTCCGCATAGATCTGGACGAGCAAAAGATCAGTGCCAAGACGGCGGATGAACAAGGTCTTGTCTATTTTACCCATTTCAAAACCATGACTCATGAGATAGGACTTATGCCTTTCATACCAAGCTCTAGGAGCTCGCTTGAGTCCATACAAAGCTTTGGAAAGCTTTGTAGACATGGTTAGGGTATTTGGGGTTCTCGAAACAGGAGGTTTGTCGACATAGACTTCTTCCTCAATAAGGCCATTGAGGAAAGCACTCTTGACATCCATCTGGTAAAGCTTGAAACCCTTAGAAGCTGCAAAGGCAAGCTGGATTCTAATGGCTTCAAGTCTAGCTACAAGGGCAAAGGTCTCTTCGAAATCTAGACCCTCAACTTGGGAGTACCCCTGAGCTACCAGCCTAGCCTTGTTTCGAATGACTAACCCATCTTCACTTTGCTTGTTCTTGAACACCCATTTGGTCCCAATGATATTGTGACCTTGAGGGGGCTCAACAAGGGACCAGACCTTGTTTCTTTCAAAGTTTTCCAACTCCTCATGCATGGCGTTTATCCAAGACTCGTCAGATAGAGCATGACAAACGTCTTTGGGCTCAAATGAGGCGAATTAAGCAGAATAGAGACAAAAGAGAGACAAACCAGCTTTGGAACGTGTGAAACGCTCAAAGAGGTCTCCAATAATCTGCTCTGAAGGATGGTCCTTTTGAATGTGTCTAGGAGGTCCAGGGTGAGATGAAGAAGTGGCCTCTATCTCATGAGCAGATGAGATAGGGACAGAGCCACTAGCTTCGTAAGAAGCGAAAGGTAAGGTGATCTCCTCGAGGTGCGGTGGAAGAAGGCACCTCAAGAGGAGGAGGAAGAACTGGATCGGGTAGACAACCCTCATCTCCGTCTTCCTCATCGTCCACAAAGATGGACTCAGACTGCTCTAGAGAACCTGAGATATCAGGCCTAGTCCCCGGACTGGCCTCATCGAAGGTCACCTCATAGGTTTCTACCATTTTGCTAGACTCGCAGTTCCAGACTCTATAGGCACGAGAAGAAGTCGAGTAACCCAGAAAGATCCCATCACAAGATCATGATTCGAACTTATCTAGGTTTCCAGAATTCAAAATAAAACACTTGCAACCAAACACACGAAAATGCGAGACGCTGGGTTTTCGCCCATATCTCAACTCATAAGAAGTGCGATGCAAGAGTGCCCGAAGAAAGACTCTGTTAGAAACATAACAAGCGTAGAGTAATAGCCTCATTAAAACTTCCTAGGTGTAGAGTACTCATCAAGCATCGTCCTGGCCATCTCGACCAAGGTACGGTTCTTCCTCTCCACAACGCCATTCTGTTGGGGGACGTATGGAGACGAGAACTGGTGCTCTACACCTGTCTCACCACAAAAACTCTCAAAGTAGGAATTCTTGAACTCGGTGCTATTATCACTGCGAATTGCTCGTAATGCACACGGAGCTCAACAGAAAGCCTACTAAAAGACCACGAAAATGAGTAAACGTCTCATCCTTGAGGCTAAGAAAAACACCCAAGAGTACCTCGAGAAGTCATCGACCACAACAAGAACATACCACTTCCTCCCGCCGATCAAGACAGAGCCGACCAATCTGTATCCATATGGAGCAGTTGTCCTGGTGCATCAGTCATTGTCACTGTGACTGGAGAGTGAGAAGCGGCAACCATCTTGCCGTGCCGGCATGGAGAGCAAACTAGATCCTTGACCATCTTGAGTTTTGGCAAACCACGAATGAGATCGTGGCCGCTAACTCGTGTCAAATGATCAAAGCCTATATGACCTAATCTCCTATGCCAGAAGGTCCAATCACGGGATTCAGAATCAATCAAACACCGGAGAGGATCACGGAAGACTCGGAAAAATCAGCACGAAAGATCCTCCCATATCGAAATCCATAAACTAGGCTACCCGAAGAATCAAGAATTTTGCAATTGTTTTTCTTAAAGCTCACCTCGTAACCGTCATCGGTAAGCTGAGAGACTGAAAGCAGATTATACTGCAGCTTACTTACTAAGGCAACATCTTTCAAAATAAACAAACTATTAATGCTCCCAGTACCTTTAGCGATGACGCGTCCAAATGAAGCATCTCCGAAGGTGATCGTCTCATCACCTCGAGCACGGGCTAGGGAAGAAAACCAACGAGAGTCTCCGGTCATATGACGAGAACACCCGAGTCTACAATCCGGACATTTCCTTCCCAACCGGCGAACCTCATCGAGTCGAGTGCGGCTACACCGTCGCTAGATCGCCCGAGGGCCATGAAGCACATGCCCGAGAAGTGGGATCTTGATCGTCCTTTCCATCATCGTCACTCCACCCCTCCACCTCGCTGGTGTCCAGTTCGTTGAGGGCGGTGAGGACGCAATGGAACAGCTTCTTTGCCTTCCCAAAGTTGCGGAACTTCTTCTTGCCTTGGTCAGGTGCTGAGGGCTTCGTGTTGCGGTTCTTGTCGATGTAGTCGTTCTTGCCCGAACCGCCGTAGTCACCTTTGGCCTTCCCCAGCTTGGGGCAGTTTGCTTGAATGTGGTTGGGGCCACCACACTCGAAGCAAATCACAGGACCTCCTCTTTTTCCATCCCTCCTCCTCTTGTAAGCATGGGAGAACTTCCGAGCTAGGAGGGCTAACTGTTCATCCTCAAGCTGCTCCAACTGATCGTCAGTTATGTCACAGAGAGTAGCAAGGGAGAACCCGTGTATCGACTCAGAAGAAGATCCAGAGGTGGGATCAGTGACTAAAGCCATCGACTGTGACTTCGACCTTCGAGAGACAATGTCAATCTCGTGAGTCTTGAGGCGTGAGTAAAGCGCATCAAGAGTCAGGGTCGAGAGGTCCGTGCTATCCTTGATGGTAGTCACTTTCATCTCCCAAACACGAAGATCGAGTGCAGAAAGCATCTGTCGAGCGTTATCCGAGTCGGGGTATGTAAGACCGACCGCTCGGAGGTTGCTCAAAATCTTATGGAAACACGAAAGCACTCGTCAAGAGATTCACCAAGAAGCATCTCAAATTTCTTGTATTCTCGCTGAACCGGTCTTGTCGAATCGTCTTAATCTGGTGGTGCCCTCATGGTATGCATCGAGGTTCACCCGGATGTCGTAAATGTAAGACAAATGAGAAATGCGATCGAACTCACTTCTGCTCAAACCCTGAATGATAATGTTCCTTGCCTTAGCATTGGCCTCAACATCGGGCATGTTTCCCACATTGATGTTTTCATCGGCAGGAACGGCGAATCTAACCTTCACCTTTCTCCGGATGGCATACCCACGAGCACGGATGTATGTTTCCATTCGGCTCTTCCGAAGGGTAATCCATGCCATCAAAGACTGGAGGCTTGGTGGAATACTTGTCCGTTGCCATGGCTCAACAGACTGGTTAAGACCTATAAGGAAGAGCTAACCGGCTCTGATACCAATTGAAGGACCGAAATGGCAACAGAGGGGGTGAATGGTGCCTTAAAAATTAAGAACTCCCTTTCAGTATTTAAACAAACCTACAAAGCCCTCCGAAATCTCAAGAAGAGTGAAGCAAAATCGAGAACGAAAACAAGCTTCAGTCGTTACATCGAAATCGGAGCTCGATTCTACCTAGCGGTAGTTCCGCAAGCTGCGCATAGTTCCGGTTCGATCGGGAAGTTCCGCCAATGTAGTTCACCAGTAGACAATCGGAAGTTCGATTGTCCCGACAGAAGAATCTTGCTCGGGTTTTGCCCAAAAATCCGAAATACTAAATTGTGAATGCTCTTCTCATGTCAAGTTTCACAGGACATCATCCTAAACAACTTCTTGACCTCATGGAGAAGAATCGTAGACAAAGATCCAATAATCAAAGCAAAAACGGATTTCTTGAGTATTAGGCAAGAAAGACCAAAAACCACAATAGACAAGATTCTCAGATTCTTAGCTCATGAAACTTTGAGGATATATTAGCAATATCAATACGACTCTAGATATCAAGTTTCATGCCATCTCATAAGACGAATCAAAAGTTTCATCAAAACCCTAGCTATTCAAGAGAAGAACAGAGAGAAGAAGGGAGGCATAAAGCAATAACCAAAACCTCAGGATTTCATTGATAGGAATCACAAGATTACAGAGGAAAACACAGAGGAATGATTACACAAGTTTTCAGTTCATCCTCTCCAACTCAACAAACTCTCAAAAAGCATAACAACCTCTCCAAAGGCTCTTTTGTTAAAGCTAACCCTAATTTTCTCTCTCAAAAAGTCTAACCCTAACACCAGGGATTCACCTCTATTTATAGCCCTTGGCTAACGGGTCTCCAACCCATTAAGCCCGCTACACCCGAACGAAACCGCCTCCACATGTGCCGCTTTGCGAAAAGACCGTTTCGCCCCTTGCGCACCTTCTGGAAGCCTCCCGTACACCTTGCTGTCCTTGACTCGCAACCACCTCAAGATTCACGCCGTCTTCGACACATCCCGACCGTTCTGACCTCAACGCCGCCTGCGCCTAGTCCGATCACCTCGTGTCTCGCCACGACTTCGTCTCGATGTCCTGCAGTCAACACAGACAAAAACACATCATATAGCATTGCTCAATATCATAGCATCCATAATTGTACAAGACTCAAACTCATACAAGCTCAAAATCACAAGCTATGCCTTTCTGCACAGTTCTACCACAGTCGGAAGTTCCTCTCTCTCGGGTTGATCCCTAGCGCCACCATCGTCGGCTTGCTCAGCCCGCTCGTGCTCCTCCGTGCGCCTCAGCCTGGCCCGCCTAGCTTCTCCTGTGCGCCTCCCCTGTGCTTTGGCCAGTGTGCCTGCAGATGTTTGTTGCTTCGATTATGGCTTGGGTTTGATTTATTCTCTTTGATTTGTGTTGCTTTCTACTCATGCGTGAAGAAAGCGATGGAGGTGGGCTGCTACCGTGGCTAGCTATAGCGGGGCTCGAGGCCTCTCGCACGTCGGGTAGTGAAAGGCAGTCGAGTCACGTAGCTGTGCCGGCAGTGGTGTTGCCGAGGTATACTACTCCCTCTACTCTCCTCTCTACTCCGTCCCCCTGCTCTGTGATGGATTGAGTGGATGTTGTGGTTATTGTCGAATGCTAGTGTTGCATCTTGGGTGGTCCCTTTTTGGATAAAATGATAATGGATTGAATGTTTGCTACCTTGGTTGGCTTGGTCGGTTTGAGGATGGAATGGCAGTGACGATGGGCGTGAGGGTGATGAAGCTTTCCACTTGTTCTTGTCGGTCCCTTCTGTTCCTCCTGGTTCTTGTCAGCTTGGTGTGGTCCCGACGGTCGTTGACGGTTGTGTGTCGATGCTACTGTCGTCCACGCTCCTTCGGTCTTCCCCATCTCCTTTGTGCTCCTCTCCTCCTGGATGCTCTCTGTGGGTGGTTTTGTAAGTGATGATGGTGTAGTGATGCTTGGCTTGCCTCTGTTCTTGGCTGAGAATCAATTGGCTCAAATGCTTTGCTTTGTTGGCTTTCACTTTGAGGGAAGGAAATGGGATGGGATGGAGATGGAAGGACTTGTGTTGGCTTTGCTCGGGATGGTTGACTCTTGGCTGTGAATGGGTTTGCTTCGGTTGTGCTTGTGAATGAAGGGCTTTTGTATAGCTTTGTGAGGATGGATGCTTATGAATGGAAGGCATTTCAGCGTGCCTCTTTCTATTGGCCAGTGCATGCCATCTTTGCCCTTGGTCCAAAGAATGTTTTTGCTACTATTCTTTGAATTTTCTACGGTTTGAGGCAAGTCGGTATACGTGGGTGTTGGATTTCTAAAACTGTCAGGTGATGAAACCCACTGAAGTGAGATGGTGCCGACTAGCCTAGGTCAGTCAGGGAACCTCGATGAGCTTCACGAACTCTGACGGCAATTCTTCTTACTTCTAACTTCAATTTATAGCTTTTAGTTTGTTACTAGTCTTTTGGTCTTTGTTGGAAAATGGAAATGTGGGCAGTGTATCACGTTTAGGGATAGAAATTGTGATGAGAATATGGCCCGATCTTCTGAAAGATACTGATAAGTCGATTGTGGAGAACTCGACGTTGATGATCCGGAGGCTCCGACCAGAACAGATCAACCTCCCGCAATCACTACACCACTACTCCGTTGGTTATCAACCGTGCCGAACGCGGTTGACCTCGCCAAGAAGGCTATCTCCTACATGCGAATCGAGAACACAAGCAAGAAAGTAGAAGATGCAATCTGATATTGTATTGCGAATATAGATGAAGCTCACAATGTGGGGTTCCTCAACTGAACGTGCGGCAAGACTGCTAAGCAGAATAATCTCAAAGAAAAACCCACGTTAAACTATGACAGCTATTGTATATATATAGGGGAACGTAAGGAGGTCGACTTATTAGGGTTGTGCGGCCGCGGGAAGAGGCGTACACTACCTAGACTCCGACCTCGACACGCTTACAAGACCATATTAGGCCAAAACGGTGACGCAACACCTTATTCACTATTCAGGTCACGTATCTCTGGTCGAAGATCTGGTCGTAGGACTGGTCCTGTGGTGGTCTTGAGGAGTCCATGTTATCTCTGGTCGTAAGCCTTTTTGAAGTGGCCTTAGACCCTGTGGAATTGGTCGTAGACCTTCTTGAACTGGTCGTAGTCCTAGATTCCTAAGTACAAGTAAATCATCTCCGTTAGGCAGCATCATAGAGTTCTCAAATAATACACTCAGCCCTCGAAACGAATTTACCTGATAAATAAGTTGACGAGCACGTGCTCGAGTAATTGGACCTTGCACATGAGGAGTGTTCGTATCAGTAGAAGTGATGTCCTCATCATCCCCCCCTTCTTGAATTGGAGTCGTCCTCGACTCAAGATCATCCTCCGCGCCCAAGAAAGGTCGCAAATCTGCAATGTTAAAACTGGAACTAACCCCAAAATCTGCAGTCAAGTCTAACTTATATGCATTATCATTAATACGTTCAAGAACTTTAAAAGGACCATTTGCACGTGGCATGAGTTTAGACTTTCTTAATTCAGGAAATCGTTCTTTACGTAAGTGTAACCACACAAGATCACCTGGTTCAAAAGAAACATGCTTGCGTCCCTGACTACCAGCAATTGTATATTTAGCATTCATAATCTTAATATTCTCTCTCGTTGTCTCATGCATTTTTAGTATCAATTCAGCACGTTGTTGAGCATCAAAATTTACTTTCTCCGAAGCTGGAAGAGGTAACAAGTCGATAGGTGCACGAGGGATGAATCCATAAACAATATCAAAAGGACACTTCTTTGTGGTAGAATGCAGCGAACGATTATAAGCAAACTCCACATGAGGTAAGCAGCCCTCCCACATTTTTAAGTTCTTTTTAAGCACAGCCCTAAGCATAGTGGACAAGGTTCTATTGACAACCTCAGTTTTCCCATCAGTTTGGGGATGACAAGTAGTGGAAAATAACAGCTTAGTCCCCAACTTACTCCACAAGTTTCTCCAAAAATGACTAAGAAATTTAGCATCACGATCTGAAACTATCGTATTCGGAATACCATGCAACCGAACAATTTCCTTAAAGAACAAATCAGCAACATTTGAAGCATCATCACTTTTATGACATTGTATAAAATGAGCCATCTTAGAGAATCTATCCACGACAACAAAAATATTATCCCTCCCCTTCTTTGTTCTAGGAAGCCCTAAAACAAAGTCCATAGAAATATCTTCCCAAGGGATGCTTGGAACAGGAAGAGGTATGTATAAACCATGAGGATTAAGTCGTGACTTAGCTTTTTGGCACGTGGTGCAGCGGGTAATGAAGCGTTCGACGTCACGCCTCATCTTTGGCCAATAAAAGTGGTGGGTCAGAATATCCTCGGTCTTCTTCACGCAGAAGTGACCCATCAATCCTCCTCCATGCGCCTCCTGTAACAACAAAAGACGAACGAAACTAGCTGGAATGCATAGCTTGTTAGCACGGTACACGAACCCATCATGCACCACAAATTTATTCCAACTCTTTCCCTCTTGACAATTTAGCAACACATCTTTAAAATCAACATCATGCACATATTGCTCCTTTATTGTCTCTAATCCAAAGATTTTGAAGTCAAGTTGTGAAAGCATGGTATATCTCCTAGACAAAGCATCAGCTATCACATTTTCTTTGCCCTTTTTATATTTAATAACGTAGGGAAAAGACTCAATGAACTTAACCCACTTAGCATGTCTGCGATTCAGGTTGGTTTTACTTTGAATATGCTTCAAAGATTCATGATCAGAATGTATTACAAACTCTTTGGGCCATAAATAATGTTGCCATGATTCCAAAGTTTGAACTAGAGCATATAATTCTTTATCATAGGTAGAATAGTTCAAACTAGGACCACTTAATTTTTCACTAAAGTAAGCAACAGGTTTTCCTTCTTGAATTAACACACCACCAAGACCTATGCCACTAGCATCACATTCTAATTCAAAAGCCTTGCTGAAATCGGGAAGTTGAAGCAAAGGGGCATGTGTTAGCTTATCTTTGAGAGCGTCGAAAGCTTGTTGTTGTATGGTGGCCTAAGTAAAAGGAACTTCCTTCTTTGTAAGCTCATTCAGAGGTGCAGCGAGGGTGCTGAAATCCCGAATAAAACGCCGATAGAATCCAGCGAGCCCTAGAAAGCTCCGCACTTGTGTGACCGTGTTAGGAGGCGGTCAACTCTGGATAGCGACGATCTTGGCTTGATCAACTTCGATACCCTGTGGAGTAACAACATATCCAAGAAAAGAGACTTGATCCGTGCAAAAGGTGCACTTCTCAAGGTTACCAAACAAACGTGCATCTCTCAAAACATTAAAAACAACACGTAAATGATCCATGTGTTCTTCATATGACTTGCTATAGATCAGAATATCATCAAAATAAACTACCACAAATTTTCCAATGAAAGCACGCAAAACTTCGTTCATCAAACGCATGAAAGTGCTAGGTGCATTAGTTAAACCAAAAGGCATCACTAACCACTCATATAGTCCGAACTTAGTTTTAAAAGCAGTTTTCCATTCGTCTCCCAATTTCATTCTAATCTGGTGGTAACCACTCCGCAAGTCAATCTTTGTGAAAATAATAGAACCACTCAACTCATCAAGCATGTCGTCTAGCCTAGGAATAGGATGACGATACCTTATGGTAATATTATTAATGGCTCTGCAATCAACACACATATGCCAACTACCGTCTTTCTTAGGAACCAAAAGGACAGGAACAGCACAAGGACTAAGGCTTTCTCTTACGTACCCACGGTCCAAAAGATCTTGGACTTGTCGCTAAATTTCCTTAGTCTCCTCCGGATTGGTCCTATATGCAGCACGGTTTGGCAAAGTCGCTCAAGGGATCAAATCAATTTGATGCTCAATCCCTCGAATAGGTAGTAATCCCAGGGGTGCCTCAGCTAGAAATACATCCACATACTCCTGCAAACGGTAAGCAATAGCAGGAGGCAAAGAGCTAGATATATCCTCAAGTGAATATAAAATATTTTTGCATATCAAAGCATAGCATGGCAGCTCATTATCAAAAATTTCAGCAAGATCAGATTTGGTTGTAAGCATGACACAACCCTTTAATTTAATTCTCTCGGTCTTATAACTAGGTGCTAACCGCTCTTTCTTAGGTGGGAAAATATTCTTCACTACTTGCTGATTTTCAGATTCAGATTCATGTTCAAGTTCTTTCTTCTCATTTTCAGCTAGCTCTTTATCACAATTCACAATTTCAGTAGGCGTCAAAGGTAGCAAAGTTATTTTCTTTCCTTTGTGCATAAAAGAGTATTTATTACTTCTACAATGATGAGTTGCATCGGTATCAAATTCCCATGGACGACCTAATAAAAGAGAACAAGCTTGCATAGGTACTACGTCGAAATCAGCAACATCATGATAGGAACCAATGGAAAAATGCACTCTCGCAGATTGTGTTACCTTCACCTTACCGCTGTTGTTGAACCACTGAATGTGGTATGGGTGAGGATGCGCGCGTGTGGTCAAGCCAAGCTTCTTGACCAATCCTGAATTCACTAAGTTATTGCAGCTTCCGCCATCAATTATGACACGAACACGGCAATCCTTAACGATGAGGAACATCTGAAACAAATTATGACGTTGTAGCGTCTCCTCTTGCTCTCTTTGGGAGCTCAATACTCGTTGCACAATTATGGTCCTATAATTTGCCGTAGCAGCGGCACCTAAAATTTCCTCACCATCGCTATCTGCCTTATGGTCATTATCATTGCCTGCAAAGTTAGCTACAAGAGTATATTCATCCTCAACATCACTAGCACTTACATAACCACCATTTTCTGTCGCAATATACGCTTGTTGACTTGGGCAATCTCTCATGAAGTGGCCCATTCCTTTACATCGGTGGCATACAATTTATGTTGTACGACCTGTGGAAACAACCGATGAAGAGCTCTGCGCTGGTGCCTGCACACTAGTAGATTTGCTTGTCTCGGATGCGCGTGACGGTGGAAATGGTGCTGCTGAACGCGCCCTACTCACAAAGGGGGCAGCAGACCGAAAAGCATGTGGGGCTGTCTTGGCTTGTCCTGGCGTTGATCTCGATGTAGATGTACTACCAAAGTTGCTCCTGGTCCTTTGTTGTCTACCCTGTAATTCTTTTTCTGCCAAACAAGCAAGCTGGAACAATCTATTAATATCACTATAGTCTTTGTAATCAACTATGTCCTGAATCTCACGCTTTAAACCACCATAAAAACGAGCCATCTTATCCTCCTCATCCTCAACAACAATACAACGCAGCATGCCTATTTGTAGTTCTTGATAATATTCCTCGATAGATTTATTACCTTAGTCTAAGCGTTGTAATTTCTTACGCATATCACGTTTATAAGCAGGAGGAACAAATCTAGCTCGCATAGCTACTTTCAATCTATCCCATGTATCAGGTGTTAAACCAGAATTAACCACTTGATTCCACCAAATGATAGCAAAATCATTAAATTCACTAGTAGCTTGTCGGACTCTATGCACTTCAGGAACTAAGTGAGCATTAAATTTTTGTTCAACCGCCATCTCCCAATCTAGATAAATTTCAGCATCATAAACATCCGCAAAAGATGGTATGGTGAATTTAACCTTAGCAAATGGGTCATCATTAGCACGAGCATGGTGTTGCTGAAAATTATTACCTCCCATACCATGATGGTTGTGTTGTAGGCGGTGTCGCTGACGTGCATCTTGGTCGGCAAACACAGCACCTGTATCACGATTTCTCCTTTCATTATCATCTCCCCCCTCAAGATCTTGGGCTGCATCGTGATCATACCCACGTTCAATGTTTGGTGGTCGGTTCACCATTCTTTCAAGGCGTGTAGTGAGCGCCGCACCTAATGGAGGTATGGGTGGCTTTCTTTGTCCACAGGTATGAAACGGGCACAATTCCTTGCCCATAGGGTAAACGGGCGTGGGCATGGGTAAACTCCACCCGTACCCACTTCGCCCGATTACCCGTAACCTACTAGCATGTGTAAGGAACTATGTCAGTTTGTATTTTTTATTTTATTTGTTGAACTTGATTAGTTGTTTTGTCGAACTTGATATGTGAATTGTGATGAACTTTATTAGTTGTTGAATGCGTGATGCACCATTGATGTGTGAATTATGATGAACTTGATGTATGCATTGCTCGCGGGTAACGAGCATGTCCGTGGGCGATGGGTACCCACGAGCGGCGATGCATTATTCGCGGGTAAATGGGCATGCCCGCGGAGACGGGCATGTGCGAGGTTTTTCACCTATTGTACTTCGCGGGTATACCTGGGGGGAATTCGGGGTCGCGGGCATGGGTATGGGCGAGCAATACCCGTACCTACCGCACCCATTGCCATCCCTAATCACGTTGTCTGAGGAATGGGTTCGACTCGCTGGCGATAGACGGACAAGGAAGCAAGGCTTCGGCGATATGCAAGACTTTATTCTTTTCTTTTGTAATGTACTCAAGGTTGTAATTTCTTATTTTGATCTGATGTAAAGGATTCTTGTCATAAATTTTGAGTTGGTATTAATGCTTTAATTTCGCTTGTAATGAGTTCGTGTAAATGACTCTGAGTAATATTGAGGTTGTATTATTGTTGTAATAACTCATATTATAATTTATATTTGAGTTTGTAACAAGGTTGTAAGTTTGATTTGGAAATTCTATTGTTAAGTTTGATCATCAAATTCGAATATTATTGACTTGTTATGTGTTCAATTCGTTTGTAATTACCGCGTTGATGAGTTTATTTACTATGTATTACTTTTTATCAACGCTTAGCATAATTTAATTGTTAGGGTTCTCACAATTTGCAACTCAAAATAACTACAGTGAAATCTGGGATCAATATGGATGCAAGATGATGCTTGCCTTGCTGGTAGTCCACTTGCTCACTCTCGGGGCACATACTTGCAAGCTTCCGGCAACTCAGAATCTAGTGAGAAAGAACGACACCGAATAAAGCATCGAGTAAGCCAAAAATTCAAAATACTCAAAAATGCATGAAATTTACATAGTAGTGATATTATAATTGTAGATAAATTTAGGTGATAGAATTAGTTCAATCGAAGTTCGTATGTGAGAGTTGTGCTCTAACCAATTTCTACCGAGAGGAAAATGAAAAACAATTTGCTTGGTGTTTCTTTGGTCCGAAATTAATTCTAATGTCGAAATTTTCCACAATAGTTGTGTATACAAAAATGCGGGTCTTATAGAAAATAAAGTTTATGAGCAACCCAATTGGATTCATCTCATTTAGAGCTCATATGAATTTTCAAAGTTAATTGAGTTTTCAGTGTAAAAACAATTCCTTTCTAAATTTTCTATAGTATTAAATACTTTGTATATGTAGGCTGACCTAGCCTCTGTCAATGTCAGGTGGGTTCTGCATATTTTCTTTTCTTTTTCATTTATTTTCTAAAAGAAATCATCTATTGACATGTGGGTCCTACGTGTCATAAGCTTGGTCCATGGAATAGCGCATGGACTATAGTCCATGCGCTCGATCCACCGATCCTTGGATCAAAAAATACTACGCACTTCAAGAGCCTCGGCCCGCATGTCAGCAAAACAAAACAACAATTAAAACAATTAATCATTGCTTAGTCCTAATCTGACACAGATTTGGGTAATTAATGACTTGCTACAGTGCTTGTCCAACTCAGACAGAGCAGACGACTCTCGGGTGCTGATGAGGACATCCCTACTATGGATACAGCCGCTCCTACACACACAACTCATCCACAACCAGTACAAAGACCTCTTACCCGAGCTCGTGCTCGCCAACTTAATTACTAGGTGAATTCGTTCCTATGTTTATATATTACTGAGAATAAAACCACTACCTAATGTAAGTGATTTAATTGTGCTTAGGAACTTGGGCATGGACCAAGGAGAGGCTTGTGGAGTCATGGACATGCATGGAACGTATAATGGAGGTCACCACGTCACTTTGGGTCTATGTCAAGCAAGAGTTCGAGTTGGGCTCGTTCTGGATTCGAATTTGGACTGTTGCGACAGTACTAAGTTCAAACGGTCGTAACTTCTTTATTTCTTTAGCGTGAAGAAAACGGAGGATATACTTGCTGATCATTTCTTTTGGCCAAAGATGAGACGGGACGTCGAGCGCTATGTTGCTCGCTGCACTACATGTCAAAGAGCTAAGTCACGACTTAATCCTCATGGTTTATACATGCCTCTACCTGTTCCTAGTATTCCATGGGAAGATATTTCGATGGACTTTGTTTTAGGATTGCCTAGAACACAGAAGGGGAGGGATAGTATATTCGTGGTTGTTGATCGATTTTCTAAGATGACTCATTTTATACCATGTCATAAGAGTAATGATGATGCACATATTGCTGATTTATTCTTTCGTGAAGTTGTACGCTTACATGGTGTACCTAATACTATAGTTTCAGATCGTGATACTAAATTTTTAAGGCATTTTTGCGAACTTTATAGGCAAAATTGGGGACTAAGCTATTATTTTCTACTACTTGTCATCCCCAAACTGATGGACAAACTGAAGTTGTGAATAGAACTTTACCTACAATGCTTAGGGCTGTGTTGAAAAAGAATTTAAAAATATGGGAAGAATGCTTGCCTCATATTGAGTTTGCTTATAATTGTTCCTTGTATTCTACTACCAACATGTGCCCTTTTGAGGTTGTTTATGGTTTTATGCCTCGTGCTCCTATTGATTTAATGTTTCTTCCATTTTATGAGAAATTGAATTTTGATGCTAAACAATGTGCTGAATTGATTTTAAAAATGCATGTTACAACCAAGGAGAATATAGAGTGCATGAATGCTAAATATAAACTTGCTGTTAGTCAAGGGAGAAAACATCTAACTTTTGAACCAGGTCATCTTGTTTGGTTGCACTTGAGAAAAGATAGGTTCCCTCAATTGAGAAAGTCAAAATTGATGTCTAGAGCTGATGGTGCTTTCAAAGTGTTAAAAAGATTAATGATAATGCATACAAGCTTGAACTGCCTGCAGATTTTGAGGTTAGTTCCACATTTAACATTGCAGATTTGAAGTCGTACTTGGGAGAAGAGGACGTGCTTGAGTCGAGTACGACTCAAATGCAAGAAGGGGTGGATGATGAGGATATCCCTACTATGAATACAGCTGCGCCTACACACACAACTCATCCACAACCAGTACAAAGACCTCTTACCCGAGCTCGTGCTCGCCAACTTAATTACTAGGTGAATTCGTTCCTATGTTTATATATTACTAAGAAATAAACCGCTACCTAATCCAAGTGGTTTAATTGTGCTTAGGAACATGGGAACAAACCAAGGAGAGGCTTGTGGAGTCATGGACATGCATGGAAGGTATAATAGAGGTCACCACATCACTTTGGGTCCATGTCAAGCAAGAGTTTGAGTTGGGCTCTTTTTGGATTCGAATTCGGACTACTGCGATAGTACTAAGTTCAAACGGTCGTAACTTCTAAATTCGGACTCCGTTTGGGCTGATTCTAGACTTCATGGAAAGCTTATCAAGTCTACTTTCCAACAGATCCAAGCTCATCATCAAACTCCATCCGAGCCGGCCACAATCGTCAAAAGAGTCCACGTATATTTCTGAGTCCGAGTCAAAAGGATGCTGCGCTAGCTCCACTTGGGCCCATGGGCATTGTAACCCTAGGGGCGTGCGTCCACTTCGCTGGCCGCCACCCCTGGTCATCTCCCTATATAGGAGCCACCATCTCCTTTTGCTAGAACTCGAATTTTGTTTGATTAGTTTCTCCTTTGTGAAAACTCTCGTTCTTCGCTTGTGTCGACTAGACCAACCGTAAAGGACCTCTGCGGAATCCCACCCTTTTGAACTCAATCATATATTTGTAATTCAGATTGCTTTTTACCTCATTCTTACTTGTTCTTTGATTGCTTGCAGGAATTGATCCTCGTGATTAGGTCAACCGGGTATTTAGCACGGTTGATAACGACTTGGTGGTTAGTTCAGCGAGTGCTTGGTTCGTGTGTGCTGCGTTCATAGCCTGAATCGTGAGAGTTTACCGTTATCCAATCGGAATTTACTCCTCTCATCGAAAGATTGGGACAACAGGGAGCATCAGGTGCTCCCTCACCGCACTTGTCGCAGGCGAGGTGATGGACGGTGGTGGCCGGGGAAGGCCAAAATGGAACCCCCACATCCTTGCGCACCTACCGGTGCCGACGACAAGTCTCACGGTGGCGTGTAGCGGCAACACGCTGGAGTGGAGAGGAGGTGGCGTTCGGACTACGTGCCAACTTCCAAACCAGATGTCACTTCGAGCTAACTAACACACAAGCTGGCATCTAGGAGGCCTAAAAACTCATCGGAGCGATGAGGGAGGATGGAGGTGCACGGTGGAGGGTTGACGGTAATGACCGAGGCGGCGATGATGTGGTTGATGCGGGGAGGATGACCTGAGCAATAGGAAGGGCAAAGAAAGGTCGAGGAAGCTTAAGTGGGGTTTGGAGATGCTCTAAGAGGAAACAATTGGAAAATGTTTTACCAGACCGGAGTTGGGGAAGAAAAGGGACAATTTCGACTGGAGGTGGGGGAAGAACAAATTCTAGTGGTTCCTGTGAACGAAAGGAAGAAATAGCTGAGGGGAAATATTGCTTGGGCTCCGGAACACATGCTAACCCACCTAGGGAGTGAAGAGGCTCACTGGAGATAAGGATGGCATGCTAGAGCTTCACGGATAGCGCACCGGCGACAACGATGTCACGTCCGCGTTCTGAGAGATACACACGAAATCACGGGCTCAAACCGGCGAAAAAGGATATGGTGAGGAGAAAGAAAAATAATGGCAAGGTCCCGTGGAGCTTACCGAGGTAGCGTCAACTTTTTGCCCACCTCACTCAGCGAACGAAGAGAGGGTGAGGGAATGACTAGAGGCGACGGTGTCACTTCGTGGTGGCGTTTAGTTGGGTGGCGACGACGGAGACGAGACGGCGCGCATCTGCATGGACGGAGCTGGATGGAACAACGACAACAATGCCATGTCGCTCGGAGCTCACCCGACGCGTGGCTGGGCGCTTGGAGAAGAAACCCTGGTGAGTGGGGCCAGGTGGTCAGTGGAAGAGGTAAGTGATTAGTTTTCCAAAATTATGAAAATAGCTTAGATTTGGGGATTTTTGTAGAGATAGCAATTTAGCTTCAAAAATGATGAAATTTTTTGGGGAGGTTGAGGACATAGTTGACACTATTGTGTAATTTTTACAAGGTTTTCTCTATTATTTATTTTGTTTGTTTTAATTCATTTACAATAAGGGTTTCGAATTG
This sequence comes from Hsuehochloa calcarea, assembly GCA_036346395.1. Lineage (NCBI taxonomy): Eukaryota > Viridiplantae > Streptophyta > Magnoliopsida > Poales > Poaceae > Hsuehochloa > Hsuehochloa calcarea. Next base: position 44,847,991 of record CM070609.1, on the reverse strand, counting down.
AGTTTTAATTTTCTCAAGGTTAAGTTGGGTCCTAAATATTTAAGAAAATTCATATTTATTCATGATAAATATTATAATATTTAAATAAATTGTTTACCAGAGGTATTCACAAGTATTTATTCCTGATTTCATTTGGAGCTTCAGTTTGAGTTATAAGTTTAACTTTGCTTAGAAATTTTTCAAATGCAATAATTTGTGTATATACTCCAGAAATCACATGCATGCTCATAAGATGCATCCAATTTCAATTTAATGAAAGTGGGGCTATGACATAGGATCAATCTGGATGCACAATTTAGGGTATGTAAGGAGGGGGAAGAAACGAAATTGGGGGCTAGGGCTAGGAAGCCCGGCTGCTCCTAGGGAGGGGAGGAAGGGGAATTCGGGAGATGGTAATGACTAATGGACCCGTGGCCATATGCATTCGAATTCTTTTTATTATTTAATCCATTTTAAAGTTATTTTAAAGATAGCATCTTTCTAACTTTATTTTTCTAATTCGACCTATTTGGTCACGCCATGACTATCACGCCACCGACCACGGCCTGACTAAAATGTGTTGTCATACCAGTCCTCTTGGTGTGACAGGACATAGCCCAAATGAGTCGATGGCGTGACAGCACAGTTTGATCACATCGCGGTCAGTGGTGTGACAGCGCAGTTTGGTCACACCATGGGTCATGGCGTGACCAAATGAGTCAGAATTGAAAACAAAGTTAGGAAGAGACTAACTTTAAAATAATTTTATCTAAGCAATTAATTTTTTTTAAAAAAAAAAGCTCTGTGCACCCGTGGTCATAACAGTTGATTATGTTACGAGATCCGTGCAACACTTCAGCTCGGCCCCACCTTATTAGAAGAGTCAAGTAAAAAAATTCCGGTTTTGCTAATTTGACAAAATCATTTACCAACCATTATACCCGATCGATGTCTGGACTTTTGTAGCTCTCTTGCAAAGCTATAAGAGGAAACCGGAGTAATTAGACAGCTAACAAAGAGAAAATACATTCTAATTTCCAAAGAAGTAATTAGACAGCTAAGGAACGGAAGACTCTCTTTTAAGACTACATGGAATACTTTAGGCTCCAACAAAAATGCTACTCTTGGGCATTTCATCGAGCGTATGGCACGCACATACTGTTCTTTGCTCTACCTTGAGATTATGCAAGCTTGGAATGGTGAACCTATCCTACGGGGAATTGCAATGCATCGAAGCGTGAAAGGTTTAGGTGTTCTAACATTCTGTTTTTTCGGGCGTATCCCAATGTTATGTGTAGTATTTCATCTGCCATGATTCTGAATTTATTCTGCTTTTCCGTGGCTACTATTGTGTTATGTCTACCGCTGTCGTGATGATGCTGCCTCACCCTCGCATGAACAGGTGCTTTTCTTTGTCAGAGCAAGGCAACAGAATACATGGATTTCTATTCCCCAATATGTATCTAATTTTTTTTAAAAAATAATATTATTTTAAAAATATATATAAATAAATAGCTGACTCAAAAAATTACAAAAATAGGTTCATGTTACTGGTTGAACTGGCAGCGGCAGAGACTCTTTCCTCTATAAGAGCTCTATGAAACCCTAAAATTCGGCATAGGACTCATTTTTATTCAAAAAAAAAGAGAAAGTGGGAGGGGAGGAGAGAAGCTAGCGAAGTGCTGCCCGTCGGTTGCTCACTTGTGAGGTAATTTTTGAACCGAATGGATTACATAGTTTTTGATGTACGGTTTGTTATACATAATTCTTTTTGGTGAGTAGTCTTGTTTTAGATATGTGGTTAATTATAGAAATGTTCGATGGTGTAGTGCGTCAATTATGTTGGACGTCACCAATTTTAAAATTTACTACGGTCCGGGGACTATTCTGGAGGGTCCCGAGGGGATTGATCTGTATTATTTCCAATCGGCGACCGTGCCCCTGCCAAGAGCACAGGGGCGTACATGGGGTCCCGAGGTGGTTGTTTCACACATTCCAAGTGGACCGTGATGTGTATGATCTGAAATTGAGTTGTCTTACCCCCCGAGCAACACATCCCACATATTGGGAGTTAGTGCAACTGAAGGGAACAAGATCATGGTAGTCATATCTACGCGTGGCGAGGGAGGGAGGGGATTTGGTCCTTCTGGCCCACCATATGCCAAGCCCACTCCTGCATCCACGCCTGAACAAGAAGGGGTGGTGATGCCGAAGAAGAAGTCGGTGACTCCAGCCACAGTGCGGCGCACATAGTGCTCGAAGCTCCCAGAGTTGTTGATGCTATTGACGAAGACCTTGGAGAAGTAGCTCCTTCAATCAGGCATGCCTGTGGGCTTACTGACGAGGGTAAGGAGCTGAGAGCCATAGTGCAAAGGATGGATCAGGAATCCCGGGACTACAATGCATTGTCAGAAGATGGAGGATCCGACGACAATGATGATGTGGACCAGCTGGCGGTTCCATTCGAGTGGAATACATACCAGTTCGACAACCCCATCATCAACGAAGGCTCCCGTGTGCCGTGGGAGTACGATCAGAGCGAGTTCAGGCAAGGAGCTATTTATAAATGCAAGGAGGCTGTGCAGGAGGCGGTCAAATTCTGGGCCTTGTCGGTGCGGCGCACATTAACAGTCATCAAGTCTAACCCAAGATGCTACGACGTGAAGTGCAAAATAGAGGAATGCCCTTGGCAAGTGCATGCATTTCACCCTAAGTTGGACACCTACTGAAACTGCTCTATAGTGGTCCCACATACATGCATCGTCGCTAAGTCAGTGCAGTACCACAGGAATATGTCATCAGGCTTCATCGCCAACCTCAAGTACAGTGAGATCGAGGATAATCTTGATTTTGAGCCACGATCCATCATTCGTGCGATTGAGACAAGGTTCCAGCACACAATCAGCTATGCTAAGGCTTGCATGGCAAAACAGAAGCATTGGAAGTTAGGTTCGGCACGTTCGAGGATTCCTACCACAACCTCCCCAAGCTACTCCGAGTCATACAAAATAGGAATCCCGGCACTCATGCTGACATTCAAGATGCCACACATCCAAAGTGGGCCAATAAGAGGGTACTGCAGCGAGTATTCTTCGCCTTTGGTCCATGCATCAATGCATTTCGACACTGTCATCCAATCTTATACGTAGATGACTCATTCCTGACTGGAAAGTACAAGATCCAGATACAGACTGTAATAGCGACGGACGACAACAATCGAGTTCTTCCAGTGACATTCGCTTTCGTTGAAAGCGAGAGCACGGACAGCTGATTGTGGTTCCTAAAGAATGTGAGGATTTCTGTTATACAGGGTCGTCCAAACGTATGTGTCATTCATGATCAGCATATTGGCATGCTGAGTGCAATAACCCAGCTACAACAAGGAGATAACGAACCACTTGTATGGGAGGATCTATAGAGCAGTTGGTGCATGAGGCATTTGGGAGCAAACTTCTACAAACAGTTCTACAACAAGGACCTGATGAACCTGTTCAAATGGATGTGCAACCAGAACTAGCAGCGAAGTTTGAAGCACTCTGAAAGATTCTAGATGAGCAGACCCGGACGCACAGAAGGGAGGCAGCGAAAAGGCCACCCTAAGCACTAACCAGGCCTCCGAAGTATTTCCACAACTACACATAGATGGTCCCAGTCTGACGAGGAGGACAGGGCCGTAGGTGAAATGCTTCTCGGACTAGATTGAGCACGAGCCTAAGGAGAAGTGGTCGCTGCTACATGACAGGGGTGGTACTTGATATGTTGTCATGACAACCAATCTAGCCGAGGTTTACAACTGGGTCATGTGCATTGCAAGTTGCCTCCCTTTGGTCGGTATTGTGGAGGCAATTCTCCATGGTACAACAAACTACTTCATTGACAGAAGCAACAATGCGTCACTTACCATGGCAAATAACAGAGTACTCTACTCCACCGTGATCAACTGATCAGCAAGTACATGGAGGAGAAGAGCAAGAAGGGTGAGATGCATCGGGCATTCAAGATAGGCACAAGGGAGCTTCGCTTCGAGATAATGTGTAGGGATAAAGGACATCATGGGACAAACCGCGAGAGGATTACCCACGAGTGCACGCTACTTTGCGCTAGTTGCGTATGCACTTGCAACAAGCCCCTTCTCCTGCATGGGCCCCGCTCCCATGTCATGGTCGTATATTCCACGGTGGCCCAGCATCCTAGGCAGTACCTCCCTGATTACTTCAACAAAGAGGAGATGTATATTCCACAGTGGCCCAGCATCCTAGGCAGTACCTCCCTGATTACTTCAACAAAGAGGAGATGGTGCAAACATGGAGTGCGAAGATATATGGTTGCACCGTGGTTAGCCATTTAACTGGCCATCTGACCTGGGAGCAACTAATCTGGGTCGCGGACATTGATAGGCTTAAGGGAAAGGTCAACCAGCAATAGGTACGGTGCATCAGGAATGACATGGACGAAGCAGAAGCCGAACATCGTACGAATAAGTGCGAGTATGGGCATACCTTTAAGAAATGCCCGACGAAATCTTCAGGACGAAGGAGACATCGGCACTCAAAACGTCACCGCGGAGACCTCATCCGGCCGCCCGACTTGAGGCAATCCACATGGGGGACATTGAGGTCACGGTCACGGGAAAGTACAGACAGTTGTAATATATGATTGCCAATGTTCTGGAATATCACTTTGATTTGTAAAAAACTAAGTGTTATGACGTTTTGCTCAATGTTATGTAATATCAGTGTGATATATCGTAGTTTTGAGTAATGGCTAATTCGCATGATTTTATCTTCCTTACCAACTTGTGGGAGGAGTTGGGGTTGTACTTGTCCCTCTATCTTTTGTTCACATTTACACGATCTTAACTTTTTGTTTGTAGGAAATTTACTCCATAGACCGAAGGTAAAGTGTGAGGCGAGGAACCATAAATACATTAGAGTCCCAGACAGAATAATGTTACACAAAGTCACATGGTAGGATGGTTAGGCTAATTGCTTTAGTCATCCTCGCTACTACTACGGTACACTAGGACACAAGCATCCGGACCATATAAATATACATGCCTTTAGGGGATAGTAAAAAATATGGCAGGTAGGACGGGGGACTACTATGGAATGGCCCGACCTACTTGCGTGGACCGGGGCCATTTACCATTGTACTCCTCGCTGGCCTCCTTGGCCTTGGCCGCCATTACCCTCTTTTTCTCACGCTTTCTACACCTGCACGCCTCGAGATGAGCTTTCATCTCCCGACGGATACACTCGTTTTTCTCACCGTTGCGGCGCTCCTCCTCCCGGATCTCGCAGGCCCTTTTGGCATCCCACTCCTCGTAGTCGATTTGCCACTGATTGCATCGGTGGATCTCTTGGTCGATCCACTTGCGATAGCCATATAGCGGATCTGGGGACTACGGTAGACGGGAGAGGTTGTTAGTGCGTACTTTGAAAGAGAAATGGTAGGGGAACATACTGTAACTGGTCCTTACCGGCTGTCGATAGCTACTTGTGTTCCAACGGCGGTCGAGATAGTAAGAAGAATAGTTCGCGCAACCCCAGTAACCCATACCCAGGCTCAGCCGCTGCTAAAACTTGAATAACTTACATATGTCCCTGCACCAATAGAGGGTGGCGTCTCCCGTCATGCGGGTTTTAAGGCGAAGGCTCTATTGGCATATTCTGGCAGGGGTTGCTACTCCAGGTGGTGACGTCATTGTGGGGAGGTGCCCTCCTGGCACTCGCCCTTTGTTTGTCCAGGGCCACAGGACGCCCTGCAAGTTCTAGGATCTCCTCCCATTGCTTCTTCATCTGAGCGAGATTATGTTGAAGTATTGATGCAAGAGAACCCGCCATGAAATAAGTAGTACTTATAGGCCGAGGTGGCCTTGCGTACATGGCGAATTGCAATTCGATTGATGGAAATTTGTGTCCACGAGGCAACGGCCCCAAGGAGGAATCGTGTGCCAGCGCTACGTCACATCTCTACACAAAGCTGTCTCGTTGGGTCATATCTTTATGCAAAGCTGACTTGTTGGGTCACATCGCTGTGCAAAGCTAACTCGTTGGGTCACATCGCTGCGTAAAGCTGTCTCACTCAGTCACATCTCTGCGCAAAGCTGACTCGTTGAGTCACGTCTCTGCGCAAAGCTGACTCATTTGGTTATGTCACTGCGCAAAGTTGTCTCGTTGGGTCATGTCTCGTACAGGTGGCATGGGGGAGTCAGGGCACAGAGAGAGGGTGGTTGTAACATCCCAATTTTTGAAGTTAAAAAAATCATTTTCAGTAATTTAGTTATGTAGACAAAATTTACCAAAGTCTTATTTGAAATTAAATAAAGCTTAATATGGACTTGCAAAAGCAAAATAATTTAATAATATTAATTCCAACATCAACTATTATAAAAACTATTTTATTTGGGTTTTATGTGCTTGGATATATTTTCTAGATTTTTCTAGAATTTTTCCGAATTCATTTGCTAATTTCCATTTGACATTTGAATTTTCTGTATTTTCTAAAAAGAAAAACCTATTTAAAATTTCATATTATTCTTTGGGCCGAATATCCCGCCTCAGCCCGCTATTGTTTCTTTGACTCAGCCTAGATTCTTTGGCCCATCTCCTTGGCATGTTCTGCGTGCGCGTGAGCCCAGCCGAGCCGCGGCCTCCCCTGTTCCTCTGCCCGGTGGACCCCACCGCCATTGCCACCTCATCGTCATCTCCTTCCTTGCGATGTACTCTCTGTGTCTGTAGCGAACACGATTGCGCCGCGGCTTCAGTTGGGATTATCCTCCTCTAGCATTATATAAATCGAGCACCTTGCGTCAATTTTTGCCTTTGCCTCCTCTCCCGAAACCCTGATTAGGTTTTCTGGTTTCATCCTCGTCACGCTGCAATTGACAGAAGAAACGCCAGCCACCGAAGTTCCTTCATCATCAAAATTCATCACGACAGTGCATCTCCGTCTAAGCTTCCACCGTCATTGGGTTCGCCTCAACGCGAGCTTCACGGTGCTCTCTCCATCTTTTCCCGAAGATCACCGAGCCGCCGTTTTCGTCTTCGTCTTCGTCATCAAATTCAACCGCCGCCCACTTTTTCAATCTACTCTCCGGTGAGCCTTCTTGCCTATTCCAATGCGTCATCTTGCGTTCCATCCTGTTATCATGCTATCCCCATCTCTAATTTGGTTTCTTTGCCGTCGAGCCACCGCCACCGTGGTTCTTCCCCGTCTCCGGTCATCCTTGCCTTGCCGTCATTTCCTTTGCTCTTCGGCCACCTCACGTGTACCATCGGGTTCCCCTCATCGTCGCTCACTCTGAATCTCACCGGGCATCATCCAATCTCCAAATCCGCTGCACCCTAGGACCTCGCCACCGCCAAAGACACCATCGCCAACAACACACTGCCACCGCCAACGAGCCACCACCTCTCAGAGCTTCGCCATGTCCTCGACATCTTGTTTTGCTATCTCACCAGAGCTCCATCATCATGGTTCACCATCGACACTGCAAGCCTTTTCACCGCCGGAGTTTCCATCTCTCTCTCGCTTTTTTCCCACGTCTGATGTGGCAAGCCAATTCATCTCCTTGTCAGCAACCATGTCATCTACTTGTCTAGGTGGCATGCTAGTCAACGATCCACATGGAGATCCATGTGGCACATCTAAATCACACCCAAGGCAAAGCCATCTGAACTCAGTCCATGATGCACCAAGTCAATGTCAAGTGGGACCCACATGTCAGTCATTTCCTTTCCTTTTCTTTTCAGGCAAAAATCAATGATGATGTCATGCTGATATCATAATCTAGATTTTTCTTTTGAAAGAAAAGTCTGAAATTCTGATTTTATCATTTTATGTGAGCTCTATCTTCCAGGAGCCCTATCTTCTTCATCTGAACTCCATTTGAGCCCATCTAAATTTTTAAATTCATCTAAATTCGAGATCTATTTATCTAAGATTTTTATTTAATTTTTGGATTTGGTTTTTGCCTCTATTTTTATTTATTTAGTTTATTTATTTTGTTTGCTAGTAGACGTTGATTCTTTGGGGAATTTTCGGCAAAGAGGAGTGCATCAAGATCAAGACCAGTACCAGAATTTATTTCGAGGCAAGCCGTAATCCTTTGATCATATTAAAACTATGATTTCAAAACAATATTATTTTATATAACTGCATTCTATCTTTATACAAATTGTTTTAGGATTAGTTATTACATGTTGTCATTATGCCTCTATTGAATATTTGAATGCCATGAATCATTTGTCACCCTAGTATGGATAATTTTAGTTGGACATATTTGTATCACCAACATGGGTAGCATACAAATGTTTTATCAAGCTTACTTACGATGGGTTCACTATCACATGTGTCATAATAATTAATATTGACTTAATAATATATGGAATTGCGTCAATAATATATGGAATTGTGATGGTCATCCATTCTTGTTAAAATTTGTGTACTATGATAGGGTATGTCATTGGTCTTGGTTAAACAAAATGGTTTTCGCTTGCGCGAGTGGATGGTGGATTGAGGGTGTGTATTTAACACGTTGTGGGTTGTCGTAAGATCGCCTGAGTAATTTGTTAACGACTTATCTTGTACGCTGTTGAACTGGGCCTTAACTGTACAACCACATGTCCTGTATGGGCGGGATCTGGCTAACAAATTAGCAATGTTTTAATTTCGGTTCTTTTTCGAAGCGTGAGCTGTGGGAAAGACGTATCCTCACGATGGCGCAAGAGGGGGCCTTGTCTAGTCAGAAAGACATTCAATGTTGAAACTTTAGCGGGTAGAACTAGGTTCAGAATGAGCTTTGCAAATTCCTTGTGATGATCACTTAAGTCGCACACCTAAGGAAGTGTGGTTAGACTCTTTGAGTTGATAAATCTCTTGTGGGAAAAGTTGTACAACTGTTGGACCGAAAAGGCGACTAGAGGGGGGCGAATAGGAGCACGCTCACTTTTTCACAAATAATAGACTCAATAAGATTTTACTCCAATAGCTATGGAAGCTATAAAGATCAATATACCAGTACAGTGGAAGACTAGAATTGAATCCAATTTAACCCCTGAAGCAAAACAACGAAAATCAACACAAGCTAAAAAACTAAGTGTTGGGCGGTCTAACTGCTAGGTCAATGGCGGTCGGACCGCTCACCCCTGGCGGTCGGACCGGTGACCTTGGGCGGTCTGACCGCTGGCCTGATGAATAGATCAAACAGCCCGAAAAATAAAGTTACAAATAGATGTAACTTTTGATCTACAACTCCAAACTCAATGAAAGTTGGAACACACCTTCTCTATGATGTCAGGAACCTATTCCAATGGAAGATTGTGAAAATTCATGGGATAATTACGATCCTTTTCTGTTTCATAGGAGGATGGTTCAAAACCGAGTCAAAACGAAAATTAGATCCAAAATCTTGCTAGTGGGTGATTGATGATCAAGATGATCGTAGATATGTTGCCACATGTCACAGCAAGCTAGATCACGTGAAGAAATCAAGCAAAAACTCGCGGATCTAAGAAAGACTCAAAATCATCAAATAGAGAGAAGGAAAGAAAAGAAACAAAACTTTGATCAAACTTTCCTTAGATTGATTTGATATGATTTGGATTTACAGCCACTCCATCAATGGAGGACAAAGCTCAATCTATGAGCATGAAATCAAATCAAAACTCTCTAGAACCCTAACCTCCACAAATCCTCTCCCTAAGCAAATTAGGGTTTCAAACAATTAAAAAAAGGTTGAAAGGGGGTGCAGCCACCTCCTCCTTTATTTATAGTAGAGGCTTAGTCCTTCTAGAAGTTTGACTCAATTGGGCTCCCGTTAAGGCCTAAAACAAACGGGTCACACATGCACGCATTTTAAATAATCGTCTTTATCGCCTCTTGACTTAATCAGCTTCACCTTGCGCCATCTTGCGCCGCAGGTTGCCCAATAGGTCACCCTTGTCCATTATGTACCACACTTGAGTTCATTGACCTCACCCGGCATCGTCGATCGTTCTGGACCTCAGCTCTCCAAGCCTAGTCACGATCATCCTCGACGTTGACCGTCGTTAACCACCAAGCAACCTGCACACCAAGAGACAAGCAAATCGAACCGAGAACAAGTTCTTCACAACTTGACCCATGTTAGTCAAAACATGCACCATGCAACACATATGCACTGAAACTCCTGACTTTGACCTAACAACCAAACATCGCCGCCACGAAGAATGACGATACAAGTGAAAACCGGTCTGACCACCACCTGTTAGCCGGTCTGACCGCCAGCTGGGACTTAGCCAAATTCAGCCCCTGAAAATCCAAAATCTACTGGAATTTTCAAACTAATAGAACTTTTCACTGGAGACTACAAAATTATGAGACCAAGTGCAATAGAATCCCCTCTCTTGCCTACAACCTCTATTTTTGGCCCAACCCTAAAAACCAGATTTTGTATTTGGCCGGTCGACCGCCGCTATGGCCAGTCGGACTGCCACTGGCCGGTCCGACCGTCAGGGGTGGCCGGTCGAACCGCCCTCTGGCCGGTCTGACCGCCGCTTCGGCCGGTCAGACCGCCAAAGGCCTGACAGCACTAGTTCTTTGCCGAAAACACATGAAACAACAAACCTTTAACGCCATTGCCAATTATCACGTCATCATAAGATCAGGAGCATATCCCCATGATATCCACAACAGAGGTGGTACCAGAACCATATCGACTGTAAACACAACCTTAGTTAGCATGGTCGTTTTAGCTAAAAGCTTCAAAAATTATTTTCTAAATCAAACCAACTTAATTTGACTTAAATTGTTGTTCTTTTCTCATCTACTCTATTCTATTCTCATCTCATCTCAGTCTATTCTATTCTTATCCTAATCTATTCCATTCTCATCTTGTTCTAGAGATCTTGTCTCTTATCTTTTTCTAAAATTTGTTTTGTAATCTTAATTTGACTGTCTTGTCCTGTTAATTTCTTTAGATGGTTGAAGTGTACCGTGATCAAAGAGGAGATTAGCCTTGAATTCTTTAGTGCTTGTTGTAGAGTTTGGAGACAAGCAAAGGTGCAACTTATTTCACTAAGGAAAAGAAAGTTAAGGGGCACATAATTGGATTCGAGAAAAGAGTGTATTTTATCGTGAAAATTGGAAGCCACATCCGTCATCACAGTATGGAGTGCTACAATGAGCTTGAAGATATGTCAGCAGTCAAGGTTGCCCAAAAAGTTGTTCGAAAGGATTTGCATGTTGCACTGGATCAATTTGTCAAAGTTGGTTTGTAAGTATGTTATGCAAGTAGTGTCAGTACCAGTTGTTCCTAAACCGAAGAAGAGTTGGAAGAATCCTTAGTTCCATTGCTAGTCCCTTTGCCGTCACCTACTCCACCAAGTCCAGAAGAAAGGCGTCGAATCACTGGCAATCGTCAAGAGTATCTTTATCGCTTTGTGCCAGTTGTTCGTCCAGAGTCTTCGCTAGCAGTTCACAACTCGTGCGTGTTCTACATCAATTCAGAACCAGAAGTTGAAGAGTCTTCGTTCTCTAGCCCAGAGTGGGAGCCGTCCAATTAGAGTCTTTAGTAGCGTTGGTTAGCTCGTTGTTGCATAGGTCTTTATTTGGGTTGTGTGTAAGTGGGAGCTGCAATTTTGCTGTCAAGCATTATGTTGCAGTCGCATTAAGGCTTTAATTCGAAGAGTTTATTTTTTCTTTCATAGCATTCCAGCTATGCTTTCCTTGTCTTTTACCTTGGGTATAATCTAATTTCCCTACTTATGTTGTTTCTATCTCGTCTATTGTGTTATTCCCTCTCATCTACAATGCTTTTCTATCTTACCTGCTAAACCTATGAAGAATCATCGCAGATGGTTAACACTCGCAACACATCGATTCGTACTAAATCGATGATGCCAATGCCAATGTCAATGCTAGTCGCCAGTCATTAGACCCCTGGAGCCACAAATCCAAGCATGGCACAAATTCTAGCAGCTCAGACTCAATTCATGAATGAAATAAAGCAAAATATGAACAATATGATGACTCGTCCGCCTACGTTTTCTCATTCGTCAGAACCTTTGGACCGTTGCAGCAATAGTCAACTTGTTGAATCAGAATAATCAGATTAATCAAGCAACAGCTATTCCACTACCGACTCACCAGCATTCCAAGTTATCAGAATATATGATGACTCGTCCGCCTACGTTTTCTCATTCGTCAGAACCTTTGGACGTAGAAGCTTGGCTTCACTCCGTTGAGAAAAATCTCGTCATTGCCCAATGTTATGATCGTGAAAAAGCTCTTTATGCTTCACATCATTTGGAAGGTACAGTCGCAGAATGGTGAGAGAACTACACCGTTGATCATGAGGATTCACAAGCTGTAACTTGGGAGGAATTTTCCACGGCTTTTCGTCAAGTGCATGTTCCAGATGGTATCGTAGAAATGAAGAAGAATGAATTTCGTGAACTACAGTAAGGAAACATGTCTTTGAGTAAGTATCACAACAAGTTCACTCAATCTTCTCGCTATGCTCCAGAAGATGTTGCTACAGATAATGCACGTCAAAAGCGATTCAAGTGTGGACTTAACCCCAGCTTGAAAGTGCAAGTTATCGGGAATGATTACGTGGATTTTCAGCATATGGTGGATAAAGCTGTAATTATAGAAGATTCTTGTCATGAATCGTATGAATCTCGCAAAAGAAAAATGATACAACATGGAATTCATGAGAATCAACTACAAAGAGCCAGGACCAATGCTCAGCAGCCTTTTCATTCTAATAATTCATCTACCGGATTCAGAACCCCCGTACCAATATCTCATTCAGGAAACTTAAGAATTCCCAATGTCAATAACAACAACAATCCTTACCACCAGAGAGCCAACAATCCAGCTACAAGAGTTACTTATTTCAACTACCATGAGACAGGTCATTATGCCAATAAGTGTCCATAGAAGCAAGGGCCGACACCGATTCCTTTCAATTTGAGAGCTACACCAGCCAGGACTTCTTTACCAGGAATAGGAAGAGGAATGCCCTACACTCCAAATCAAGCTACCAGGACACCACCAACTGCAGCAAGAGGAAGGCTGAATCACGTCACTGCATAAGAAGATCAACCAGTTCTGAACATCGCTTTTGGTAAGTCTTTAAGTTAGACCTCTGTTAGCTGCAGCTTTGTTCACTTTGAGAGAATAATTGCAAGAGTGAGCAAGGTTTGAGTTTGAACCTATTCCATAATCAGCCGAATCACGGGGACGAGATTCCTTTTAAGGGGAACTGATTTGTAACATCCCAATTTTCTGAAGTTAAAAAAACTTTTTGAGTAACTTAGTTCTGTAGAAACATTCACTAACGTCTTATTTGAATTAAAATAAATCTTAATATGGACTTTCAAAAGTAAGACAATATAATATAATTAATTCCAACATCAACTATTGTAAAAACTATTTTATTTGGGTTTTATGTGCTTGGAAATATTTTCTAGAATTTTTTGAGTTCATTTGCTAATTTCCATTTGCCATTTGAATTTTTTGTATTTTATAAAAAGAAAAACTATTTAAATTCTCATATTATTTTTCAGGCTGAATCTCCCGCCTCAGCCCACTCCTGTTCCTTTCACTCAGCCCAGATTCTTTGGCCCATCTCCTTGGCTCGTTCCTCCCTTGCATGCGTGAGAGCCCACCCGACGTGTTCCTCTGCCTGGTGCACCCGCCGCCATTGCCATCTCATCATCATCTCCTTCCTTGTGCTGGACTCTCTGTGTCCATAGCGAACACAAGTGCGTCGCCGGCTTTAGTTGGTATTCTCCTCCTCTTGCACAATATAAACTAAGCTCCTCGCATCAATTTGTTGCCTTTGCCTCCTCTCCCGAAACCCTAATTAGGTTTTCCCGATTTCATCCTCGTCGCGCTGCAATCGACCGAAGAACCGCTGGCCACCGAAGTTCATTCATCATCAAAATTTGTCACCGACGTTGCATCTTCGTCCAAGCTTCAACCGCCATTGGGTTCACCTCAACGTGAGCTAAACGGTGTTCTCTCCATCTTTTCTCGAAGATCACCGAGCCACTATTTATGTCTTTATCATCAAATTCGGTCGCCGCCACTTTTTCGATCTACTCTCCGGTGAGCCCTCCGCCTATTCCAGTGTGTCATCTTGCATTCCATCCCATTATCATTCTAAACCCATCTCTAATTTGGTTTCTTTGCCGCCTAGTCGCCGCTGTCGTGGTTCTTCCCCGTCTCCGATCATCCTTGGCTTGCCGCTGTTTCCTTTGCTCTCTGGCCACCTCACGTGTTTTTCCCTCACGTCGTCGTCATCGTGCTCAATCTGGTTCTCACCGGCATCATGCAATTGCCAAATCCACCGCACCTGTGGACCTCGCCGCCGCCAAAGTTGCCACCGCCGACGACAAACTGCCACAGCTGTAACATCCCAATTTTCAAGAGTTTTTGAAATTTCCAAAATAAAACTAATCATTTGATTTTCTTGAATTGTTAAAGCTTAATTTGGAAATTTTATAAATTAAAAAAAATTAATATGAATAAAATCAAACTTTAATTAAAATTAAAAATGGTTTATCATATTTTTTAGACTTTCTTGGATTTTCTCCAAATTATTTTACTATTTCCTTTGAGTTCAATTTAAATTATTTCCATTTATGTTTTCCCCAAAAATATTTTTCTCAATTGTAAATTTTAATTTAAAAGCGAGGAATTTCTTTTGTAGATTTTGCATTTTATTGAATTTATTAAACTATAAATTGAATTTCAAGTGAAAAACATTTTAAATAATTAAAATAAATTGAAAAATATTTTAGTTGATTTATTCAAGTCCCACGGTATTTTACAAAATTTTCTTGAATTTTTTTTATTTAATTTTTCCCCATATGTTCTTTGAATTTCCCTTTTCTTTTCTCTCTCTTGCTTTCTTCTTCCTCCCGTGGACTTGCTCTCTCATACTTCCTTTTTTCCTTCCCGAGGGTGCCCATGCCTCTGCTCGCCCGTGCAGCCCATCCCCTAGCACCTCCTGGTCCCCTCCCATCGGCCTGCCTCCCCCACGCCACCACCCATCCCTTACCGCCCTTGCCTCTGCCCCGACCTGCCCTAGCCGCACCTGCCCCTTAACCATGCCGCCACCCGTGCATGAGCTCGCGTCACCACCACTACAAAATTGTCGCCCCGACGCGATTCCCTCCCTCGTTTTCCTCGGCATCGTGCACATTTAATTGCCCATCTTTCGCCGCTGCACGCACCCCCTTTGTTCTTTCTCCTCCCCACCTGCTCCCATCTCGTCCCCGTCACGTTTCCCATGTCCCGGCCGAACAGCCCCGCGCCCTTGCTATCGAGCTTTGCCCTATGCCTCCCCCTCTCCTGTAAAACAAAGCACCAGGACACCCTCATTCCCCTCTTGCTTTCCCCCAACTCTCCCCCTCTGTCTTACCCCCTCCTCGCCACTATTTAAACTTTGCCACCATCTGGCCGGAGCTCGCGCCAACACCTCTAGCACCACCGTTGAAGCCCCTCCGCCGTCGTGGTCACCTTCATTGGCTTCGCATTGGCGCGTTCGACCCCGTGCGCACCTCCTCACCGCCGAAGCGTCACCGGAGCTCTAGCGCCGCCGCAAGCTGGATCTCGCCACCGCTCTTCTTCTCGATGTCGGTCTCTCCGTCGAGCCTCGCTGCTGAAACCGTGCACCTTGGGTTTACCTCGCTCCCCTCCCCCTGTTTCTACCTTCACCACCACTCACAATGGCATGTAGCGCCAGCGAGCCACCAGGCCCGAAGAGCCCCGCCGCTAGACTTCACCGCGCTGCCGCTTCAGGCTATAGTCAAAACCTCCTTCCAACCAGGTGGTTGAAACCCCATTCCATCCACACGTAGTCGAACCTACTTCCAACCGCGTGTAGTCGATCTGGTGAACAGTAACCGAAACCCAAATTGTTAGATTTTCTTTTCTGGCAGAAATGATTTAGGCTATAACTTTCGCATACAAACTCCATATAGAATAATTTTTGTTTCTCAATTTATCTAAATTCAGTATCTTTTATTTAGTTCTATTTTGGTATTTTTTGTATTTTATTTGGAATTTGTTATTTATTTGGCTCTTTTTGCACGTATAGATTCTAGTGTTTTCGAAGAATTATTGGACCTCACGACCGAAGCATCTCAAACCTTCAACGAAGGCAAGTCGTAGACCTTTAATCATGTTGTACCTATTTTATAATATTATATTATTTTATATTAATATGCATTACTAGTTTTATAATAACTACTTTCGGGAATAGTTAAAGTCCTATTCGACATTATGCCACCTTGAATAATTGCTTTTGACATGTACCCTTGAATGACATAAATCCTTGGACACCATAGAGGGGTTGTTATTAGTTAGACATTATTGTTCTACCAACAGGGGGCGTATTATGCTTAGTAATGCTTTTGTTGTACGATGGGGTTCATGATTACATGTTCATAAATGATTAAATTTGACATAATGATATATGGAATTGGAGCGATGCCACTGTTGTGCAACTGTGGTGCGAGATCATAGTTATGTCAATTGTGGTGTGATGTCGTTGTTATAAAATGATTTATACTCAAGCGAGTGATCGTGCAGTAAAGGGGGGTTCACGCGAGGCAATACGGGAGGCACTTAGGTGCGTGAGGCACATAGGATGAGATGGTCTCGCCTGAGTAGTCACTAAGGATTTAACTTTGTGCGTCATTGATCTGGGCCATACCGTATAACCACAAGTCTATTTACGGGGTGGACCTGGCCAACTAATTAGCAATATTTTGATTCGATCTGTTTTGGTTGATTATGGTGCAAGAGTGGCCGGTGTGGCAAAACCTTAGAGAGCAACACCGAGTCAAAATGAAGCTTTGTAAAAGCCTTGTGGTAGTCTCTCCTTGATTCACATGCCTAAGGAAATGTGTATTTTATCAAGATGATTATCTCTTGTGGGTCAAGTTGTACAACCTCTACAGAGTGTTAAAAAAACTATTCGAATAGTCGTGTACCCTGTAATGGACAATGCGTGGTGATTTCACACGAGGGCTAGATTTTCATAAAAATATTGGAATGATGGACGGGAAGCGATCTGGTTGTCGGTTGTGTTGGAAATATGCCCTAGAGGCAATCATAGAGATGATGATATTTCGTTATGTTCATGATTTTGATAATATGTTATCGTGTTCCTTGAATGAATCATCTGTTATAGATCAATAAATATGTGACTTGCTGGTGGAACTCTTTAACTTATATGATGTCATTCTAAATATATCCATGGTCGGAGGTCACTAGTCGGAACACCAGTGACTCTATGACTAGCACATATATTGATAAATGACCCTGTTTCACCGGTCATGGATATAGGGATATCGCATCAATAATGTGAGCTCATGTTAGAGAACATAGGGCTGGATCGACCCATCATTGAGATACTATTGAGATTGTTATGAATCTATGTGTCATTAGTTGGTCTCAAGTAATGATGATGTATAATCCTTAGACCTGAGATCAGCATGGTACCCTATATGTGTAATAGCACTCTTAGGGGTTGCCAAACGTTACTCATAACTATGTAGTTATAAAGGTAGCTTTCGGGTATGCTATGAAATATGCGGAGGGATGTGACTGGTCGAGATGGTATTTGCCCCTCCTAACATAACAGGAGAGATGTCTCTGGCCCCTCGTGGTGATCAGCTAAAGAAAGTGCATGGCCATGCCACTAGTGGTCGAAGTGTCGACCACATGAAGTTATCCGACAATCGATCGAGAAAGTATTGAACAGTCCATGGATGACACATCATCTCACCTAGAGTTCAACTAGACATCGTGAGGCAAAGGGAGAATGCATGAGTAGGTCACTTAGTTCGATCAGTTACTGACTAGTCGTATGGAGATGCAAACTGGTCGTAGACTGGTCGAACATAATCATAGAATGGTAAGAACCTGGTCGTAAGGAGTTACGAACTAGCCGTGACCAAAAACAACCTGGTCGTATAGAGATACAAACTGGTCGTAAGTGATGAGGACCTGGTCATAGATCATATTGCATTAAGGTTCGTCTGATATTATATGTGTGTTCGGGAATCGTTATGTGCTGCTAGGTACAGCTAACAACTGGTGGTCGGAAAAGAGTTTCCAAATCATAACCGATTACACATGTGTGTAGGATCTATTTTGGATGGTGATCCAAATTCATATAGGCCACGAGTTCCTAATGGGCCTCAAGGACGAGACCCATCATGGATGCCTATATATAGAGGGGCGGTGGCATGGGGTGAGGGTAATGGATGATCTTTAGAAGAACTCCCGAAAGCGTAATAGCCACACCTTCTCAACCACGCTGCCGGTGCTAGTGCTCCAGCGCGTGGTGATCCTGCCCCGTACGTGTGGATACCTCAGAGGTGTTGTTGCGAACCATCAGCACTAGGATGATCCGCAACTCGTGACGATCACCGAGTCGGAGGAGCAGACGCGCGACGAGTACGACCACTCGATGGAGGAGACGCGTCGTGAGTACAAATACGACTGCATCAACTCGCTACAACGACTCTACTTCTGCTACGAGTTGGTGCGTCTAGCGGTATTCTCGTGATCTATTACTAATGGTGGTTCCTTGGTTGCGTGGTAAAAATTTTGTTTGTGCTATCGTAGCATTGTCGCGATCCATTTAGTGGTATCAGAGCCTTGCCGTTTAATTTTAGATTCGGATTGGTCACATATTATGATATGTGGTAGTTATAGATGTGATCTATCTCTGTTTCTGCTGGTCGATTTGATCGTCCTTGTGCATTGGTGGTAAGATGGGTTTCTTATTCGTTATTCCGTGATCGTGCTTGCATGGTCATATCACGACTTGCCTCTACCGGTCGGTTTCCGCCATCGGGGCAGGCAGTGATCGTAAATCCATTGGAGCACGTGAAGATCAATGCGGTTGATCGAATCGGAATTGCGATCGTTAAGTACCGGATGTATTATTGCAGTTGTTCACGACCACATTGCATGATTCTCCTACCAGTCGAATTTCCGCCATCGGAGTATGTCACAGTGTGTGGTCCTATAAAGGCAATGATTAGATCGGTTCGGAATAGGGTTAATATGATTAATCTGATGATTTCCAAGGCTCGGTTACATGAATAAGATTCATGTTGAAAATTTTTTGAGTGGGACCGCCGTGCTGGGTATTCGGACCGCACTTTTTGTATAGTGTGTGTTCTTGTTGCCCGATAGAATGCTATTCCATGCCTAACTCGTTGTTGCATGGATTGATGTAAATAGTATGACCCATGATGTATGAGATGCATGCATGTGTGTAATGTTCATGACCTGCGTGTCATGTTTATTGCAGCCCAAGGCTGTCTATATTTGTATAACAGCCTGTGTGTCGACTTGTGGTGCTCATTCATTTCTTGTATTTTTATCACTAGTGCTGTTAGGAGTAATGGCTTAGTGGGAGTACTTGGAGGCTTTGGCAACTTGGAGACATGACGAATAGGATGCTTGGCGATGGAGATCACCATGAGGAATGGTCATACTATATATATCACAATGTAATTTGATTGTCTTTGAATGCCATTTTATTCCTGTTCATTTATTTCTATGCATGTCATTTAATTGCTTGAAATGCTTTTAACATGGTAGAAGTAATATTCCCTAAGGTAATATTAAGTTAAATTGATGCCTCCCAATTAGCTGCACCATCCATAGTCTTCTATTTTAAGGCTAGGTCTTGCTAAAGCAGAGTGCCATTAATATTCCTTGACTAGATGGGTTTGTGTCGGACACTTACACGCTAGCGTTGGTTTAACTTGACAAGGTCATCATAACGGTTATGGACTTTGGGTCGTAGGGTTGGGTGTCGGTGCATAGAGATGCTGCACAAAAACAAGAGTCATATAGAGATATGATTAGCAAAGGGTTGCTTACCAAATTCAATAATCTTCTAGCAGTGATGCCAAAGCTCACTAGTAGATTAACTGATTATGGGTCTTGAATCACTAAAATGTCATAAGAGGGATGTGGTATTTAGTGGAAGTATCTTCATTAAATAGTTTAATAGAAGTTACTTTTCTTGAACATATGTCTTAGTTTTGCATATTTCATGTTGTACATCATGGCACCAACTATTGTACCTACATCCAGTTTTGCTTTACGTTCTACACTTGATAAGGAAAAACTGAATGGAACAAATTTTACGGATTGGTCCCGCAACCTGAGAATTGTTCTCAAGCAAGATAAAAAGGAACATGTTCTAGAGGAACCAATTCCTGATGTGCCTGCTGAGAATGCTGCTGCTGCTCTTAAAATAGCCTATAAAAAGGCATATGATGAGTCCCTTGATGATAGCTATCTCATGCTTGCTGCCATGAACTCAGACCTTCATAAGCAGTTTGAGAATATTGAGGCCTACGATATGATCGTGGCGCTCAAAGGCATGTTTGAGACACAAACAAGAACTGAGAGATATGATATCTCAAAGAAATTATTTGAGAGTAAGCTAACTAAGGGCAGTCCGGTGAGCCCACATGTGATCAAAATGGTTGGTTACACTCAGAGCTTGGAAAAACTAGGTTTTCCACTTAGTCAAGAGTTGGCTACATATTTGATTCTTGCTTCGCTTCCTGCAAGCTAGCTATGGGCAGTTCATTATGACTTTCCATATGAACGGTTTAGACAAGAATCTCACCGAACTGCATATGATGCTTAAGAATGCAGAGGACAGCATTAAGAAAAGCAACAGTCATGTGATGATTGTGCAAAAGAGTACAAGCTTCAAGAAGAAGGCTTAGACTTGGGTCAAAGGTGAGGGCAAGGCTTCGGATGGGATCCAAGCTATCAGGCCTAAACCCAAGACCAAGTCCGGCCCGACTCAAGAGAATGAATGTTTTTTCTACAAGGAGACAAGCCACTAGAAGCGGAACTACAAGAAATACCTGGCTGATCTGAAAAAGAATGGTGGGGCTAAACTTCCACTTCAGGTATTAATGTTATATATGTTTTTCTTGCTGATTCTTATGTTAACTCGTGGGTATTTGATACCGGATCGGTTGCTCATATTTGCAATTCGATTCAAAGTCTAACAAGGAGTAGGAGAATAACAAGGGGCGAGATGGATCTTCGCGTCGGGAATAAAGCAAGAGTTATTGCATTAGCCGTCGGGACTCTGCCATTACTTTTGCCTTCATGATTTTTATGGAACAAAATAATTGTTATTACATTCCAGCCATAAGTAGAAATATTATCTCTGCATCATCTTTGATGGCAGAGGGTTATAAATTCATTATAGAGAACAATGGTTGTTCTATATTTTTGAATGAAATGTTTTATGGCTATGCTCCCATTTTGAACAGGTTGTTTATTTTAAATCTTGATGCCGCACCCATCTATAATGTTAATGCAAAGTGGTTTCGGCCTAATGATATGAATTCTACTTTTATTTGGCATTGTCGTTTGGGTCACATAAGTGAGAAACACATGAAAAGGCTCCAAAATGATGGAATTCTAAACTCATTTGATTTGGAATCATTTGAAACGTGTGAATCATGCCTGATCGGAAAGATGACCAAGACACCTTTCACTGATCGGAATGAAAGGGCGTCTGACTTATTGGCACTCATACATACTGATGTGTGTGGACCAATGAGGACGACAGCTAGAGGTGGTTTTTAGTAATTCATTACTTTCACCGATGACTTTAGTAGATATAGATATATCTATTTAATGAGGCACAAGTTGGAATCCTTTGAAAAGTTCAAGGAGTTCCAGAATGAGGTACACAATCAACTTGGCAAGACAATCAAGTCTTTACGATCTGATCGTGGAGCAGAATTTTTGAGCCATGATTTTGGTGATCACTTGAAACAATGTGGAATTGTTCCACAGCTTACACCACCGGGTACTCCACATTGGAATGGGGTGTCCGAGCGGCGTAATCGGACCTTGTTGGATATGGTTCGGTCAATGTTGAGCCAATTGGATCTGCCATTGTATTTTTGGGGTTACGCACTAGAAACTGCCGCTTTCACTTTGAATAGGGTTTCATCTAAATTAGTAGATAAGACACCATATGAGATATGGATTAGGAAGAGTCCTAGTTTGTCTTTTCTAAAGATTTAGGGATGTGATGTCTATGTTAAACGTTTGACGTCTGACAAACTCACACCCAAGTCAGATAAATACTTCTTCATAGGATACCCTAGGGAAACCAAAGGATATTAGTTCTACAATCAACAGGATAGTAAAGTTTTTGTTGCCCGAAATGGTGTCTTTTTGGAGAAATAGTTTCTTTCAAAAGGAGTCAGTAGGAGAAATATGCAACTAGAAGAAGTTCGGGAAACATCTGAAAGTATTTCAACTCCTACCGAAAATCTACAGCACAAACAAAGTGTTGTTGAACCTATAGATGAGGCATCAGCCCCACGTAGATCTAAAAGGCCACATCAATTGCCTATAAGGTATGGGCATGACGTATTATTGTTGAATAATGATGAGCCTAAAACTTATAAGGAAGCGATGATGGACCCAGACTTTGAGAATTGGCTTAGAGCCATGAAGTCCGAGAAAGACTCCATGGGTGATAATTAGGTTTGGAACCTGGTCGATCCACTTGATGGTGTTAAAACCATTGAGTGCAAATGGATCTACAAGAAAAATATTGATATGGATGAAAATGTTCACATTCATAAAGCTCGACTTGTCGCAAAAGGGTTTCGACAAGTTCAAGTAGTTGACTACGATGAGACTTTCTCATCATTAGCTATGCTTAAATCTATTCGGATTATTCTAGCTATTGTTGTATATTTCGACTATGAGATATGGCAGATGGATGTCAAAACGGATTTTCTTAATGGAAACCTAAGTGAGGATGTGTACATGACACAACCCAAAGGTTTTGTTGATCCAAAAAATGCTAGTAAAGTGTGCAAACTTCAGAAATCCATTTATGGGCTGAAGCAAGCAACTCGGAGTTGGAATTTGTGTTTTGATGAGTAAATCAAAAGGTTTGGTTTCATCAAAACCAAAGAAGAACCTTGTGTTTACATGAAGGTTAGTGGGAGTGCACTTGTAATCCTAATCTTATATGTGGTTGACATATTATTGATTGGGAATGACATTCCTATGCTAGAATCCATTAAGGTATCATTGAAAAATAGTTTTTCTATGAAAGACCTAGAAGAGGCAACATATATCTTGGGAATAAAGATTTATAGAGCTAGATCAAGAAGGCTAATTGGATTAAACCAAAGTACTTATATTGATAAGGTGTTGAATAGGTTCAACATGCATTATGCCAAGAAAGGGTTCTTGTCTATGTCACATGGCATAAGTCTTAGCAAGAGTAAGTGTCCTTCGACCACTGATGAGCGAGATCGTATTAATAGTATTCCATATGCTTCGGTCATTGGATCTATTATGTATGCCATGATTTGTACCCGACTAAATGTATCATATGTTCTAAGTGTTACGAGCAGATACCATGCTGATCCGGTGAAGGTCACTAGACAGCTGTGAAAAATATTCTTAAGTACTTGAGAAGAACTAAGGATGTGTTCCTAGTTTATGGCGGTGATGAAGAGCTCGTTGTAAAGGGTTACACCGATGCAAGCTTCCAAACCGACAAAGATGATTATCGTTCACAATCTGATTTTGTATTCATTTTGAATGGAGGAGCAGTGAGCTGGAAAAGTTCCAAGCAAGAAACGATTACTGATTCTACGACGGAGGACGAGTACATTGCGGCTTCTGAAGCTGCAAAGGAAGGTGTTTGGATAAGGCATTTCATTACTGTGTTGGGTATAGTTCCGAGTGCCATGAGCCCAATGGATCTCTATTGTGGCAATAATAGAGCCATTGCGCAGGCTAAGGAGCCAACATCCCATCAGAAGTCCAAACATATACTCATGCATTATCATCTCATTCGTGAACTAGTCGATAGAGGAGATGTTAAGATATGCAAAGTTCATACGGATTCAAATGTTGCTGATCCATTGACTAAGCCTCTCACACAGACAAAGCATGAGGCGCACACAAGAGCTATCGGTATTAGATACTTAAATGATTGAATCTAGTGCAAGTAGGAGACTGTTGAAAATATGCCCAAGAGGCAATCATAGATATGATGATATTTCCTTATGTTCATGATTTTGATAATATGTTATCGTGTTCCTTGAATGAATCATCAGTTATAGATCAATAAGTATGTGACTTACTGGTGGAACTCTTTAAGTTATATGATGTCATTCTAAATGTATCCCTGGTCGAGGTATCACTGATCGGAACACCAGTGACTCTATGACTAGCACATATATTGATTGATGACCCTGTTTCATTGCTCATGGATATATGGATATCGAATCAATAATGTGAGCTCATGTTAGAGAACATAGGGCTGGATAGACCCATCATTGAGACACTATTGAGATTGTTATGAATCTATGTGTCATTAGTTGGTCTCAAGTAATGATGATGTATAATCCTTAGACCAGAGATCAGCATGGTACCCTATATGTGTAATAGCACTCTTAGGGGTTGCCAAACGTTACTTGTAACTGGGTAGTTATAAAGGTAGATTTCGGGTATGCTATGAAACATGCAGAGGGATGTGACTGGTCGAGATGGGATTTTCCCCTCCTAACATAACAGGAGAGATATCTCTGGGCCCCTCGTGGTGATCGGATAAAGAAAGTGCATGGCCATGCCACTAGTGGTTGAAGTGTCGACCACATGAAGTTATCCAACACTCTCACTTGAGTTCGAGAAAAGTATTGAGTAGGTCGCTTAGTCCATGGATGACACATCATCTCACCGAGTTCAACTAGACATCGTGAGGCAAAGGGAGAATGCATGAGTAGGTCGCTTAGTTCGAACGATCGTGGTCGAAAAGAGTTTCCGAATCATAACGGACTAGTCGTATGGAGATGCAAAGACCCATCATGGATGCCTATATAAAGTGAGGGTAGATGATGATCTTTGAAGAACGTAATCATAGAATGGTAAGAACCTAGTCGTGATCCCGCCCGCACGTGTGGATACCTCGGAGTTTGTTGCGGCATCGAACTAGGACGCCATGACCAAAAACAACTCAAAGGAGGAGACGCGTCGTGAGTACGACTCGATCGTCATAGATTCTACTCCGCTATACGATTCTGTGCTATCGTAGCATTGCGCGAAGTGATGAGGACTGGGTGTTTACTAGTTATCATAGATCATATTATGTACTTAATCTTTAAATTATGCACTTCAATCTATTTACTATATTTATCATCAATACGCTATAAGTCATTTGTTGATCTATTTGCCTTATAGAAGTACTCATTGCTATAAGGGAACACAGAGTTCTACGAAGAGGAATATTTAGAATACTATGTGAACTATGTCGTCTTCTCCACTCGATTGCTTGTGGGCATGTCATATTGCTACCATGAGTTGTTTCATTCTGCTGCAAGTTTACTATGTTGTCTTAAGCCTAGCGTGGCAAATTCTGTAAGACTTGACCATAAAGTCATTTTGCTACTAAGTAATATTATTTTATCTACTTCTTAGCTACCATGTTGTATGGATATGATTTCATCGATGTTGCAAACTTTGTGGACTAGCTACTGATCATGGAACTAGTTCAGAATATACAGAGCGTTCAGGTCCAGTGACTTGGGGTCCCGACAGCCATCGATGAGCCATCGCCTCTCAGAGCTTCGCCATGTCCTCGGCATCTCGTTTTGCTATCTCCCCGGAGCTCCATTGCCCTAGTGCGCCATTGACACCGCAAGCCTTTTCGCCGGCTGGAGTTTCCATCTCTCTCTCGGTGATGTGGCAAGCCACTTCATCTCCTTGTCAGCAGCCATGTCATCTACTTGTCTAGGTGACATTCCAGTCAACAGTCCACATGGAGGTCCATGTGGCACATCCAAATCCCACCCGAGCCAAAGCCATGTGAACTCAGTCCTTCATGCACCAAGTCAATGTCAAGTGGGACCCACCTATCAACCATTTCCTTTTATTTTCTTTTCAACAGAAAATCAATGATGATGTCATGCTGACATCATAATCCATATTTTTTTGTTTCAAAGAAAAGTCTGAAATTTTGATTTTATCATGTCATGTGATTTCAAACTTCAAGGAGCCATATCTTCTTCATCCGAACTCCGCTTGAGCCCATCCAAATTTTTGAATTCATCTAAATTCGAGTTCTTTTTATCTGAGATTTTTATTTAATTTTTGGAGTTGGTTTCATCTATGTTTTGTATTTATTTGCTTTGTTTACTTTGTTTGCGAGTAGACGTTGATTCTTGGGGGAATTTTGAGAAAGGAGTAGTGCATCAAGATCAAGACCAGTACAAGATCTATTCCAAGGCAAGTCGTAGTCCTTTGATCATATTGAACCTATCATTTCAAAAGTATATTGTTTTATACAATTGCATGCTATCTTTATACAAATTATTTTGGGATTAGCTATCACCTGTTGTCATTATGCCTCCATTGAATATTTGAATGTCATGAATGATTTGTCACCCTAGCATGGATAATTTTAGTAGGACATATTTATATCACCAGCATGGGTAGCGTACAAATGCTTAGTCAAGCTTACTTACGATGGGTTCACTATCACATGTGTCATAATGATTAATCTTGACTTAATAATGTATGGAATTGTGGTGGTTATCCACTCTTGTTAAAATTTGTGTACCATGACAGGGTATATCATTGGTCTTGGTTAAACAAAATAGTTTTCACTCAGGTGAGTGGATGGTGGATTGAGGGTGGGATTTAACATGTTGTGGGTTATGGTAAGATCGCCTGAGTAACTTATCAAGGACTTAATCTTGTGCGCTGTTGAACTGGGCATTAACCGTACAACCACATGTCATATATGAGCGAGACCTGGCTAACTAATTATCAATGTCTTAATTTTGATTCTGTCTTGGAACGTGAGTTGCGGGATAGACGTATACTCATGATGGCGCAAGAGGGGGGCCCTGACTGGTCAAAAAGATATTCAGTGTTGAAACTTTAGCGGTCAGAATTGTGTTAAGAAGGATCTTTGTAAATGCCTTGTGATGATCACTTAAGTCACACACCAAAGGAAGTGTGGTCAGACTCTTTGAGTTGATTAATCTCTTGTGTCGGCAAAACTATACAACCTCTGCAGAGTATTAAAAACTATTCGAATAGCCGTGTCTGCGGTTATGGACATGCTTGGGGATTTCACACGAGAGATAGTGTTTCTTCATAAAATGTGTCGAGTGTGAATGGGAAGTTCACTTGATGAATATAATGTTCGTTTAGTGAATAGGTAATTCACTTGGTGGGTTGTCTTGGAATGTGAATAGGAAGCTCACTGGTTCTTTCAAAGTAATTGTTTACTTATTTACTATTCTTTTCAAATACGCATTTCAATCTATTTATCGTTAATGCTGATTTTTGCACACAAAAAAACCATACAGCTAACCTTTGTCAAGCCGTGTATGAATATTATTTGCATACATTTCCCTACGGCTTGCTGAGTGCTTTATGTACTCACAACTTTACGCCTTTGTTGATCAGTTGAAGAATATCAAGCTGCTCAAGAGTTTTTTAGAATGAGGATTATGATGGTTTTGTGGATTATGATGCATTCTCAACTTGATTGCTTGTGGGCATGTTGACTAGCCTTTCCTAGTTTACCATTCCACTACAAGAGTTTATTTGTTTCTTTAGCCCTGCGTGGCAAGTTAAGTAAACATTGACCTTAAGGTCCAGTTATTATTACTATTTGTTACTTTAAGATCTTTTTAGTTAAATCAAATAAATGGATGGTATTTTATCATTATTTCTGTGCAAGCTAGCTACTGACCTGAAACTAGTTAAGAATACACAGAGGGTTCCTGAATTATTTTTGGGTCCCGACAGTGGTGCGAGGTGTGCACGCCAAAAAGAGATAATGAAACACGATACTAGCATAACTATAGTTGTACAAAAATTAATATTTACATGGCATGACTGAACAAACATCTACTGGTGACCCTCTTGGGGCGTACCCACATGTCGCCCCTGGTGTGAGTACGTCAAAGGATCAGGCGGTCGACGTACCCGACCGATGCGAGGAACCGGAGGTGGTGTCACGAGGTTGAGGTCCTGCGTCGGTAGGGTTGGCTCTAGCGCACCTTACAGCTGAGAAGCCCCCCCCCAGAGGCCTAGTCCTGGTCAAAGTAGAAGTCCCCGCCGAGTGCCTCGTCATACGACATGTCCGCTTCGTCCCAACACGGTGCACGGCCTGTGAAATATTATGTTACGCATGCAATCTTGGGCAAACAACAAAATAGGACGTTACACAATCAAGCAAAGTAGTCATACCAGGTGCCGCGAAGGCAGCCGCGGACGACTCTGCATACTCCTGCCCCGTGTATTGGCAGAACTGAGGACATACAAGAGAATATTATCGTTAGTAACTAGTAGGGTTCAAAACAAAGAAACGAAAGTGAATGTGTCATGCTCACCTGCAAACTATCCCGAGGAGCTTCCACCACGGTGCCACGAGGACCCACCAGCCACATCCGAGGGAGGAGCCCGTGGCCGTGAGCCACCATGGCTGACCACTTGCCCATGCACTGGTGGGTCCACTAGGTCCCTCAGCGTGCAACAAGTCGCGATCTGGATCCCTCGCCTCTCCTTCTCTGCGATGCGCTGTAGGATCCCTCTAATGTCCCCCCAGCGTCATCTATTGTGTGGAGATTGTCAACTCGAGGACCTCCGGTGTAGATCCAACAGTACACCTAATCAACAAGTTGGAAACCTAAATCTAGCGAATTAAATATAAAGTATGGATCGTTCAATACGTACCAAGTGGTGGAATACGGAGTCCGGTTGGTGTACGTGTTGGACATCATAGCCTCGTGTCGTGGTGGGTTGACCACGACCCAGACAACGCACAGCCTCGTTCGACTGGTGTACCACTCCATGTACTCCTTGTGCTCCCCAGGGTCGTAGTGAGCATCCTCCAAGATGACATCGCGGTAGGCGCTGAGCCAGCCCTCAACCCAAGGGAACATCTTCTCCGCAAAGGTGGTAGGACCACGTACTCCTTTCCTAGTGTATTTGTGGACGACAAGAAAATTATTTGGTACGTATATAATGCAGATTGTATGAAAGAAGTAAAGCGCGAACTTACCCAAGGACGAGGGCCGACAGCCGCTGTGCCTAGGGGGCTGGAGTTGGAAATATGCCCTAGAGGCAATCATAAAGATGGTTATATTTCATTATGTTCATAACATTGGATAATATGTTACCTTGTTCCTATAATAATATCAATAATATTTATTATCAAGTATGCGACTTGATTGTGAAACTCTATATTTCTGCGATGACTATTCTTAAACGTTCCCTGGTCGGAAACATATGAGAACACATATGAATAGACTAGCATAGGTATTGGTTGATGACTATGTTTCACAGGTCATGGATATGGAGATATCAAACCAATAAAATGGACACATGTTAGAGAACATGGTGTTGGAAAAGACCCACCTTGAGACACTGTTGAGATTGTTATGATTCTATGTATCATTAGTTGGTCTCAAGCAATAATGATGTATAATCTTTAGACCTGAGATTACAATGGTTTCCTACATGTGTAGTAGCATTCTTAGGGGTTGCCAAACGCTACTCGTAACTGGGTAGTTATAAAGGTAACTTTCGGGTATGCTATGAAATATGCAGAGGGATGTGACTAGTCGGATATGGGATTTGCCCCTCCTAACATAACAGGAGAGATGTCTCTGGGCCCCTCGTTGTGGTTGGATAAAGAAAGTGCATAGCCATGCCACTAGTGGTCGAAGTGTCAACCACATGAAGTTATTCGACACTTGATCGAGAAAGTATTGAACAGTCTACGGATGATACAACATCACACCTGGAGTTCAGCCAGACATCATGAGGCAAAGAGAGAATACACGAGAAGGTCTTTCAGTTCGATCAGATACAGACTAGTCGTATGGAGATACGAGCTGGTCGTAGGCTGGTCGAACATGGTGACTAAGTGGTTGAAACCTGGTCGTAAGGAGTTACGAATTGGTCGAGACCAAATATGAACTGGTTGTATAGAGATACGAGCTGGTCATTAGTGATATAGGCCTGGTCGTAGATCATATTGCATTAAGGTTCGTCCGATATATTCTATGTGTGTTTGGGAATCATTACGTGCTGCTAGGTACTGCTAACAACTAGTGGTCGAAAAAGAGTTTCCGAGTCACAACCGATTACACATGAACCTATAGGGTCGCACACTTAAAGGGCTAGGATTTGATTTGGATGGTGATCCGAATTCTTGTAGGCCACGAGTTCCTAATGGTCCTCAAGTACGAGACCCATCATGGATGCCTATATATAGAGGGGCAGTGGCATGGGGTTGATGATGATCTTTTGAAGGACTCCCGAAACCCTAACAGCCACGCCGCCGGTGCTAGAACTCCAGTGCGTGGTGTCCCTACCCCGTACATGAGGATACCTTAGAGGTGTTATTGCGAAGCATCAACACTAGGACGATCCTCAACTCGTGACGATCATAGGAGCAAGAGGAGAAGGTGTGCGATGAGTACGACCACTCGAAGGAGAAGACACGTGGCAGGTACGACTACGACTGCATCAACTCGCTACATCGACTCTACTTCCGCTACGAGTCAGCGCATCTAGTGGTAATCTCGTGATCTATTACTAGCGAAGGTTCCTTGGTTGCGCGATAAAATTTTGTTTTGTGCTATCGTAGCCTTCCCGCAATCCTACATAGTGGTATCAGAGCCATTCCGTCTAGTTTTAGATTCACATTAGATGCATAATGTGATATGTGGGAGTCATAGATGTGATCTATTTCTATTTCTACTAGTCGTAGATCATTTTTGGCGATGGTCGATATGATCGGCCATGCGCGGTGGTCATAAGATGGGTTCATGTTCGTTATTCTGTGATCATGCTTTCATGGTCGTATCACGACTTGCCTCTACCAGTTAGTTTCCACCATCGGGGCAGACATTGATCGTAAAACCATTGGAGAACATGAAGATCAATCTGGTTGATCGAATCGGAGTTGCAATAAAAAAGGACCAGATGGTTTATTGCGCTTGTTCATGATCACACTACATAACACTCCTACCGATAGGAATTCCACCATCGGAGTATGCCGCAGTGTGTGGTCGCATCAAGGCAATGATCAGATTGGTTCGGAATAGGGTTAATATGATTAGTCCAATGATTTTCAAGGCTCGGTTAAGTGAATAAGATTCATGTCCCGAAAAAATTTCCTAGCGCGCTACCCCTCCGAACCCCGCCAGCTAACCGGCTAGCGGGACTGCCGTGCTGGGTAATGGTACCACGCATTATAGGTAGTATGTGTTCATGTCACCCGATAAAATGTGATTCTATGCCTAACTTGTTTTTGCAGGTTTTTGTGAATAGTATGACCCATGATGTATGAGATGCATGTATGTGTGTAATGCTCATGACATGCGGGTCATGTTTATTGCAGCCCAATGCTATCTATATTTGTATAACAGCCTGTGTGTCGACTTGTGGTGCTTCTTCACTCCTTGTAATTTATTACTAGTGCTATTAGAATTAATGGCTTAGTGGGAGTACTTGGAGGATTTGGCCATTGGGAGACATGGCGAATAGGAAGTTCAGCGATGGAGATCACCATGTGGAAGGGTCATACTATATAACATGCATTGCATGTTATTTAATTGTTTTAAATGATTTTAACATGGTAGAAGTAAAATTCACTAACATACTATTAAGTTAAATTGATGCCCTCCCAATTAGCTGCACCATCCAAAGTCATGTATTTTAATGGTAGGTCTTGCTAAAGCAGAGTGTCATTAATATTCCTTTACTAGGTGGGTTTGTGTCAGACACTTACACGCACAGCATAGGTTTAACTTGACAAGGTCATCATAACGGTTATGGACTTTGGGGCATAGAGATGTTGCCCAACAACAAGAATCATATAGAGATATGATTAGCAAAGGGTTGCATACTGTCGACGATCAAATCGCCGATCTTATGAATATATAAATGAAAAGAGGAAAAATGTGCGTGACTCCTGGGAGTGTATCTGACTTGCTCTTTATTGCTATGAACTCACAATTACAAACACTGGGAGTATCTAAAAACACAACACTTTGCTATGTCTTGCTTGATGTCTTCATAGCTTGTGGCCCATGAGGAGTTGTGTGGTGGGATTAGTCATTGCGTCTCACTCCGTGTCCTCTGCCTCTCCGTAGCACCTTCCATGATCCTCCTTAAATAGTTGATGAAGCGGTGGCGATTATCCCATGAAGAGACATCCGTTGGGGAGCGATGCGCACATGGCATGGCATGTCGGACGTACCGAAGAGAGTGTAATACCCTACTACTCATAGCGTGGCCCATGGCTTGACGGTTCCACTAATGCGCAAAGGCGGTTGGTGAAAACGTCAATGGTCGCTGAGGGGTGGTTCGGGCATTTGCCGTATGCGGTATGTCGCCGAGCGTTAATGATTTAGGAGGCGTTAAATCATCATTGCTTGTCGTGATAGTGTTGTATTACGCGGAATATGAAACACGTGGTTCATTCATCACATAGTGAGTGGCGTGGTCGGAGACTCGACCTAGATGCCTGTTCATAGCTTTACGAGCACTTACCTGGTCGTGCACTAGGTTTGGAACTTTGTCCGACCAGGGTATTTATTATATAACTTCCGTAATACCTACGACCAGTTAGGTCGGTGGTCTTAGAAGTTACGACCACGAAGACGTATGGTCTTTATCATATATTAAGATAATATATGAATATTTTAATCCTCAACACATACCAAATTCACTAATCTTCCAGCAGTGATGCCCAAGCTCACTAGGAGATTAACTGATTGCAGATCTTGAATCACTAAATGTCATAAGAGGGATATGGTATTCAGTGGGAGTATCTTTATTAAATTATTTAATAGAAGTTACTTTTCTTGAACATATGTCTTAGTTTTGCATATTTTAAGTTGTAGATCATGACACCAACTGTTGTACCTACATCCAGTTTTACTTTATGTTCAATACTTGATAAGGAAAAACTGAATGGAACAAATTTTACAAATTGGTCCCGCAACCTAAGAATTATTCTTAGGTAAGATAAAAAGGAACATGTTCTAGAGGAACCAATTCCTGATGTGCCTACTAAGAATGTTGTTGCTACTCTTAAAACAGCCTATGAAAAGGCATGTGATGAGTCCCTTGATGTTACCTGTCTCATGCTTGCTGCCATAAATTCAGACCTTCAGAAGCAGTTTGAGAATATTGGGGCCTGCAATATGATCGTGGCGCTCAAAGGTATGTTTGAGACACATGCAAGAACTGAGAGATATGAGATCTCAAAGAAATTGCTTGGGAGTAAGCTAGCTGAGGGTAGTCCGGTCAGCCCACATGTGATCAAGATGGTTGGTTACACACAAAGCTTGAAAAACTTGGTTTTCCACTTAGTCAAGAGTTGGCTACAGAATTGATTCTTGCTTCGCTTCCTGCAAGCTATGGGTAGTTCATTCTGAACTTTCATATGAATGGCTTAGACAAGAATCTCACCGAACTGCATATGATGCTCAAGACTGCAGAGGACAGCATAAAGAAAAGTAACAATCATGTGATGATGGTGCAAAAAAAGTACAAGTTTCAAGAAGAAGGCTAAGACTTGGGTCAAAGGTAAGGGTGGGACTAAAGTTTTGGATGGGATCCAAACTAACAAGCCTAAGTCCAAAACTAAGTCCGGCCTGACTGAAGAGAATGAATTCTTTTACTACAAGAGACAGACCATTGGAAGAGGAACTACAAGAAATACCTGGCTGATCTGAAAAAGAATGGTGGGACTAAACCTTCCACTTTAGGTATTAATGTTATAGATGTTTTTCTTGTAGATTCTTCTGTTAGCTCTTGGGTATTTGATACTAGGATCGGTTGCTCATATTTACAATTCGATGCAGAGACTAACAAGGAGTAGAAGAATTGCAAGGGTGAGATGGATCTTCGCATCGGGAATAAATCAAGGGTTGCTGCATTAGCCGCTGGGACTTTGCCATTACTTTTACCCTCATGATTTATTATGGAATTAAATAATTGTTATTACGTTCCACCATAAGTAGAAACATCATCTCTACCTCATGTTTGATGGCAGAGGGTTATAAATTCATCATTGAGAACAATGGTTGTTCTATATTTTTGAATGAAATGTGTTATGGCTATGCTCCTATTTTGAATGTATTGTTTATTTTAAATATTGATGATGCACCCGCTATAATATTAATACGAAGAGGCTTCGGCCCAATGATATGAATTCCACTTTTATTTGGCATTGTCGTTTGGGTCACATAAGTGAGAAATGCATGAAGAAGCTCCATGATGATGGAATTCTAATCTCATTTGATTTGGAATCATTTTAAACGTCGAATATTGCCTACTTGGAAAGATGACACAGACACCTTTCACTGGTCGGAATGAGAGGGTGTCCGACTTGTTGGCACTTATACATACTGATGTATGTGGACCAATGAGCACGAAAGCTAGAGGTGGTTTTCAATACTTAATTACTTTCACCGATGACTATAGTAGATATAGATATATCTATTTAATGAGGCACAAGTCGAAATACTTTGAAAAGTTCAAGTTGTTCCGAATGAAGTACATAATCAACTTGGCAAGACAATCAAATTCTTACGATCCGATCACGGAGGTTAATTTTTGAGCCATGAATTTGGTAATCATTTGAAGCAATGTGGAATTGTTCTACAGCTTACACCACCAGGTACTCCACAATGGAATGGGGTGTCCGACCGGCGTAATCGAACCTTGTTGGACATGGTTCGATCGATGATGAGCCAATCAGATCTGCCGTTGTATTTTTGGGGTTACGCTCTGGAAACTACTGCTTTCACTTTAAATAGGGACCATCTAAATCAGTAGATAAGACACAATATAAGATATGGAGTGGGAAGAGTCCTAGCTTGTCTTTTCTAAAGATTTGGAGATGCGATGTCTATGTTAAACATTTGACGTTTGATAAACTCACACCCAAGTCAGATAAATGCTTCTTTATAGGATATACTAGGGAAACCAAATGATATTATTTCTACAACCGGGAATAAGGCAAAGTTTTTGTTGCTCGAAATTATGTCTTTTGGAGAAAGAATTTATTTGAAAATGAGTCAGTGGGAGAAAGGTGCAACTCGAAGAAATTCGGGAAACATCTGAAAGTGTTTCAACTCCTACTGAACCTCTACAGGATAAACAAAATATTGTTGAACCTGTTGATAAGGCATCAACCCCATGTAGATCTAAAAGGCCACATCAATTGCTTATAAGGTATGGGCATGACGTATTATTATTAAATAATGATGAGCCTAAGACTTATGAGGAAGCGATGATGGACCCAGACTCTAAGAAATGGCTTGGAGCCATGAAATCTGAGATAGACTCCATGAGAGACAATCAGGTTTGGAACCTAGTCGATCCACTTGATGGTGTTAAAACCATTGAGTGCAAATGGATCTATAAGAAAAAGATTGACATGGATGGAAATGTTCACATTCATAAAGCTCGACTAGTCACAAAAGGGTTTCGACAAGTCAATGAGTTGACTATGATGAGACTTTCTCACCAGTAGCGATACTTAAATCTATACGGATCATTCAAGCTATTGTTGCATATTTCGACTATAAGATATGGCAGATGGATGTCAAAACGGCTTTCCTTAATGGAAACCTAAGTGAGGATGTGTACATGACACAACCTAAAGGTTTTCTCGATCCAAAGAATGCTAGTAAACTGTGCAAACTTCATAAATCTATTTATGGGTTGAAATAAGCATCTCGAGTTGGAATTTACGTTTTGATGAGGAAATCAAAAGGTTTGGTTTCATCAAAAACAAATAAGAACCTTGTGTTTACATGAAGGTTAGTGGGAGCGCACTTGTAATTCTAATCTTATATGTGGATGACATATTATTGATTGGGAATGACATTCCTATGCTGGAATCCGTTAAGGCATCATTGAAAAATAGTTTTTCTATGAAGGGCCTTGGAGAGGCAGCATATATCTTAGGGATAAAGGTCTATAGATATAGATCAAGAAGGCTAATTGGATTAAGCCAAAGTACTTATATTGATAAGGTGTTGATTCGGTTCAACATGCAGGATGCCAAGAAATGGTTCTTGCCTATGTCATATGGAATAAGTCTTAGCGAGAGTCAGTGTCCTTCGGCAACTGATGAGTGAGACTGTATGAATGGTATTCCATATGCTTCGGCTATTGGATTTATCATGTATACCATGATATGTACTCGACCAGATGTATCATATGTTATAAGTGTTACAAGCAGATACCAAGCTGATCCCGATGAAGATCACTAGACAGCTGTGAAAAATATTCTTAAGTACTTGAAAAGGACTAAAGATGTGTTCCTAGTTTATGGCTGTGATGAAGAGCTCGTTGTAAATGGTTACACCGATACAACCTTCCAAACCGACAATGATGATTATCGTTCGCAATCTTATTTTGTATTCATTTTGAATGGAGGAGCAATGAGCTGTAAAAGTTCCAAGCAAGAGATGGTTGCTAATTCTACGACGAAGGCCGAGTACATTGCAGCTTCTGAAGCTGTGAAAGGTGTTTGGATAAGGAATTTCATTGCTGAGTGGGTGTGGTTCCGAGTGCCTCGAGCCCAACGGATCTCTATTGTGACAATAATGGAGTCATTGCGCAGGCTAAGGAGCCTAGATCCCATCATAAGTCCAAGCAAATACTCAGGCGTTATCATCTTATTCACGAATTGGTGGATAGAGGAAATGTAAAAATATGCAAAGTTCATACTGATTTAAATGTTGCTGATCCGTTGACAAAGCCTCTCACACAGCCAAAGCATGAGGCACACACAAGAGCTGTCGATATTAAATACTTAAATGATTGACTCTAGTGCAAGTAGGAGACTGTTGGAAATATGCCCTAGAATCAATCATAAAGATTATTATATTTTATTATGTTCATAACATTGGATAACATGTTATCTTATTCCTAGAATAATATCAATAATGTGAGGACCCTCGGGTTATCTCCTTAAGACCGAGACTAAGCATGGTCTTAGGGACATAACTCTGGACCTCAAGTAAATGGATTCCAACTTAACTCCATCCAAGCTAGAGACTCAACCACAACTAGAGCCCCAACGATCATGCGCGCTGCTCCTCTGTGAGCGTTACATGATTGTCGGTTCTCCAATAAGCCAAGCCCTCCACTTAGTGTGTTAAATGGGAAGCCACGAACAGCGAGCATGCGCTCATATTGGTCCATATGAAAGACAAAATGTTCAATTTGACCTTTGATCATTGTGAGTCTTCTTCAAATCACATAAAACTCTAAAAGGCAATAGTACCAAGAGACAAGATCAATGATGATCACAAATTTTCAAAGGTTCATTTTTATATGTGTTCTTTTATATGAAACCTTATGTATGAAACCAAACGCTCCAAAAACAAGATTTTTCAATCTTTCTCCCCTTTGACAATGAATTCATCAAGATGCACGGAAAAGAAAGAGCATGATGGAATGACTTTATTTTTGAACTTTAGTAAAAGGAGCCATGACCATTATACATGTAGACAGTGACAAGTATTATACCAAGCCATATAAAGAGTAGAAACTATATTTAATCATGGCAAAGCATGTACCGCAAAGCTAAAACCAAACTAGCAGTTATCGAGATTAAGAGAATTAAAATCAAGCAGACTATCACTTGATATGACAAGGTATAGAGAATGAAATCACGCCATACAAGGATAATAATCAAAGCTCCACAAATTTTATTATGCAATGCTAAAACGAAACATGCATTATGATACAATAAATGCAAAAGAGCAGATTCCCCCTCAAAACATTTCAATAGGACTAATAACCCCTAACTCTCCTGCATAAGCGCAAAGCGAGAAGAATCAAGAGCTTTAGTGAAAATATCCATGTTTGTTCGACTCACGAAGTGGAGCACAACATCACCTTTCTCAACATGGTCTCTCGAAAATGAAATCAAATATCAATGTGTTTAGTCCCGGAATGTTGTACTTGGTTTTGGCAATATTAATTGCGAAGTGTTGTCCGAAAAGAGGAACACTTCCCAAAGATAACCCATAGTCATGCAGCTGGATAAAATCCAAAGAACTCGAGAGGCGACCATCGGCGGCACTACATACTGGCCACTGTAGATCAGCACTGTAAGACTGCTTTAGAAGTCCAAGAAACAAGAGATGTGCCCAAGAAATGACAAGTGCGGAAGTACTCTTCCTATCCACTCTACACCCCGCAAGTCAAGATCGTAAAATCATCAAGCGATCTTGAAGGTACTGAATATGCGACGCATCGCTTGACGTATGAAAGCACGAGGAAGCTCCAAAGCAGCGCGCACGCACATACGCGCGAATTGTATGTCCGGCCTCGTATTTGTAAGATAGAGGAGGGAGCCAATCATATCATGCGGTACTCCTTCCGGTCCACGGACTCTCCATCCTCATCGTGGTCCAAAGACGGTGGTTGTAGCGATGGGAGTAGACATTGGCCTACTGCATATTGAAGCCTTAGAAGAAGGTCCTTTGTATAACTAACTCGTGAACGAAGGTGTCTTCTTTCAGCTTGCTTGATTTGAAGACCAAGGAAGAATGTCAACTCTCCCATCATGCTCATCTCGAACTCCTTTGCTCATAGAATCAAAATCACACCAAAGCATGAGAAGAACCACCGAATATAATATCATCCACATATACCAACCAACAAGAAATCACCGCCATGCCCGAGAGTGAACAAGGTTTTATCAACCATTCCCATTATGAAATCATTTTCAAGCAAGAAACTCTTAAGCTCGTCATACCAAGCTCTAGGAGCTTGTTTCAATCCATACAGTGGCTTTAGAGAGTTTAAACACATGGTTTGGGAATTTTTTATTTTCAAAACCAGGAGGTTGCTTGACAAAGACCTCTTCTTCTATGAAACCATTCAAGAAAACACTTTTAACATCCATTTGAAAAAGCTTGAAACCCTTGGATATTGCAAATGCTAAAAGAATGCGAATGGCTTCCAATCTAGCTATCGGATCTTCAAAGTTAAACAACCAACCCATCCTCACTTTGTTTATTTTTGAAAATCCATTTTGTACCAATAACATGAGAATCGGAAGGACGCTCAACTAAAGTCCAGACTTTGTTTCTTTCAAAAAATTTAAGCTCTTCATGCATGGTATTGACCCAAGAGGCATCAGATAAAGCATGGGTGATATCTCGATCGACAAGATGCTTCCTTGAATTTCGTGAACTTGTGTACACGAAGCATCGGGTCTAGTACTGTGACTAGCTTCATCAAAAGTGACTTATGCAAGTCTCAACAATTTTGTTAGTATCAACATTAAAAACACGATAGCACGAGAATGAGCGGGATATCCAAGAAATATGCCATCAAAACATCTAGACTCAAATTTATCAAGGTTGCCATGTTTAAGAATGAAGCACTTGATTATCGGTCAGGAAGGTAGAAAAAGAAGAATTCTTGAACTCATCCCATTGTCACTCCTAATGGCTTTCAAAGCTCCAGTATAACAACAGACAATTCTAAGGACCAAATCTCTAAAGAATCCAAATACTTGTCCTTAGAAGCTAGAAAATAAACCCATGAATACACGGAGTAATCATCCACAACCACCAAGACATACCATTTCCACCAAATTGATCGAACTCTAGAAGGACCAACTGTCTAAGTGAAGAAGCCATCACTGTCCATCACCATTACCAAGGTAAGAGGTGGGTGGGAAGCAGACAACATCTTACCATGTCTACAGAATAGCATACAAGATCTCTAATGACCTTCACCTTAGGCAAACCTCTAATCAAGTCCTTGCAATCGACTCTAGACAAATGATCAAAACCTATATGCCCAAGTCTCACGATGCCACAAAACAAGGTCATGAGAATCGAGGCTATTTTCACTTCCACTTTGAAGGCCTCATAGGATTCCTATAATCGACTAATTATGGTTTCAACTTCAAAGATTCAAAACACAAGAGTTAGAATCAATGACTTTCTTAGAAGCAAGAAAAGACATAGATTTTTCAATTTTAGCCTTTTCTTCAAGAGTCTTGTTTAAGGCTTCAATCTCTATTGTAAGCTTGGGACAATTTTCACAAGATGCAACTCTAGAGTAAACATAACATTGTGAGCTACAATCAAGAGACTCGTAAGAACAACCCTATTCCACTAATGATAATATCAATCTCATGCGTCTTCAACCTCGTGCTTATCCATGGTAATCTCACCATGGCAGTGGTTGTCATTGATGGAAGTGATCTTCATTCCCAGACCTTCACATCAAGAGCACCAAATACCGGGCGTGCATTTTGAGTTCGAGTAAAAACTAAGTCAACAATACGGAGATCATGAAGAATCTTAGAAAATCTTCCCCACGGCTCATCAAAGATCTTAGAGTATACTTTCTTGAGCCTGTTCTGCCTCACTTTGATCGCAAAGTGACCCTTCGTGATAGTCACAAAGAGTCCGCAGATCTCATGAGCAGACCGCGTGAGCAACACGCTCAAACTCCGTCGACTAAGGCCTTGGATCAAATAGTTCCGAGCCTTGTCATGGCCTCCACACAGGAGGATCATATCGATCTACCGACTGAGGGTTTTTCACCTTAAGCCAAATAGCGTGCCCTTGAGCCTCGATATATACTTGCATACGAGCCTTCCAATATGCAAAGTCAACTCCATCAAAAATATGTGGCTTGGTTGAGTACTTGCTAGCCATGGCTCCAAAGACCTGCTAAGATCTATGAGAAGAGCTAACCGGCACATACCACTTGTAGGACCGTAAAAGGCGACTAGTGAATAGGCGCTTTCTCAACTTTCGCCTAAATCAAATACAACACAAACTAACTCCTTTAGCTATGAAAGCTAAGAAGATCGAAGGCGCTCGTAGGAAGCCTTTGTCAATTTGATAAACCTCAACCACCGACACAATTGTGGAGAAATGGGGCGTCACGACCGGGCTACTAATCGGCGGTCGGACCGTTGGATATCGGTTCGACCAGCGATCTAGCGATCTCGAAAGCGGGCGGTCGGACCGCCGTTATAAAATCGATCGACCGGTAAAAAATCAAGCCCAAATCCAAAGCGATTTGATCCAACTTTTGAAACCAATGAAACTTGACCAAATTTTGAGCACACCTCCCTAATGTATTTCTAGAGGAAATATGAAAATCCCCATGATCTAGATGACTCTAGGAGTATTCCCACACATCAAAGCAAGATAAAATGGGTCAAGAGACCAAGCATAAACCGTTGAATCAAGGAAGCACCAAAATCATCCAAAAGAGAGAAGAACACAAAGGGGACAATTGATCTTTCAATTAAGCATCACAAGATTGTTTGATCACACTAGATGCTTACAAAGCCTCTCAACAAGGAGGATAAGAGCTCACACAAGGAGCATACTCACAATCTCTCCAAACCCTAGATTCTCTCTCTCTCTCCTCCAAACCATAGAAAAAGCAAGAAGGGGGCCAAATGAATGCTTCAAGGAGGTTTTACACCTCCCCTCTTCTATTTATACTAGAGGCCTAGGGTTTCACTTTTGAGGACCCACACACACATGGGACCCACACACATAACTATTGAAGCAATCGCTTTGCTTCACCACACGTAGGTTGATCGGCTGTTCTCATCACGTCGCCAAGCCTCTCTTGTCCGAATCCCACCTGAACCTCCGAGACTCGCACACTTCCGCAGGCCATGATCGATTCAACCACTGTCACCGAACTACCCGTCGGTCCATCTTGCCCATTCCGCACCATGCTTGAGTCACACGACCTCAGCCGGCATCTGATCGCTACGGACATCAGCTCTCCAAGTATGTAATACCCCAAAAATAAATCAGCGACTAGAAGAAGTGAGGAAGAAGGAGCTAATGGGAGAATCAGATCGCTTTTTCTTCAGGGGTTTTCTCGTGTTTTTCAAAGAACTTTGGACTCGGGCCTCACTGTGAGTGGCCATGAGGGGCTGGCCAAAGGGGGTATCTCCCCCTAAACCCTAAAACCCCTTCCCTTCCCTTTTCGCCTCCCCAAGCCGCCACCCCCTCCTCCCCCTCTCCAACCGGCCGCCACCCTCATCCCTGCAGTACAGCGCTTTTGTTCGTCAGATTTGGGTAAGTTCCGTACGTTTTCTGATCTTCTCACCTCTTAGAAAGTTGTAGCCCTTGGTCTTAGCTTTCTTTTGGAACCGAGATCATTTGATTTGAAGTTACGGTTTAGGAGATATGGTAGTTTTACCGCGACTGTCCAGGAGAGCTGACGTGATTTGGCAGATTTTCTTGTCGGGCCATTATGATTTACTTAGAGGCCGAATCTGGTATTTTCGTCTTCTAGAGTTTTGTTCCTGATGTCGTTATCTTTCTTTTGGCACCGAGATCACTTGATTCCACCTTACGGTTTAGGAGATATGAATTTTGAATCGCGTGCTGTCCTGTCTGCCTGAGAATTTGGAACTGTCGGTTTGCCCCTCGGTTTTGATCTAGTTAGAGTCAGATTCAGAACTTCCACCCAACTAGGTTTTTGTAGCCCTTGCAATTATCTTTCCGAGTTGATAAAGATCATCTCAATTGGATCTGTATATTAAAAGTTATGCCATTTTCTTTACCACTGTTCTGAAATCTGGGCAGATATCTGTTAGTGTTTTCAACTGTTGTTTAGGCCACTGTTTTGGCCGAATCAAAGGATTCCACCAACTAGAGTTTCGTAACCTGTTACGTTAAAAGTATTTGAGCACTGGTTTCAAGTCATTCGGAGTTATAGATATTTAATTACGATTTTTCTCGCATCGCTGATCGAGAGGGCCGATATTGGCTGATTAGTTAATTCGCCATTTTGAGTTTTTGGTTATG
Source organism: Hsuehochloa calcarea (assembly GCA_036346395.1). Classification (NCBI taxonomy): domain Eukaryota; kingdom Viridiplantae; phylum Streptophyta; class Magnoliopsida; order Poales; family Poaceae; genus Hsuehochloa; species Hsuehochloa calcarea. The sequence goes on along the minus strand of CM070609.1, from coordinate 44,805,089 downwards.
TTGATTAGATAGAGGGTTATGGTAAAACGCTTGTAGCCACGCCATAACTTATTATTCTTATTTCAATAAATATTTGTGTAGGCGGCGGCGGGAGTGGAGAATTCGCCGTTACCTCCTAACTCGCCACAACAAGGAAGGCAAGTACATGGTAGAGTGGTGAACAACGGGTTGTTCACCATGATCATTGTTGTTACTTATCATGCTATTTATTATGCTTTCTGCTCAGCTTATTCTTATACATGATATTGATGACCTTGAGTGAATAAGATTATGATATTGAGATAATGAGGAGGAGATATTGAGTTAATGAGATGGACTATGTTGATGAATAAATAAAGATATCGCATCATTTACATTCATCATGACAGGGGTTGCATGAGCTAGGTCGGTGAGAAAGTCATGTAACTATTCCGGTGAGGTCGGTGAGAAAGATACATGACTAGTCCGAGAGCTCTAGATAAAATCCTACTTTGGTAGGGACTTCACGGGAGTGAAGGATAGAGTGTGTCATCGACAATTGAACACTGCCGCTACCTGGAGTATCACCGATGAGATGCATATGAGCATGAGCATGTTGGTGCATTCGCATATCTAAGTAAATTGTTAAATTGTGCAACTTTACCTATATGGAATATGGCTTGTTTGTTTGAGAATGATAATGGCATTAACTAAATGGATGATGATGATAACTTTGATTATGGTTAATAAACTATTGTTTATGGCTTTATTATGTATTTGCCGAGTCTTGGACTCATTCTTGCTCTATTGTTGTTTTTAGGTGACCGGTGATGACGTTTTACTCTGGAAGGCTAGCTAGCACACTTGGAATCAGTCATAAAGATGACTCCTAAGATCAGCGACCAATATGCTCATACTCTCATGCAACGTTGATTACATCCATACAATAGTCATACATTAATAGTCCAAAAGATATACGACATAATAGTTAAGGTCTACGACTATTACAAATGGCCGACCGGCCAAATTCAAATAAGAGTATTAAGTAGCAATGAAACAAGTAAATAAACCAAAAGACCAGTAGTGGTATGCCCATATCCCATCTGCAACCGACTGGGAGTTAAATGAAAGCATTACTCGTCAGCGTCGCCAAAATTGGTGCTAACAAGCTCAACGGGCTCATACCCTTCCTCACTTGAAATTGAAGCAACCGGGTTGAGTACAAAGGTACTGCAAGTCTTACACAAATAAAAATTAGTATGCTAGAGGGCTGTTTCAAAGGATGGCTCATATTGGCTTAGTTTTGCAAAAGAGACGCAACATTTAACAACCTACACATACTAGTTTTTCAAGTACCCATTCTAAATCAGATTTGAAGTAGGAATAAAGCATGTGAATAAGTAATAAATTGAATGACAAATGAATCATATAAATATCAAAGTGGCGGTCTACTTTGATACAACAACAAGTGCACAAATAACAAAGTGGCGGTCCACTTTGCTACAACAACAAACATGAACATCCCATTCATGACAATACCAAGTTTTACCACAATTTAAATATGTCAAAGTCTAACAATAAGCAACCACAAACTCAAGCGATGTCCATAACCGCGGACACGGCTATTCGAATAGATTTATACCATACATGGGTGTACTACTTTACCCACATGACTTGATTAGCCCGTATGCCTCTAGATGCCTTCGAAAATAGCATACTTCCTAAGGTATGCCGGCCGGGTAAACCAAGACTCAGTATTTTTCAGCAAGTTGACATTATTGAGTTGAATCGCCTATGCGCGATATGATCCCCCTTCGGGTAGGTTATACCACCCACCAACCAAATGGGCACGCAAGTTGTGCTGGGAACACATATCCAATTGATAAAGCTTAAATAGTGTTACCCACACAATAAAAGATTGCAATCGGCACCCTACGAAATATATATGTGATGGAACACATATACGTCCTCACACCACCAGTCATCAACTCAACAACACCGACCCCTTACTTAACCAAGCAGTGCCCATACACTGCGTGTGGTAGCACGAGTTTTGCTTGAACCGCAGGTACCCAAAGTTCGGTCCTTAATTGTCTAAACAAGTCCAACACTTACCCAAACTCGTGCGCAATTGCACCTTCACTAGCATCCACTTGTCCAGACCAAAAATCATTTCAAATGATAAAATTTTAACTCATAAAACAGATATGAAGATCTGAAATAAACCAAAAAGTTATAAAGTTTGTGTTTCCCACAATTGTCGGGTTAGTCCCGACAATCAAACTACTGTTCTAGACTTGCATGGCTAAGCAAACACATACCACGTAAGTCACACAACTTATCTTAATCATCTCAGTACTAGAATAATTATGGATAACCACAATGACGAGATAATAGGAGGTGTCTAACTATTCATCATAAAAATAACGACATTTAACAAAATAACATGCAAGCAATTAACATTGCACTAACTTAACAAAATCTAGGATCAAATATGATGCAAAAGAAAGTTCAAATGATGCTTGCCTTGTTGGTATGCTAGCTGCTGTCCCTCAGTAGCGTATAAGTCAATATCGATAGGCTCGGAATCTATATAAGTACAATACCGAATAAACACCAGGAAGTACTCAAAAAATTCAAAGTGCTCAAAAATGCATGATTTTTCTACCGTAGCTAAGTCATGATTTTAGATGAATTTAGGTGAAAGATTTACTCCATTTGAATTTAGAATGTGAAAGTTATAAGGGTTTGAAGTTCAGTTTTTTAGAAAATCCAATTTTAATATAATATATCACTGTTCATTGAACTTAAATATTTGGGCCAAAATTTGTAGCTCAGTAGTGATTATAATGATTACATAAATAAAAAGGTAATATTAACACAAGTCCAAAACAGTTGAGTTTGACTCATTTTGAGTTTCCATGATTTAGTTATGCATTTATCAAGTTATCAGTATTTTCCTTTGTAACAATAAAGGTTTTAATAGTTCATTTTCCAAAATAATACTCTCTGTTACAGAGACATGCTTGAAACCAATTTTAATATTAAGTTCATCAAAAATGAAAAATATCAGAAGTGGTTTCATCTATTTTGGATTTAAAATGAATTAGTTATGCATTTTGAAGTTAATCATATTTTTCAGTTTATAAACAAATACATTCTGATTTTCTTAAATGGATTTATACTTTTCTTACCAAGGGCTATTCTAGCCACGGTCACTGACCAGCGGGCCCAGTGAAAAGTGGGTTTTCCATTTAAACTCAGATTTTAAAGCCAGCTCTGACATGTGGGACCCGTCCGTCAATGACATAGCCTAGTGGACTCAGTTCACCGACGCACATACTTGGCGCACGGGGTTTAAGGCCGTGGGCCCACATGTCACCCACTCTACTCTTTGGTTTAAACTAGTGGTTTTCTGTGCACGGGACCCACCTGTAAGTGGCTCATTAAGACGGCTAAGACAGCGATTAAATGCTAACTCAATCATTAGACTTTAATGACCGTCATTTGCCGTAAACGGACAGCTACAGTAGTTGCCCGCGTACGACAACACGGCCGCGCGGTTGTTTGGCGGCTTGCAGGCGCTATGCGCCACGGCGGAGCCGGCCAAGGGTTGGGACAGATGTGCAATAGCAATGCGCTTCTAGGGGTGGTGGTGGCGACCTCCACGGCGGCCAGTAGCGGTGGCGCGCCGGAGATGAGCGGCGGTGTCAACACGGCAAATGTGCACAGCACAAACAAGCTCAGCATTGTTCAAAGAAGCGGGTGCCCGAGCATCAGTGAAGTCCAAGGAGACTACCTGAAGGTCGGAGAGAAGAGGTGGTGGCCGGAGTTAGCTTGACGTCGACAAAGGTCGAGGCGGCGGTGCGGTTCAACGTGGAGGGGAAATCCTGTGAAGAACTAGAGCAAGTGAAGGCTCGGGATAACTCAGGACCATTAGAGAATGCTAAAGAAGCAAGCAATTGGATAATGGCTTACCGGAGCAAGGTAGGAGATGAAGGAGCAGTTCCTCGGCCGAAAACAAGACTTTCTTCAAATCAACGAAGTCCTGTCGTGCATTGGCGAAATAAGTTGAGGGGTTATGATCGGTGGTCTAAAGCACATAAGGTGATGCGCTAAAAAGAGAATAATACTCACCGGAGATGGTGTTGGCTCAGCGGTGCCACTCGGGTGCGCGCTCTGGACACGACAGAGAGCTCGAAGATGTACTAAGATCTACAAGCAATTGCGCGAGCCGAGGTTAGCCAAAATGGGAAAGGCATCGACCACAGAAGCATAATGATCCATGCGGAGGGAGCTTACCCGAATAGAGAGCTCAAACCAGCCTCCCTCTCCTCGGTCAACAGAGGAGAAGTGAGATGAGTTCAAGGGGGTAGAGGGGGTATTATTCCCGGGGAGATGACGGAGTGGAGGCGGCGTTAGATGGAGAAGCTCCAGGAGTGGCCAACGGACGCGGTGGATTGACGGCGTCGATGGAACGCGAAAGGAATCGCCGGCCGCGTGGCGAGGGATTCCTACGCGAGCGTCAGCGAGAGGTAGGAGATGGATCTGACTAGTGGGCTGCCTTCGTCAGCTTCTTAAGCGCGCGCGAGAGCCCGCGTTAAGTGAGTTCACGCGGACCGCTGGATCTGGATCGAACCATCAGCATTGAGTGGAAACGTTTGGACCGGCCGAAGTGTTACGAAATCTGGGTCGTTGATTTCTGATTGGATGGCTCCCACGCGGAACAATTAGGGGGTTCGGTCAAGTCGGTTCGCTGGGTCGGACTCGAGCCCAAGGAATAGTGCTGTCGGTTAGGGTTAAGGGTTTGACTGAGAATTAAAATATTTTCTCCACTTTGACCAGGGTGCTAAAAATAGAAATAAATTTCCTAAAAATGTGAAATAAATCACAGGGGTTCCTGGGAAGGTCTAGTGTTTATAAAAATTATTGAACATGATTGTTCATGTTATAACTTGTATGATTTAAATTCAAACTTAAAGTAGGTCTTTAAAATATGTTTGAATTTACTTTGAGTTTAATCCCATCCCAAAATTTGGGAAAAATTATATTCACTCATGATAATTTATATAGTATTTGAATAAAATTATTTCAAAGGATGTTCATACGTTTATGTCACTGTTTTCTTTAGTGTTAGTTTTTCATAAGCGTAGGTCTATACATTAAGATAAGATTTTCCTAGTGCAATGAAAAATGTAAATGCTAGAAATCATGATGCATGCTAATGAGATGCATAGTAATCCTCTTTATTAATCTGGGGATGTGATAAATAATATTTATTAGCAAGTATGCGACTTGATTGTGAAACTCTATATTTCTGCGATGATTATTTTTAAACGTTCTCTGGTCGAAAATATATGAGAACATATATGAATAAACTAGCATATCTATTAGTTGATGACAATGTTTCATAGGTCATGGATATGGAGGATATCAAACCAATAATATGGACACATGTTAGAGAATATGGTGTTGGAAAAGACCCACCTTGAGACACTGTTGAGATTGTTGTGATTCTATGTATCATTAGTTGGTCTCAAGTAATGATGATGTATAATTCTTAGACCTGAGATCAGTATGGTTTCCTACATGTGTAGTAGCACTCTTAGGGGTTGCCAAACGCTACTCGTAACTAGGTAGTTATAATGGTAGCATTCGGGTATGCTATGAAATATGCGAAGAGATGTGACTGGTTAGATATTGGATTTGCCCCTCCTAACATAACAGGAGAGATGTCTCTGGGCCACTTGTTGTGGTCGGATAAAGAAAGTGCATGGCCATGCCACTAGTGGTCAAAGTGTCGAACACATGAAGTTATTCAACACTTGATCAAGAAAGTATTGAACAGTCCATGGATGATACAACATCTCACCTAGAGTTAAACCAGACATCGTGAGGCAAAGGGAGAATACACAGGAAGGTCTTTCAATTCGATCAGATACTTACTAGTCATATTTAGATACGAGCTGGTCGTAGGCTGATCGAACATAGTCACTAATTGGTCGAAACCTGATCGTAAGGAGTTACGAATTGGTCGAGACCAAATATGGACTTGTCGTATAGAGATACGAGCTGGTCGTTAGTGATATTGACCTGGTTGTAGATCATATTGTATTAAGGTTCGTCCAATATATTCTATGTGTGTTTAGGAATTATTATGTGCTACTAGGTACCACTAACGACTAGTGGTTGGAAAAGAGTTTTCGAGTCACAACCGATTACACATGAACCTATAGGGTCGCACACTTAAAAGGCTAGGATTTGATTTGGATGGTGATCCGAATTCTTGTAGGCCACGAGTTCCTAATGGGCCTCAAGTACGAGACCCATCACGGATGCCTATATATAGAGGGCGGTGACATGGGGTTGATGATGATCTTTCGAAGAACTCCTGAAATCCTAATAGCCACGCCTTCCTCAACCACACTGCCGGTGCTAGCACTCCAGCGTGTGGTGTCCCTACCCCGTATGTGTGGATACCTTGGAGGTGTTGTTACGAAGCATCAGCACTAGGACGATTCGCAACTCGTGACGATCACAGGAGCAGGAGGAGAAGACGCGCGGCGAGTAGAACCACTCGAAGGAGAAGATGTGTGGTGAGTACGACTACGACTGCATCAACTCGCTACATTGACTCTACTTCCGCTACGAGTCGGCGCGTCTAGTGATATTCTTGTGATCTATTACTAGTGGAGGTTTCTTGATTGCGTGGTAAAATTTTGTTTTATGCTATCGTAGCCTTCCCGCGATCCTATAGAGGGACCTACTGTCGCAGACCGAACTAGCTCATGACCCATGCCACCTGGTACTCCTCCACGAAGACCTCGTGCACCAATGCTGGAAGTCCTTTGGGCTTGTGCGTGTACACCCTCTCCAGAGTGTACGGTCTTCAGATGACATGGTCATCCGTTAGCTGGTCGAACATCGTGATGTAGTCTGGGTACGACCCCTGCGTTGTGATCGGTGTGTTGGTCACCTGTGGAATAAACCAAAGAAAAACTTAGCACACGGAATTGTGATTGCATTACGAGAAAATAATAAATGTTTATGAAACTAACCCGTCGGCGGCACCACACCGTGCTCATGGTCGGCCGGTCCATGTCGTCGTCCTCGGCGTATAGGCTGACCGTGTACGCTCCCAAAGTCCAGCTGTGGACATCCATTCTGGAAGCGCTCGAAGGACCACAGTTGCAGAAGTAGCGAGCATCCAGAGAGCATGATGTTGTCCTAGGCCTGGTGGCACGCGTCGCACAGTTCATGGTACGTCACGCACAGCCCGGCCGGACCCTTAACATAGGGCTGCATCTCGTCCACCACCCAGTCTACGACCTCACGTGCGTACCAGACATAGTGCTTGTCGACGATGTCACCGTGGGACCCTAGGAACATGGCCCACCGAATAGTCACAGCAGGTAGGCCTCGAAGTGTGTCCTCACCATCTCATCAGGTGCGTTCTCCGCCATACGCTCGGGCTGTAAGAAGATATATACACATCAGCAAGGTTCACAAATGAATTGATGCGACAGGATAATATTTACAAAGACTTACGTAGAACTGGCAGATCCACCTCAGCGTCGGCCCGTGGAGGCTGCTGAACTCCTGGTAATCGCTGCCCGGCAGCAGCACGTCCTAGAACCTCGCTAAGAGCTTCGTGCACCATATGGGCGAGATGTCATACGCCGCCATGGGCAAGCTTGTGCAGGGCAACCCGATCAGGAAGCTCAAGTCCTGTAGCGTCGGCGCCATCTCCCCGCACAGAAGGTGAAACGTGTGCGTCTCTGGCCTCCACCGGTCGACCGACACCGTCGGTAGGGCCTGATCGTATGGAAAACACCTAGACATACGACTAGGACTGCGGTCCTGGTCGTCCTCCCACGTCGTCTCCACCATTCGTGCCAGCGAAAGGAGGCTGTCGTCCTCAACCTGTGTCGAGTCAGGTTATGAATGAATGTTAGTCCACACGTAGTAGTCAGGCCACAAATGAGTAAACGAAGGTCGCAACGGCACGTACCTCGACACCCAGCTTAGGTGCAACCTCCATGCCCTAATGGGCGTGTGCAGCCGCAATGCGCCAAGCTCAATCGCCGCCTCGCCCTCCTGGGGGGGATGGTACTGAGGCGGTTATAGTGATGTAGGTCAATCACCGGATCAAGCAATTCATACGGCCACTCGGCAATGTGGACTGGGTCCGTCATACCTAAAAATTCAGTGCATACATTGTAAAGACTACGAAATATGTAATAAGGTAATAGGAAGCGATATTAGCAAAATAATTATCAACAACAAATAGAAACCAAATTTAAGCAACAAGTCATAAAGCTGGGATTACGCTCTACCTACCCTACGGGGCTAAATAAAGCTGGAATTATTTTGATTGGGCTCTACCTACCTAATTAGTTTCTATGAATTTTTTTTACAATTTTAAAATGTTTTTTTTACAATTTTAAACAAAAGGAGTCTAAATAAAGTAGATTATTTCGATTAGGCTTTACATACCCTAATTAGTTGCTCTGGATTTTCTTTACAATTTTAAAATGTGTCATGCTATTTTTCTAGTTTAAAATTAATTCTCGACATTAAGGATATAATTACCGCGCACAAATGAGGAGAAAAATAAAATTGATATTATTTTGATTAGGCTCTACCTACCATAATTAGTTGCTTCAGATTTTCTTTACAATTTTAAAACGTGTCATGCTATTTTCCTAGTTAAAAATTAATTTTTGGTATTAACAATATAATTACTGCGCACAAATGGAGAGCTAAATAAAACTAGTATTATTTTGATTACGCTTCTACCTACCTCGTACACAACTCAAATGATATACTACATAATTGGACTACATTTATCTAATCTACTAAATTCTATATCACTATTTTCGTTTGCTAACCGACAAGTTTTTGACATAATGTACAAAGTTTCAAAAAAAATGTACCTGCAAGATGGCCGATCATGCCCGTCTATCTCTTCTCCGCGACGAACTAGCAGAGCTTCGCTGCCTTTTTTCTCTCCCTCTCCTCCTCTTTTTTTGTTTTTTTTCTAGATTTAAAATAATTGTTGGAGTGAATTTTTGAGATTTTTATAGTTGAAGTTAAACAGCGCTCCTATCGCCAGTTGACGAAACAATATTTCTATCTTCAGTTCAACTGTCGTCGGTTGAACGATAGGAATATTGTTTAACTTTTTATCACTAATTACAGTTGAACTGATGATATAAATAACTACGACAATTGAATTGACGATAGAAATATAGTTTAATTTTTATCGCTAATTACAGTTGACGATATGAATACCTTTTTGTTGCTAGTTGAACTCTAAATTTTTAAGTTGGACCGACGACCTGGGCGACATGTACATGTCGTGGGGTTGAATTGGCAAATAATCTGAGCGGGGAACGAAAAGGAGAAACTCAACGCAACTGAGGCACTGACAGGTGGTCTCAGACGAACTTAATTAAAATAATCCGCAGTGGCCAATTGCACACAAGAAGAGAAGCGATGACTCGATCCAGGCCCCCCGACGCCTACTATCCCACCTCCTCCTCCATCAATCATTGCTGTGATCGATTCCTTCCTTCTCTTGGGGGATCGAACGGAGAAGAGAGGCTAATCCAAGCCTTTTTTTTCTACAGGTAATCAATCTGCTGTTCGATTCAAGAATTTCTTGATCCACTGAAATCTTCTTTTCCTATGTTGGGTTTTTGATTCGGGGTAGTGCGTTCTTTGTCCATGCCATGGTTTGATTAGAAGCGATTGCTTGGTTAGGATTGTTTGGATACAGAGATTGCAGGAATTTCTGTTGTGCCTGAGAATGGTATATTCATGCTGGCCAATTTGTTTTAGGATCGTTTTGGGATTGGGGTTGACTTGGATGGAAAGAGAAGAAAGAGAGTAATTGTGTACATTCCGCTGAAATTTTGGATGATTTGGGCTTCCATCTTCAGAATCTTGAACTTCAGCTAGGGCCTGCTTCTGAATATTCTGTCAGATTCCAGAATATTCTGCAATAAGAAGAGTAGATTGCATTTGTCTCCTCAAGTAGATTGAAACATCATTACATAATTTAAGTTTATCTCCGAATCCAGCCATGAATAAACAGATCCGGTGTGCTGAACAATCCATTCAATTGGTGCTTTGGGTTCCTTGTTGAAACTAGAAAACTTGTGGCAACCAGTTCGCATTTTTCTGAAGAATGTGTATAGGATCAACATTTTTCTTTCTACTTCTTGAGTGCACTTATATAGCGACATCTATTGATTCTCTCTATTATGTTGGTATTGCATTGAGCTGTGATGAACCGACTATCATGGCATCCAAAAGGGCATGGATCTTCTCTATCCATTTTTAGGAAAGAAAATCAAACATATCTGGTTTTTCAACTTCCTGTGCTATCATCAGAATATGAATTACCTCGTATGTTATACCATAAGTATATTGGCTTTAGTTACTCTTAGTCATTTGTATAGGTGCTATTAGTATTATGCATTGGTAACCTTTATCTTAACTTATTTTGTCAATGGCTCTCTTCCAAAAAAAAAAAGGAATAACACTATTAGAGGCAATGGTATCGTTCTGCAAATATATAACCTATTTAGATGTTGAAGGACTATAACACTAGCTTACAAAATTGTTCCATCCAGCTGTAGTCTGCAATGTAGAACTGTCTTGTGCCTTTTATCTTATAGTAATAGGTTATACAGAATTACTTTTTTGTTACATTTTGAGTGATGGGTAAGAATTCTATCAAGTTTTTCTTTTCAGCTTTCAACAGGACTCAGCTATGCATGAGATACTTTTAACGGCCCGGAATTATTGAAACTGTAGATGCTCATTTGAATAATAAAAAATAAAAACAAAGAAGATATCGAATGACTTACTAGGCATGTCAGAACTTTAGTTCTACTATATTAGAGTTTTTATCAGGAAATTCATCTATAAAAACTCAAGCTGCCATAGGGTGTGCTCTGTATTCCAAAGTTATTTGTGTCAGTATGCATTATTGTTTTGATCATTATATTATGTCTTTCTCAGATATGGCAAACAAAAGGATTCAAAAGGAACTCATGGATATGCAAAAGGATCCACCGACATCATGCAGTGCTGGGCCTTCTGGAGAGGATCTATTCCACTGGCAGGCCACAATCATGGGCCCTAGTGACAGCCCCTATGCAGGAGGGGTGTTCTTTGTCAATATTCATTTTCCTCCTGACTACCCCTTTAAGCCTCCAAAAGTAAACTTCCAAACGAAGGTGAGCCAGTGTGTATAATTGTTTTTCGTATCTTTTTTCTTTGTTGACACTTTTGTTCATCAGTATGGTATTTGAAATTTTGTGATTTGCTCATGGTTACTCTTGAGTCTTAACCTTGCCATTGATATACTAGTTAGTGAGTGTGCTCTTATGGCTCCTTTCTTTCCACGGCATAAAATGGACAGCGTCAGAATATGCTTGGCACAGATCAATACCCCACAAATACAGAATCTTCTTAGGACTTGCTTTTAGAGGAAGACTAAACACTAAGGATAATATGACAACTAAGTAATGGAGGACAGATCCCCACTGTGACATCTGCCTGCTATAGAAACAATTGACCACATCATTTTACGATGTAAATCTGCGGATCAATTATGGAGGAAACTAGGACTAGCAACGGAAGCATCCTCATCTCATGACATACTGGAATTTGTGCTAAAAATATCAGCAAAAGTAGCTACTTATAGGGACATTTGGCCCATATGTTTCGCAGCATGTGCGTATTCGCTATGGATTACAAGAAATCAACGAGTATTTCAAAATGTTGAAGACGGAGCGACATCGGCACAAAACTAGATCCGACGGTACATTAGCTACTGGTCATTCATGACTTAACCCAAATACCAGGCTACCATCCGTCAGTAGAGTCAGTTGCTACTACAAGTTCCTTAGGTGTTTTAGGAGCTTTACTGTTTGTTGTTGCAGTTGTTGTTATTTTTGTCTTCTTTTTTTTTTGCCATTTTAGATGTTCTAGGTCCTTTTCCTTTTCCTCTATTTTTTCTTAATTGTACACCCCCGGCGTTGTATCATAACTTGACAACCATTTCAATACAATGGTCATAAGGTAGAAATTTTTCTACCTTTTTCGTCAAAAAAAAAGTGAGTGTGCCTTTGGGAAATTCAAGATGAACAGGTTCCATTTCAAATTCAAATCAATATTTGTAAACTTTTTCCCTGGTATAAGAAATAAAATATTCTTTGAAGACCACAGATCAATTAGTGGTTGACACTTCTCTGTAACATTACTTTTCATTTCAAAATTTTGGATGTTTCCAAAATGAAGCCTTTAGTCAAAATCATGCTGAATATTTATAATCCTTTGGGTTCTTATTGTCAAAGAACTAGCCTGATAGTCATTTCAATTGGATGTTTTGTTACATGCTTCAGCAATGCTATGTAGTTATATTTCTTCCCAATTGGGCGTGCGCGATGCTTGAATTGAAATGGACAAATTTTAATGTGGTGTAGCTTCTTCTCAAATTCTGAGTATCCCCTGCAAATTCTGAAATTGATACTTGATAGTGTCAGTCTGTCAGCTCTCAGCAATGGTTCACTACCATTGCAAGATGTAACTGAGGCCACGCTGGTTCCCTTGAGTTTGGTCCTAATTTGATAAAGTTTTCAAGGAAAGAGTACAACGGAGAATTGATAAAAAATAGGTGCTAACAGTTTCTGTTAATCTTTCTAATATCTCAGAGCGGAATTGTTGTAGTTCTATCCTATCAAAATTGTCTGGAAGAATCCAAACAAGATAACAGTCAAGTAGTTAACCTTGATAGTTGCTACTTGCTAGAATGCTATGTACATAAACTGGCATCTAGAATAGCTGAGGTTAAATATATTCCTCCTTTCTCATCACTAATGCTATCAATGGCTTCAATGACAATGCAGGTGTATCACCCAAACATCAACTCTAATGGCAGCATTTGCCTTGACATCCTCAAGGAGCAGTGGAGCCCAGCGCTGACCATATCAAAGGTCCTCCTCTCCATCAGCTCTCTCCTCACTGACCCCAACCCTGACGACCCCCTTGTCCCGGAGATCGCTCACATCTACAAGAATCAGAGGCCCAGATATGAGGAGACCGCAAGGGCCTGGACCCAGAAGTACGCAATGGGCTAATGTGTATCGCCCTAGAGCCACCCCTCATTGCAAAGATCGTTGTGGTGTTGGAAGAATTAAGTCGAACTGGTTTCCCATCTTATGATGATATCCTAGAGACCCAGATGGCTGTGTCGATGATCGTGGCTTCTCTGAACCAGTGTTTATTTGTGTATGTGTACAGCAGAGTAAATATTGGATAATCTGTCCATTCATATCCTGAAGCGCATTTGTAGTCGCCACATTTGTGTCTGTAACCTCGTGGAGAAACCGGTCAGACTTGTATGTATCAAGAGACAATATACTTTCAGAATTTTGTGGTGTTTTGGTTCCTTTCTCCCTTGCCCCTTTATTTTCCCAACATGTCTCGATGGCAATCGTTGGGCTTGTTTCTGAGACGTCTGATATCTAGACCGCTCGATCCAGATCAAGCGGTGCCGGTCGCCTGCTCGGGGCTCCGGTGAGCCCCAGTAAATTAACTTTCTTCTGTTCCATGTTTCTGCAACATGCAACCATTGCTTGCCTGTGGCTCTGATGAGAAGTGAGTGTGTCACAATCAACCAAATGGTTGCTGAAGATACTTTTCAGTCTACTGCCTTGCTGAAATTTGGCAAATACCTCACTGAATGGGTCAGTGCCATCACTGGTAGATGTATGTGCCCATGCTTCTTGTCCAAAGCTGCTTTCTGGTGCATAGCCTCTCTTATCTTTCTTCTGCAGGAGCTCTCGAAAGTCAATAGTCTGCTCTTTCTTTCTTTGAGAGGAAGAGTTGTATTTGATGACCAACCAGCCTGTTTGGTCATGTCAATTCTTCGGTGGCTTTTTTTAAGTACACGACTAACGCACTCACACACCCCACACGCACGCTCTCACGCACGCTCTTACACATACATGAGTGCGACCTTAACACACGCCTAATGCAGGGGGGTTTAGACCTCACGTAACGCGGACACGCGTTTTGATCATTGAACGAACTAACATGTGTGTACTATTCCAAAAAAACCCAAAAATCCCCTACCCAGTGAGGCAACCTGGGATCAATCCCAGGCGGGCTGCGCACGCACCTGGCGACGCAACCAACCGAGCAACACTCGATCCTCCGTCAATTCTTTCGTGGTTGGTATACATAACTTTTCAGTAAGTATGAATGGAATAACATAAGAGGAAAAGATTGGTAGAGGATGGTGGTCGCGTTGCCAACTATCAATCACACACGAACGAAAAGTAGATGATCAAGAACACAAGATGTAGTCTCGATAACCTCTCATTATTGATGTTTTGCTGCAAAGCGTGGCCTTATATAGGGAGAGGATGTCCCTCTTTATGATTCAATAAACAATACAGACCTTCGTAGGCCCAAGCCTCTAATGGGCCAATTATGATAAAGTGCCCACACTTGAACTTTTCCTCAACAAATATTATAATATTGATCTGTTAACCAGACAAGGGGACATGGTTTAGACAATGCTAAATTCTGAATTCAGTACTTGGTGCACTATCCCGTGTGTATTTTAGTATAGCGCGCGCACACACATAAGTGCTTTATCTATTTGTGTTGGATCAAAACAACGATTAGAGAGGGATGAATATAAGTACTATCTCTTTTTCATCTTGATCAAAAATAAACTCAACTTTTACTCCAATAGCTATAAGAGCTATAAAATTAATGTACAAGCATAGCGGAAGATTTGTATTGAATCCAATCGAAACCTCGAAGCATGACAACCAAAATCACCAAAAACTCAAATCAAAGTGAGTCGGGCGGTCAGACCTCTCAGGTTAGGCGATTTGACCATTGGCCTAGCAGTCATACCTCTCACCATGGGTGGTCTGACCTCCGGTCCGATGAACAATGAAATCAACACAAAATCAAAATCATAAATCGGTTCAACTTTTGATTCAGTGATCCAAATCCCCTCAAATTTCAATCATATCTTATCAAGAAGGTTAGGAACCTATTCCAATCGACGAGGTCCCATGAATTTCATAGATGAGGAAAGGAAGGCACAAGAACCAATGAAAAATCAAACTTTGATCTCAGAACTTGCTCATGGGTAAAAGATGAATAAGATGATCCTAAATGCATTCCCACATATCACATCAAGCAAGATCACCGAAAAAACCAAAGGATCATCAAAAACCCAAAAGTCACCAAAGTGATAGCAAGAACAAGAAAAAACTCATCTTATAGAAATATTACTTTGATTGATTTGATATAGATGTTGGTTTATAGACACTCCACAATGGAGAACAAAAACTCAACATTTGAACACACAATCAATCCATCTCTCACAAACCCTAGCCTCAACTTCTCTAAAATTCCTAAGATACAAACTAGGGTTTTTCTTTTGGAAGAACTTGAGAACTCCACATTTGGACATCCCCTTTTATAGTGGAGGCTAGGTTGAGAGAGAAGACTCTAACGGGCACCTATTAAGCCCAAACACGAATGGGTCTACACTCACGCACACTTTTCAAAGTGGATGACAAACCGGGCTTTTCGAATCCATTTCTTCATGATCTTTATCTTCATTTGACCTAAACCGTCTCTCCTTGTGCCGTCTTGCACCGCGGTTTAGCCAAAGGTCATCAAGGTGGTATTTTGGTGAATTTACCAAAATACCCCTTCTTGATCCTTCTCCAAAGATCGAGTCCAATCTTCATGAAGCAATCACATGCTTCGTCATGTCTAGGTTGATCAACGGCTCTCTTCATGTCGGCAAGTCTCTCCCATCCGGCTCCCACCGAAACCACCATGGCACTTACACCGACCCCCGCGCCGCTTGATGCAACCCGTTGCATCGAACTTCTCGTTCGGTCGTCCTTTTCTATTTTGCGTCATGCTTGAATCTACTGACTTCACCTGACATCCTCGATCGTTCTGGACCTCAGCTCTCCAAGCTTAATCCCAATCATCCTCGCCGTTGACCGTCTTTAACCTACAAGCCTCCTGCACAATAATAGACTAAGAAATCGATTCTGAAACCAAGTTCTTCGCAAATTGATCCACGTTAGTCAAAACAAGCATCATGCAACACATATGCACTAATACTCATGATATTGACCTAACCTACGAATATCGCTGCCAAACCGGCCAGCGAACATGGCAAAACCGGTCAGACTGCCACCCCTGCCCAGTCTGACCGCCTGGCATAGGGACTTAGCCAAATTTCCTCCCTGAAAATCTGAAATCTCTTTGAAAATTTAAAACGAATTGAACTTTTGGCTCGAAATTCCAAAAATTATGAGATCAAGTGTAAAAGAATCACTTGTCTTGCCTACACCCTCTATTTTTGGCCCGGCTCTAAACTCAAAAACACCTTTATGGCCGGTCAGACTGCCGCCCATGGCCAGTCTGATCGCTAGCTACTTGACCTGCCCAACGGTCGGTCTGACTGTCCGAGGTGGCCGATCAAACCGCCACCAAAGCCGGTCAAACCGCTGTCCTAGCCGGTCTGACCGCCTACTGCCTGATAGAATCTAAATTTCACCGAAAACGAGTGTTTCGACAAACACTCAACACCATTGACAATTGTATCATCATCCTAAGATCATGAGCATATCCTCATGATATCCACAATTTGCATATAAACAATGTGCAGTTCTTTATTTGGTATACCTGTAGCCACCATGTAGGAAAAGCCTGTGACATTTGTACACTAGGAAAATTGGAAAACTACCCTTGAAATACCTTGGCTTATCGATAAGAAATGCAGAATTTAGTTGTATTAGCCAAAGAGTTGAAAAAAGATTGGATACATGGCAATGCTCTCATCTGTCATATGGGGGTATAGTGATCCTCTTAAATAGTTGCCTGTCCAATATTCCAATGTATGCAATGAGCTTCTACAAACTCCCAGATAGTATTCATCATAAAATAAACTCCATCAGAGGCAGATTCTACTGGGATGGAATAGGCAAAAAGAAGTATCACATGGCCAAATGGGACACAATTAGTAGACCTAAGGAATATGGTGGTCTGGGTTTCCTCAATACAAAAACTGATGAATATTTGCTTATTGAGCAAACGGATAGTAAAGTTGTATGCTGAGGAGGATGACCTATGTTCAGAGATTTTGAAGAAGAAATACCTTAAACAGTCTCATTTTTTCCAAACTTTCCCTACAGGAGGTTCTCAGTTTGGCGTGGTCTGCACAGTGTGAAGAGTTGGTTGTGGGTAGGTTCATCTGTCAAGGTTGGTTCGGGTGAGAAAATTCGTTTCTGGGATGATGTGTGATGGTAAAACTGCCCTTTGAAAATTCAGGTTCCTGATATCTATAACATTTGTGATCAACATGATGTTATATTAGAAG
This sequence comes from Hsuehochloa calcarea, assembly GCA_036346395.1. NCBI lineage: Eukaryota > Viridiplantae > Streptophyta > Magnoliopsida > Poales > Poaceae > Hsuehochloa > Hsuehochloa calcarea. The sequence goes on along the minus strand of CM070609.1, from coordinate 44,787,685 downwards.
TATGTAGAGATGGTCAATGGAACCTGACTTTCAGAAGAAATTTTGGTGAGTTGGAAATAACTGAACGGGAACAGATGTTACTGATACAATCCAACCTGGTGCTGACAACAGACAAAGATGAGTTCATACGGGCCCTTGAGAGGAATAAAAAATTCATAACTGCTAGTAGGATACCTGTGCGTTATAATAGAATCCCAAAAACAGTGATACATATCAACATACGGGGTCCTAAACTAAATAATAAATATCAATTTTCTTTCACATACAAATAAATAAAAATATTAACTCCAACTATTACAACACCTGCTACTAATGCTACCCAAAATGAACGAACGGTCACTTTGCATATAAACTGACAATAAGCATCAAGATGATGAAGCTCTGGTATGTATTGCACACCTTGGCTATAAAAAATTGAACTTCACATTTTATACGGGACACTAAAAGTTTCAAAACAGCCCATATTCTCCCCTCTCTCACCCGAGCTTAAGCATCAACATGATCACCAAAAAATTTTACTCAAGCAATAAAATTTTCTTCAATGAACAAACCTCTCATAAGGGAAAAAAAATTATCTAGTACTTACGATTTTGCAAAACAAACTAACGCTTTCGAATGAAACACAAAGATTACGTAAATAAAAGATATGGATGAAGCCATGAAGGTGAAGAGTGATGGGGGACCTAGGAGGGTTCAATCATCCGTATCGTGAGGAACCACGGAGAGATGAGAAAGAGGTGGCTATAATCCCTCAAATTGTGACCGTTCCAGGCTTCCAGTGACTGAGTTCATGTGGGGCTCTCTGCACAATGCAGGAATTATGTACATCATGGTGATTATCTTGGTTAGCAAAGCAAGCATTTTGAAACAATAATAAACAGCTAACCGAGCCTAATAAGGTTAGACTAACTCTTTCCCATGTCGACAAATCAATCCATTTAGGATCTAACGTATAAACTAATTTGAGACCATGGATGCAAAATTTTTTAGTGGAACTATGGATGCAATTAGTAGTGAAAAATTAGCTCATACAACAAGTCACACTAATAAATGAGAATTCTATCAATTAAGTGGCATGGCCTAATTTAGCAAGATACAACACGAGATGACATTATCTTAGACCAAACTCTGTATCACTGAGGAGATTATCTTCAAAATAGTGTAAAAGATTCAAATTTGAAATCCAGATAAGCATTCCTGTCTATTCTGGGTAACTTTCAGCTCATGATAGATAATGATTATTCACGAATTTACTTCTGTAATAATAAAATGAAGAAAATTGCATCTAACCATTTACTTCACATTAAGGGCCAGTAGTTTCCCCATTTAAAAATTAGAGCATTGATTCCTTTACCACTCTCAGAGACCTAATATGTATGTGTATAAACCAGGTCACTCAACAAAATAGATCATGTGTTTCTAAACAAAACTACTTAAGCAAAACTCTTAACATGGTATCTAGCTTCAGGCGCACAACATTCCAGTTACTTGATCTCATGTTACATGTTTCAATCTCAGTTTTAGTCCTAGACTCCTAAGACAATTATCCATCAAAAGAAAATAAAGAAATATAATCCCAATATGCGAAAAATGAATTAAGTCCCAACAAACTACCAATCCATTGGCAATTTCATATCACAAGCACACCAAGGAAGATGCTTTTGAACTACAGAGTGCTAGATCTGTCCAATAAATAAAATCCAATGCTACATTTCATGAGAAGTAAAATGATATAATACCAGAATTGAGAGTCCCAACCTCGGATCTCTCAATAACCAGTGATGCAAATCATTGCTCTGCCAGCTAGCTATGAATGGCGCCAACATGCTATGCACCATAAACCTAGCAAGATCATCATACTTTACAAATCAAGAATAGCTAGTAAAACATATAGAATCCAACTCTGCATACATCTCAGCGCATAATAGAGCCAGACTATGTGCCAATTCTACAAATAAAATGAAAATCTGTATACCCATTTTCTTCAGTTGAGTTAGACCGGGGAGATGGTACTGAAGTGAAATAAATGACTGGGTATTAAGGCTTGTCAAGTAAGATGGATCCAAATAAGATTTATGCTTATCAAAGAACTTACTAAGATGTTTGAGCAGTAGGGCTTAATCATGAGCTAGAATGTTGATGACACCCAAGCCTCCTGCTGTTTAGGATAAAGAATGCTAAAACGTGAGTAACCAGTGATTCCATTCAACTTTGTACTCCACAAATTCAACTTTCCATTAATGAAGAAACTTTCAACTCGGAAAATTCGCCTAATTTCAACTTTGATTTTGATAACTACAGATCGAATTCAAAGCTTTCAAACCGGATTAAAAATCTTTCCAATAATTCTTGTATACTTTCAATTTGGACTTTGAAGCTTTCAACTCGAGCCCAAAAAATCTGCGAAAATTGAATTAAAAATATTAAAATTGGGGATGAAAACTTGCAATTGTGGGAGCTTTCAAGTGGGATTTACAAAACTTTCAACTATAACCGAGCTCAAAAGGGGGGAGTTGCAATTATAGCTTGCTACCTTAACATGGGAGAAAGAGAAAGAACGATTAGAGGAGATATACCTTTCATCGTGGACATATCACATGAGTAGGGGATCTGGCAAGATGCTCTGATGAGCGGATCCTACGTGCCATCGCCATGTGCAGTAGTACTAGCCATTGCCGCCACCGAGAGCCATCGCCTCGACCCGCACTGCCGGTCGTTCGCGTCACCAGCCGTTGATGCGACCAGGAGCTGCATCGGCAGCTGACTCCCTGACTCAGCTCCCGTGGTGCTGAACGACCCCGCCGACGGGTTCCTCCTCATGTCTCGCCGGAAGTCGCCGTCCCAGTATCCCATCCTCCGCTGCCACCACCGCTGCCCATACCAGAGGCGGGAAGGGGTGGCTTCCTGGCAGGCGTAGGCGTGCCAGATCTGGGCGTCTCCTTAATGACATGCGGGTCGGTCTACGACCTGCCATCGACGAGCAAGGCGATGCGGTCACGGTATGCGGCGCGGTGTTGGAGTTGTACTTGGCAACGTGGGCGTCTCCTTGGGCACACCTCGCGGTGAGGAAAGCGTTGAGGCGATCGTTGTCCCTAGTCTCCATCTTGCGGAGCTGCACCTTGGTCCACGAGTCTAGGGTGATGGAGCGGGCGAAGCTGATGTGCACGCCAAGACCGTGGTGCTTCTCTCGTGGCGTCCCCCCACCTCACCGTGACCTCCTCGCTCTCGAACTCCACCACCACCGCGGCGTCAGGCACGGGGAAGAGGGATGACAGAGGCATTGACCGCAGGGAAGAGGGAGAGAGGGCGCCGTGGCTGGTGGCGGGGAGGGAGGTGGGCGAGGGTCAAGGGAGTGGAGCGAGCCGGCGGTGGGGAGGAGTTGGGCGACGCGGGTGGGGCAGGAGCGATGCGAGGATTCAGGGCGGGCGCGAGGGAGGTGTGAGGCAATGAGAGGGGCGGCGGTTTGGCATGGGGTGGGAGGGGAGGGGAAGAGAAGCGAGGTAACGGTTCTTTTTCCATGCGGGCAGCGGTTTGGAGTGGGGTGGGAGGAAGGGGAAAAGAAGTGAGGCGGCGGTTCTTTTGCCATGCGGGCAGCGGTTTGGCGTGGGGTGGGAGGGGAGGGGAAGACAAGCGAGGCGACGGTTCTTTTTCTATTCGTGCGGCGGTTTGCCGTGGGGTGGGAGGGTAAACTCAGAATTATAGTAGTTAAGAAATCAATGTATCATGCTTTAACTTGTAGAGGTGTGATAGATAAGAATGATGGATATTTGGATAGCTCCGATACCTTTCAGGATCAAACACTTTATGTGGCTAGTTGTGAATGATAGAATTCAATCAGCGGATCAATTACTGAAAAGAAATTGGGAGGGGTAATATTCAATGTATTTTGTGTAGCAGAGATGAAACCTCCAATCACATCCTCTTTAACTGTGTTCTTCCTCAATTGGTTTGGAGTCTGATGAGAGAGAATTTAGGTTGGGAAGCTAACCCTGTGACTTTAAATGATTACTTTGTTGAGATTATAGGCAATGTTGGTAGAAAGAACAACAAATCCAAAGTGAAACCTCTTTCCGCTGTTTGTTGGGCTGTTTGGCTTAATAGAAGATATGGTATCCAGGAAATCAATTGTCTCCGCTCCTCAAACTGTGGTTTACAAAATTCTATCTTTTCTTTGCCATTGGCAGAGTTTACTGAAGGAGGATATCAGCAGGGAGGTGGAGCAGATGATGTTAGTGATGTGCTCAAGAGGCAATCATGAACAATTCAGGTTTATGGGCTAAGAAAGATATTAATCCATATGGGACTAGGGTTCTATTGGGCCTACAACGTGGAAGCCCATTAACAACCTCTATAAATATGGAGGCGGGGCTGCAGGCACAATCGGACGAAACCCTGGCCGCCACCTCCCCTTAGCCGTATCCCGAAACCCTAGCCGGGCGCGCGGTGCTAGCACACCAGCGCACGGCGTTCCACCCCGAACATGTGGACTCACGAGGCGCCATTCTTTATTCTTCTTGTCTTGATTGCCATGAGCGCAAGGCTATTGCGTAGGACTCGAGGAGGAGACATTCAGTTCGTGAAACGATCGACCGTTCCTTCTTCATCAACACGTATCTACGTTGGACCGGGCTGCTCCAACTCTTCTTCATTGCAATGCATCTAGTGGTAACTATCCATGACTCCCTTACACGTATGTTTTTCTGGTTGAACACGCTAGAAGATCAATTGTTGTAGCTAGCGTAGCCTACCTGTTCACCTTTCAGTGGTATCAGAGCGAAACTACGTAGTATGTGGTCTGGATCATGCACTTGTAGATGATGTGTTGATTGTAGTAGATGCGATCTATTACCGTTCTTATGCTAGTTTCATGTGATGGATCTTTCAAAGGCACAAAGTTGATTAGATCAATCGGTCATAAGGGGTTGAAATATGTATGAGTTGATAGCATCATATGGCCAAAAGATTAGTTCGTGCTCCTTCTTTTGATGTACGCGCGACTTGCCCCTACCTACCGGAATCACCATCGGGCTAATCGCGCGCCGATCAATAGATCGAGCCAACAGATCGAGGTCTTGTGTTGCGGTCTCCTCAACAATACCGATTGCGATGATCAATGTGATTGATCTAATGAAAATTGAGACATTTTGAATGGCCCGGATTTGGGTTGATTTGATCGGCCCGATGAGATTTTCATAGCGATTTCATAGATGCGATCTATGTAATTCGTGAGGTTTTCGTGGCGCCGCCTAAAACACGTGGGGCGGCTCCCCCTCGACCCCCGCCTGCTGACCGTCAATGGACCGCCGCTATGCACACGCATAGATTGTTATACAAACACATTCTTGTCAGGACGGTAGAATGCGTTCTACGCTTAACTTATTTTTGCAGGGAATGATGTGAATGGTATGGCATAGATGTATATGTGATGCATGTGTGTTTTTGCGGCCTGTGTGTTGTATTAATCACAGCTGGGTTGAGGCTGTTCTTTAATTGTATAACGACCTGCATGTCGACTTGTGATGCTTGAGCTCCTCATGTAATTCATTTGCTAGCTATTAGTTGTAATAGTTTAGTTCTTTACCATGGAGGCTTCAAGCATGATGACAAAGAGGACAGGAAGTGTGGCGAAGGACACCACCGTGGAACCATGTGATGGCGACCACTACGATTCAAAAGGCCATACCATTCACAGTTTAATGTGATTATATGCATGTGATGTTTATTTTCTGTCATACTATTCTTTCATGCCATACCTGTAGAGGATGTATTTTTCATGACAGAATAGCTTCTCTCATAAAAATTAAGAATTTATTTGATGCCCTTCCAATTGCTGCGCCTATAAGAATTACGATCATTGTTTGGTAGGTCTGCCAAAGCAGAGTACCACCAATTTTCTTGATCTAATAGGGTGGATGTCGGACATCCATATGCATAGTGTTGGTTTACTTGACAAGGCTATCAAATTAGATTTGGGCCTTGGGGCATGGTGTTGGGAGCCGGGGCATTGGGTGCCACCCAACAAACAAGAGTCACATAAGATGTGATTAGCAAGCGTTGCTTACCTACGCCACTAGGTTTCTAGCGGTGATGCCAAAGCTCACTAGAACTTAGATGAACATGGATCTTGACCACTATATGTCGTTAGAGGGAAGACGATTACAAAGCATATAGTGGGAGTGTTTTTTGTTAAATTGTTTAATGGAAGATCAATCATGAACATAGTGCTGAACTTTGCTTGTTTATTTTATGTTGTAGATTATGGCTGCTTCTAGTAACAATTCTGGTTTTAACTTGCGATCTGTTCTTGAGAAAGAAAAACTCAATGGAACGAATTTTATTGATTGGTACCGCAACCTGAGAATTGTTCTCAGACAAGAAAAAAGGAATACGTTCTTGAGCAACCCTACCCCGATGAACTCCCTGAGGGTGCAAACGTTGCCACCCGCAAAGCTTATGAGAAGCACTACAATGATTCACTCGACGTTAGCTGTCTCATGCTTGCTACCATGTCCTCTGAGCTTCAGAAACATTATGAGAATGCAGATGCTCACACTATGATTGAAGGACTGTGTGGCATGTTTGAGAACCAAGCTAGGACCGAGAGGTTTAACATCTCAAAGTCCTTGTTTGCGTGCAAGCTGGCGGAAGGTAGTCCAATTAGTCCTCATGTGATCAAGATGATTGGTTACATTGAGAGCTTGGAGAAGCTTGGTTCTCCCCTTAATCCTGATCTGGCTACGGATGTTGTTCTCCAATCGCTCCCTCCGAGCTATGAGCAGTTCATTATGACTTTTCATATGAATAGCATGGAGAAATCATTGACTGAATTGCATGGGATGCTTAAGACAGTAGAGGAAAGCATTAAGAAAAACACCAATCATGTGATGATGGTTCAGAAGGAGAATAAAAAAAAAGAAGCGTTGGACGCCCAAAGGCAAAGGCAAAGGAAAAGGAAAGATTCCTAATGAGCATCCTAGCTCTAAGCCAAAGCCAAATGGGAAGGTCAAATCTGGCCCATCTCCTGATGATGAATGCTACCACTGCCATGTCAAGGGTCATTGGTCTAGGAATTGTAAGAAATACTTGGAGGATCTGAAAAACAAGAAGGGGAGCGAGACTTCTGCTTTATGTATAAATGTTATAGAAATTAATCTTGCAATTTCTTCTGATGAATCTTGGGTATTTGATACCGGATCAATGATTCATACTTGCAAATCATTGCAGGGTCTAAGAAGGACTAGAAGTTTTGCGAGAGGCGAGTTGGACGTGCGTGTCGGCAATGGAGCAAAGGTTGCTGCTGTACTGGCTGTCTGCACTTATCACTTGTCATTACCTTCAGGATTAGTTTTGGAATTAAATAATTGTTATTACATTCCAGCATTGAGTAAGAACATCATCTCTTCTTCATGTTTGGAGGAAGATGGTGGTTATGAGTTCGTAATAAAGAACAAACGTTATTCTATTTATTTGAATAATATACTCTATGCACATTGTCCATTGTTGAATGGGTTATATGTTCTTGATCTTGAGGATAAGCTTGTCTATAATATTAATGCAAAGAGGCTACGGCCTAATTATTTGAATCCCGCTTTTATTCGGCATTGTCGCTTAGGTCATATAAATGAGAAACGCATAGAGAAGCTCCATAAAGATGGTCTACTCAACTCATTTGATTTTGAATCATTTGAGACATGCGAGTCTTGTTTACTTGGCAAGATGACAAAGGCGCCTTTCACCGGTCATAGTGAGAGGGCAAGTGACTTGTTGGGAATTATACATACCGATGTATGTGGACCAATGAGCTCAATAGCCAGAGGTGGTTTTCAGTATTTTATTACTTTTACTGATGACTTTAGTAGATATGGATACATCTACTTAATGAGGCACAAGTCTGAATCGTTTAAAAAGTTCAAAGAATTTCAGAATGAAGTACAAAATCAGCTAGGCAATACAATTATAATTCTGCGATCTGACCGTGGAGGTGAATATTTGAGCCATGAATTTGGTGAACATCTCAAACAGTGTGGAATTATTCCACAGCTGACTTCGCCTGGCACGCCTCAGTGGAACGGGGTATCTGAACGGAGGAATCGGACCTTGTTAGACATGGTTCGGTCAATGATGAACCAATCCGATCTTCCATTGTCCTTCTGGGGATATGCTCTAGAAACTTCTGCGTTTACACTAAACAGAGTTCCATCTAAATCAGTGGAAAGGACACCATACGAGAAATGGACCGGGAAACGTCCTGGATTGTCTTTCCTTAAGATATGGGGTTGTGAGACTTATGTGAAACGTTTGACGTCTGATAAGCTCCATCCTAAATCTTATAAATGCTTCTTTGTTGGATATCCTAGGGAAACCAAAGGATATTATTTTTACAATCGGGAAGAAGGCAAAGTGTTTGTCGCTCGGAACGGTGTCTTTTTGGAAAAAAGAGTTTCTTTCAAAAGGTGTTAGTGGGAGCAAGGTGCAGCTTGAAGAAATTCGGGAAACATCTGAAAATGTTTCAGCTCCTATTGAACCTCAACAGGATGTATAAGATGTTGTACAACCGGTTATGGAGGCACCGCCCCCACGTAGATCTACAAGGGCACGTCGTGTAACTGAAAAGTTCACGCTCCTAACCACGGGACAACGCGACATATTGTTATTGGACAATGATGAGCCCAAGAGCTACACAGAAGTAATGGTGGGACCAAACTCTGAAAAATGGCTTGGAGCCATGAGGTCCGAAATAGAATCCATGCATGACAATCAAGTTTGGAACTTGGTGGATCCACCTGATAGTGTAAAAACTATTGAGTGTAAATGGGTTTATAAGAAAAAGATAGACATGGATGGAAATATTCATATCTATAAGGCACGATTGGTGGCAAAAGGTTTCAAGCAAATTCAAGGTGTTGATTATGATGAGACATTTTCGCCCGTCGCTATGCTAAAGTCTATTCGTATCCTCCTAGCGATTGCTGCCTATTTCGACTACGAGATTTGGCAGATGGATGTCAAAACGGCTTTCCTAAATGGAAATCTAAGCGAGAATGTGTACATGACACAACCTGAGGGTTTTGTTGATCCAAAAAATGCTGGGAGAATATGCAAGCTTCAGAAGTCCATTTATGGATTGAAGCAAGCATCTCGGAGTTGGAATCTTCGTTTTGATGAAGCAGCCAAAGGGTTTGGTTTCATCAAGAATGAAGAAGAGCCTTGTGTTTACAAGAAGGCTAGTGGGAGCGCACTTGTTTTTCTAGTCTTGTATGTAGATGACATATTATTGATCGGAAATGATATTCTAATGCTAGAAGCTGTGAAGTCTTCATTGAGAAAAAGTTTCTCAATGAAAGATCTCGGAGAGGTAGCTTACATTTTGGGCATAAAGATCTATAGAGATAGATCAAAGAGGCTAATTGGATTAAGCCAAAGTACATACATTGACAAGGTATTGAAACGGTTCAATATGCAAGATTCCAAGAAAGGTTTCTTGCCTATGTCACATGGCATTAGTCTTAGCAAGACTCAGTGTGCTTCAACACTTGATGAGCAAAAGAAGATGAGTGCGATTCCATATGCCTCAGCCATCGGATCCATCATGTCTGCTATGCTTTGTACGCGCCCAGATGTTTCATATGCTCTAAGTGTTACGAGCAGGTATCAATCTAGCCCCGGTCTAGCTCACTGGGTGGCTGTAAAGAATATTCTTAAGTACTTTAGAAGGACTAAGGATATGTTCCTTATTTTTGGAGGTGAAGAAGAGCTCGTTGTAAAAGGTTACACCGATGCTAGTTTCCAAGCCGATAAAGATGATAGCGAGATCACGATCGGTTTTGTGTTCGCCTCAATGGAGGGGCAAGATGAGTGGAAAAGTTTCAAGCAAGAGACGGTAGCTGATTCGACAACTGAAGCCGAGTATATTGCAGCTTCTGAAGCCGCAAAGGAAGCTGTTTGGATTAGAAAAATTTGTTTTTGAGTTGGGTGTGATCCCTAGTGTGTCTAGTCCAGTGGATCTCTATTGTGATAATAGTGGAGCCATTGCGCAAGCAAAGGAGCCTAGGTCACACCAAAAGTCCAAACATATACTTCGGCGCTATCACCTTATTCGTGAGATCATTGATAGGGGTGAAGTGAAGATTTGCAAGGTGCACACGGATTTGAATGTTGCTGATCCGTTAACAAAGACTCTCCCACAACCAAAGCATGAGACACACACGAGTGCAATGGGTATTAGATACTTACATGATCGACTCTAGTGTGAGTGGGAGATAATTGTATCAAGTCTATGTTTATAAAATTTTGAATAAAGTGTTATTTGGTTCCTTGAATAATGATTATATGCATTGATTGACAAGTATGTGACTTGTTCGTGAAACTCTTTATTTTATTTAATGTTATTCTAAAGATCCCTAGTCTTATGTCATTACGTGGGACAACAATGATTTATGGATTAGCACATGTATTGATTGATGATCATGTTTCACGGATCATGGATATAGAAATATCAAATTAATAATGTGGACACATGTTAGAGAACATGGTGTTGGATTGACCCACTCCGAGACGTTGCTGGGATTGTTATGTTAATATGTGCCATCAAGCGATCTCGAGTGGTATACCTACTGGATCCTTCGACCTGAAATCGCTATTGTTTCTCACTGTGTGTAGTGGTGCGCTTTGGGACTGCCAAACACTACACCGTAACTGGGTAGCTATAAAAGTGGTCTTCAGGTGTATCATGAAACATGGAATGGGATGTGAGCGGATTAAGATGGAATTTGCCCCTCCTACATAACAGGAGAGATATCTTTGGGCCCCTCGATGTGGTTGGATTAGGGAAGTGCATGGCCATGCCAAGGTGATTAAAGAGTTAATCACAATGTGACTAAAGGGTTAGTCATAAGTTGTAATCCTCCACAAGATCGAGTAAATGGTTGAGCTATCACAAGGGTGGCACGAATCTCGCCTTAAGTTCGACTGGTATCGTGTGGAAAAGGGATCCAAGTATGTGTATATCAAGGTTTAGCCGATATGATCTTTATGTGTATTCGGGAGTCAATATGTCCTGCTAGGTGCCACTATTGACTTATGGCTTGAAAAGGGTTTTCAGGTCATGGCTGTCTACATATAAACCTAACGGGTCACACACTTAAGGGGTTGGAATTGGAGAGCTTGCCTATATGATTGTCTCTAGTGCAAGTGGGAGATTGTTAGTGATGTGCCCAAGAGGCAATCATGAACAATTCGGGTTTATGGGCTAAGAGAGATATTGATCGATATGGGACTAGGGTTCTATTGGGCCTACAACGTGGAAGCCCATTAGCATGCTCTATAAATATGGAGGCGGGGCTGCAGGCACAATCGGACGAAACCCTGGCCGCCACCTCCCCTTAGCCGTATCCCGAAACCCTAGCCGGGCGCGCGGTGCTAGCACACCAGCGCACGGCATTCCACCCCGAATGTGTGGACTCAGTGGGGCGCCACGCCGCTTTATTCTTCTTTGTCTTGATTGGCGAAAAGCGCAAGGCTATTGCGTAGGACTCTATTAACAGACGGTTCTTGTTAAGAATCGTCTATGATAAGCATTTCATCATAAACCGTTTCTGTGATGAGATGCTTATCACAGACGGTTCATGGTACGAACTATCCGTGATATGTCATCACAGAAGGTTTTGTATGAAATCGTCTGTGATTCGCAGCGCGGGAGTTCGAAAAATTTTGAACGCGTGCGCGGGAGGCAAAATATTTTGACGCTGTCCTTATAAATAATAGCCGAGTCGAGGCGGGATGTGCTGGGGAGGGCGTCGAACCCGCAGGACGCCGACGTGCTGCTGGACTTCGTCTCCGTCGATGTGCTTCAATCCAAGTTCACCGCCGCAGGCCTCCACGACAAGGACCTCATCCTTCTCAGCTGTAAGCAACAAACTTTTTCTTTCTCGATGACTCGATCGATCGTGGTAGCTAACCTATAGTTGCACATACGTAAATGGTAAATGGGTGCAGCGGCTCACAGCCGCAATGGCTTCACCGTCATCGCTTCCGACGCCGTGCTCTACAACGATACCTCCACCGTCGACATCGTTGACTCCTACTCGGGCCTCCTTAGGACCCTCTTCACCGATGCCATGGTCAAGATGAGCAGCATCGGGGTACTCACAGGCCGTAAGAGGGAGGTCGGGAAGGTTTTTGTATGGGAGTGATGCATTTTTCATGTATTTTCAGGAGTCTCTGAAGATGAAAAGCTCACATAAACTGTGATAGTACCAACTATGAAACATTTAAAATTCTAAACAAAAACCATCTGTGATACCTTTTTCACATACGGTTTTCAAACCGTCTGTGATGACTGTTTGTTATCACAGACACGTAAATTCAGACGATTCAAAAAAAACTTTTATGATGGTGGTTTAGAACCGTCTGTGATAAAATTTTATATAGTAGTGGGTGCTAGTGCTGTCGTAGGTTGCCTATCTGAGGCTGTCACCTGTTTTCAGGTCACGGGTTTGAGCCCATGCTTATCTAAATCCCAAGCATAACTGAAACAAACAACTGTGCGGACGTCTTTCGTAAAACCATGCAACTTCATTGCTCTATTTTTGTACTCCCATGAGCCATGACCTTACCTTTATTAAGCAACAACATAACTTCCTATCCATAGCGCTTGTTCTGTCTAACTATATCTCCATTGCTCAACCAAAAGATCCAAAAAAAAACCCAAAGGAACACGCAAACCATGCTTGACCTTTTTGCAGCACCCAAGCTATCCAATTAGGCAAAAGCTTAACCCTTTTTTTCATCACAGACACCAAAATTCAAGGCTAGTGTGCAAAGAGGTCCCTTTTGTGAGATGCACAGGGATGATAACATCAAAAGTACAAATCCTGTCCTGGGATGCCAATTAAGGAGACCAGACCAGGAGAATTGTGTGTGACAGAGTAACCACTAACCAGCAACCACTGCACATAAAATCAAATAGCACATAAAATCATAATGGTATTTGGTATAGCCTTCGTACCACGATGACTCTTGTCAAACGCCATACGGATAGTGCGGTGTAGACAAATTTTTGCCTCCATCAAATAGCCTCTATGCACATGCCAAGAGGGGTCATTGTCCCCCAAAGTCTCGATGCTCCTGCCTAATTTACGTCGCACTTTTAGGAGATCGAGCACACGTTTCCAGCTTAATTCATGGCAAACATGAATTGATTGCTTCCTTGAGTGATTGATGGACGTGCGCCTCGCTGAGTTGCACGGCAAAATTAAGAGAAATTTTACGGTATATCATATTAGTATATTATGGTAGTATAAATTAAATTTGATCAACTATTTGTTAAGGATGTAATAGATTTATCTTTGTATTTATAATATTTTTGTGGTGGTATTATGAATTTTTACAACTATAATTAAAAAATATAGTTCTTGTGTCATGTGATCTCCCATATAGGCTCTTACAATTTTACATTTTTGAGATTATACTAATCATACTACCAGATGTAGTATAACTAAATTCTACTAATATAAATTGTTAGATTAAAAAAATAAATGATCTATGTTAAATTGGGTGTACCGAAAAAAAAACTGTTAAAGAGTACCGGTAGCACTCAACACGAACGGAACGCTAATTAAGAACGGCAAGGGCGGCACGTGTGGGCCGTGCGGTCAGGTCAGCTACCTAATACCAAATCCTTTGAAATTAATACGGTGATGCAACTGTATATGAAAGCGATGCTGGCTTGCTCATCTAACCTGGCTTGCAAAATTAGTCTGGAAAGGTTAGTTTGGTTAGCCAGGAAAAAGTTAGGTGTCCCTGGGCTGTTGAGGAAAATTATATTAGCTAGCTGTTAGAATTCATGTGGCAAGGATATGCTTAAAATTTGCATAACAAAAAAAAAAGTTGCAATAATTATTTTGCTTTATCTTATTAGAACAACACTGCAAAATTAAGAGAGAGAGAGAGAGAGAGAGAATGCTATTTATGGACCTATATGTTTGGGTTCTTCCATTAAAAAAAAGTGCAAATGAGTTGGGCGTAGCAGGATTTTATTATTTGATATTAATGATATTTTTAAAATAACTTTCACACGACCTTATTTTCTAAAATGAAACCCTGCCATTTTCTTAAAATATGGTTTGCAATGTTCATTTGTTTGCAAAGTGGCCTTTCGTGGTGTTGTGGGCATCCTTTATTCTAAAAAAATAAGATGGTGCAGGGGGTTATATTTAAGAGACAGTAAAGTCGACATACCATGCCCTACTTGACAATTGTATAATATAGCACCTGGTCCTAATCTATCATCTAAGAGACAGTGAACAACCTGAGTATTGAAAGTCGAAAAGTGTGTAAATCAGAACGAAAATGTAACCACTGTTGTTGATAAGAACATCTCTCCTATGGATGAAACCACTATTTTTCAACCTGAAGTTGTGAGTACGAGCGTGATAGTTAAATTATCAGGTGAATTCCTTCCTATGAGTGAATGTTTTATTAACGGAGAATGTGCTACTGCCTAAAACATGTGACCTTATTTTACTTAGGAATCTTGGAGAGGAGAAACCAAGCATTCACAGCAAGAGAGACAGCAAGGGGCCGAACCACTTCAGCAGCAACCAATTCGACTCTACCATACCGATTACCTTATCTTGACATCCCACGGTGCTGCACCACCTTAATTTGAGTTATAAGCCGTGTAACGTTTGGACTCAAGGAGAGGCCACACATCCTAGGTCAGCGCCCCCACCTGCCTTGGCTGCCGCCACTCTCCTCTAGTTTAGGTTTTGTTTAGGTCAGTTTAACCTATGTATGCAAACTCCACGTTGTCTCTTGTGTTGGTTAGACCAACAGATTCGTATTGCAGAACCTTAACTATCCTTGTGCGACTATAATATCTAGCAATTTTTAGATTGCTATTTACTTGAATTCTTACTTGTTCATCGATTGCTCGCAGAAATTGATCTTTGTGTCAGATCAACCGTCGTTCCTAGTGAGATTGATAACGACAAGAGCGTAATTTAACAATTATTGGACAGTTTGATCAGTTTCGGTCAAATAACCTCATCGTTAGAGTTACTTTCTACGAATCGAATTAAGATCCACTGAGAGATCGAGACCAAGGCAGCAGAAAAGTGAACAAACTTGGTGGAAAAGAGAGTGTTCCAGGTACGATGGAAATATTAGAATACCTTTTGGACAGAACAGATGCTTCCAGACTTCAACAACAGGTATGAGTATGAAAAGTACAAAGTACAGTTTCATCACATTCACAAGCAAGACAAGAACAAAAAAAAATCTTACCTGTCTTACAAAAGAATAGGAAGTTTCCATACACAATACATCAGTGATGAAGTGAGTAATAGAATCTGTTAAATTCTAAAGAATAGATGAGATAAACCAAACTGATGAGTGATGAAGTTGATGACACTTTCAGCTGCCAAGAGGAAAATGCCTGGCTTATCAAAAACTAAGTACACACCTCATGCAGCCTTTATATATATATAATTCATGCCTTATCTTCTGCTTCTCAGTTTGTCCACAACTACCTGTTGGAAAAGCAGTCTGCCATGTCCACTAGATCCATTTCAGACCTTGTCAGCAGAAAGAATTCATGGCAATTTAGTACACAGTGCAGAACTGAACTTCTTTCTGTTGCTCAGTTTTGTCGTCACAGCTATCATTCAAGAAGCAGACAAGGAAAATCTGTGTAGTACCAACTTGATTCAGGTACTGTCCATAAAATCTAGGGACTGAATTTTCAGATATTGTCAACACCCTAAATTAACACGCTGTAGTAACTGACAACATCAGCAACACTGATTACAGTTCTGTTAAAGAAAGATAGCAAAAGCTGGAAAAAAAAAATAGAACCAATGCAGTATCAGTCAACTACAGAATAAAAAGGGGAGAAAGGGACTTGTCAGACTCAATAGCTTCTGAAATTCTCTTCTGTTCAGTATTACTATTGTCGGCAAAGCATCAATCAGAAACTGACAGCAACAAGGTCAATTCTTGCAAAGAATGGATATTGGTAGGAAAAAGTATAAATGAGAATCCATATCAAGTTGCGAGGCTATATAACACTCAGCCATCAATTTTATGATGTGGACTGTTAGAGATAGGAACTTTTTATATTTTTTTATCTAACTTTTGTATTGTTTTATCTCTATATTGTTATGAAAGCATTGTGTGTATTGAAGAGAGGCCCAAAGGGCAATATATATAGGGTACAAGATAGAGATAAGGATATGTTAGAGATAGATTCTATCTCTAACATATCTCTATTAACTTATCTCTAATATATCTCTAACACCCCCCCCCCCCTCAAATGCAAGGCGTATGCAATAGCATTGCATTTGGAAAGGGTTGACACTTAAAAAAATGAAAATCCAAAATCCGAGTCTTCATAATGTTGTCGTAGCATGTAGCTCTTGAAAAATATGTCGAGTATCAAAAGATCTTCTCCCATCCGGTGTCATGCGACAGCTCATAAGGCACAAGGTGCGGGAGCAAAGTCGTCCGTGGCAACACGACAAAAAAGATGATGAAACCAACAAATATAGAGAGCTGTCAAATCAAGTCGAATAGGAATAGGTGGAAGCATGACGGCGCAGATCGTAGCCCAAGACGGCGGCGACGCAGTGCACAAGGAGTGCAACGAATGCACAATGCAAAAGAAGCGCAACGCAATGCACAAGAAGCGCAATGAGGCGCATCTGCGTAAGAAGAGCGCGCAATGCACAAGAAGCGCAATGAGGCGCAGTGTGGAAGAAGCGCGCGGCCTTGAACGCCGGAGGCGGATCTCGCTGCTGCTCAAGAAAATAACGTGGAGCGTAATACCGCCATGCATAAGGCAAGTCCTATGCTTCTATGACTGACAATAAATTTGTGGACTCGTATGGCGAAGACGAACTCAAAAATTGAGTACTACGAACTTGGATAGACGCAGCGGAAGTAACGACACAAAGAAACCTAAAGATAACTAACAGTAAATACTATCAGCAGAAAGCAATCGCATCACTTCTCCGATCGCCAATAGCAAGCAGATTAACCCAGACCAGGGACTAAATCCAGCTAAAAACTCCCTTCCACCGACCCGTCTTTTCTCTCGAAGCCTCGTCGTCCTCTCTGATCAATGTTTCTCACAGACTTCGAAACACCAAGAAAGCCAACCCATCCAGAGCCTTCCACACACCCCTCCTTTCCATCTAAAGGCACAGATCTGACTTTAAAACTAGCAGGCATCAAACCCCTGACCAGGACCATAGCAATCCACTGTCTTCTCCCAACTTAGATGCTGAGGCAGTGGAGAGCTCGGATGGCGTCGGGAGCCTGGAGGGCCGCAGCGCGGAGGCGGAAGCGGCCTAAGGGTGCTCGGCCGTAGGCGACTGGTGCCCAAGAGAGCACGCGGCATCGGTGGGAGCATGAGGGTTGTCGACGCGGGGCCAGCGGAATCCCGGAGGCGACGCGGGGCCGGAGCGGCGGCATAGTCCGAACAGAGGAAGCCGGAGCCGAGGAGAAGACCGTCATAGTCGCCGAGGAGGAAGGCACCAAGACAGTGGAAGCCATTGAGGAGACCGATGTCCCCACTGCGTCCGAGCCTGCTCCATCTGGATCCGACAACATGGATCCGGGCAGGGGAGGTCCGGGCACCGGATCTAGGCCAGCAGACCTGAGGGGAGGCGGCAGTCGGGAGCGGAGAGAGTCCGGCCCCCGGCGCCACCTTGTCGTCGACTTCTGGGAAGGTCTGCCTCCACTGGCGCGCCGGGCGATGCAATCGGCGTCGGCGGAGTGGGCCGCAGCGGAGGAGGTGATCCGACATCAAGGCGGCGGTGGCGGCTCTGGTCGGCTGGTGGCCCATGGGGCGACGGCGCAGCGGCCTGAGAGAGCTCGGGAGCAGGCAACGACGGTGGCGAGCATTTAAGCGCCTCGAAAGACCGGTGGCGGTGCACGAGGAAGTCGGAGAAGAGGCGCCGAGGTGGCCGAGGTCGCCAGGCGGCGGGAGGCGGAAGAGCGGCGGGCGACGCCGGCGGCATGGTCCCAGACCAGGGACGCGGAGGTCGCGGAGGCGGAGACGTCGTCGGCCGTATCAGCGACGGAGGAGGACGTCGATAAGGCCCTCAAGTACCTCTTTGCCATCCAGATCCGGCTTGGCCACTTGGACAACCCTCGACGGAAGGTACTCGCAGTAGATCCGACGGCGACGGCGTGGGAGAGATGCGGAGGATCAGAGGTGGCGCGGAGGATCAGAGGTGGCTCGACGGCGGCGGCTCCGATCTGCGTGCCCCGCCTCTGGCCACCGGATCCAGTATGGATCTGGATCGACTTCACACGAGGTGCTCTCCTCCCCCTTCTCCCCCTCTCGCATGCAGCAGAGGAGATGTCGGGCGGATCGGGGCGGCGTCGGCGTCTGCTTCCGCTCAGCGGCCGTCATGAGCAAAATAGCAAAGAACATAACTGCAGGTGTGACGACAACCCGGCTGCTGCCGCTGAAGGCGCCCGGGAGCGGAGATTGCTCCTCCCGGGGGCAGTGGAGACGGAAGGTGAGTAGGCGGTAGCTAGGGTTTCGTAACCCGCTCTGATACCATGTTATGATAGCATTGTGTGTATTGAAGAGAGGCCCAAAGGGCAATATATATAGGGTACAAGATAGAGATAAGGATATGTTAGAGATAGATTCTATCTCTAACATATCTCTATTAACTTATCTCTAATATATCTCTAACATATATAACATACACAATCTGTACACTCTATATATATTACTCATTGGGTCTCTGAATACATACACACAATATTCATAACATGGTATCGAGCAAAGGTTAAGGTTATGATTAGGGTTTAATGTTGCCGCCACCGCTGCCTTCTAACCTTCATCGTTTTCGCTGCCTGGCGCCCCTAGGAGGAGCAATCTCCTCTCCCAGGGGCGGCCTCTCGTTGTAGCATATTGTTCCATCGGTGCAAAGCAACAACAGCAAGCGATACGGATGTTGTCTCCTCCCATGGCGCCATCTCTACCCGATGTCATGCGGCCGTCGCCGTCGGCGTCGAAGCGGTGGAAGGTGCGAGACGAGCTCTAGCTCAGGTCCGCGATGTCCCGGCACCAGAGCTCCCGCCGGCGTCCAGATCCGATCTAGATCGGATCTGTAGTGGCTCAAAATTCATATTGTTATAGGGTCCCTTTGTACCCTATATATATTGCTTATTGTGCCTCTTCAATATAAACAATATTCATAACATGTATTAGAGTAAAGGTTAGGGTTAGGGTTTCTTCGTCGTCGCTGCTTCCTAGCCTCCACCGCTGCCCCGGGGAGGAGCAATCTTTGCTCCGGGGCGGCCTCTTCGACGTCTTCGTAGGCGTCATCTTCATCGGCGTCTTCTTTTGGAGCAGCAGCAACATCATCCGATACACCTCGCCTCGTCTTCGCCGCCTAGCCGTCGCCTATACAGATCCGATCTAGATTGGGTCTTCATCTGCTAGCTCCTCTGCTCCAGGCCGACTTGCTCATGTTGGGGAGGAGCAGCCCACTACATCTCCTTCGGCTTGCCGCCGTAGCTCATCTCCTCCTGGATTTCGCCTCCCTCAGCCTCCTCTACGCCGACTCAACCGTGTCGCTCTCAACAAGCTCCAGCTATGCTCTGCAATGGCCGCCAATTCTCCTGCCGCTTTTCTTTCTTGGAGCGTCAGATCCCGCTGCCTTTCTTGGAGCTATGCCTCCTGGATCCTCTGCGTCTTTCTGTCTCCGGATCCTCCTCACCGCTGTGTCGCTCGTCCACGACGCGCTTGACCGCTGACGCTCTGCTCGATGGCGCGGCCCTCGCTTTCCCTCGCTGGGCCAAGCTCTTTTGATCCAGCGCTCTCTTCCCGATGTCACCTGGTGCTTCGGATCGCCGCCACTCCAGATCGGGCGCGCCTCGACTTTGCTCAGCCTCCGCTCTGATGATTGGAGTGCTCAGCAATTGGAGCTTTTGGATGGAGTGTTTTTGGCATGGGTAAGCTCGGTTGTGAAAGTGAGGGGAGGCTGGTTGTGCTGGAGATGGTTGGAGTTGCTGGCCCGATTGGGAACTCATGCGATCCGGCTTGCAGCTTCTTCTGCTCGTGCAAGGACTAAAAAGATTCTCCAGGGGGCTTGCAAGTTTTGGCTTCTACGGCTTTCTTTAAGAAGTAATACCTTGCTTGGTTACAGTGCCCAGGGAGCTTGCACATTTGGCTTCTACGAGTTCTCTAAGAAGTACAACTCAGATATTGCAGAGTCATTACATCGTTTTGGGTAGTTGAACTGGTGCTTGCTGGTTGGACGAGGAGATGAGTCTTCTGCTACTGCTATTTTGCTGTTGCTAGTTATCCTTAGGCTTTTCTTTCTTTGTGTTTTTTTTCTTCCGTTGCGTCCATCTAAGTCCATATCACTCGATCGTTGAGTTCGTCTAAGCCATGTGAGTCTACAAATTTATCGTCAGTCATAGAAGTATATTAATTCTCTTTTGCATGGCAGCAACCGTTGTTCTTTTTTTCGACCCGCTGCAGAACCGCCGCCACAAGATTTTAAGGTCGTCACGCTTCTTCTGCACTATGTCTCCGTTGTGCTTCTTGTGTATTGCGTCGCGCTTCTTCTGCACTGCGCCTCCGTTGCGCTTCTTGTGCATTGTGTCGCGATTCTTTTGTATTGTGCCTTCGTTGCGCTTCTTGTGAACTGCGCTGCCGCCGTCTTGGGCTACGATTTGCGCTACCATACTTCTATCTATTCCTCTTCGGCTTGATTTGACAGCTTTTCTATTTTTTTATCGGTTACATCATCTTTTTCGTCGTGTTACCGTGGTCGACTTTGCTCCCGCACCTTGTGCTTTATGGGCTGTCGCACGACCCATGATAAAAAAAGATCTTTCATCGATATATTTTCCAAGAGTTGCATGCTACGACGACATTATCAAGACTCGGATTTTAGATTTTTCCTAGTTTAGTGTCAATCATTTCCAAATGCAATGCTATTGCATACGCCTTGCATTTGATGAGGGTGTTAGAGATAGGAACTCTTTTGTATTTCCTTATCTACCCTTTGTATTGTTTTATCTGTATATGGCATACTCCTCTTGTACACCTTATATATATTGCTCATTAAACATCTGAATAGGGATGAAAACAGATCGGATAGTTTGCGTCCGATCCGGACGAAAACGGATTCGGATTGTCTCGGATCGGATTTTTCTTGGATAATTTTTGGATCGGAAACGGATTCTGATTTTTTTTGAAATGGAAACGAATATGATAATGATGCTATCCGATGGATAAGAATACGAATACGGATTATTCGAATAATACCACATCCGGATATCTAGAATTTCAAAATAGACTTAGCCCATCCCAGTAGCCCACTGCCTGGCCTGGCCCACCACGATCCCCTCTTAGCCTCTTAGGGTTTCTTTCGTTCTTCAGTCTTCACAATCCATCTCACCTTCGTCGGATCCCTTCACGGCTCACGCCCCACGCCTCCCCCATCTCGCTCGTCCCCGGCTCCCCCATCTCGCGGCCCAGCGCCATCCTTCACGGCTCACGGCCATCTCGCCCATCCATCTCGCCCATCGGCTCCCCTCACGGGCCCAAAGACTCTGCGGCTCTACCAGATCCCCCTAGTGGCCAACTTGCCTCGCCACCGGCCACCTCACCAAACTTCGTTGGTCATCTCGCCCGTCTCCGCTGGCCATCTCGCCCGTCCCCCGCCGGCTCCCTTGCGCCTTTGTTGCCAGTGGTAAGCAAATTGCCAATGAATCAATGGATTGAGCAACTATGTGGGCTCCTAGTGCTATACTGCTAATGAGGTTGTTTTCAGTTGCCACTGGTAGATGGGATCCTTTTGGTTGGGTAACTGAAAATTCGCGTATGGATATGAATTTGTAGTGGTATTGTAGATTTGTAGTATGAATGCTGATGTAGTGGTTGTAGTTTCTGGATTGACTAATAGAATTGTTCAATGATTAAAACTGTTACGGGATATGATCCAAATATCATTACTTAATCTGAATGTTCTGTTGTTGATTAATATACATGCCTCATTGATTGATTGATATCTTATGTATTCCCTCCACAACTGGAAGTAGCATATAAATCAAATGGTCAAGCCTTAAAAAATAAAATTGTTCTCAGTAGGGGTATGTGACTGAATTAATTAGCCTAATGTTAGGGATTGAATGCAAAGTACTTTGATACAAAGTCAAGCATATAAGTGTTACATATTTGGAAATTATTTTCTTTAGAATTAATGGATGTCTACTCTAAAAAAGGTGATGGGTGTCATATGTGTATGTAAAACCTAGCCAAAATTTGTGCTCAAAATCAATCTTCAATAGTAGGGGAGAAAATAAATTGAACTACATTAAGTTGATTAGAGAATCCAAGCTGACCACTACTCCAATGAATGGACTGCACTATATATACCTTGGTTGTTATGTATTCATGTCATTTATATTGCATGGGATCTCCTGTATAAGGCTGTATTTGACATATGACATCTTAGTTGACGTTGTTCAGTCCTTCTATGATTAAATGTTCTGATGTTGATTAATATACATGCATCATTGATTGATTGATATATTATATATTCCCTCCACTATCTTGTGCTAGATTTGTGATGGAATCTACAACTGGAAGTAGCAGTGCAAGTGTAAGCAATACATCTCCTGCTTTACCAGTGCCACAACCACAACCACCTTCCACTGCTACAAATGATCCAGTTGCTGGTGCATTGGTGCCAAGGAATGAAGTTGATTTCACTGGTGCTTATGTGTCCAATCCACTTGTAACTTCGAAGAAGACAACAACTGCAAATGTGCAAACAGTTGATTCTCAACCATTAGACCAAGTGGTTGAGAATGAGGAGAGTGATGATGATCTTGATGCAGATCTTGAAAGGCTCTTGCATGGCAGTAGTGCTGTAGGTCAAGGTACCAAAACTGAGTTGGAAGTGTACATGGAACAACCACTAGTGGAATGGAAAACAAAATGCAAAATCTTATTTGATGTTTTTCATGGTGGAAGCTCAAGCAACCTGAGCTCCCTATTCTCTCTTTACTGGCATGTGATGTTTTATCTATTCAAGTGTCGACTGTTGCTTCGGAGTCAGCTTTTAGTGCTGGCGGACGTGTTGTCGATCCATTTCGCAGTCGCCTTGATCCTGAAGTTGTGCAAGCTTTGATTTCTATCAAAGATTGGACTACAGCGTCTCGAAAAGGTAATATTAAGTTCTACACTTGTGTTTGATTGGTTTATATGTAGTATGTGATGAATTTTTTCAGCATAATCTCACCGAGATGGACATGGAGGGCATTGAGCGATGCTTTGGAAGCTTGTCAATGGTTTGCTGTTTTTTACCTAACTATCTAACTCATTGGCTTAATTTAATGTCACCTTGATTAATGATACTCATTGAATTACAACTTGTAGTTGCAGGAGCACGAGGATATGGATGATTTGGAGGACGTGTTGGAGGATATTGATGAATGACCAATCACTAGGTAAATCTCCATATCACTTACTTTAGAATTGTAGAATCATGGTTAGTGTGGAAATTCCATTTACTTGTTGGAGTACTTGATGTTCTGTATTTAACAATGGAGATAGTTCTTTTTGTATGATAGATTTGCCAAAAATTCCATGCATTTAATATAATACTTTAACTGTCCTATCATCTTTGCTAGATCTTTTGCATAACAAATAAAAGAAGAAGAAAAAGATGACATCTGATGCTTCTCATGCATTTTCCAGGGCCGAAGTTGAATGCTTGTAAAGACATAGCGAGATGCTGCTAGCTTGCTGCTTTTTAAGACATGATATCTTGGATTCTTGGCATTAAACTATCTTTTATGTATGTGGTGAACTAAGTTTTATGTATGTTGACTTGTGAGTTATGAATCTTATGACTTATTAGCTAAATGTGGTACACTAAGTGTTATGTTTGTGATGAACTAATTAATGCACCTTGTTACTTTGTTAGTGTCAATGTTATGTGTGGTTGCTTAAAATATGAACAATTCATGAATATTTGCATCAAACAAAATAGTTATATGTTTTATTAATTCATAGCATGCAATTTAAGGAGTTTTCATGTTCCGAAAAAATATATCCGTGACTGTATTCGTTTCGATTTGTATTCGCTTCGTATTCGATATTATTCGTATCCGAGGTATCCGTATTCGTATCCGCATCCGGAAAAAATATAAAAACAAATATGGCAAAGCAATTATCCGTCCATATTCGATCCATTTTCACCCCTACCTTTGAATATATATACACAATATTCATATCATGGACAAGAACACAAAGTCAGAACACATGCAACTTCTAAAAAGCTAAGCTGTATTACATTCTCAACAAGATTGATGCTGAAACACAGGGAATTCGATTCAAAGGTAGATACCGATCTCTACAGCTGAAGAGAACAGCTTTTCTGCAATTAAACCCTACCATCGCATCCCTCTTCATACTTTCATGTATTATTATATACAGTGGCTGAAATCAAAATTACAACATCTCCTACTGAATTGGAGGAGACTACCTTTTTCTACTTTTAGGCTAAAATGATTAAGCTAGTTTGTTGTTCTATCCCTCCAGAGAATCAAAATCTGCAAGGATCAGAAAACATTACGCTGATGTCTCTGCTGATTCATCTATAGTCGACGAATTGATTGAGAAGCCATCGAGGAAGTCGCTGTCGGAGTCAAGCTGTGGCTCTTTGAACATCGCCATGACCTGAATCATGGTTGGCCTTCGGTTAGGCCGATCATCTAAGCACTCGCAAGCAATCTTCAGATACTGATAGAGCTCAGCTTCTCCAGACTTTGTGTCAGTCAGTGTAGGATCAAAGATCTCACTGCTTCCGTTCTCCTTAACCATCTGCTTCACCCAGCCAACAAGGTTGTTGTCGCCAAACTCATTTGGATCGATCGGCTTCTTCCCTGAGAGGAGCTCCAGGAGCACAACACCGTAGCTGTAGACATCACCCTTGGTCGTGCACCTGAAGCTTTGGTAGTACTCAGGTGGCACATACCCAGGCGTGCCTGCAAGTGTGCTCACACTCAGATGCGTATCAAGTGCGTTCATCAGCCTTGCCATCCCGAAGTCCGATACACGAGCATCGAGGTTGTTATCAAGAAGCACATTGCTTGACTTCATGTCCCGGTGTATGATGTGGGGGATGCAGCTATGGTGGAGGAAGGCAAGGCCCCTCGCTGAACCAATTGCAATCTTCTTCCTTGCTGCCCAGTCAAGTTTAACACTAGCCTTGGCCTTGTCATGGAGCACAACATCTAGGCTTCCATGCTTCATGTACTCATACACAAGGAGACGCTCATCACCAATCTTGCAATATCCAAGTAACGGTGCAAGGTTGCGGTGCTTGATCTTACCAATAGTCTCCATCTCTGCAGTGAATTCCCGGTCACCCTGGCCTGTAAATTGGATCAGCTTCTTGATGGCCACAACACTGCCGTCCTTGAGCTTGGCCTTGTATACCTCACCGAACCCCCCCGAGCCTATGAGGGTCTCGGCAGTGAAACCATTGGTGGCCTCAAGGAGGTGCGCAAAGGTGAGCTTCCTCAGTGGCTTCTCGAATGTTGCCACATTGGTGCTTAGTGGCTCGCGGACACCAGACAGCTTCCAACTTGATGTGCCAGATGTTGGAAGGCTCTCAATATACCCGGTTCTCATCTCTTCAGTCTTCTCGTTCTTCCTGAGCCTGCATAGTGTGACCAGCAGCAGGAGCAGTATGAGCACAGAGAGTGCCACTCCGACAAGAATGCTTCCCCCAATGACCTTCCTCCTCCCATCAGGCGAAACTCGCGGCCCCCCTCCCCACCCGGGATTGTGCCCACAAGGAGGCAAAGGGATGCCACAGAGGCCAGAGTTATTTTCATACCGGGACGCCGGGAATGTGGTGAGCTGACCAGATGAAGGGACTGGACCAGTCAGATTGTTGTTGGAGACATCGAAGTCCGCAAGGAAATTCAAACCACCAAGGCCGGAGGGGATGCTGCCACTGAGCTGATTGTTTGAGAGGTCAAGTGCGCCAATCGATTTGAGCCCTGCGAATGCATCCGGTATTGTACCACTGAACTCATTATGCCCCAAGTTAAGGACTTGGAGATACATCATGTTCCCAAGGCTCCCCGGTATTGCCCCGGTGAGACCATTGTATGATAGGTCCAGGAAGATCATGCTACCATTGTTGTTGAATGTATACACCGTCGTGCCAGTGTATATCCTTGTAGATGGACACAGGTGCACTGCTGGGAACTCAGCCAGCCGCTCAGGCCGGATGCCAAAGAACTCGAAGAGCACGCCGGCACCAGGGCAGATGTTGCCTGCCTCGTTCCGGAGAAACGCAAACTGCTTCCCTGACACAATACCACCTGGAACGAGCCCCGCCTGGCCCGCTAACTCCGACGGAATTGTGCCAGTGAAGCTGTTGCTGTTGAGGTCAAGCCAGATGAGGTTGTTGCAGCTGCCAAGCTCTGCTGGCACACGTCCAGAGAGCAGATTCTTGTTGAGTTGCAGAATGGCGAGCTTCTGAAGCTTGTCAAAGCCCCGAGGCACGCTCCCGGAGAGACGGTTACCGGAGAGCGACACCCAGATGAGATTCACGCACCTTGTAATGGACGGGGGAATGCTTCCGGTGAAGTTGTTGTAGCTTATCACCAATGTCTCCAATGCAGTGCCATTGGAACAAAGGATGTCCGGTATCTCGCCGGACAGGCCATTCGCCCACACGACCAGATCAGCGAGCTTCGGCAGCGACATGATTTCAGGCGGAATCTGACCAACAAGTGAATTGAAGCTGAGATCAATGGACTCCAAATTGGCGCAATTACCAAGCGATGGCGGCACTGTGCCATTGAGGTAATTGTTGGGGAGGAGGAGCTTCCGCAGCGAAGGCAGTGATGAGCACAGGTCCGGCATTATCTCTCCGCCGAGCTCATTGGACCCAAGGTCAATCTCCTCAAGCAATGGGCACCCCCCAGCAAGCACCGGAAGCGGGTTCACGCCGGTGATGTTGTTGAATGAAAGCCGCAGCACACGGAGTGAGGCAATGGTGCTGATGACACTGACCACAAAGTCCCCGGAGAGTTGGTTGCCGCCGAGGTCGAGAACCTCGAGGGACTTGCACTTGGCAAAGCTTGCCGGCAAGGCACCAACCAGCCGGTTGCTTGACAAGTCCAGTACAACAATTCTGCCACACAACTGGCTCAGCTCATCCGGTATCGGCCCGGCGAACTCGTTGCCGGCCAATGCCAGCTGGCTCAGAGAAGAGAAGCCCGTCAAGAACGTTGGTATTGCGCCGGAGAGAAGCTTGTTCCCCGACATGTCAAGCGTCTCAAGGCGGCGGCAACTGGCGAGGCCCGGCGGCAATCTGGTGCTACTCAGACCATTGTAGGACCAATCAAGCACCGTGAGGCTCGCGCACCCGCCGAAGTCGTACCCAGAGACATCGCCGGTGAAGTTGTTCCCGGCGATGCTCAGGCACGTCAAGTTGGCCGGCGCGGTGGACACGAGCCCAGCGGGGAGCGCGCCGGACATGTGGTTCCACGACACGTCGAGCACGGTGACCTCGCTGCACGACGCGAGCTCCGGCAGCCGCCCGGTGAAGAGGTTAGCAGAGAGGTTGAGGTACCGCAGGCCGTGGCAGCCGGCGAAGGAGTAATTCAGCAGGCCGGCGTCTGCCAGACGGTTGCGCGACAGGTCGAGCGACCGCAGCGACGGCGCGTACGGGAACCCGCCGCCGACGAGAGAGTTCCTCGACATGTTAAGGAACCGCAGAGCACCGCAGGACGCCAGGAACGCCGGGGCAGCGTCCCGTTGAAGGCGTTCGACGATATGTCCACCTCCACCAGCGCGCATGACGATGACGACGACGCGTGCGAGAGGTTGCCGTAGAAGGCATTGCCGCGGAGGTCGAGGCGCTGCAGCGCCGGGAGCGCGAGGAGCGCGTCGAGCCGGAGCTCGCCGGCGAGACCCATGCCGCTGAGGTTGACGGCGACGACGCGGCCGTCAGGCGGCGGCGCGCACGAGACGCCGGCCCACGAGCACGGCGCAGTGGAGTTCCCGCCAGCGCCGGACGCCGAGTCCGCCGCCCAGCTCGCGAGCGCGCCGCGCGGGTCGTCCGCCACGGACGCGCGGCCAAAGGCGAGCAGCGCCGCCGCCTCGTCGGCGTCGGCAATGGCAGGCTCCAGCACCCGAAGCAGCAGCAGCACCAGCAAGAAGAAGGCGGCCGCCATGAAGGGCGGGGAGGCGGCCATGGCTTCGCGTCCTCTTATACGTCAATTCGCACTCGTCTATTCTTGAAAGGAGGAAGAGAACCAAATGGAGATGGCCGCTAACTTCTTGCGTCCTGCCGAGTTCTTGGATGGCTTCACATGTCGATGGAGCGAATTAGGATTGTAATTTCTCTGCAAATTTTTCACATCATTTGGGCATACAGATTCACTCCAAATTCGCAGCGTGAATTGTTTCCAAAGAACAAAAAGAACACAAGGAATCTTTGCAAGGGAAAGCACCCAACAACAGTTGAAGCAAATGCAAAATTCTTGGTTTGATTTCTTTGTACAAATTGCCAACACTAAACCCGGAAAAGCAAGACAAAATATCTCACAATTGACAGAATCCATCAACCTAAACACAGTGGAAACAAACTCCAATTTGGACCCCCAAGAAATCAACCCAGACAAGTCCCAAGAACAAGAACCAAAAGGCCACAAAACCACCAAGAAACCAAGATTAATTGGAACCTCTAAACCAACCAACAAAAAAAACAACCGAACATTTGAAAAACTAAACGAAGAAGGCAATAGCACCAAAGCAAAGGCAAGAAAGAAGGACTCACCTTGGCACCAAAAACCTCATCAAGAATGGAGAAAACCCACAGGTTCGGAGAAGAAGGAAACGACAGAATCCACTGCAAGAATTGGAGACAAGGAGATAGAAACAGGAGGGGAAGAAGGAAGAGAGGAGACAAGAGAGAGAAGCAAAAGCAGAAGAGCACACACAGGCTTACACACTGCTATTTAAGTAGCAAAGGGCGCTCGCTACTAAACCACCATTAGTTTAACTCCCCTTTGGCATTAATAAACATCCAAGAGTTTGTTTGCTTGTGACGGCAATTAGCCCCGAAAAGAGGGGCTGAATTGTTTAATAGCAGGAGGAGAAACCGCGCTAGTTTCGAAGGATAATATTAGGTTTTTGTGAGGGGCTGGATAAAATTTTTCTTCCCAAATGCTTACTTTTTTTTTGCCTGTGTGTCTCAGCATCCGCGTCTGGTCAAACTTGGGGTTTGATTCTCCCGAGCCCGGCCTTTGGGCATCTCACACCTCTCTCCTCTATTGCTCATACCCACACACACTTTTTCTCTCTCTTAACTCTGTAATTTTAAATTTAAAGCTTATTCTAGAAAATAACCTTGTGTGCATATGTATAGTTCATACTTAAAAATACAAAATCCTTACATGTGTTCTGCACCACTAATAAATTTAAACCAAACTTGATTTATACCTCTTGTTTTTAGTACAAAAAGTTTACAAAGGAATTTAACATAAAAATATTGCATCTTTCGTAAATTACTACGTCCGTTCTTTTTTATTTTCATTTTGGATATCGATATGGTCTTCAATACACACATGTGATCTTTACTTTTTTAGTTACATGTTGGCAAAAAAATATAAAATTATATGAAAGTATTTTTACGACAAATTTAGTAATATAATTTTGACTTGACAAAAACACAATATTTTTGGTGTATTAATGGTAAAAGTTTAAAAAAGTTAATTGCACGTATTCTAAAACAATATCTAAAAAGGAACGGATGTAACATTGGTTAATGCCAATAGGACATTTTGCACGAAACATACTGTAGCACTATGTAGAGTATTTACTGAATTATGAGTATAGTGGTACAGTACTTGTGTAAGGATATTGACTTTTTAAAAAACATTTTAGATGGTATTTTACTCTCTCTCTCTCTCTCTCTTTTTTTGATATGCTTGTTTATCGCTGTTCATTTCAAGTACTTATTACATGTAAAAGGTGGCGCTGCCAATAACAAGCTGATTGGATAGTGTTGGCAGACATAACCAGACTTGCATGTGTTGGGTTTAAAAGTGAAGCAGCATTCGAACTTTAAATTATTGTCCAAAAGAGCACGGTACACTGAAAACCTAATTCTCACACGATTGCTTGCTATCCTCGTCCTCCCGAATTAGGCCTTGTGTTTTCCTACACTTTAATAGCGATTTAGTGTGAGCATGCTTCAATCGATGGGTGTTTTTTTTTGGTTAGTATTGACCGTTTTATAATTACCACAGTTCATTTCCTACATAAATAAATCTGGCAAATTCCCCGCTCCTATCGAGCCCGAATACGAGCCTAAACCCCAATTAACAGTGTCACAGCTAGTGGTATTTGTTATCGAAACTTTTTCAGCAATATAGAAACCAATTCGTGATTTTACAGTTAGCTAGTTCTGGGATATCCAAAGTAAATAAATTTAGAAGGAATATTGCAACGAGTTTTTGGCTAAATTAGCGTTGTTGACATCTGTAATAGCAAATCTAGGTTCATCCGGACATCAAATACAAAAATAACACCGCGGAGTCGCCGGTGGCTGACACGTCGCCGAATCCGCACGCTAGGTGGTTGGAGGACCTTGTCTGCGTGCCCATGGCGTGGAGCCGTCTCCTCTGCTTGCCCAGAGCCCGGAGCTCCCTCCTTTACAAGCACATGGCCGCATCCGCATACATGCTCACGAGTCCATGCGCCGGGGCTGGGGGCATGGTGCAGGCGCGTCCGCGCGCTTGGAGCCCAGTGCTGCCATGTTGCTTGCCCCCCCCTCCGCGCTCATGTTGGCGCGTCCACATGCCCACGCCGAGTTTGTGCCCCCAACGCACGGTGCTCCAAATTCGTGCCCCCGACTCATTTTTCTATTTGATGTCCGGAAGGTGCTGGATTTGCTATTGCGGGGTCACCAGCGCTAATTTTGCTAAAAACTTGAAAGCAACTTGAAATTAATATTTTCAAACTAACACCTACTTTGATACTATAAAATTTGAAGAGGAAAAGGAGAGAAATGGGAGTAAGGGTGAAAACTGATCGAATACGAATGCGAATCAAATACTTGCTCGATTCGATCGAATTCGAATATATTAAAATATGATGAAGTTTCACACAAAAAACAATAAATTCCAAACATCAGCAAATAGAGTTCCAATATATATAATAACATATTAAATTCCCACAAGCGACATGGTAACACAACACACAAAAAATATATTAGTGAACTAGATGATAAGGGCAATAGAACTGTCGGATCCGGATATTATCTGTATTCGTATTCGATCATATTCTTATACCCCATTCGTATTCATATCCCAAAAAAAAATCGAGATACTATCCGGATTCGTATTCATTTTGCAATAAAAATGCATGCTATTTTTATTACCACATTCGCAATCATCTGAATACGAATGCTAGATAAAACGGACAATCGGATTCGTTTTACACCCTTAGCCTTGGGTGGGAGGCTGGGCTGGGAGGCTAAAAATAAACTATAGTTCATGTAAAAAGTTACCATGGAGCCACGAAAGATGTTTGGACGCTTCTTCCAAGTTACAGCTTAAAATATCAAAAATAAAAAAAGTTACAGCATACAAAAGAATCCAATGCATCTAACCCAATGGCCACAAATTCGAGTCACATGTTCGTGTTCTTATTATATGATGGTGGAGTATAAAGATAAGAGTTAAAAGAAGCTATCGCTAAATAATTATTGGGATTTGGGGGCTCCGGGGAGTAGGGAGCTTTGGAAGTCGGGTTTTTTTCTCTTTCTTTTTTTAAACAACATGTGAAGCAAGCAACAAAGCAATGTATAGTTTATTTTCAGTTTCTCTTCCTCTCCTTGAATTACATAACAAAGTAGATGAAAAATTATATTGGAAAAACAAAAATCGAAGAATTACTTTTCCTCGTATAAAAAAAGTAAACTTTTAAATTTTCATTATAATACTAGAAACTAGTAACTAAAAACATTTTATAAATTAACTTTGTAGACCTTATTTGGAACATAAGAATTTTTCTCGATTCTCTAGAAATTGAATTGTTTTCTTAAAAGTCCTGCAAAATCTCCGTAAAATCCGAGCATTCCAAACCGAGCCGTACTAACGCGCAAACTTCCTCGGAATCTTTATGTTGCTGAATTTAAAAATAGTCACATGCCTACGGCTCCTTGCCATTTATTGCCTTACTCGGCGGGTAATGGCGCGCCTGTGCACGCCGGAGGGAATTGTGCTCCCCAGGTGTTGTTTAATGCATCATGAGACTTCTCCGGTCCTAAATTCTGGTTGGGTGGGTGATGTACTCATAAATAGTACTCTCTTCTTCGTTTCATAAAAAACAATTCGTATTGAATATTGATACGGTGCTAAAAATATAATTTTAATAGCTAATTACTATTTAAGTATATTAGTAAAACTCAGTAAAATTATAATATTATAAAGTATTTTTTTTCTAGACGAATCTACGCACATGATGTCCATGTATCTAATCTAAATATTTTAAAAGATGTTGATATGTCAAAGTTTTCAAAATTTGGCTACACACATCCCAAAATGATTTGTTTTTGTGAACTCAAGGGAGTACTCACTCTGTTCCTTAACGGATGTCATTCTATAATTTTGCACAACAACTAAGTCATGTATACAACAAAAAAAACATCACGTCCTCTTTTATTTAGTCACTTTGTTATACTCTTCGGTTCCTATTAGACTCTTCGGTTCCTGACTCTTTGGTTTATCAATACATATAGTTTGTGCGTAATTGCTCTGAATATTCCACTCTCTCATGGTATTAGAGTAAATTGCACCTGCGACCGCACGCTTCCACTAATCCCACCGCCATGACCGGCGAAGACGACACCGCTGCCGCCGCACACCACGAGCAGCGGGTCGCAGCCGCGACACGATGCGAGCAAGAGGCTGCCGTCGCCGTCACGCACCATGAGTAGGTGGCCGCGCAGGCACTGGCCCTCTCCAAGCCCGCTGTCATTGCTTCCCTGCATGCTCAGGTATACGACGTCCTCAACATCAAGGCCCCCGTCTCTGTCGCCGTCGACCTCGCCTCTCCGAGTTACAACAAATGGTGCGGCCTCTTCCTCGTCACCCTCGGCAAGTACGCCTTCTCCGACCACGTGCTCTCCGACGACGCCCACCCCGACATTGCAGACTGGGTCCGGATGAATTATCTCGTTCTCTCATGGCTCTACGACACTATCTCCGCCGAACTTCTCGAGATCGTGGTGACTCCTACCTCCACGGCACGGCTCGTATGGGTGAGCCTCGAGTAACAGTTCATCGACAACCAGGAGACGCGTGCTCTATACCTGAACGCGGAGTTTCACAACTTCGTCCAAGGTGACCTCTCCATCTCTGACTACTGCTGCAAACTGAAGAGCATGGCCGACGGCCTATGCGACTTGCGCGAACCGGTGCGCGATCGCACCCTTGTTCTGTCTCTTCTGCGCGGCATGAACAAGATGTTCGCATACATGGCGGCCCAGCTGAAGCGGCAAAAACTGTTCCCCTCGTTCATCGAGGCCGCTCCGATCTGCTGCTCGAAGAAATCACGATGTCGTCGTGCCTCTCTGCACCCTCCACGGCCCTCATCGCCACGACCCCTACCGGCAATGGGGGTCCTGGCGGTGGTGTCTCCAGGGGTGGTGGCGGCGCGTCGGCGGCCGCTCACCGCACACCTCGGCGCTATCTCGGTGGCACCGGCGATGGCGGGGTGGCTCGATTCTTTGTCGTTGCAGCAACGGCGGCAACAACCACAAGACCGGCGGTGGAGGTACGTGATGAACCCTAAGGTTCTATTTGTTGTCCCGATCTTTCGATGAGAACGATAACTATCGATTTCGGTGGAGGTGACTCTCGCGATTCGACTACAACCGTACGACGACGCTTGCGCCTTAGCAATCGTTGAACCAACTCCGAGATGTTATTGACCTTCTTTGGAAGCACGATCAACGACCACGAAGGTCTATTCACGCATGCAATCGAAGAACACGCAAGAATAAGATAAAACGCAACTCGATGTATTGCAAATATTTATGAAGTATTGAAAGGTTGGGATTCCAAAAAGCTGTCTTGACAGGTGGTCGTCTGACACAACTGAAGAACAGAAGTTTGCACAATGGCTAAAACTTAACTCAACAAAATCCAAGAAAAACTAAAGGGGTGCGGCCTCCTTAAATAGGGAACGAGGAGCCACAAAACTAACGAACTAGCGAGGTGGTACTAACGGTCGCGAGTTACTGTTCACATGAACAGTAACCACACCCCCGGGTGGGCCGCCGGCAGATGGGCCAAGTTCAGTATGATTACAAAGCCCAGTTTGGCCCAAACAAGTGATATGACGTCTTCTTTTGATGATTGCGATCAGTCCAGAAGGAGTTTGGAGGTGAGGCCAGATCCGTTGGAAAGAGGACGAAATTATCTTTCCATCAAGTACTCGTGGACCTCCAACGGACGTCGTATGTGAAAGTTATGGCCGTTTGAAGTCAGTGCTGTCAGGCTGATTCCGGAGGCCGAACTGGATTCCAAAACGGGTCCCGTTCGAACTCTTGCTTGTCTTGGACCAAAAAGTGACGTGGTGACCTCCCTTATGTCTTCCAAGCATGTCCATGACTCCACATGCCTCGCCTTCGTCCTTTCCCATGTTCCTAAGCACAATTAAATCACTTGCTTTAGGTAGCGGTCTATTCTCAGTAATATATAAACATAGGAATGAATTCACCTGGTAATTAAGTTGGCGATGCGAGCTCGAGTAAGTGGTCCTTGTAACACTTGCTGTGGCTGAGTGTTGTGTGTAGGCGCGGTTGTATCCATGGAAGGGATGTCCTCATCATCCTCCCCTTCTTGCATTTGAGTCATCCTCGACTCAAGCTCATCCTCTCCACCCAAGTATGGCTTTAAATCGCAATGTTAAATGTGGGACTAACCCCAAAATCAGCAGCGCCTCAAGCTTGTATCGTTATCATTAATCTTGTCTAACACTTTAAAAGGACCATCACTCTAGGCATTAATTTTGACTTTCTCAATTCAGGGGAACCTATCTTTTCTCAAGTGCAACCAAACAAGATCTCCGTGTTCAAAAGTTAAATATTTTCTCCCGACTACCAAAATTTTATACTTAGCATTCATGCGCTCTATATTCTCCTTAGTTGTCTCATGCATTTTCAAAATCAAGTCGACACGTTGTTTAGCATCAAGTTCAATTTCTCCGAAGAAGGAATAGGCAATAAATCAATAGGAGCACGAGGCACAAAACCATAAACAACCTCAAAAGGGCACATCTTGGTAGTAGAATGCAATGAACGATTATAAGCAAACTCAATGTGAGGCAAGCATTCTTCCCACATTTTTAAATTCTTTTTCAACACAGCCCTAAGCATTGTAGATAAAGTTCTATTCACAACTTCAGTTTGTCCATCAGTTTGGGGATGACAAGTAGTAGAAAATAACAGCTTAGTCCCCAATTTAGCCCATAAAGTTCTCCAAAAATGGCTAAGAAATTTAGCATCACGATCTGAAACTATAGTATTAGGCACACCATGCAAGCGAACAATTTCACGAAAGAATAAATCCGCAATATTGGTAGCATCATTGCTCTTATGACATGGTATGAAGTGAGCCATCTTAGAAAATCTATCAACAACCACGAATATACTATCCCTCCCCTTCTTTGTTCTAGGCAATCCTAAAACAAAGTCCATCGAAATATCTTCCCACGGGCGCTAGGAATGTAGAGGCATGTATAAACCATGAGGATTAAGTCGTGACTTAGCTCTTTGACATGTAGTGCAATGAGCAGCGGCGCTCGGCGTCCGTCTCATCTTTGGCCAAAAGAAATGATCGGCAAGTATATCCTCCGTTTTCTTCACCCCAAAGTGTCCCATCACCCACCTCCATGCGCTTCACGTAACAACAACAAGCGAGCGGAGCTAGTTTGGAATGCATAGCTTGTTAGCTCTAAACACAAACCCATCATTAACGCAAATTTGTTCCACATTTTCCCTTCTTGACAATTCAACAATATATCCATAAAATCCGCATCATGCACATATTGTTCTTTAATAGTCTCTAATCCAAAAATTTTGAAATCAAGCTGTGAAAGCATGGTATATCTCCTAGACAAAGCATCAGCAATAACATTCTCCTTTCCTTTCTTGTGTTTTATGACATAAGGAAAAGACTCAATAAATTCCACCCACCTTGCATGTCTACGGTTTAGTTTTGCTTGACTTCGAATATGCTTTAAAGATTCATGATCAGAATGTATAACAAATTCTTTGGGCCATAAATAATGTTGCCAAGTTTCTAAAGTTCAAAAAAGCGCATATAACTCCTTGTCATAAGTAGAATAGTTCAAACTAGGCCCACTCAATTTCTCACTGAAATATGCTATAGGTTTCCAATCTTGTAACAACACGCCACCTAAACCAATTCCACTGGCATCACATTCTAGTTCAAAAGTCTTATTAAAATCAGGGAGTTGGAGTAGTGGTGCATGTGTTAACTTATCTTTCAACGTGGTGAAGGCGTTCTCCTGTGCGGCGCTCCAAATAAATGGCACGCCCTTCTTGGTGAGCTCATTCAATGGTGTGGCGATGGTGATGAAATCCTTCATGAAGCGGCGGTAGAATCCTGCAAGTCCTAAAAAGCTTCGTACCTGTGTGACTGTGTTAGGAGTCGGCAACCTCTGTATTGCTTCAATCTTGGCTTGATCAACTTCAATTCCCTGTGGAGTAACAACATAGCCAAGAAACGCGACTCGATCGGTGCAAAAGGTGCACTTCTCAAGGTTACCAAATAAACATGCATCACGTAAAGCATTAAAAACAACACGTAAATGATCAAGATGTTCCTCTAATGATTTGCTATATATCAATATATCATCAAAATAAACCACCACAAATCTACCAATGAAAGCACGCAAAACTTTGTTCATTAGTCTCATGAAGGTGCTAGGTGCATTAGTTAACCCAAAAGGCATTACTAACCACTCATATAAACCGAACTTAGTTTTAAAAGCTGTTTTTCATTCATCGCCTAATTTCATGCGAATTTGATGATATCCACTACGCAAATCAACCTTGAGAAAACAACGAGCCACTCAACTCATCAAGCATATCATCTAACCTAGGAATAGGATGACGATACCTAATGGTGATGTTATTGATTGCTCTACAATCTACACACATGCGCCATGATCCATCTTTCTTAGGCACTAATATGACCAATAAAGACAAGGACTAAGAGATTCACACATACCCTTTATCAAGCAATTCTTGAACTTGGCGTTGAATTTCTTTGGTTTCTTCCGAGTTGGTCTGTATGGTGCGCGGTTGGGCAATGATGCGTCGGAATTTAATCAATTTGATGCTCAATGCCTCGAAGCGGTGGCAACCCCATGGTATGTCCTTGGAAGACGTCCTTGTACTCTGCAAAATGTTAATGACAAATAGAGGCAAAGAAGAAGGTGTGTCCTCAAATGAAAATAAAGCTTCTTTGCAAACTAATGCATAGCAAATAGAATTACTAACACCCAATTCAGGTCATATCAGTTTGGTAGCAAGAAAACTAGCACCTTTCAATTTAATTTCTTTATTCTTTCCATGAGTAGTTTCATATGCTTTCTTCTTATGTGGTTCAAGCTCTTTTGCTACATTCGATTTTCGCTCTTAGCGCCTCTGATTCTTCTCTCTACTAGCTCTAGCAAGTTCATCTTTAATAATTTGTTCAGAGTCATAGGATGCAACACAATTTTCTTTCCTTTGAACATGAGAGAGTATTGATTATTCCTACCATGATGCACACAATCGATGTCGTATTGCCAAGGTCTTCCTAATAACAATGAACAAGCTTGCATAGGAACAACGTCGCAATCAATATAATCATGGTATGATCCCATAGAAAAGTTTACTCGACCATACATGTTACCTTCAACTTACCATCGTTGTTGAACCATTGAATATGGTATGGGTGGGGTGAGGTTTGGTCGACAAAGCAAGCTTCTCCACCATATCCATACTCACCAAATTATTGCAACTCCCACCATCAACGATTATGCGAATTGAGCGTTCTTGGACAACGCCTTTGATTTGGAACAAATTATGGCGCTGATTTTGCTCAGTACGCGTTGCACAATAATGCTCAAATACTTATCGGCATCTTCGGCGCCAACATGTTCCTCCTCATGATCAGATTCATCATCATGTCCTGCAGGGTCAGTTGCAAGCATAGCATATGTTTCATCATCAAAATCACTAGCAGAGGAATACCCACCATCTTCGCGTATAATCAGTACACGCTTGTTTGGACAGTCTCGCATCATGTGTCCATAGCCTTTGCAACGATGACATTGAATGTCCTTAGTTCGTCCTGTCGAAGCAACCGAAGAAGAGCTTTTGGCAGAAGCTTGTGGTGCTGATTTGGCTGCTTCAGAAACTCGTGGTGCTGAACTGGAGGTAGTGGGGCGCTGCTTGATGTTGGATGATGACGGTGGTGGTGTACTAGTGGACGGGGCAGTAGGGGTTCGTGGCGTCCATGAGTTTGTGCGACTGCGAATAGTTAGATCGTGTCTTCGTCTGGCGTCCCTGCACTTCACGTTCAGCTTTGCAAGCAAGATGAAACAATCTAGTAATGGAGTTATAATCTTTATAATCTAGTATGTCTTGAATTTCTCGATTCAACCCTCCCAAAAACCTAGCCATTGAACCCTCCTCATTCTCATTGAAGCCACAACGCAACATACCAATTTGTAATGCTTGATAGTAGTCTTCCACAGACTTTGTACCTTGTCGTAAGCGTTGTAATTTATTTAACAAATCACGAGCATAGTATGAGGGAACAAATCGATGCCGCATAAGCAATTTTAAAGCCTCCCAATTGTTAGGTATGTTGTTGGGATGTTGACGGCAATGTTCTTTCCACCAAATAGAAGCAAAGTCGGTAAATTCACTAGTAGCAGCCCTAACTCGTCTAATATCAGGAAATTCATGGCAAGCAAATTTTTGATCAACAGATAGTTCCCAATTAAGATAACCATCAGGATCATATTTACCATTAAAAGAGGGCATAGTGAATTTAACCTTAGCAAAAGAATCATCGTGGTCACGTACCTCACGTCGTGGGGGATCTCATCGCATACCTTGTCGATTTAAACGCAACTGTCGATGAGCTCGATCATTGTTGTGGTTACTCATGTCATTGGCCTCGGTATCAGTCATATAGTCGAATTCATCTTGTCCCTCTACCACCAGGGTAGCAGGGGAACAACATTGGAAGCCTTGGGCAAGCTCGTCAAGGCGTGCCATAATACCTGCCAAAGAAGTGTTAGTGACGCCTTGCGATCTCTCCATCGCGGCGAGCATAGTGTTTGTTTCAATCTGGGCGCCCTCAAGTTGAGCAAGTCGCTCATTAGTGATCCTGACATCTTCCTCAAGACCCTCCGCATGAAGGTTCATGATGCGCCGAAAATGTTGTACGATTCCCCTCGTACGAGGAGTATGAGATGTATCCTCATCCAGCTCTGTAGAACCTGCCATTGTTAGCAAATCACAAGAATATGTCCCTAACAGCTACTAGGATGTGGTGGTTCAACAGTCGCTCACACTCGAGCCTTTTATCGAATTCTTACCAATTCTTACCAAGCAACAGGGGTGATCGGCAACCAGCGGTGTCAATGTATCTCCGAAGATTGGATAGAGCGATTGCCAGGTGAAGATCAACCTGTACGGTGTAGAAGAGGTGTAGCTGGGAGGGCTCAAGTATGGTAGCAAAGGAAAAGCAATTGTTCAAATCAGTATGCAAAGTTGAAAAGTAGTTCAAAGTACTAGTGACAAGTGCTGATCCTAGTCTAATCAAAGTTTAGCTAATCAAAGCCCCACTAAGAGATGTATATGTACGCACACGCAAAGATAAATGTGACTTGATGTAAGCAATGAAAAACCTTACAATAAGTGTTAGGAGAGACGCTAACCAACTACTCAAACTTCTTTGTAGGGCACAAGATGGTTCACACGATGTAGAGCACAAAAACGGAATAACGTGCAGCGTAAACAGCCCTTTAGTTTAAGCAGAAAACAATAGTTAGTCTCAAGAGATGAAAAAGCAAAGTTTTATATGGCTTATATATACTCGTTTGAAAGGTTTCGATGAGATCTACAACTTTGCAGTTGAGACGAACCCCAAATTCTGATGGGAAGACTAAAAGAAACGGCAAAAACCGAAACCGAAAACTTGTGACGCGAATTCGGAGCCGAAAATGACCGATTTTGGGTTCCCTGGAGGGAGACTAGTGCATTAAGTGAAAAGTATGCGCCTCATTGTTAGCTTTCCAACGAGTCCAAGAACGTCCAAATCGGACACTATATGCAAAAGTTATGCCCGTTTTACTGAAGGTCTCTCGGAAACGGAATCGTACTCGGACTGGAAACCGACTCGGTTTCAATCTTTAAATTGCTATATCTTTTGATTCCGTGGGCTAATCTTGCTGAAATTTTTTGTGCCAGTTTGTGGCTATATGTAGAAGGGCTCCACCAATTTTCACTGGTTTTGGTGTAAGATTGTTTTTTTCTTTTTCTACCACGGCTTTTGTTTTGTGTGGCGGCCTCTTTCTCCGTCTATTTTTTTTGCCGGCTCTAGGGTTTTCAACAAGTCGCGAATACAGCAAAGTGTTCTATCTTTTTTTTGGTGCAGATTAGAGGAGTTCTAACCGACGAATTTTCTGTTTTAGATGCAAAAACTAAGAACCCTAAAAGAACGATTAAGCGACGCAAAGGAAAAACACGAGAAGCAATCTAGACAACGACCAACTAGACAATAACTAGAACTAAAGATCAGCAACTAGACACGACAATGTAACTAAATATTCAACAAGCAAACTGAAAAGAAAAAATTGCAAAGGCTCAAAGGGCTTGGTATGGATGATAGATGCGAATTTTTTCTTTTGGCAATTTTCTGGACTCTAGGTATGAAAACGAATCTACTACTAGAAAGCGAAACTCTCACCAAGAACTGTAGCTCGATACCACTTGATGAACCCTAAGGTTCTATTTGTTGTCCCGATCTTTCGATGAGAACGATAACTATCGATTTCGGTGGAGGTGACTCGCGATTCGACTACAACCGTCACGACGGCGCTTGCGCCTTAGCAATCGTTGAACCAACTCTAAGGCGTTATTGACCTTCTTTGGAAGCACGATCAACGACCACGAAGGTCTATTCACGCATGCAATCGAAGAACACGCAAGAATAAGATAAAACACAATCGATGTATTGCAAATATTTATGAAGTATTGAAAGGTTGGGATTAGAAAAGTCGTCTTGACAGTGGTCGTCGACACAATCAAGAATGCAAGTTTGCACAATGGCTAAAACTTAACTCAACAAAATCCAAGGAAAACTAAAGGGTGCGGCCTCCTTAAATAGGGAGCGAGGAGCCACAAAACTAACGAACTAGCGAGGTGGTACTAACGGTCGCGAGTGACTGTTCATGTGAACAGATAACCACGCCCGGGTGGGCGCGGCGAGATGGGCCAAGTTCAGTATGATTACAAAGCCCAGTTTGGCCCAAACAAGTGATATGACGTCTTCTTTTGATGATTGCGATTAGTCCAGAAGGAGTTTGGAGGTGAGGCTATATCCGTTGGAAAGAGGACGAAATTATCTTTCCATCAAGTACTCGTGGACCTCCAACGGACGTCGTATGTGAAAGTTATGGCCGTTTGAAGTCGGTCTTTGTCGGGCTGATTCCGGAGGCCGAACTGGATTCCAAAACGGGTCCCGTTCGAACTCTTGCTTGTATTGGACCAAAAAGTGACGTGGTGACCTCCCTTATGTCTTCCAAGCATGTCCATGACTCCACATGCCTCGCCTTCGTCCTTTCCCATGTTCCTAAGCACAATTAAATCACTTGCTTTAGGTAGCGGTCTATTCTCAGTAATATATAAACATAGGAATGAATTCACCTGGTAATTAAGTTGGCGAGTACGAGCTCGAGTAAGTGGTCCTTGTAACACTTGCTGTGGCTGAGTGTTGTGTGTAGGCGCGGTTGTATCCATAGAAGGGATGTCCTCATCAGTACGGGTGGTCACTCCTGGGGCAGCACCTCTGGTTGGCCGCCTCCTTCTACAACTCCTGGACCGACACCATCCAGGTGTGGCCCAGGCAACTCCATTCACGCCAGGCCCCAGCCTTCTCGGTCCGCCCGCCCCTAGCGCGCCCACCCAGCTGCACCCCGGTGGTACGCCCCTACCGCACGCGCTGGCGACCGGCCAACTCCAGGCCGGCTACACGCTACCCTCGCACCACTGCTGTGGCTTCTTCGGGTTGATCCGGGTCCTGCGCCTCCCGGTCTCGGTCCATGGGATCAGCAGTCATTGGCAAATTCTTTCAACACCATGACTTTTATTTCCTCACCGACCACCGACTGGTACATGGACTCTAGTGCAACCTCGCACATGACGTCGGACGCCGGTAACCTCTCCCGTTCCCATCCCCCTCACTCCTTCCACCATCGTTGTCGGTGACGGTCATTGCTACCTGTCACCTCCACTGGTTTCACTAGTCTTGGCTCTATTTATCTTACTAATGTTCTTGTCACTCCGCACCTTATCAAGAATCTTGTTTCCGTTCGTTAATTCACTATTGACAACAACTGTTTCGTTGAATTTGACTCTGTTGGTTTTTCTGTTAAAGATCTTCGTTCTAGGAATGTGATCACCAGGTGCAATAACACTGGACCTCTCTACCCTTGCGTCTGCCGGTGCCTGCCTCCCCTTCGTGTGCACTCGTCACCGGCATCTCCGTCTCCCTTTGGCATCGTCGTCTCGGGCACCTTGGCCCTGAGTCCCTGTCTCGCCTTGCTAGTGCGTCCGCCATTGTTTGTGATAATGGACCCGCCGACACTATCTGTCATGCGTGTCAACTTGGTCGCCATGTGCGTCCACCTTTTGTACTTCACAATCTTGTGCTCTCAAGAATTTTGATTTAGTTCATTGTGATATGACGTTCTACTGAAGTCTCGCGGGTGCTTTGTAATACCTCACTTTCACTCGGCCGATATTGCCTACGCCGTACAACAAGTTTGCCTCCATATGCATGATCCTCGCGAGTCGCACCTCGCTGTTGTAAAGCACATTCTTCGGTATCTTCGCGGCACCATCGACCATGGTCTTCTTATTCACCGAGCCACCTCTACAGATCTGGTTGTCTACTCCGACGCCGACTGAACTGGTTGTCCCGACACGTGCAAGTCCACTTCAGGTTACGCTGTGTTCCTGGGTGACAATCTCGTCTCTTGATCCTCGAAGCGGCAACACACTATCTCTCGTTTGAGTACGGAATCTGAGTACTGGGTTGTGGCCAATACTGTTGATGAGGCGTGCTGGTTGCGCCAACTTCTTCAGAAGCTTCACAGCACTCCACGCCGAGTTACCCTCGTCTACTATAACAATATCAGTGCGGTTCATCTCTCAACAATCTGGTGCAACATCAGCGCACTAAACATGTTGATATTGACATTCACTTCGTCCGGGAACGAGTTGGTCTTGGCGATGTTCGCGTTCTTCATGTTCCGACGACATCTCAGTACGCTGATATTTTCACCAAAGAGCTACCTACTTCTTTCTTCACCGAGTTCTGGTCCAATTTGAACATCCGTTCCACCAACGCTCCAATTGCCGGGGGTGGGGTGTTAGACTCTTCGATTCCTGTTAGACTCTTTGGTTCCTGACTCTTCGATTTTTAGTCCACACTTAGTGTTAGACTCTTTTGTTCTTGGTCCACACTGTTACCTTTGATTTATATATGTAACCTTTGACTTATCAATACATATAGTATATACGTAATTGCTCCAAATATTGCACTCTCTTAATTACTCTTGGATGTTGTGTGTACTCATCTATAGTAGTAACTAGCTTTGAAAATAAAAATTTATACAAAGTTATATCGGAATGTAGACTGACATGTATTATTGAAGGACAAAAGTTGAAAGCTAGAAAGATACGTATTTGGGAACGGAGGGAGTACATCTTCGATTTGCTGAGAGCCTGGGTTCTTGTAGCACACCATCCTGTGGCTACCGGTGTGCCTGATAGGTTTGTCATGAGGTCTCGTTTGGAATGCAAGTTTTTTTTTATGATTTTTTACATAATAGAATCGTTTTTCTGCATAATTTTCTACGTATTTCTTGGGGATTTCTTGTGTATACCAGGTTTTTACTATCTAGTGCGTGGCGATGGAATGGTATATCAGGATAATGCAGGGGCGGCTCCAGAAATAGGGCAAGGCTGGAC
Source organism: Hsuehochloa calcarea (assembly GCA_036346395.1). Classification (NCBI taxonomy): domain Eukaryota; kingdom Viridiplantae; phylum Streptophyta; class Magnoliopsida; order Poales; family Poaceae; genus Hsuehochloa; species Hsuehochloa calcarea. The sequence goes on along the minus strand of CM070609.1, from coordinate 44,743,316 downwards.
GGCCGCCCTAGGTAGCCGCCGATGATGCCACCCGGCTTCTTTCGACAAGCGAGCGCGACCGATGGATAAATGGCAAAGCCTCCCTCTTCGCTTCCGCGCTTCGACCTCCCACCTCTGGCTCTCCCACTCTCGATCTCCCTCTCTGCTCTGGCCTCCAGCTCTCCCACTCAGCGGCTCCGGCAATCATGCACCCTCGCTGCTATTAAAGTGAGTTTGCGCACCACCTGTTTGATACAATGCCTCAATGAACCACATTCTTACATATGTGAAAAAAAATTCTTTAATGGATATATCGTCATCCACCTTCCCCTGCTTGCCGAGGACAATGTGAGATTGATTGCTTCATGCCCATTTGTAATTTTTAGGATCAATCAGTGCTATAATATATTGTAGTAATGTGATTTACTGGTTGTAGTATTGTAGATCTCATGTAGGAGAACCTCACCACCAGTGACCTGTCCAAGATGAAACAAACAGCCTCAAGTGCAGGTCTAGGGATGCCGTCTCCAGAATATGGATTCCAATGGATTACATACAACATATTGTGGATTTATAAAAGAAACGCAAGGAGGACGCCATGATACGTACGGCCTCGCCGGAGAGCGGGGGGTGCGGCCACGTCACAACCGGTGAGACCGCGACTCGCCCTACCTAATATTTTGTCCTGGATCCGCCCCTGGGATAATGTACCAACTACCAAGGAAAATCACAATTGTGTACACTTTTCTTTCATGGGTTAGAGAGTATATCAACATTCTAAGCATTTGGTTGTTTAGCACTGAGAGCGTATGTATGTATCTTGTATTATTGGAAGTATTCAAACTTTGCCCGCAATTAGGCACATGGCAGCTGTTTGCTAACACCATAGTTGCATCAACATTTTTTTTATATAACATTACCGTGGAGTTTGGGGGCAGCTGGCAACACTAGCTTCGTTGTCTTTTATTTGCTTAATTGTAGTTTAATATCAATTATATTATGCAACTATATCTGTCGAAAGAGTATTATGATAATTACCTGTGTTCCTAAAAAAATTGTATGCTGTGGGCTTGTGGCGCAATTATAGCTCAGCATTAAGGTATTAAAGGTGGAAACGTTGAGCTTAGCGTAAGTTGTCTACGAGAGAAAGAGGGAGTACAGATAATTGAGTTATCTCTTGCACAGTAATCAACTGTAATATGAGAGATAAGACACATTATACATGAAGTAGTTGCCTTTAAAGACATGTAAAAAGACAACCTATTATAGGAACTGTTTTTAGTATTGTTTATAGATAACATGGAATGGTATTATAAACAGGGTATGTACAATAGTACAAACTATTGTACATGATCTAAAGTGTTATAACTAAACTAAATGCATAGGATCCGAATACTCTGGATTACTTCACTAAATGCAGGTGCTAAAATTTTGCATTAACTGCCTACCTATTGGATTCAGCTTTTACCCGTGGCAATCATTTAGGCCTTGTTAATCGAATGTCCATGTTCCGTTGAAATTAAGTTGAACCAAGAAAATGACAGCATACACAGGATTCGGATCATTTCGTTACTTCACTAAATGTATACTGCTACAGTGTTTTACATTAATTTTCTAGCTATTTGATTCAAGATGAATGGTCTAGATTTCATGGAGTATATATTGTAGCACGGCGGTTGTAGCAATTTTTTATAGCTTGGCACTGTAGTATAGTCCTACGACGACTCAATTCTAACCATCAAATATCAATCAAATGGTCTAAAGTGGTCTTATTGCGGGAAATCTGCATTAGGAGGATCCTTCTTTTTTTTAATACCTTTTTTTACCTTGTGGTCTTTTTTTTTTCAAACCGGTGTGTAGTGACAGAGCTAGAAATTTATGTAAGGAGCCGTAATGGCCCCCTAAACGATTTGTGATAAACACTCTTAGCGCCCTTGGATGGTTAGTGCATATACCGCGTATGGAATACATTATTGTGATTCGATTATTTCTCAACAAGTTTTGTGAGGCCTTCTTTGATGATGCTGATGCTAGACCGTGCCAAATGGAGGCGGCAATACAGCATAGTTTTTTCTCCATGATTTGCGCATGCAAACTACACAATTTCGGAAATTTCCTTCTTTTATTAGTTAATCATAAAAGGTTATTTCAGGAATCTCCCGATATCAGTTGGTTAGCATCACAGACGGTGAGTTAGAGGATCCAACTTCAAATTCTCCTCTTTTTTTTTAATTCGTGGCGCGAGAAAATAAGTCTTTTCACCGGTTGTCTCTCTTAGAAAGAGAACAATGAGAGGAAATTTTAGTCCATAGAAAGACAAGCAAGAATCACGCGATGCCCGCACGGGTGCGTGGCGGGACGGAGGACCTTCCGCGGGCCCACCGGAACAAGAAGAGATCCTTAAACTTCTCGCTTGCAAACGGGCCCCACGTGGCAGTGAGCGAACGAGCCCAGTCAACTCGCAGTTGGTGGGCCGGGGCCATGCGCACGGCGCCTCCACGTGTGGCTCCTCGCACGCATGACGGCACTCGCTTTCCCAATCACCCAGATCTTCTGCGGCCGCCCTTAACGAGGCTATGCCTGTGGCCTCTCCTTGTAATATTTAATCCGGTCTTTCTCGGTTCCACCAATAGCTTACTCTCCTGATATTCTTGCTGGAAACCATTTGCGTGTCTACTAGTAACAAAATAAAAAATCTTAGGTTTTTGGTGGAAATAGAATACACATTTAATTGTTGATTTCGAATGAAAAAAAACTACGATTAATCAGCCTAAGTGATAGAGAGACTAAAACTCAGTATCTCCCAGCTTATACACACATCAAGCATCGTCACCCGACAAGAAAATTGGTAAATTAGTTCTTGAGTCTTGATGCATGCATCGTCCAAAAACTCTAGAGCAAATTCTTTCTCCAAGTCTTTTTTTTTCCCATTGAGATGACAAGCCCTTTTGTTTTTTGCTTAGCAAGCGTGCAACTTGGGATGGAACGACTTGCAAGCAACGACGAGGCGAACACCTCACACCTTTTCATGAGCTAATTAAAAAACCGTCCACTTGTTGATAATCATGTTTGAATTAAGCTAATCTGACCCCCACGCACGGGTGTTCAGGGAGCGGAGCCAGCCACGATTTAAATCTCGGGTTAGGTTATTTTTTCTTAGATTGAATTCGAATGTTTGATGATTTTTTAAAAGATTTTTTTGAATTTTAACACTGGGTCTCGGACTATAGCCAACTCAGTCCGAGACTTAGATCCACCCGTGGATGTCCTATACTAATATAAGATTAATTAATTGCTATTATATTTGCATACATGCATGCATCCTTAAGCCAGGAGAATGTGTCTTTTTTTCCCAGTGAAGAGCCCTCGTATATTAAATACAACTTTGTACGAAATAGTTGAATACAATATGATTTGTATTATCCAAAATAGATTAGTGTGGTGCTTAATGTGGCTCTATGGCCTAATGTCCCCGAAATGCCTAGATTTGATAGCAGTTATTTTTGTTGCCTCCGTTATGTTTCGTCTTACATGAGCAAGAAACTAGTGTTAAGATACAATATCATGAGTGGATTCCATCGTTGCTTAATCTCACCGAGGTAATTATAGAAATGATTGTATTACGTCTATGTTTATGAATTATATAATAAATATTATTATATTCCTTAGATGAATTATCATTTATAAAGATTAGCAAGTATGTGACTTGTTAGTGAAGCTCTTTAATAGTTATATAATATCACTCTAGAAGATCTCTAGTCGGATGTTACTCGTCGAAACACTGATGACTTATAGACAAAAACGTGTATTGATTGATGACTATGTTTCACCGGCCATAGATATTGAGATATCAAATCAATAGTGTGAGCACATGTTAGAGAACATGATAGTAGATTAACCCACTTTGAGACACTATTGAGATTGTTATGTTTCCACGTGTCATTGGTTAGTTTCAAGCAATGATGATGTATAATCCTTAGACCTGAAATCAACATGGTTTTCTACATGTGTAACAATACACTTAGGGGTTACTAAACACAACTCCGTAACTGAGTAGTTATAAATGTAGTTTTCGGTTATGCTAAAAAACATACAGAGGGGTGTGACTGGTCGGATATGAGATTTGCCCTCCTAGCATACTAAGAGAGATGTCTATGGGCCCCTCGATGTGTTTGAATAAAGAAAGTGGTCGAATAGTCGACCATATGAAGTTAGCCATCACTAGATCAAGAAAAGATTGAACAACCAATGGATGACATATATCTCACCTGGAGTTCAATAAGATATCGTGAAGCAAAAGGAGAATACACAAGCAAGTTGTTTAGTCTGACCAGATACGAGCTGGTCTTATAGGGATACAAACTGGTCGTGAGTTGGTATTACATGGTCACAAATTGAGCAACGAACTGATAGTAATGTGTCATGAACTGGTCATGACCAGATGCGAATTGGTCGTAAGGATTTACGAACTGGTCGTGAGTGACAATGACCTTGTCCACTACTACAAAAAGGCTAATACTGGACATCTCATTACAGACGGTTGACCAAAACTATCTGTATTAAATACCATCACAGATGGTTTTAGTTTAGCGATCGTTTGTGTTACTCGATCCGCTAAAAACCATATGTGAAGAGGTAATATCACAGAAGGATCATGTTGAAAACCGTCTGTGAAGTATCACAGACGGTTACAGACGGTTCTGAAAAATAACCGTCTGTGATATTACTAAATATCTTAGACAATTATTGTTCAGAACCGTCTGTGATACTTCACATATGGTTTTCAACATGAATCGTCTGTGACTTTCCATCCTCACCACAGATGGTTTGTATTAAAAATCATCTGTGATAATCTCATTTATTGCAGACCTGACCCTCACAGATCGATCTGTCTTAAATTCCAGTTTTGTTCTTGCTGCTGCTGCTGGAGGTGGGGCTTTGAGGCGATATAGTGAAAGGAGATCGTGGATTTAGGAAGAGAGATTGTAGTACTAGCTTGGTAATTTATTTTTGACAATCGATGGTTAGTAATTTGTTGCTTGCATTATATTCTAGATCTAGTTTGGTAAAGCGAGAATTGAAGATGGTTTAGATCGGTAAAGAAAGAATTGAAGATGGTTTAGTCTAACTTTTTGTGTTGTTTTGCAAGTGTTGGCTTCTTGCCATCTGAAGTTGGGCATGTGCTATCTATAATGTGTTTGTGATGAACAACCTGGCCCTAGGGTGCATTGTTGTTGTTTTAGTTCATTAGAAATACTTATTTAAAATAACATATCAAAAGTTTCTTCTATATTATACTAATTAATTAATTCGATATTTAACACCAAATTGTTATATGCGTCGCGTAGATGGCCCGAAGCTAGATGTACGCTGGCAACCCTGTGAGTGAAGAGTACATTAATGGCGTGCCTACTTTTACAAGAGCTACCAAGGAGGATATGTTGAATAAGAGGGTGTAATATATGTACTGTGAGAACCTGGGGTATTTAGCTTGTAATGCCTCGCCATCCACTTGACTCTAGTATCACAAATCAAATATCCCGCCTCTCGAGTAGTATGTACCTCCTAGGAGCGGTACACGCACCCCTTCACAAAATATAGCATCCATTCCATACACAAGTCATTACAATACCGAGTCTACAAGTTTACAACACAAGAGACATAATATTCATATTACAAACATAGGGCCGACCGGCCAAATGTCAAGAGTAAGAACTAAAGTAGCCGCGGAAGCAAAAGCCATAAGATGGCAATAAACAAAAGCCAACCGGGTTGTCCTTACCCACAAGGCAACCAACCAGGCCACCAAGCTAGTCGTCTTACACGAAGTCGGTCTCACAATAGTTAACCCCTTGGGGTCAACCTCCTCTGCAACAATTAAGCAAATGCAGTTGAGTACAAAAACATCAAGACTTACATATAACAAGCCTATACATAGCTACATGCAAGCCGAATCAAAGGAGAGGGCTATAGGGTCAATTTTTAGCACAAAGCGATATTTCATTTGTAATAGAGTAATAGATTGAAGGCAATTTAATAAATCTATTTTTATTTGTTTAAATAAGAGCGAGACAACAATTATAATCATAAATAACATCCTGGAGGTGACTTCCCACAACCACCACAACATAGCACGAATTAACCATTCGTACCACCCAAATTCAAGTTTTTATCGAAAATGTTGTAGTCTAATTCTTGCACTACCTAACCAAGCATGTCCATAACCTAGGACGAGGCTATTTGAATAGATTATACCCTGCAGGGGTGTACAACTGTACCCACACGCCAGACCGCCTTTTCGCCATGCAATAGAGCACACTTCTTTTGGTATGCCGGTAAGGCTAAGTCCTACGAGACGTTTCCAATATTATGTATTAACTACGAGTCGCCCGTATGGATAGAAACCCATACGTTGTGTCGGAGTCATCAGTCTTAGAAAAGTACCGAAGCTCCTCGATGTGGAGAACCTAGACAGGATCCCACCCCCGCACACCCAATAACAATAACATAATCCTTTTACACACAACACACAACCCACCTCCTACGACCCGGGGCTAGCACATGTCAAAGTACTAAGTCAAGAGAGGTACCATATCCCTCTCATGTGGTTAGCACGCAAATAACGCTTGGATCAGTGACACAAGTAATTCGATCCTTGTTGACTCGGGCACCATCCATACACACACGACTATCACACCATCAACCAATGTGCCCAAGTCTAAAATAATTTATTTACAGTTTTAGTTTCTCAAATACAATACATACATGGGTACCCTGACCCAAACAATTTAAAGTGATGATATATCGACCATCGCCGTAGCAATGATCCCTCTTCTACCGTTGTAAGCATTGCTAAGCGACATCGACTCGTATATTACCTGTAAAGTGACTAAAGCCCATCCATCAAGCTCTACATTACAGCGGGTATAAACCTAGGCTAAGTGGTAGAGGATGAATATTTACCTACAGTTTATGCAACTATTTAGGTTCATCTACTCGAACGATAATTAAACATCAAAATAGAGCATGCATACATACACTTTGCAAACAAGATATTAGAATTTGAAAGTAATGGGATCAACATGATCAAAGGAAAAATTGCTTGCCTTGCTAGAGATATTCAACTTGCTGCAGAGGATCACTGTCGTATACAATAGAATCGTCGGAACTTATCGAAGATATCGAAAAGAACCAATAAGAACGGATAACACCGAAAATACTCAAAAATTCAATATCATCAAAAATCATGAAATTCACACAGAAAGTAGAAAATGATTTTAAATGAATTAAGCAACAACATCCAATCCATTTGGATGTTATATGCAAAAGTTATAGCTAAAACAAATCAACCTTTAATAAAATAACAAAAATTCATCTCGGTTACTGTTCATCCAAATTAAAGTTTTTGGCCACGATTCCCATAGTAGTGGAAAACATAAAATTTTATGGTAAATAGAGCACCACATGAGATGAATAATTAAATTTGATTCACCTCATTTGTGGCTAAAATGAATTTATTATGATTTTTCAAAATCATGAAAGTAGTGCACGATTCATATGTAAAATGAGATTTTCAGAGGTAGTAACATACTTAAAACCAATTCTACAATAAATTATAGTAATAGAGGAAACCAACAAAATTAATTTCACTCCATTTGGGGTTATATAGAATTACTTATGCATTTTTCAAGTTAATTGCAATTTTAGTGCTAAAATAATGCTACAAAGAAAGTTATTTTGTTAACAAAATTTTTAGAACAGTAACAAGTATAAAAAACCATACCAAAGTAAATTAAACTAAAAGTGTAACCCAGCAAAATTTGAATCATCAAATTTGGAGTTAAAATGAATTACTTATGCAATTTTGAAGTTTAATGTATTTAATAGTACACAAATAAATCCATTCGGAATTTATAAAAACATTTATAACTTTTTACACCGACACCCTCCTAGCCTTAGACGCTGACCAGCGGGCCCCATGAAAAGTTCCATTTTATATTTTAATTTTTATTTAAATCCTACTGGCAAGTGGGGCCCACCTATCATACGCTAGGCTCACCGAATAATGCTTGGACTAAAGTCCATGCACTCGGTCCATGGGTCCATGGTCTGGGTTACTTTGCACTTAAGGCACGGGGCCCACAAGGAAGTGATACAGTACTAATAAATTTTAGTTATTAACACAGTTAAACCGTCATTTGCCATCAGTAATCATCACTTAACTACTAATGACTGTCATTAATTCTTAATCGAGGCGCTACAGTGTTGTCGGCTCATCCGACAACAGAGGTGCTCCGGCCGTGGACTTTGCCGGTGCATCACCAGCGAGGGAGGCTATGGCGGTGCCAGACAAGTACCAAAATGGGGACCTGACACTAATGTGTAGCCATAGGTATTGACGGTGGGTGCTCCGGTGAACCACAGCAGCGGCGCGGTGAGGTTAGGCGGAGGAGCTGCTACGGTTAAAATGGCACACATAGTTCGGCCATTCTCCTACCAAATTAACATGCGCACAAGCATCAGGGAGGCTTAGTGAAGCTACCAGGATGGTGCGGAAGGACTGCGTTGATCGGAGTTGAGCCGGCGGTGAGGACTCGAGGGCAGCGACGGTGCTCCAACATGGATGGGATGACCTGAGGATCGAGGGAGGAAATGGGGGGTAGGAGAAGTATCAGTGAGGCCCAGAAATGGTGCTCAAGCGAGCAATTTGGAAATGAAACACCTCACCGGAGATGGGGACGAAGGCGGCTATTTTCGACCGAAGAGACAAAAACCCAAAATTCGATGATTCATGTGAATGCAAACCCAAATTGGATTAAGGGAGAAGAAAATAGCGATCAGGGGCGCAAGGTGACGCGAACTGTGGATATCATGGGGATATGCTCCAGATCTTAGGATGATGTGACAATTGGCAATGGCGTTTACTGTTTGTCGTTTCATGTGTTTTCGACAAGTTTCAGGATTGTCAGGCAGTAACCGGTCTGACCGGTCGTAGCGTGGCGGTCCGACCGGTCTCAAATCGGTCCGACCGGCCATAGGCGGCAGTCGGACTTGTGAACTTAAAAAATGTTATTTTGAGCTGGGCCAAAAATAGAGGGTGTAGGCAAGAGAGGGGTTTCTATTGCACTTGGTCTCATAATTTTTGGAGTCTCGAGTCAAAAGTTCTATTGGTTTGAAAATTCCAGTAGGTTTCGGTTTTCCAGAGAGGAAAAACGGCTAAGTCCCAGCTGGCGGTCTGACCGGCTCATCGGTGGCGGTCGACCGGCGAGTGGGAGGTCGAGCCGCCCTAGGGCGATCGACCGATTTTCACTTTGATCGTCGCCGTCGTGGCGGCGTTGTTCGATTGTTAGGTCAAAGTCATGAGTTTGTGGCATATATGTTGCATGATGCATGTTTTGACTAACATGGGTCAAGTTGTGAAGAACTTGTTCCCAAATTCGGTTTACTTGTCTATTGTTGTGCAGGTTGCTTGGTGGTCAACGACGAGGATGATCGGGACTAGGCTTGGAGAGCTGAGGTCCAGAAAGATCTACGATGTTGGGTGAGGTCAATGTACTCAAGCGTGGTGCAAGATGGACAAGGGTGACCTATTAGCTAATCCGAGGCGCAAGATGGCGCAAGGTGTAGCTAGTTAGGTCAAGAGGAGATAAAAACGACGCTTTAAAATGCGTGCGTATGTGTCTCGTTTGTTTTGGGCCTTAACGGTAGCCCAATAGGATTAAACATCTAGAAGGTCTAAGCCTGCACTATAAATAGGAGAGGGAGGTGGCTGCACCTCTTCTTCGCCACTTTTGCAATTCTTGTAAACCCTAATTTTCTTAGGGAGAGCTTTTGTGGAGGCTAGGGTTCTTGATGTTTGATGTGATTTTCGTGCTCTTGGATTGAGCGTTGTCCTCCATTGATTGAGTGGCTGTAAAACCTGATCATATCAATCAATCAAAGAAAAGTTTGATCAATGTTTTGTCTCATTGCATTCTTTCTCTCTATTTGATGATTTTAGGTCTTTCTTCGATCCGTGAGTTTTTGTTTGGTTTCTTCACGTGTGGGAATCTATCTAGAATCATCTTGATCACCAATCAGCCACGAGCAAGAGCTTTGACCTAGTTTTCGTTTTGACCTGGTTTTGAACCTCTCTTCAATCAAATCGAAAAGTATCGCTATTCTTTTAAGATTATCACAATCTTTAATTGGAATAGCTTCCTGATATCATAGAGAAGGTGTGTTCCAAGCTTCACCAAGTTTGGATTTGTAGATCAAAAGTTTCATCTATTTTCATCTTCGTCATCGGGGCTGTTTTTCTGTTCTGGAGGAAATCGGTCAGACCGCCCAAGACCAGAGGTCAGACCGCCAGGGAATCGGTCAGACCGCCCAAGGCCAGAGGTCAGACCGCCCAAGGCCAGAGGCCAGACCGGCAGTGCATTGAATTGTTTCAATCTTTGTTGTTTTTGTCGTATTGCTTAGGGGTTTTAAATTGGATTCAATATTAGTCTTCCGCTGTACTGATATACTGATCTTCATAGCTTCCATAGCTACTGGAGTGAAATATTATTGAATCAATTATTTGTGAAAAAGTGAGCGTGCTCCTATTCACCCCCTCTAGTCGCCTTTTCGGTCCAACAAGTGGTATCAAAGCCCGGTTGTTCAATATTGATATTAACCGGTCACTGAACTTAGTGATGGATAGATACTCCACAAAGCCGCATATCTTCGATGGGCACGACTATGCCTATTGGAAGAATCGCATGCAAGTCTTCCTTGAGAGCAAAGGACACGCTATATGGGAGGCTGTTCGAGTCCCGCTCGTGGTGCCCGAAGTTGTTATGCCGGCTTCAGAAGTTCTTTTGGCTAACAACAATAAGGCTAAAAATCTCTTGTATGGCGGGCTTGGGAGACGGGAGTATGATCGGATTTGTAATCTTGAGACTGCACATGAGATTTGGAACACTCTCGAAACTTACCGTGAGGGTTCGTCCCAAGTCAACAAAGTACGCCAAATAGTCTATAAGCGTGAATACAACAAATTCGAGATGCGTCCTGGAGAGAGCATCGATGACATTTTCAGTCGCTTTAATAAAGTGATAAATAAGATGAAAGTTGTTGGTATTGAATATTCTCAATCTGAAAATGCCACCCATCTATTGGCTGCAATCAACACCAAAGAGTGGGAGATAAAGGCTACAGCCATTGAGGAGAATGTAAACCTTTCCGATCTAACTTTGGAGCTGCTCTATAGCAAGCTCAAGACTCATGAGATCAAGAGGATTGATCATCCCAAGAAGGAAAACATGGCTTTGGCAGCAGACCTGCTCAAGAGAGTATCTGATGTGTCTTTTGAGTCTTCTTCTGGATTTTCGCTTGCAGGTTTATCTACAATCCATGAAGAGGAGTTTGAGAGTCTCCCTGAAGCTGAGTTGGCTCTCATAGTCAAAAAGGTCACACAGGCCTACAACAATATGAGAAACAGAAAAAGAGGAGGTCCCGTGACTTGCTATGAGTGTGGTGAGCTCAATCATATTTGGACAAATTGCCCCCAAGCTGAAAGGTAAGAGTAACCATAAGGAGGGAAAGCTAGCTTGGAAGAAGCCTCAATGGAACAACTCAAGGTTTGATACTGCCAAGCTGACGAAGACCGCTCACCGGGTGCTTACCGCTTTTGAGGATCAATCATTAAGCGATGTGGACTCCGGGAGTGAGGAGGACAAGGAGGAGGAGATCCCTCAAAATAAGAAGAAAGGGAAGGCCAAGAACTTCACCGGCTTGTGCTTCATGGCTGACTCCGTTGACAACGACAACGATGAGGTACCTCCTTCCTATGATGTTCTTTCTGATTGATGTGAAACTATGTTTGAGCAACTCATGAGTCAGGATAAAGCTTTAGAGTTTGTCATGGCAAAGAATAAGGATTTAGAGTCATAAGTAGATAATTTAATTTTAGAACTCTAAAATGCTAAGACTCTTGAATCTGATGAATGCTCATCCTGCCATGCTTTGCACTCTGAATTTGCTAAACTGCAATCTGCTCATGATATTGCTTTGCAACAACTTGAAAATGCTAGGACTGAACTTGTTGAGGTTAAATCTGCTTCATGTGAAAAATGCTTAGAGTCTAGCAAGTTAGTTGCTTCTGGTGTGGTTGATCCTAGCTTTTGCACTTTTTGTTTAGATCGCAAACATGAAGTTAAAGATATCTTAGAAGCAGCTAGAGCTAAATAAGCTAAGTTTAAGGATAGTATTGAGTCTACTACATGTGCTTCATGTCCAGCTCTTAAACTTGAAACTACTTTATATAAGGAAAAATATGCTAGAGCCATTAAGGGTAAAACCTGTGAATCATGTGTTAATTTTAAAGAAGAAAATGCTTATCTTAAGGATACCTTAGAAAAATTCTCGAAAGGTAAGAAGCAATTAAACATGATTCTGGACAAGTCTAAAACTCCTTATAAGAAGCAATGATTAGGATACAATCATGTTCAAAATAATTCTAACCCAAAAGTTACTCAAGTCTTGAAAAATAGGTTAATTGAAATCAAAACACAACCTGCAAAAACTATCTTTAAATCTTCAGGTATTGCCCAACCATCTGTTAAGTCTAAGGGTGCTTCTCCTAGTGGTATTAAGTATCATTGCACCTATTGTAAAAATGAAGGGCATTTGATTGAGTTCTGTTGGCGTAGGTTGAAAAATGATAAGAAAATTTTTACTAGAATCTCATCTAATCAACCTAGAGCTTCTATGAGACATGGTAACATAGAAAAGAATAAACCTGGTTTAGGATTTGTGTCACATACTCATCATCATGTTCCTAGACAGGATAACTCTCATGTTAGTTTAACCATTGCTCATAACAGAATTTCAAATAAAATCAAGGATAGCACTTCTGCTTTGCATACTACTCGCAGACGTGTGTCTCGATCTTCGGGTTCCTAAGTATTGTTTAACTAACTTGATGATTGAGACACATCGTTCTTCTGTTCCTTGATTTTCAGGATTACCGCGGAAAGAGGAAGGACATGTGGTTCGTCGACTCCGGCTGTTCACGTCACATGACTGGAGACTTAAGATGGTTCACCTCTTTCACGCGGTCGACAGGTGACGATTTCATCACCTTTGGAGATGATAAACAAGGGTGGATTGAAGGAACGGGATCGATCAGGGTGAATGATAGTTTCATCCTCAAGAACGTCGCCCTTGTGGACAAGCTAAGGTTTAATTTGCTTTCTGCCTCTCAACTTCTTGATGATGGATATGAGACTATATTTAAGAAAAATACTTGTCGGTGCTTGATTCAACTGGTGAGCTTATTTTTGGAATTACTAGAGTTGCTAGGATTTTTGGAGCTGACTTTTCTGAATCTCTTGTTGGTTCTCTAAAATGCTTGATTTCATCTTCTTCTTCGGAGTTCTGGCTTTGGCACCGTCGTTTGGGGCACATTGGTTTTAATCATCTGACGCGAGTTAGCAACCTTGAGCTTATGAGAGGTTTGCCAAACTCAAAGCCGTCAAAGATGCTGTTTGTGCACCCTGTAGGCATGGCAAGCAAGTTGCCGACTCACACCCTTCAGTGACTATGGTCATGACTGACGGACCGGGACAATTGCTTCATATGAATACTGTTGGTCCTGCTAGGGTTCGGTCAGTTGGTGGAAAATGGTACATTCTTGTCATAGTCGATTATTTTTTTAGATAAACTTGGGCGTTCTTTCTTGTTTCGAAGGATGAAGCTTTTGATTATTATCATGATCTTGTTTTTCATTTAGCTTCTGAACTTCCGGGTGCCTTGAGAGCGATCTGCAGTGAAAATGGCAGGAATTCAAGAATGCCTCATTTGCTTCTTTTTGTGCTGAGCGTGGAATTGAGCATCAATTCTCTTCTCCACGTGTCCCTCAACAAAATAGCGTTGTGGAAAGGAAGAACAGGACCCTGGTCGAGATGGCTAGGACGATGCTAGATGAGTATTGCACGCCGAGGAGGTTTTGGGCCGAAGCTGTTGCTACTGCTTGCCATATTGCTAATCGTGTCTTTGTGAGACCTTCTTTGGGCAAGACTGCTTATGAGCTTCGATTTTGTAGAAAACCCTCTGTCTCACACTTTCGAGTCTTTGGATCTAAATGTTTTATTCTCAAGACAGGAAATCTAGATAAATTTGAGTCAAGAACTTTTGATGGTTTATTTCTGGGTTATCCTGCACATTCGAGGGGTTTTCGGGTTTTTAATGCTGAAACTAACCTTGTTCAGAAGACATGCAATGTCACTTTTGATGAGACTAGCCCTGGAGCTAGATCAGATATTTCAGGTGATACATAGGTGACAGAGAGCATATTCATAGAGGAAGATGATGAAGGATTTGATGTTCTTCCACCTGTTGCTGTTAACGCTCCTATTCCAGCACAAGAACCTGCTGTGACTACTTCGCCTTCAGATGAGGCTCCTGTTGCATCTTCATCATCAGCAGTATCTGCGGAGGTTGAAGAGATGCTTTTCTCTCCGGGTGCACCACTTCACATTCAAAGGCAGCACCATCCGGATCAGATAATTGGTAATCTTCATGAGCGAGTCACTCGCTCCGGGTATCATGATCTAAATCTCTATTCTCACTTTGCATTTGTTACTTCTTTTGAACCCCGTGATATATCACATGCTTTATCGGATTCTATCTAGATTAATGCCATGCATGAGGACTTAGAGAATTTTGAGAGGAATAAGGTTTGGAACCTAGTAGAACCTCCTAGTGGCCATAATGTCATAGGAACCCGCTGGGTTTTCAAAAACAAACAAAATGAGGATGATTCTGTAATTAGAAACAAGGCTAAGTTGGTAGCTCAGGGTTTTAGCCGAGTTGAGAGGTTGGATTTTGATGAGACCTTTGCTCCAGTTGCTAGACTAGAAGCCATTCGTATTCTACTTGCATTTGCTGTATCTAAGGGCTTTAGATTATATTAGATGGATGTTAAAAGTGCCTTTTTAAATGGTTTCATAGAGGGGGAAGTTTATGTTAAGCAACCCACAGGCTTTGAGAATCCCAAATACCCACATCATATATTCAAGCTATCCAAAGCCTTATATGGTCTTAAACAAACCCCTAGAGCCTGGTATGATAGACTTAAGACCTTCTTGCTTAAGAATGACTTTGAGATTGGTAAGGTAGACAAGACTATGTTTATTCTTAGGCGCGGTAATGACTTCCTGCTTGCTCAAATTTACATTGATGATACTATCTTTAGTAGTTCTTCTAATGCTCTTGTTTCCAGCTTTTCTGAGACTATGTCTACGGAATTTGAGATGAGTATGATGGGAGAGCTTAATTACTTTTTGGGGCTTCAAATTAAGCAATGCAAGGAAGGGATCTTCATCCATCAGACGAAGTACACTAAGGACTTGCTCAAACGTTTCGACATGGGTGACTGCAAGCCAATCTCCACTCCCATGGCAACTTCGACTGTTTTGGATCCAGATGAGGAAGGAGAGGCCGTGGATCAACGCGAGTACCGCAGCATGATCGGTTTCCTTCTATACCTGACGGCCTCGAGACCGGTCATCCACTTCACAGTCTGCCTTTGTGCGAGGTTTTAGGCGTCTCCGATGACTTCTCATCGCCAAGCCGTTAAGCGCATATTCAGTAATTTACACTCTACCCTTCTGTATGGCATTTGGTATTCATGTTCTTCATCTTTGTCAATTCAGGGGTTTTCTGATTCTGATTTTGCGGGCTGTCGGCTAGATAGGAAGAGTACCTCACACACTTGTCACCTACTAGGCACTTATCTTGTTTCTTGGTCTTCTAGGAAGCAGTCTTCTGTTGCACAATCCACTGCTGAAGCTGAATATGTAGCTGCTGCTAGTTGTTGTAGTCAGATTTTGTGGATGGTAACCACTCTTAAGGATTATGGGTTAAATTTTGCTAGTGTTCCTCTTTTCTGTGATAACACTTCTGCTATTAACATTGCTAAAAATCCTGTGCAACACACTAGGACCAAGCACATGGACATTCGCTATCACTTCCTTAGAGACCATGTCGAAAAAGGTGATATTGTGCTACACTTTGTGGAGTCCGAAGCTCAACTGGCTGATATCCTCACCAAGCCTTTACACCCAACAAGGTTTGCCACCTTGAGAAGCGAGTTAGGGGTAATTTAACCATATGGGTTGGTTTGAGGGGGAGTTCGATCTTTTCTGATCGTACCTTGTTCTTTTGATCTTTTCATGTTCTTTTCTGAATTTATTGATCTTTTTGAACTTTTTAGGTTTTTAGGCTTTTATTGCATCTCATTGTATCATATTGCATTCATATGAAAAATCCAACAAATGGTTTGAAAAAAAATCCAAAAATATGCATTGTAATATAAGTTTTTGTGCTTATCTTTTATAATTGATGAAGCTTTGCATATTACCCTTTGGAGCTTTAGTATTTCAATTCTTGCTCAATGTCATGTCTAGTTCTTTGACTTGCTAGAATTATCATGCTTTCACATATACAGATAAGTCTTTGCTGTATGAGCTAGAACTCTAAAACAACTCGAACTAAAAATTGCAATTTGTGGATGTTTTAGCTAGTTGCGCAATTAGTGCTCCTTTTGTGACATTGGCCCGGTCAGAATTGCTTTGTTAGCTCTCGAATCTAAAATTGACCATTACTTGAGCTTTTGTGTTCTTGAGATTCTAAAACTGCTCTTGTGAAACATGAAAAATCAAGATTGTCTTATGCTTAAATTGTGCCAAACTATTCTTACGAGACTGCTTGTCAAAGACATGAACTTGGAGATAGTTTGATGATCCAGACGATCTCATGGGGACTGCTTGTCAGAAATGACATGAACCTCAAGATTTATCGCCTTGGTAGAAGCTTAGGAAGAGTTTGTGGATGGCTCATAGTCCAGGATCTTCTTCACTAAGATATACCTTTAATCAACTTCTGGTCAAAGCTTAGGATGAGTTTGTGGATGGCTCCTAGTCCAGGATCTTGTCACTAAGTTAGATCATTAGTCAACTTCAATATTCAGTGCAAATGAGAAAACTGTTGACAAATGGGCTTTTGAGAAATCTGAGCAAAATAATTCAATACAGGACCTGATTGACTCTTAATGTGGTCTTTGTTAGATTTTTTATCTCACTCTGACATTTTGACATGGCCAGTTTCACTTTAGGATCCCTGTTGATGAACTTGCTGAATTTGAAGATTTGCTCAAATTGATCAAATCTACTGCTTTACTTTTGAGCCTTCGTGCTTAGCTTTGATATATATGTCTTATCATGTTCTTGTTAGCGCTGTTAGGCTTGATATGTCGTTTGTGCAATATTAGAAATGCTGACTTGTTCTTTTGGGTAATCTCCAAAGCTTCTTGTAATCATAAATTGAAAAATATATATATAAAAAGTTAATGTTTCTGTATAATTATTTCAAGGCTGCTATCCTATGGTTTTACTTTATGAAGTATTAACCTAGAGGTGATAGGTCCCAATCCGATATGTTGCCAAATAGTTCCATCTAGTTCTCGAGCATTACTCCAATTCTAGAGTTTGAGGTTTTGGGTTCACTTGTGATGGCAAGAAAATAAATGCAGATCAAATAAATCTCGGAATGCTGGTAAAAGTACGACAATAGATGCCACATGAAAAAGTTTTAAAAATCTCGTATTTTTGCATTCGGCCATTTTGGAGTGTTACAAAAATTGTTATATGTGTCGCGTGGATGGACCGAAGCTAGATGTACGCTGACAACCGTGTGAGTGAAGAGTACATTAATGATATGTCTGCTTTTACAAGAGTTGCCGGGTAGGATATGTTGAATAAAGGGTGGAATATATGCACTGTCCATTCATTGACTTCGAGAATATGAAAATATTTAAGAACCAAGCGCAGATTGAAACATGCTTCATTCGAAGGGGTTTCAAAAAGGGTTATACACGTTGGGTCAGTCACGGTGAAGAGCATATTATACAGGAAGGTAGTAATAACGACATCGTCAACAAAGTCAATGATATGCTGCCGGATGATGTCGATTGTGGTTCCGATTCGGATAGGCTGCACGATGACATTCTGGATCAGATGCTTCGTGATGCAGAAGTAACTGTGATGAGAGGGAGTATGTTAAGTTCCGGGGCTTGATGAGGACTCGGAAAAACATTTGTTCTCAGGTTGCAAGCCGAAATACACAAGGTTGTCATCCGTGCTTGAACTGCTAAAATTGAAGGCAAGCAACGGTTGGTCCGAAAAGAGTTTCACAGTGCTGTTAGGTCTCTTAACGGACATACTTTCGGAGGGAAATGAGTTGCCCAAAACCACCTACAAAGCTAAGAAGGTTCTTTGTCCATTGGGAATGGAAGTATAAAGAATACATGCATGTCCAAATGACTGTATCCTCTACTGCAACGAGTATGCAAACATGCATGTCTGTCCGGTGTGCAACGCATCCCAATACAAGCGTAGGAATCAATCAGATGACGGCGAGGGAATCGTGGTGAAGAAATGACCTCCTGCTAAGCTGGCATGGTATCTTCCTCTAATTCCCCGTTTGAAGTGGTTTTTTTTTCTGAACCCAAAGGATGCAAAGCTGCTGCATTGGAACTCGGAGGAGCGTAAGAATGACGGAAAGCTAAGACACTCTGCTGATTCCGCCCTGTGGAGAAACATCAATAGGAGGTTTGCAGACTTTAGTGCGGAACCGAGGAATGTAATGTTTGGATTGAGTACAGATGGAATGAATCCTTTCGGTAATATGAGCAGCCGACGTAGCACTTGACCTGTGACTCTCTGTATCTACAACCTTCCTCCTTGGTTGTGTATGAAGCAGAAGTATATTTTGCCGTTGATACTTATCCAAGGGCCGAAGTAACCTGGAATGATATTGATGTGTACCTAGCACCATTGATAGAAGATGTAAAAATAAGGTGGATTGAAGGGGTACATGTATGGGATGTGTACAAATGAGAGAACTTCACTTTACGCTCCTTGTTGTTCTGCACCATAAATGATTATCCTGCCCCTGCTAACTTGTCGGGCAAGAGTACAAAAGGTCCAAAGCCTGTACTCACTGCTTAGAAGATACTGAGAGTGTGTGGCTGAAACACTTGCGAAAAACTGTTAGCACTGACAAAGACCAATAAAGGATGAACGTACCTTCCCTCTGCTTGTTACACTTTATCCAAGGCTGAGAGAACTAAACTGTGCCAATGCTTGCTTGGTGTGAAAGTTCCATCCAGTTACTCCGCCAACATAAAGAAACTTGCCTCGATGGAAGATTTAAAGTTAATTGACATAAAGTCTCATGATTGTCATGTGCTAATGATACAGATGCTCTCTGTTGCAATTAGAAGTATTTTGTCGATCAAGGTCTGGAGACAATCATGCGGTTGTGTTATTTCATTAACACAATTGCTCAGAAGGTCATCGACCCCGAAGGACTAGATGCTCTACAGGATGAGGTGGTGACGACACTATGTGATCTTGGGATGTATTTCTCTCTGTTATTTTTTGATATCATGGTCCATCTCATTGTTCACATTGTGAGGGAGATAAAGATGCACGGGCCTATGTTCCTATGTAGTATGTACCCGTTCGAGAGGTTCATGGGAATTCTCAAGTTCTATGTACGGAATAGATCTCGACCGGAGGGCAGCATCATCGAAGGTTATGCAACCGAATAGGTCATTGACTTCTGCGCCGATTACATGGCTCAGGTCAAACCGATAGGTGTGCTTCGATCTCACCATGAGGGGAGGCTCGAGGGTATCGGGGCCATCAAAAGGAAAGTAATTACTCTAGATATGGATGCATATGTTCAAGCCTATTTCACGGTCTTGCAACACATTACTAAAGTATCCCCGTATATCGACCAGCACAAGGATGTGCTTCGGCAACAGAATCCAGAGTGGCCGAATGTTTGGATCACGAGACAACACAACTGTAGGTTCAACCAATGGTTGAAGGAGCGACTCACTAGGAGCTCGTTAAGTGATATGATGACATGGCTGGCAAAAGGGTCAACATTTACAGTTGTGATATCGCAAGGATACGATATAAATAGGTACACATTCTATACACAGGTCCGGGATATAATTAGCACTAACCAGAACAGTGGTGTTCGTATAGATGCGTTCAGTATCGATGGGCTAAGGAGCTCCTACTATGGGCTCATAGAGGAGATTTGGGAGCTCGATTACGTGCTTTTCAAGATCCTCCTGTTTCCGTGCCGTTGGGTCCATCTCCCACAGGTGAAGGTCGACAAGTATGGCGTCACTAATGTAGACCTCAAACGTGTCGGATACAAAGACGAACCATTCATACTCGATAACCAAGTTGTTCAAGTCTTCTATGTAACCGACCAGGCAAATAAGAAGACGTAGTTCTTCATGGAAAAATGAGTATTGTCAAAGTTGAGAATGTAGTGGACGAGGAAGAATACAATCCATTTGACGAGTTGCCTCCTTTCGAAAACAACATAAGGGTCGAGGAAGAACAACATGATGAAACTAGCTACATGCACGTCAATCATCATGAAGAGTTAATTTTTAAAGATTGAACAATGTGTGTATAGCATAAGAGTTGAGAATGTGTCATATGGGGAGTGTTCCACAATGTAGATTAAACTTGATTGGGATAAGATTGAACTTAATGGTACATGTGTGTATATATTCTGAATGGTTAACTTTAGTTCATTTGAGTTAATTGATTTGTACTATGAAATGGATGTGCTTGTTTTTGAAATGAATGTGAATTGGATGTATACATGTTCTTGTTGTGTTTCTACTTATTTCAAAGGGCATGGCCAATAAATAAAACTAGATTTATCAATACAAAATAATATCACAGAGAGTTTCATCTACAAATCATATGCGATAATCTATTGCATTTGGTTTCATCTAAAAACCGTCTATGATACATATCTATCATAGACAGTTCCTTGGGATAAGCCGTTTGTGATACATCAGACATCACAGATGGCTCCTTAGGAAAATCCATCTGTGATACATAAGATATCACAGACAGTTTCATCTACAAACCGTCTATGATACACAATCTGTCACAGACGGTTATTTGTTGGAACCGTCTGTGATATTATTTATCATGGATGGTTCTACTTTAGAATTGACTATGATGTCCAATGCTATTTATATTCGAACTCTAGGGTTTGCACATGCCCCCACTCAAATGATTAAGTTTCTCAACTCTCCCTCCTCCCCCGAGCCTGTCGTCGCTGTCCTTGACGCCGCCCCCTCCTCGAGCCCAGCGTGACTCCTCCCCTGAGCCCTCCACCTCCTCCCCGAGTAAGAGCACGTGTCGCCTCCTACTCCCCCAAGCCCGCCGCCTCCTCCCCTCCCCTGAGCACGTGTCACCTCCTCCTCCCCCGAGCCCGACACGCCTCCCCTTCGACGCCGCGCTACTACTCCGGTATTGCTCCCTGCTCATCCTTCTCCTCGACTCCCAAAGGTAACCGATGCCGAGTTGCCGACCCGACACCCCTTTCCCTCACTCTTTCTATCAATAATCTGTCATGCGGTCATGGTCCTCATGGACTCATGATATTTACACTGGTATTTGGTTCAAACACTAAGTAGTACGAGGTGTTGTATTTGTTTTATGAATTTGTATTTGTTCTAGTAAGTGATTCATATGGTATTTGTGTTGATACTGCTATTGGAATATATTACAATGTGGTGTGGTGGGCTTGAGATGAATGCTCTGTGATGATAATAGTCTTGTACTAAAATTATTTTGATAATCGAGTTTGAACTTGAGCTCTAATTGGAATGCTTACTAATGTTGATTGATCTTTAGCATTTAGTCTGTTACTTCCGATTGGTTAAATGGTTGAATCTCCAGGTTCTGTGATCCTTAGCAATTCATAATACATGCTATTCTGTTAGCCAATTAGGCTCATTGTAGAACTTGTTAAACTGTGATCTTTTATAATGTCCATAGAACAAGTTTTATTGGCTGACTAGAGTGTTGTTTTTGTGATGATTTTGCTTTGATCTCCTGTTTGGCGAAAGTATTATCTGTTGTCTTTTGTTTAAAGATCCTATCAGCATATAAGTAAAGCACTATTTTAGAGCTCAAAATTTGAATTACTATTGTTAAATTCAATTAATGAAGAGTATAGACTAAAGTAGTGAGAAGGCCAAGATTAAATCTTTTGCAACTCTACATCTGAGAGCAATATCAAAATGTTAAAGCTTAGCTTTATGCTAATTTTATTTGTTCATATGATGTTTACATTGAGCATATTATTCATTTTAAATGACTTGGAGAATGTACATGTTTATATATCAATTATGTCATTGTATTGGTCCTAATTTCTTCCCTACATATTCCAATTATTTATTAATTGGTGTGTATACCCATGCACATAGAGATCGAATCTTATGATAATATGTTCATTCGTGTCAGAGCTTCTATTTCTTGTGAAGATGTCTTCCGCTCATTCTTCGTCATCGTCTCCTCGTGCGTCTAATGCGCCGTCCTATGGGATATCCAAGCGCGGTAGAAGAAGAGTAATATTGAAAAGGCCCGAGGGCTGATTTACCATCACGGAGGTCGATGAGTCTAAGACCCCTATCAATCCTCGCAGAGCAGCGTCCGCATTTCGGAGAACGGTTGGAATAGTTGCATGGAAACGTGTCAACATCACCTACGATTCGTGGAAGGAGTTGACCAATGCTCAGAAAGGTGAGTTGTTGACGGATATTTTCCGATCGTTCGAGATCCCGGAACAACACCAGGATTACGTGCAACGACATGCATTGCTACAGGCGTGCAAAGCGTGGATGAACTTCAAGAGCACGCTTATCAAGAAATACACAGAGAAGGATCTGATACCCTTCCACAAGTATCCGTTCTTGGAAGTGTACTGACAAGACTTTGTGGTGAAGAAGACGACAAATGATTTTAGGAGTGAAAGTGTGCCGCACAGGGCCCTCCAGGAAAAAAACACGTACCCCACAGACTCGGCACCACAATGTAGATTGAACTTGATTGAGATAAGATTGAACTTAATGTTACATATGTGTAAATATACATGAATGGTTAATTTTAGTAAATTGATTTGTGAATTGGATGTGCTTGTTTATGATATGAATGTGAATTGGATATGTATGTCTTTGAAATGAATGTATACATATACTTGTTGTATTTTAGCTTGTTTCAGAGGGTATGGCTAGCATTTCCTGAGGCTAGCCAATAAGCATAATTAGATTTAGCAATACAAAAGAATATCACAAACGGTTCCTTAGGACATACCGTCTGTGATACATCAGTTCTCACAGATGGTTTCATCTACAAAACGTATGTGATACATCAGCTCTCACGGACGGTTTCATGTACAAACCGTCTGTGATAGTCAACTATTACCGACGATTTTGAGTTAATAATCGTCTATGATAGTCTGCATCACAGACAGTTCGAAACCGTTTGTAATGACCTCATGTCATTACTAACTCATAAACTCAAACGGCTCACGAAACTGTCTGTGATGATATTTTTGAACCGTTTGTAAAGACATTTTCTGTAGTAGTGGTCGCAGATCATATTACATAAGGTTCGTCCGATATAATCTTTATGTGTATTCAGGAGTCGCTATGTCCTGCTAGGAACCGCTACTGACTTATGGATCGGAAAGGAATTTCCGGGTCACGACCGATTATGCATGAACCTACAGGGTCACGCGCTTAATGAGTTGGAACAAGCTAGTTCGGATTGGATCCATTAGAGGATCTTTATCAGGGGAGATGTGTGGCTTATGGACAGGGTCACACACTTAATGAGTTGGAACAAGCTAGTTCGAATTGGATCCATTAGAGGATCTTTATCAGGGGAGATGTGTGGCTTATGGGAGAAGTTGCATCACCCACCGAAGCCCTAGCCACCACCTCCTCGAAGGTCCTACCGTGCACGCTAGTGCTAGCGTACCGGCGTACGACATTCCACCCATGTACATGTGTATACCGTAGAGGCGTTGCTACGATCATTGCCGCTGCTTATCGAGGACGATCCGCGACATATCTAGGGAACGCGAGAGACTGCTGGAGGAGACGATCGACGACCAATGACGTTGGGCGATCTACTACTTCCACTAATTGACGTGTGTGGCATTGGACCGGGCCACTCCAACTCTTTTTCCGCTGCACTGCGCATCTAGTGACAACGATTTATGATCTCTTACTCGTATGGTTTCCTGGTTTACGTGGTATAATTTTTAATTGCATGCTAGTGTAGCCTACTTGTATACCAACAACAGCAATGTTAAAATTAAGGAGCTTCCATGCTCGCTCTAATAGTCTAGAAATTTCCACATTAATTAGAGAGAGAAAAGATAAAATCTACACCATCAGTTACAGTGTGTCTAGATTATAACATACAAAGATAATCTATAGGAATTAGAGCTATATAATTACAATGAGAACAACCGTATTTTCAAATATATGACTCCAGCATTTGGCCATGCAAATATGAAATAATGCATACATTCTTATTAGGGGATAGCACATTTTGTCATAAATTCACCCCATCCATCACTAAATAGACATTGTTCTACAAAGCATGCAGTCATACTTCTTGAAATTTTAGCTTTCAATTAATGTACACAAAAAAAATTATACTAGTTATATATCATAATAAAAGTAATAAGAGGTATTCGTAATATTATAACTTTTACTAATACATAACTAAAAGATCGTCAAATGTGTGTGTTTGTCATCGTGTAATTAATGCCTTAAACATAATGTATTTGGTTATAAAAGAGTGTAATTGTTTTTATTTCTTTGCCTGCTTTTTGCTAGGGTTTAGGTCGAAAGCATACCTAATTAACCTAGCAAAACATTCTGCATATGCATCATAGCTAATTTTATATATACAAGAGTAAAATTAGGACAGAAACAAGATCGATTAAATGGGGTTTTATATTTGTACGGTGATTAAAATTTTCTTAAGCATAATCGGTCACATTTTTTACCCATAGGACAACATCTGCTCATACGGCATACATACCGATCTAGCTCCTTACTAATCCAGTTGTCACAAAAATTTATTTATACTTAAGAGAGAAAATCAGACATGTTACAAATAGCCAGATCGTAACTAGTTTATGCATGCATAATTAATTGCAGGCACAGGCTGTAGTACAAAGAAGGCATTTCATAGACTTGTACATAGCTCAAGAGGATGCCAATACAGTTGTGTGCATGCATCGACCATCGTCAGGAGTGATGGACGACGTCGCCGTCGGGTGCTGCGTGATGGGCGGCGACAAACACCAGCATATGAGCGCATCACGCGACATCGCTTGAAAATTTTAATTTCAGTGGACTCATCCATCGATCGAGCCACGTTCAAGTTTCCAATGTGATACTCCCTCTTTCACAACAGAAACAAGTCGTTTGGAATATCGGTTTGGTCTCTAAAAGACTACTAGCTTAATTTGACCATTAATAACTATTACAGTATATTTGTGAAATTTAATAAAAGTATTGTACGAAAGTATTTTTCGAGAGAAATCTACGTATGATTTTTATGTATCTAATCTAAATATGAAAAAAATATATTTGATAACCAAAGTTTTTAAAGTTTAACTGGGTGTATTCCATAACGATTTGTTTTTTTTTTTTGAACAGGTGGGAGTAGCTACTACTAACAATCCCTTTTGAAAATCAATCATTTTATGCAGCAGCTAGCGATGTATTGATCGATGGGCGTTCATATTCATATATCTATAATTGTACTATTCTATTTTTTTCTTCCAATTTGTACTGTGTGGGTGATTAATAATGCCAATTAATCTAGAAAACAATGCTGACTTAAGCAGCCACGCTCAACCGTTCCAAAACATGGGCCTACCTAGGTTTGATTTTTGACTAGATACGCATGCATGTACTTCTGGCTCATTTTGTCTTTTTTTTATATATATATTTTAATTTCTTTCATTTTTGGTTTAGTTTTTTCAAACATGTTATCTGTTAGTAGGGGTGGATATCGAGTCAGGTGCTTGTTTTATCGAGTTTCCTCCAAAATTAACATAGTTTGATTTAATATTATTTTATTAATAGTTTAGAAGTATTTTTAGAACCGAACTAACGAGCCGAGTCAGAGCGAAATTCAATTTCATTCGAAATTAGCTCGTTGTAATGTTTAACTAATTAACGAGTGTAATTAGAGTAGTTTTAAACTGAACCAATAAGCTCTGTTAACAAGTTTTCTTTCCACACCTATCTGTTAGGATCGTAATAAAAAAAAATTCTCAAATTAAGATTCGTGTGAGAATTGAATTGTTTGTTGCGAAACTCTTCCATAGTTCGTTTGTGTTGGAGGAATGCATTGCACGTACGATCAGATCTTTGTTTATGGCAGGGCGGCTGATCGGATTGGGTGTATATATGTTTGGTGGCCAAATCTTAAGGAATATTATCACTGCATTCTTCAACGTGAAGCTACATGCCGATGCATCATATATTGCGTTTGCGTTGCGTCTCAGCCGCGGAGTCACATGTTGATATGCAACAACAATATGCAAAAGATAGGGGGGCATATCTGTTATATTAGGAGGCCTTAATGCCAATCAGCGCCACAATTCGTCTAATTAGCCGGAAATGATTCGTATTTATTCAGTCTACACCACGGATCACCCCTATGTACATGATCTAATTAACAATAATCCCTTTCCTCTCGCACAATCAGGTGTTTCACATGATAATTAACTAAGGGTGTGTTTGGATGAGTGAATGAAGTGGTATCTATACAGGCTAGTTCAGGATATGACCTTGTTCAAGCGTTTGGTTGGATGAATGGAACGAATCCGTCTAGTACCAACTCGTTCAGTTTGAGGGAATATTCCACCTAGATCCCGAACCAATTCGTTCGACGACAATGAGCGAACCACACGGTTTAGCATCGCCTCCTTCACTCGCGCTACATGTCCTCACCCTCCCAGCGCAGTGCTACTCGCGGCCACGCTGCCTCCTCAGCGCGCTCCAGCCGTCCTCTCCCATGGGCGCTATGCTCCCTCCCGATCACCTCTATCCACTCCCCTCCCCTCCATTCCCCCAATGCCCTCTACTCCCTCCCCGAGCCGGTCCAAGCCCGTGATGCCATGTCGTCCGCGCTGGCCGCCGCCATCACGTCACTATTTTGTCCGCCCCGATAAAGCCCTTGTCGTTTGGTCCGTGTCACTTTGTTTTTCGCAACACAAGTATTTCCCCCAGTCAATTTCAAGATTCCACCATGGGAGCTCGCGTCGTAGTCAACTTCTCTCGCTGCGGCCGAAAACTATCGTCGTCGTCACCACTTCCACTCCGGTAAACTCCTCCAATTCCCTTCTCTAGGAGTATCCCCCACCTCCCCAAACCTTCCCCGATCACTCACCCGAGCTCCCCTCCTCTCCAACGCCGCTGCCACGACGCGCCAGCACGCTTCCACGGGCCTCTGTCGCCCCGCCGGCACCACCGACTCTAGTGAGTCCCTAGTATCCCCCTGATGCTCATACTCCCCCTAGCTCCACCCCTCTTCCAACCAAACGTCGTCGCCCCTTATCCTTCCCCAACGCCCATCGTCGGGCTCCACTGCCCGCCCGCTCTAGTGCTCACCCTGCCACGATGCCACCACCCAGGTGGTCGCCTTCCCCTATGCAACCCGTTTTGGCCATCCTGAACCACCGCCTCTTTCGCTAGCGTCAAGCCTTGCCACCGGTGCCTTGCCACCTTCCCTGTTTCTTCACTTCTCTTAGTCTCAATCTCTCTCTCTCTCTCTTTGTTGTGTGCGGCCATTCCATGATAGATGGACCCAGCATGACAGGTGGGGCCATAAGAAAGTAATTTCACTAGGGATAATATAAGAGGTAATCAAACAAAATCATATATCATATCATCCTACCAACTAAATATACTACTTGTATCATCCTAACCAGGATAATTTATCCATCTTGTATCATCTCATTCCATTCATCTTGGTCCACCCAACCAAATGCACCCTAATTAAGTACAGTTTTCTTACGCTCGGAAGGTTAATTCTCGTATGATACCTGCTTGTCTCTGCAAATATTCGTCGATATGTACCCCAAATTCATTTAATTTGGAGCTATCTGTAGGAACTTATAAATTAAGTTTCACACGTGCGAGGTACACATATGCCTAGCTCCAGCCAGGGGGTTCTCACACGTGCGGCCGGCCGTGCCTCTGCGGGCAGAAGGAGGGATGGAAATGGCAAGTGGGTGAATGGGAAGAGTGCAATATCAGTTATTTCCTAGTCCCATTTTTCTAAACACAATAGTCAAATAGCATTACTCCCTCCTTTCGTAAATATACGATGTTTTAGAAAACGTGCAATAACTTTGACTATATATATATATATATATATATATGTGAAAATGATATCATTAGATTATTCATAAAAATATTTTCATAACATAATTAATTTATATTATTTATAAATATATCAATATAAAAAATAACGATCAAAATCACATATTAAAAACTGTATCAATGTCTAAAACATTATGTATTCTTGAACAGAGAGAGTATCATACAACACCAAGTTCCCGGGGGTTTTGAGACCTTCATAACTATGCATTTATTTTGGATATGCGGAGTCCTTTTTTTCCTTCTGAATCGAACACTTTGTTTACTGCATTTAACATGCAAGCTTGCACAGGGCTTGCTTCTCTAATGCAATCCATCATTAGTTTTCCCCCTTTTTGAGGAGGGTTCAGACAAAATTTTCACTTCTTTTTAGTATTCTTTATTGGTAGGGATGAGTGCACCCAAAGATCTTATGTACTAGTAATTCAGAATTGTTCATACAAAATTACTTTAAGGGCATTTCACAGTGATCCATGGGATAAAGTTGGGTATCAAAGAACAAATCTCAACCGTTAGATCAGGTCGCTTGATCAAAGCAACACCACAGGGCGTGTTTGGGACACCGGAATTTCATTGGGAACAATTAATTTCTGCAGGAACTGGGATATTCCTGCACACAGGAACAATGTAATTCTTGCAGGGATAGTGTAACAACCGTTTTCGGTAAAATGAGTAAGTAATTTCAAAATCTGGTTTTTAATTTCAAAAGCTCCCCAAAAATTTAACCCTCAAGCCTCAAATTTTAAAACTCAGATTTTGCCTCGATTTCAAATATAAAAAATTTGGCAAAAATCTCAAAACCCATCTCTCTCTCTCTCTCTCTCCGCCTCTCCTCTCCTCTCATTTTCTCGGCTGGCCCATTTTCCCCGACCCACCTCTTTCCCCAGTCCTTCCGCCCTCCTCCACTGGTCGTTCCACCCTCCGGCCCGGTCGTTCCGCCTTCCCCCTCGCTCTCTTTTTTTCTCCCCTCCCCAAGCTTTTCCACCGACCTCCTCTCTCTCTCTCTCTCAGCCTCTGCGCCGTGCCGCCCGTCTCCAGGTCTTCCGCCACGCCCGCACCCGGTTCCTTCGGCCCCGCTCCCACTCAGTCGCCCGGTCTTCTTCCCCCTCCCTCGGATCCACTTCCGCCTGCCGCGCCAGAGCCCCGCTTGTGGCTGCTCAGACCTCCCGCGTCGCCCGGCCGCCGGTCCCCTCCCCGCTTTTCCACCGCCCCACCGGTCTCTCTCTGCCCTTTCCGGCTTAAAGAGGCCCTGCCCCTCCCCTCTCGCCTCTTCCTGCCTCCCTTCCTCTCCCCCTTCTCTGCTGCAAGGCACCAAGGCCCCTGCACCGCCGCCGCCATCCTCCCTCCAATGCCCCTCCGGCTCTTCGCCACATGGAGCACCGCTCGCCGCCCTCAACCGCCTCCACCGCCGGCCGAGCTTCCCACCGCTGAGGACCTCGGCGCAGTGCACCTTCTCCCGCGCCCCGGCTCCTCGTCGGCCCGCTCCGCCCGCTTCCCGCCCCGCCGTCCAGCCAGTGAGCTCTCCGCGCCATTCGGTGCCGTGCTCTTCCTACCTCCTTTCTCCTCCGGCCACCGCCGCCTGGCTGCCTCACGCCCGGCGCGCTCCGGCCGCCGCCGTTTCCTCCTCGGCACCGCCCCGACCGCCCCGCCATCTCCCCCGGCTTCCCCTCCTCCTCAGCAACCCATTTTGGGTGTCCCGTCGCCTCTCCAACCGCCGACCACCGCCGTGCGCCTTCTCCCTTCTTCCCTGCTTCCCTCCCTGTAGCCGTCTCTGTTTCTCTCTCTCTGCTCTGTCTGTCTTGTGGGCCACCGGGCAGTAGCTACAGAACAGTAGCAGTAGCTTGGCAGTTCTGGCAATTGAAGCGGTGTTATAATCTTGCAATTATTTGTTAACCTCTGTAATTTAATAATTATCCAATTGGTAAATGTTCGCTAAAATATTTATTCACTAATAATTAAAAGTTGTGGTTTATGATTTTTGAATTTGCAGAATCTCTGGAAAATTTAAGTTCATGCAAATATTTTGCAAGAACCTCTGCAACGTCTTTGCATGTAATATCCAGTAATTAAGGAAGCTTTAGGTCAAGCTGTGTCTTTCCCCGATCGGCAATATCTTGCCATCTTTCAACTCCGAGGTGGAGTATCCCTGCAAAAACTTCTTCGCCATTAACCCTTCTCAGTTTTTCCCTCTCTGCCACCGAAATCCGAAGCTCCGGTAGTACCGCTCGTTGCCCGCCGATACTACCGCTTGCACGCCACTCTAGTACTTCCGCCCTCCGTTTCCCTAGAACTACCGCAACCCCTGGTACTACCGCGCGTTACCCGCCGGTACTACCGCTCACATTTCCTCCGCGGTGCTTCCGCCCTCCTTCGCCCCGGAGTTACCGTTTCCCGGTACTACCGCGTGTTACCCGCCGGTACTACCACTTCGTACCCGCCGGTACAACCGCCCGCATCCTCCAGTACTACCGCTCGTCCCCGGGACCAGTGTGCGTAGACCCGGTCCATGCACTGGGCGGTGGACCGAGCGCCGCTCTGTGCCAAGGGCCACGTGTCAGCCCGGAAGTTTTCCTGTTTTTCAATTTTCTTTTCAATTAAAAATCCATTTGTAAAGTTTCAAAAATCCATATCTCCTTCGTTATAACCCCAAAAATTATTAATTTTGTTCCCAAAAATTTGTAATTTCAAAACCTACATTTTAGTACTAGTTTGGTTAATTTTAGAGTTCATTTATTATGGAATTTGTGTTTATTTATTTTGATTGCTTATATTTTCATTTCGGTGCGATCGTCCGAGTAGAGTTTGAAGAAGCCGGAGGTCCCCACTTCGACCAAGCTCAAGACTACCAAGATCCTCTAGCCTTTGAGCCAAGCGAGTCAATACTTTGATCATGTTGAACCTATATTTTATGCAAATTATGTTCTTTTAAAATAGAAAATTGCATGCTTTAGTTTCTTATGCAAATGTATGTCAAATGCTCTATGGTAGTGAAATGCCAACTTGATTATTAAATACTTATTATACCATTTTTTAATAATTGAATCCCCTAATCCTTATCACCCTAGTAATTATATGGTAACCTACTAGTTATAGTCTGTACTCAAGCACCATACTAGCCTTGCTTGAGTACCGGGGTATTAACCACCATAGTCATCATCCTTTAAACATAAAAATTGTTTTTGGTCGTCATTGGGGTAAATGACTAAAATAGTTGAGTTAAATTATTTTTCACTTCTCAAAACCCTAAACAACTTGCTAGTACAACATCTGGGCAGATGGAAAAAGTGGTGGGTGCCGTCGTGCACAAGAGTGGTTGGTATATGGTATGAATCGCCCGAATGGATTAAGGACTTAATCTTGTCATGACCTCCCGTGTAAAACAAGTACAACCACAAGTCTGCAAAGTGCAACTTGGCTTAGTAAATTTATTAAACCCTGGAAATCATCTCATCGATGGTTGAGCAAGGTGGTGCCAGTAGTGGATGCGATTTAACTTGAATGGGACACCGAGGGGAGGGTGAAGTTGCCAGCTACGCAAGTCGTAGTGGTAGACATCCCACACAACTTATGGGACCCATCGCAAATGGGGCAACCCATATAAGTGAGATGACGGAAGGGGCGAGATATGTTGAAAGATTACTGTGACGATCGCTCAACTACATGACTACATAATTATGTGGGGTAACGAGTATGATTGTTTCTTGTGAGTACAGTGTACAACCTCTGCAGAGTCTAAACTGTTTAAACAGCCGCGCCTACGGTCAAAGGTGGACATGGGAACTTAACTTGAGTTAGTTATATTTCAAAAACCTTTGTGGGTGGGTTGAAAATATGAGGGGCTCATCTAGCCCTTGTTTTTGATTTTTTTCCCTGGGTAGTCTTACCCAGTGCTGGTAGTAGGTGGATGTAACCGCTATAAAAAATAAGCATGAGGTGGAGGTAACCTCCGCTGCTATTAATATTGCACACTTAATCTCCTTAATAAAATGCAATTTAGTTAAAATGCTAAGTGATAGGGTTTTCTAAGATATGTATTTATAAATGTTGACTTGCGCAAATAAAAGAACTCGAGCCATCATTGTTAAGTCTTGCATGTATATTATTGCATCTGTTGTGTTGGCTCGCGAGCACAGAAGTTGTGCTCATCCTCGCTCTTTCCTCAACCCTCAGAAGCAGGAAATGTTGGAGCTTACGACTATTACGAGGAACCAGATGTCTGAAGACCCAGGAGTTTTTGAAGCGTAATTTAGTCCTTAGCTGTTCTAGTCTCACCTTAATCTAGCTGACTCCGTCGGTACTTGCGTGCATCCCGTATTATCTGAGTTTTTCGGGTAATATCGGACGCACACAGGCTTGCCTGTGGAGAGATATGCTCTCACGCCTTTTGCTTTCGTTGTCACTTCCACTATTTTTTTTGAAATGTAATCTTTTGGTCTGTTCGGTCCTTATTGTAAAACTCGAACCGATGCGGTCTATGTAAACTCTGAAGTGTTAAAGTAATAAATGGTATGGTTTTACGCCATGTATGAAATGATTCAGTGATGTATATATGAGTGTTATCTACTGATTTAGGGAATAGCACGGTGTTTTCACAGAAGATTCTAGATTAAAAAATCCAGATCCGACAGATCGGTAAACAAAATTCACTCCAAATGTGGCCTTAACCTCACAAGCACCTTGCTTGCTCGTTGTTTACCCTCGTTAACCTATTCTTCGTGTTCAATACTAGGTGATTTACCCAATGTACTTGCTCGGTACGACGAAACACCGTAAAATTCATCTTTTAAGGGCAATGGAAAATCAACGACTTTTGTTTGGACACTCATATTTTCAGTTTATCGAGCTATTTTGTCGCCAAATCATTTTGTATATATTTCTAAAACACTTCATACAAATAAACATTATTCTAGTGAGAATTATAAATATGTTTTGAATTTCGAGGGAGAGAACTTCCCAAAGACAACCTTTCCCCCTTGGGACACATTGGGTTTGGCTTGTATATATGCATGTGTTTTGGGTGTGGCTGGCAGAAATGTTGGTGTTCCTGGTGACATATCCACCATAGTAAATGAATTTAGGGCACCAATATGTTTGAGCTCTGTGCAATATCCACCATAGTAAAGGCTTCACCTCCTCTTCCTCTTTCTTCCAATAGAATAGGTGCATAAATCCAAAATGGCCTTGTAATATGTGTGTGTCTTGAAACAAGGATCTAAGACTAGCCTTTTTCTACTCAAAGCTATTTTAATTACTTGCATTATTAGCCATAAGCACTCTTAGGCTACTAATAGGGGGGTAGTAGGAAAATAGGAGTAGCTTTGGACCTTTTCCTCTTAGCTACTCCATCACAATTAATGTGCATACCAGGACATCTTCTGACCCAACATTCTGTAAATTTTAAACTTCACCGTTGAGATCGATATCCATTTCGAATCTTACTTGGTTGCCATTATGCAAGACATTGGTCATTAATTAGTTGTGCAAACCTAACACTATTGTGTAGTGAAATTCGCAAGTTATAGATTCAATTTGGACATATGCAATTTATTTCTTGGGGACTGTGGAGTATGTCTGAACATTTTTGTTTTTGAACAAATAAAACAAGAGGCTGATGATTTGAGTTTGCAAACCACAATTATAGGCAAACCGAAACCACTTTGCATTTGTTCTCATGAATAAGATTTCTTCCTTGATCCTAGATCGCATCAAATTAGCCCAGAGAGAACATATGGAGTGCCAAAACATGCATAGTACTACACAGAACGTTTTCTTATTAATTAACTCATTTTTAAATTTATTTTTATTATTAGCTTCTCGCTAATTTTATTTCTAATTCTGACCCTTTTGGTCACGCCATCACGTGGTGTGTCAAAACAACATTATCACACTAGCATCATGGCGTGACCAAATTCTGCCACTCTATCACTAGTGACGTGATAATATTGTTTGGTCACGCCATCACGAGTGGCGTGACAAGAAGTGTTATTTAGCTAGACTTACCCCATGACATAGCAGTGTTGTGTTGCCATACCACGAGTGGTGGCGTGGCCAAAAGATTTAAAAATAAAATTGACAGGTAATGCGACCAGATTATATATAATAAATGTTTTTTATTTTTTTGTTTAACACTCGATCGAAACAATGGGTATGACATTATCAAGGCTGCTGCAGTGCATGAGGACGTCACACATGTTGTTGATAGCCAAGGAAAGAAAACTGCATGTATGAATATTGCACTTGAGCGGTGCATGGAGTCAAGCCATGTATATACATGTGCACACATGTTGTTGGGTGTATTTGATCTAGGAGGATGCCATGTAGCGCACGTCAAAGAGTTTGAGCTTCTTGAGTTCGACATTGGTATGTTCAGGGAAGACCACTCGGATTTATTTGACAAAAAAGGAGATCATTTCGGCCAGGAGATTACGTTTACGTTTTATGTTTTCTTCGTGCAATCTTGGATACGGCCACCAAGTCAACCGAAGCCAATTCAATAAGGAGAGATGGTGCACTAGAAGTTAATTTTAAAATTACTTGTAATATGATAGTTTAATCTATTTTTAGCAATTAAAGTAGTTTAAATTTTGAATTAAAGTAGGAGTTTGCAATAGGATTGGTTTTGGTTTACTGTTCACGCATACTGTTCCGAATCAGATTACCGTTCCCGAGATAGATTACTGCTCATAGTGTGTGTTGTTCATCCAGGACTATATATTTAGAGGTAGACTCCGTTGTACACAAATCGGAGTTGAAGAAAATACAGAAAAGTCAAATGTTCATGTGGTACATAATGAGTACATGCGTTTCGAAAATTCTCATATAAGGTTTTCTGATTGTGTGAATATTGGAGGGTGGTTTATCTTCTAAGATCTGTGATTCCTTGTGGATCATCTCACCAATTCGTAGCATCCCCAATTGCTCACGGTTTGGTGTTGTTCTTCGGGTTTGATTTTGTTTCCCTCTTCGGATTAATTCAACATCAACCATGTATCATTACATGCATTGGAGATACACTTGTTCTTCCTTTTTTGCCGAATCAAGAAGGAGGAAAACTGGGGTTTTGCTTCAATCAAGATTGAAATACAAGTACCGTGAAAGATTGGACCACATTACGCATCAACACACGTTGATCTGTATCATCTTGGTATTAGAGCGATGATTGCTCATGGCGAAGATGGTGCTACTATGATGTCTTTGGATGAGAGTTTCAAGAAGTTGAGTGCCAACATCCTGTATGAAGAGGAAGGCTACGGTGTGGATTGGACTCCACTCTCGCTGTAAAGTGAAGGAGAAAGTTTGTGCCATGTCGATCGACGTGAGAGTTTGATTAATGCTGCAAGTATAGAACTTGTCCAGGAGTTGGAGTTGCCAATGACGCAGCATCCACAACCTGATGTCCTAAAGTAGTATTCCGGTGTGCTCAAGATCACGAATCAAGTTAATGTATTATTTTCATTAGGAAAATATCATGCAAGGTATTGTGTGATGTTATACATGTCCCTATGGTGTCGCATCATCTAATGTTGGGAGGACCATGGTGCAAAGAACAAGGAGCATCAACACAAAATTGGTGCACTGAGGGTTGTATCTTTACATGGAGGGGTACACTGACTTGTTTGCGTCTAATAGACGTTCTATTGATTCAAGTTGATTGGGAGAAGAAACTGCTGCAAAGAAGGAACCAAGATACAAAGAAACAACAAGAAAAGACAGATGAGGAAAAAATTTCTTTGGCTATCCATCAAGAAGGAGAAGCTTCGACGATCGCCTTAAAACCGAGGACGGTTTCTCTTGAAGCAAGGGAGGATGATGCAGCCATATCATCTATAATGAATGTCTCTGATTTGTCTTGTTTAACACTTGATCGAAACAATGGGCGTGACATTATTAAGGCTATTGTAGTGCATGAGGACATCATGCATGCTGTTGACGGCCAAGGAAAGAAAACTGCATGTATGCATGTTGTACTTGAGCGGTGCATGGAGTCAAGCCATGCATATACATGTGTACGCATGCTCATGGGTGTGTTTGATCCAGGAGGAGGCCATGTAGTGCACGTCAAAGAGTTTGAGTTCCTTGAGTTCAACATTGGTATGTTCAGGGAAGTCCACTCGGATTTATTTGACAAAAAGGAGATCGTTTTGGCCAGGCGATTATATTTACATTTTATCTTTTCTCTGTGCAATCTTGGATGGGGCCAACAAGTCAACCGAAGCCAGTTCAATAAGGAGAGATGGCATACTAGAAGATAATCGCTCCGGCGAAGGTCACGGTACAGTTTGATGCGAAGAAGACAACGCGAAGCAGATGATGGAGAAGGAGGAAGCCGTGAGCAGTCGCATGAATGCTTCCTAAAAACCTGATTCGTCCCAACCCATGCAGGATCACGAGGTACGCCAGCTTCGGAGATACTGCTCTCCCCATATCGGTGCACACCGAAGAAGGGATGGAGAAGCCGAGGTTTGCAGCACATAGGAACCGAACAACAAGACGATACTGATTATGTATCTATTCTGTTGTTGAGAGAGGCTATTCTGATACTGATCTCTCCCTAATATAGAACCAGCTTTAGCAGAAGAAACTATCATTATTACTCTAGTTTAAACACAGTTAATACGTGTCGTGAAAGCCAATTGAAACAGTGTAATTCAAGCTTTCAGTTTCTAGCTTCAAAACCAACCGGACACGAAATTGCTGGACCATTCACGCGCACGTCACGCGATGGCGTGGCGTGGCGAGGCAAGCGAGCGAGCGCGCGCGTGTGTTATTCTTTTGCTTACTTCAATCAGGTAAGACTAACTTCGTCTTATATATTGGTCCCTCCCACCTAGACTACCAATATGGTAATAAACTTCCCATCTTTTACAATGCATAAGTAGACTTTTGAAATTTTCTTATGATTTAATTAGAGTATTGAATGAACCAGACCTAAAAACTCCAACAGAGAATACGATTCGTTTCCATGCTAATCAGGCGGCTCATCCCGGAGATTACATGTTTACACCCAGAGATAGATTTTGTACCTCACACACACTCTAAATTAAGCTAGATTTAGTGCCACTAACTCGATCTTACCAACTCTCCTTTTCAAAGGCCTGTCCAAGGTTTCTTTTCGAGATAAGAAGATGATGAATGTTGCCATGACTTCTCCGGCATTTGTATTTGTTCAAGATTTCTGCTAGCTACTTCAAAGAAAAATCTCATAGTTTGTTCACCAAGACTTCTCCTGCATTTGTATTTGTTCAAGATTTCTGCTAGCTACTTCAAAGAAAAATCTCATAGTTTGTTCACCAACCATAATCGACTACTAGTAGCTATGCTAGCTAGCTAACAGTCAACTGGTAATTACTGAGAGACGGTAGGCAAAAATCTCATAGCTTGGTAGCTTATTTTGTGCAAAGAAACGGTAAGTGTGATAAATGGGATTTAAGGAAAGAAAGAAAGGAAAAACATCAGCCGTCCATTAGTGTCACCAACGCAGATGGCCGGCACTAGAGCCGAAGAACTAAAGTCGTTAAACATATATACATACGTTTTTCCCATTTTTCTTGAAAGGGACTTAATTAAAATAGTACAAGTAATTGTCACTGCATACAAGTAATTGTCACTGCCAATTAGAACTATTGATTTGTCACGCCATGGAGGTCAAATGCATGCATGCATGCATGCTTAACGTTCACTATAACTTTACTAGATTAATTGCACAGCATAATCCTACAATATTGGTAGATATCACATCATCTCATGGTGCAAGTCATATGCATGTATGTGGATAATTTAAAAGGACATATATAAAAGGTCTAAAAAACTATATATGACATGCAAACAGTGCACCACAGAATTCAAGAACCTTAAAATTTGGTTGCTTATATTGACTCTGCTGATTGAGAATTTAGGATTGTTTTTTGGCAAGGCACGAAAAAACTTGACGTGTTTGCTTGTTCTTTTGTTATTTCTTTAATTTCCTTGTAGTCATAATAGTAGCAGAGAGGGTGACAAATGGCAATGTATAAATGAAATTCAGACTACGCATAGTTTCTAGACGTTGCTACCAACAACAAATGCCTTTCAATGAGCTAGGTGTTGCTCACTAAAAAATGTTCATAATTTAGTTGGTACTAACTTCATTGTAGTCACCATTCACCAGACCCAAAAAAATGTTGACTGTAGTCACCATGATATGCTATCAGTTTAAATGGTTAAAATGTTTTTTGTGTTCCCAATATATGAAGCAGTA
Source organism: Hsuehochloa calcarea (assembly GCA_036346395.1). Lineage (NCBI taxonomy): Eukaryota > Viridiplantae > Streptophyta > Magnoliopsida > Poales > Poaceae > Hsuehochloa > Hsuehochloa calcarea. The sequence continues at coordinate 44,704,764 of CM070609.1, read as the reverse complement.
GATTTTGTAAGTATTTACATTCTTGGAAATGTTGAAGGTCATTTTTTCCTTTTATTAGTTTCTAAATGGGAATACTCGTATTTTCCACTCTTTCTACTTGGTCTTGTATACCACCTTCTCTTCTTTTTAAGAAAAAGGGTAACGGAGAATAGGCCCAGCCCAAAGCTGATTAGGTCCAGTAGGTCGGAAAGGAGAGTGAAATTGACCCTATTTCAGGAACCCCGGCCGCCACTCCCTCGTGGTCACTCTACCCTCTTCTTCGGCGCTCTCGTTGGCATTGAGTGGGTGGGGTCTCTGTTGATTTTTCAAAAAGTAGTTTCTTCTATTTTTCTTCCTAGATTAAATTATGTAGTTTTGTACTTCTTCAGCGAGTTTTTGGCCGGATTTTATTTACCTATGATGGATTTCATTGGACCGACTCACCCGAACAACGATGGTGACACCTATGCCGGAAATCAACACCAGGTTGAGAATGGTGCAAATAAACCAGTACTCTGATTTTCTTCCAACGAACAACATCACTACTGAGGTGTAGGTCCTATACATCAACAAAGATCATCGATAATGTATTTCCCACTGCCGTGCTTGATGATAATCAAGACACTGTTGCAAGATATAGAGTCGATGAATCAACGGATATTACAAAAACAACCGGCTAAGTGTACCTTAGAGGGGCCTTTTGAGGTTAAATTTCTATGAAAAGGACAGGCACGTAAAAACAAGTACAAAGGTGAAAAGAGTAAAAAAGAGAGCAATCTAACTTACTGACCGTTTAAAAAAATGGACCACAATGTTAAGGCCAAGCTTGTCTTCACAATAATTCACAGAAAAAATAAGCAAAATTTATGATACATGCGAAAGAGGGTAGCTTATTGAACTAGTGGCACGATAGTGCTGCTTTGACGGTGAGATTTTTTTATTTAATTTTTTAATAATATTTTAAAGATAATCACTTTTTAACTTTATTTTTAATTATGATCTTTTTGATCACACCATAACTCGCAACGTGGTCAAACCATTATGTCACACCACTTCATCTCAAGTATTGACACTCTTGATGTGCTTTACCACCGTCCAATTTATACACACAGCTCTTGGTACGACACATATTGTTGGACAGGGAAGCGGCGAACCGTCCCGCAATGTGAGTTATCATGAGACAAAAACATACCTTCACCCTAGCACACACCTTAGTAATCAATGTCAAAATTCTATAACCTACTAAGTTAGGCCCATCCCATCAGGCATGTAGTTGTACGGAAGGTCCAGTTCAATGATGCACAAAGTTAAATTCTTAATTGACCAATGCAAGACTTTCAATTTTTAACTATGTCACACAGACCAATATTTCCATGCACACAGCTTCCACCATATCACACAGTATCCACCACTTGCCCCAGTCTAAATATTTTCCCACCCTATTGGTTAAGTGCAACACATGCTATCAATGAATAATAGCACACAGTTTCACACAAAGTTCTATAATCACTTAGTCACGTTTATATTTGCAACTCACATGAAATGATGACTCGTAGCATAGCAATCTACTCGTATCTAACCAACCCACGTTGGTGCTATGATAATACCAACTAGTAATGAACCAACCTAGGGTGACAAAAGATCATAACATAACAATAGACACGGTGAATGTAACAAATTGGATTAATAACTAAACTCACAAAATATTTAAATAAATACTTAAAATAAATTCAATAATTTGAATAAAAGTATTTTGAAAACTGGGTGTAATATGATCAAATGTATAAATTGCCTTGGAATAGGTCTAGGTACTGGTCTTGATCTTGGTACACTTCTTCTTTTTCAAAAGTTCCTGAGGAATTAACGTCTACTTGCAAATGCAATAAATAAACAAAATAAATAAATAACAAAGATAAAAAACTCCAAAAAAAATATTAGATAAATAGATCTCAAATTTAGATGAATTTAGGAATTTGAATGGGCTCAATCGAAGTTCGGGTGACGAAGATAGGGCTTTTGGAAGATCAAAACCTAAAGAAAATAACCTAATTTGGAATTTCGCAATATCCGAATTATTTTTCTACTGAAAAATCGAATTATGACGCAAGCCTGTGGTCAGCACTAAATTTCCGAATTAAAAGAAATCAAGAGAAAAAGCTCTGAGGCTGACATGTGGGCCCTTGGCCTTTAGACCAGGTCCACGGACTCGTCTACGGGTGCATGGGTCTACGGAACAATAGATGTGACAACGGGGTCCACTGCCATAGGAACGGCTGACGATGGACTGGGTTTATACCAAATGGATCTAGGATTTTGGGTTTGAATTTGCCACAGCGTACACGCATGTGGCGCTGACGCAGCGACACTCGGGACGACACGCATGCGTTGGGGCTGAGTTGGTGGAGATGTGGACGACGACGAGGCAGGCGGCGCTTGGGTTCTGATGGTCGACGACGAACGTTGGCGCTTCACTGGCGGCGAAGGTTACTAGCGGGTAGAGGGTGCTACGGGGATCTCGATGATGCATTCATGGGCACAATAGGATGACTGGGCAGTGGCGGCGAGGCCTAGGCGGTGTTGAAGACACGGGCTCATCAGGATCTACTTTCTGGTGGTACTCTGATGGAACCAAGGCAACCAGGATGCAGCCCTCATTCGTGCGATGACGAAGGTGGTGATGATGAAGCTCGAGCGGCTTTGGCTGCGGTGGAATCGGTCGTCGGAGTTGGTGGCGCGCCTTCTTCTTCGAGTTCTCCCGGCTGCTAGGGTTTGGCGCAGGAGCTTGGCGGCTAGGGTTTGGGGTGCGGAGTGCAAGGGCAACCTCTCCCTTTATACCCGATGGCTCGGAGGAGTCCCAGGCTCGCATGCCAAGAGAGGATCACGTGACGGCGGAAAGAAATCCTCAACGAATTCAGAACGATGAACAGTATTCGGTGGGACCCACACGACAGCGACTGGGGCTCGGCTGAGAACGCGTGACCAAAGGCACACGTGACACTAGCAGGTGGGACCGACTCGGGCGCGAGCGCGAGAGGAAGATAGAGACTGACATATGGGGACCACATGTCAACGGACTGGAGCGAGCGTGGCGCGCTAGGCCGCACGGGGATGGGCTAGAAGGGAATAGGGTTTGCATTTCGGCCTAACCACTGTTTTGAGATTTTAAATAATTTTTATTTTATAAAATACAAAAAAAATCCTAATGACAAATAAAAATAGCAAATGAACTCGAAAAAATTCTGAAAAAAATCTAGAAAATATATCTAAGCACATAGAATCCAAACAAAATAGTTTTGTCAATTGTTGATATTGGAATTAATCATATTAAATTGTTTTGATACTAAAAGTCCATATTGAGATTTAATTAAAATTCAAATAAAATCCAAATGGTGAATTTTCCAACTACTAATTAATAAAAGATTTTTAAAAGCTCAGAAAATTAGGATGTTACAAGTGATTACCATGCTATGTTTAAAATTGGCAATCATGCGTCTGAGGAAAAGTTCATCTTTCCACCGAAATGACCCATGTATATTTTGCAACAATCGTAACATTTCTTCATTTGGGAATCCCTTCCAGCCATGTGAGCTGAAATTTTCAGCGTATATGATATGCAAATTCAATAAATAACGTGCACCCCCAAAGTCACCTCTGTTACGCCATGCACATTGGCGTGACAAGCCAGGCTTGTCACGCCATTAGTACTTGGCGTGACAAGGGCCAGGACTGGGCCACGTAAGCCCTCCACACTGGCATGGCGTGCGCACGATGACTTGCGTGGCAGGTTTGATCGCGTCAAGTTAAGTGGCGTGACAGAATGGTTTGGCCACACCGCGCATTAATTATAACATGACTAAAGGGGCCAGAACTGAAAAATAAAGTTAGCGAGGGTTAACTTCAAAATATTAATAAAAAAGATTAAATGAAAAAAAGTCTGATGGTGACATGGTCAAAAGGGTTATTTTTGGAAATAACTTTGGAATTACTGTGGGATGGCAAGGTTAATTTGAACTGCACGCAAGCATGGTCATTTTCTAGAATTAAGTTAAGGTAAGCGTTATTTAATAAAGAATATTCTTCTTGAAACTACATTTTCTCAAAGTATATTGAAAAGTTGTGACAAGCAAAAAAATGACAAGCAGATGAGGTTGATGAGACATGAGGGAGACATGCATGTGAATGGCTCCTCTCCTTCGAGTTTTTGGCTGATATGACACTGTTGTACCGTTGAAAAGCAAAAATAGCCCTTCCTCCAATACAAGCACAAAAATGTCACCGCGGATGCGCAATATAGCAATTCCGGCCCTCAAGGGCGCAGATTCCCCTCGTCCGTCCCCCAAGGGTGCGGTAATGCGTCGTCTGTGCCCCTGGGGCATAGATTTTGCCTCGACCGGCCCCTAGGACCACGACAGCCCCCTCTCTCGAAATGGCTTCGATATTTTTTTTATGTGAAGTTCGCCATCCGTCGTCATGACATTTCATGTGAGGTTAGGGAATCAAATTTTAAAAATAAAATTGATGAATTTTTGGAATGCCTGTGACATGGCGGCGCAGTGCCCCTGGGGGTCGGACAAGGCGATGTGTGGCCATTCCGTGGCTCTGGGGACCGGATGAGGGGAATTCGTGCCCCTGGGGTCGGAATTGCTACGTGGCGTGATTGCGTGCGTCCGCGGTGATATTTTTGCACTTGTTTCGGAGGGGAGGGGGGTATTTTTGCTTTTCAACGATGCAACAGTGTCATATCGGCCAAAACTCGTCTCCTTCTGCCTCTCTGATCCATGTTTGATGCGATTGACATGGTTTATTGTTTTCGTTGGCCCCTGTCAGCTCATTCTGTCTATTTTAGACTTACACTACATCTTTTTGATCTCGGCCTTTGGCTTTTGATCAAACGACGGAGATCACTTCTAATATCTATACACTGTATACTTCAATGTAGATGATCCAATCCTTTGGTTGTTATCGTTTCTTCTCAAAACTACACATTTTTGTTTTTGTAACTATACACGACATTTGCTATTATTATAGCTTGTGGCTTGTAGCCATGAGTAAGACCGACTCTCAAATTAATATCGAGTTTTCGAATTAATACTACTTTATCGTTCATGTTTAAAAGTAGATGCTCAAAAATTAAAAGGTAATTCGCTATATACCATTGAATAAGTTTAAATCTTCGTAATATATCACTATTGTCTCACTGACACGTGAGCCTCGAGTACCATACTGTGAATCGGGTACTTTTTCGCCTGTGAAAGCCGTAAATGGAAAGACCAGCCAGCAAGTAGCTGGGCCAGTGCCCATTAACTCAACTGCGGTACTGCACCAGGAAGCGGAAAGGACGGCCCAAGCTGCAGCCCTAGTAGTATTTCAAGCCACCCGGCAAAGGCAAGGGACCACCGCCGCCGTCCACGCCTCCGGAGCTCTCTCCGCTGTTGGGCGCGCCATCACCGGCGCTGGTGACAGCGGCAGCGGCGCCTCGTCGTCGTCTTACCCTCCTGAGTCCCCCAACCCCTATGGCATTCTGGGGTAAAGCCTGGTTCTTTGCTCTGTTTACCTCATCTGATTTCTTGATTACTTCTTTGTTATTGTTGTTGTTGATGGTGCTGATGCTGCTGTTGTTGAACACATGGTTTGTGCAGGCGTGGAGGTGAAGCCTGGGAAGCCCTACACCCACCGCTACCACCCCTCCCATGGCCGCCTCCGCATTTGCCAGGTTCAGGGTCCCTGCCTCGTCGAATTTCTCATTTTTGCATTTCTAGATGATGTAGTTTGCCTGGCATGTGGTACATCAGTACACGATCTTGCTGAATTTTACCTCTTATGATCAGCATATTGCTTACTTCTGAAAGGGTTCTTGAAAATAAAATCGTAATTTGATTGAGAGTAGTCGCTTATAATTCCTTTTCAGTTTGATTTATTCTTTTTTGCGTAATGTAAATGTTAACCAGTGAACCATCTTAGTCTATGACGTGTTATTGGCATCCCTTCATTATATTCGTGCGACCTTGAACTCCATCGTGTCATTGGAGCAATTACTTGCAGTACTACTGCCGTCTTTATTGGACTTGAAAAGAAAATAAATTGACCACTTCCTCCTTTTTCATTTGGATAGAGTATGCTCAATTGCTCATGTGCTTAATTAGCATTTTCCCTTGTTGCTGGAACTGAACAAAATGCTGGAATGGTTGAATGTTTGCTTCTGAGCATCACAACCCATTTCAACAGGTCTTTAGGGCATGCTATAATTAATATTTTTGTTATGATTTTTAGGCTACACTGGGCAATTGTGATGCTACTGCAAGGACGGTGGTGCAATGTAATGTTGGTAACAAGACACCCATCATACTTTGTAGTTTGAATCCTAGATTGGCTGAGATGTGCCATCTCGAGATCGAGTTGGAGGAGGACGATGAGGTTGTGTTTTCAGTACTTGGTCAGAGTTCCATTCATCTCTCTGGGTATTACATCCGTTCGAGCAGCAGATGTCATGCAGGAGACGACGACGAATCGTATCCTTGTTCATAGCCCTAGCCCGTTGTTTCACTTTTGTGTCACGTTGCAGACCGCCAGACTTCGAGTTCATTCTTAACATTGTAACTAGAGAATCTCATGGGGAGGATATCGGAGAGTCTGATACTGATGAGGAATATGGTGTGAGTGAGGACAGCTATGAATCTGACTTTATCAATGATGGTGACGCTGCAGTATCTGAGGACAAGTACGGATCTGACTTTATCGATGATGATGATGTGTGCTCCACTCCCTATCGCCAAAAAAATGAAGGTACTGGATTGAGTTGTGTGACACTGAATTACTTACAGATACTTACTTTTAGCTTTCTTTTTATCTAGGGAACTCTTAATGAAACTTAACGATGTTCATGAAGTTCTGAACCTGTCTTTCTCATAGTGCCTTCATATTTATAACTAACAATGAGAATTAGTAAACTCATGAGTGAATTGTATTACACTGAGTTTTTGTTTGTCAAGAGAAAAATTGGGATTACTTTTCATTTAGGGGCCATGGATATGTCTGGTAGCTATCTCGAGTTTTTTTTTATCAAGGTAACAAGTGTTATTATTTTTCATTTGTCTGATCCTGCATAGCTATAACCTGCAACATTCTTTTAAAGCTGTTCTTCTTTTTTGAAAGACCTTTAAAGCCGTTCTGTTCTTCTGCTGTCATATATTTGCATGTGACACTATTATACCAGAGAGGACCTAATCTAGGATCAATCACTGCAGGATCATTTGTTTTCTTCTGGTTTTATGTTGTTTTTGTAAAGTTGAATTTAACATGCCTTTGCTACTTTATTCTGACCAAGGATAAAAAACCGGCGGTACCAGCCCAGACCGGTAAAAAAAAATCGGTCCGAAAAAGTTCTAACTTTAAATTTAAAATTTCACTTTAAATTTGAACAATAATTCCGGGCGGTAAATGGCCAAAAACTGACCAAATTCAAATTTTGAGTTTAAATTTTGTTGGAGGAAGTTCATTCTACACCCCAAGTATCAGTATGCGGACAGGTAACCCCCTGTATTAAAAAATCGGACATTTGACACCCTAAAGTTGCAAAACTAGACAACTTACCCCCTAAGCTTGTTTCGTGCGGTGGTATTGCGCACGTGTTGTCCGGTCGGCCCGGTTTCGCCAGGTTGGCCGCTGTGTCATCGGGTGGTAGCGCTGAGGTGGCGCATGAGGTGGAAGAGAGGGAGAAAGAGGAAGAACAGAGTTGGTCGGCAGCGATGGCAAGCGGCATCAACGGCGAGCGGTGGCAAGTCAAGGGCAGATGAGGGCAAAAATGGATTCCCAGGGATGAGGTGGTTCTTCGGGTGGTGGCGACTTGGCTGGAGAAGCATGGTGGCGGCGACGGACGGAGCTCCTGGGTGCGCGAGGACCTCAGCGGTTCAGCTGAACTATGAGGAAACGAGGAGCATGAGGACGGCGGCGGCACAAGGAACGTGGAGAGCACCTTGGAGCGGCCGGAGGAAGACCGGAGTGGCGGCGCGACGAGGGCGGCCGGCGAGGAAGGACGGTAGTGGGGCATCTCGGCGGCGAAGAGATAGGGAGAAGGGAGGGGAACAAGATAGGAGGGCCTGGGACACAAGATGATGCACTCAAGACGACGAGAACTTCACCGGAGATGGAGATCGGGGATGGTGGCGACGACGTCGGATTTTGGGAAGAAGGGCGTCGGTGGCTCGGTGGCGCCCGGTCAAATATGGTGTAAGCACCGGGTAGAACGCGGGCACACAAAGTCAACAGCGGTGGTGGCTCGGACAGAGGACGTCGGACGGCAGCGAAACACAGTGGAGATGTAGTCCGCTCCGCACGCCAGCTCGCCAACCGTGGGCTCTTGAGCGAGGCCACTGACAGTGAGCGGCCTCCATGTGCTTGCCGGCGTCGACGAGGTTGGGGTTGGTGCCCTCGAGGTCCTTCCAGTACATGCAAAGGAGCATGGCCATGTTGATGGCCATGCCGGTGAGCATGGCGGGTAGGATGCCCAGGAGGAACTTGGGGAAGGGGATCTTACTGCCGAAGGCGATGACAAGGTTTTGCGGGTTGCCGATGGGTGTGGTGCTGGAGCCGATGTTGACACTGGAGGCGAGCGCGAGTGGGAAGGGCTTGACTGCGAGCTTGATCACAAACAGACCCGGTGACAACGCAGACCCAGTAGAGCAGGTCGCGGCCTCCCTGGCTCCGCCATGCCAGCTCACCTAACCATGTCAGGGGCTGACCTGGTGAAACCGGGCCGAACGGACGCCACGTGCGCAAAACCACCGCACGAAACAGGCTCAGGGGGTAAGTTGTCCGGTTTTGCAATTTTGGGGTGTCAAAGGTCCAATTTTTTAATATGGGGGTTACTTGTCTGCACATCGATACTTAAGGGGGTAGAATGGATTTCTTCCAATTTTGTTTGTTGAAATTTGCCCCGTTTAAAACCGGTAACTAGTATCGGAGGGGGCCCAATATTTTTCCTGTTTTCAGTTTTTTTATCCTTGGCTCTGACTAGTTCCACTATACATTGATTCATGCTTTTTTTATATTGTGTTATTCTGTTCGTGTTCACACAATGATATTGTTGGTTGCCAATATGTCTAATCTACAGATATCTGCTCATAATTCTATCCTACTGATTTGGAGCAAATTTCTAATGTTTATGCCATAGATTTTGAAAATCCAACTGGAAAGGTTGAAAGACGGCGACGCTTAAAGAAGAAGCACCAAGTTGACAGCACCGATGACCACAATTATGATTCTCCATACAAGCCTGCTGTCAGGCGCAATGCTCAATCAATATTTGATAGTGGCAGTGAAGATGAAGATAGTGGGCCTATATCTGTTTCTTTGGCTAAGAAAGATAATGCTGAATTTTCTGACGAAGTCAAACCCCCAAGTGTTGAGGCAAATGGTGCGACCAGAAAAAAGAGTAAGGATGCCAGGAAAAGAAAAAGTGATGCCATCAGCCAGGATCCTGCATCGCCAATGTATATCTCTTTCTTCATACTTAGTGTATATGTGTTTGTATTGTGTATACTGATATATACCCCGTTACATGTCATGAGCAGGGATGTAATAGATGTGAATGGATCATCGATTTCAAAACAAGAAGCTGAACCTAAAAAGAAATCGAAGAAAAAGATGAGAAATCAATCAGAGGCAGAAAATGGAAAACATTCCAATAAGATAAGAACATTGGAGGATGGGCTGACCATAGAAGATCTCTCAACAGGAAACCTAGATGCAAAAATGGCTTCTAATGGCTGCAAGGTAGCCCCTAAATTTCTTTTGTGAGCTTTCTGTTTAGTATTATTGTAATTGTACATTTCGTATCTATGTGTCTGGCAAAGGTCCGTTGCTTTATGATCATCTTGCAATTAGCACTCAGATTTCTACTGACAATGCTCATGGCAATTTTTTTAATCATACATGCTTTGCAGTCGGTGCATTGTAATTTCTTATATCAAGGTGCTTTGGCCAAACAAAAGAGAGATGTAAACAACCCAACATTACTTGTGCAGGTTTATATCAAATATGTTGGCACACTACAGGATGGGAAAATTGTTGAGTCTAATGTTGGTGAAAAGCCTTACAAGTTCAAGCTTGGTAAAATATACGCAAACATATTCTCTTTTGTATTATGTTTTGAATTCTTAATATAAATGCTTACAATGCATATCATGCTGACTAAAGGTGCTGGGAAAGTAATTCGTGGATGGGATGTTGGTATTTGTGGTAATAATCTTGGAGCTTAATTTTTACATTTCAAAATTATTTTTGGAGTACGGTTTATAGTTTTCTGATATCAACTGTAGGTATGCGTGTTGGGGACAAAAGGAGGCTCACCATCCCACCATCTATGTGGTATGCATTTGGCATCCTTTACAACTTTCAGTTCTATATATGCTTCTCTTTGCAACAATGCTTATTCTGCTTTGGATCACATTTATTTTGCAGCTACGGTGATAAAGCACTGGGAGAAGTACCCAAAAATTCAACAATCATCTATGAAGTTGAGTTAGTGAAAGTCAGATAAACCAGAAATGCATCCCAACATTGTGCGCGCTAATGTCCTATGCCAAAGGCTGCGATGTGACTACCTGGATTTTTGTCTAGCTTCATATGAAAGATGTTCATATTTTGTTTCACTTAGGCGATGGTGTACCTCATCTTTTGTTTTGTTATAGCAGAATTACTCTGCACTACACTATAGAATGTTATCTATGGTCAGACCGTCAGACTACTCGGGTGACTTGTTGCACCATAGAACATTTCCACTGTCATCTAAGATCGCCTAAAACAGAAGATTTTGTTTGACCAATCCGGCCGGTGTTCAGATTTTGTTACGCATCTGTTGAAGGTGGCGAAAAATATTTAGCACTCAAGTCATCGATCAGTCCTACAGGTCCAATGACTTGCTACGTCACTTTGTAAACTGCATATGATCAGTGTAGTACTATTCTAGTCTGGTGATTTGTCATGGTTCGTGGTTATTTGGATGTCTTTTGTTCTCATTTTCCTGGTTTCTTTGTTTATAGGTAAGGAAGATATACCTGGCTGTCGTGTCAGTTAGAGATGTTTCTGAAGTCTTTGGTAAAAGAGTTGACTTTAAGTGAGTTCAGAGATTTTTTTTTAAGTCTGCTGCATGAATTTTGGAGGATAAGGGTCTGTCCGAGACGGTTTCTGTAACATACTAAAGTTTTTGTTATCAAAATTAAAACTATAAAGTTATTTTTTATTGAATTTCTTGAGTTTTATTGATTTTCTCAATTTATTATATTTTAAAAGTAAAAAAAATTATTGAGTTTTTTTGGTTTACTTTGGATTAAAAGTTAAAAATAAAAACTTATGTAATTTCTTGAATCTTCTGGTATTTAAAAATATTTTTCTTGTCTTTTAAAATTTAAAAATAGTTATATGCAAAAATAAAAACCAACTTTAACTTCAAATAATCTTATTAAGTTCCAAAAATAAAATGTCAATTTTTGCGGCCTTTTTGAAGCTTTAAAAATTAAAAAAAGGAACCATTTGATTTATCTTCATTTGTTAAAAGTTTAATGTGATATTCTCGAAGATTGAAACTACTTAATATGAATAAATCAAACTTCAATTAAAATTATTTTCTTTTATATTTTTTCCCAAAAATTCATTTTCTCAGTTGTAAAATTTAATTTAAATTAATTATCTTAAAAGCGAGGGATTTCTGTTGGAGTTTTTTTTTTTTTTGCATTTTATTGAATTTATTAAAACATACATTGAATTTGAAGCGAAAAAATTTGAAATAATTAAAATAAACTTAAAAAAATCCAAAAATATTTTATTTGGTATATTCAGGTTCCAAAATATTTTACAAAATTCTCTTGAAATTTATGATTATTTTTATTTTCTGGATTTTCTTTATTCCCTTTTCTTTTCTTTCTCTCTCTCTTCTTTCATGCTCACTGTATTCCTCCCGAAGTTTTCTATGTGCGTGTTTTTTTTCAACGCCATGGCAGCCCATCCCCTGGCACTCCTGCTCCTAACTGCTCCCATCTCCTCTTTCACCTGTCGCCTGCCACTCCCATGCCCTGGCTCCATCTCTCCCCTACGCGCCTGTCCACGTAGTCCCCATGCCTCACGCCACCTCTCCTTCTGCAGCTCCCTTCCTCTCCTATAAAATGGCATAGCAGCACCTCCTTCACCCCTCCTCTCCTTTCTCCCCTTCCCCTTCTCCCCCCTCCCAACCAAGTCCCCATCGTGATCTCCAGGTCCTCCCCGAGCTTCGGCCGAAACCCCCCTCCTCCATTCTCCCTCCTCGGTCACTCATTTCCCGAGCCGACCACGTCGCAGCGTGCGCCTTGTTCTCCTCTTTCACCTCCCCGAGTTCGCCCCACTCTCTCGCCCTCTTTTCTCTGCAATCGAGGTTTTTCCCATCACCAACCGAACCACCTTCTTCCTCGCGTTTGCGTCTGCCCACGTAACCCCCATGCCGCACGCCCGACCTCCCATTCTGCTGAGCAGCACGCCACCTCCCATTGTGCAGCTCCCTTCCTCTCCTATAAAACAACACGACATCACGTCCTTCCCCCCATCTCTCCTTTATCCCCTTCCCCTTCTCCCCCTCCTAACCGAGTCCCCACCGTGAGCTCCAGGTCATCCCCAAGCTCTGGCCGAAACTCCTCCTCCCCCGTTCTCCCTCCTCGGCCACTCATTTCCCGATCCGACAGCGTTGCAGCATGCGCCTTGTTCTCCTCTTCCACCTCCCCGAGTTCGCCCCATTATCTCACCCTCTTTTCTCCGCAATCGAGGTTTTCCCATCACCGGCCGAACAACCTTCTTCCTCGCGTTCTGCCGCCGTCATTGATACCCGGCGATGATGTCTCTGCTGTTAGCTTTGCCTCAAGACGTTCTACGTCGTGTTCCTATTCTTTCCCCAGAGCACCCCCGGCTCACCAGCGCCACCATCTCCCCGCCGTCGGCCATGCGCCGCCTTCCCTGTTCTCCCTCTCTGGTGATCGCTTTGCGCCGACCGCGTCATAGTGTGCCCCTCGTTCACTTCCTTCTATCCCTGGAGTTCGCCCTTCTTCCTCGCCTTCTCCTGGTCGGGAACGCGATTCTCCCATCGCCGGTCGAACCACCTTCCACTGCCATTTCCGACGCCGTCAACCATTCCCTGGCGCCATCATCGCCACCGTTGGATTCTCCTCACGACGTTCTACGCCGTGCTCCCCTCGCTTTCGCCAGCGCATCGCCGGAGCACCATCGCTTATTTGCACCCCGACACTATTTTGCGCGCCGCCGCACCGGACCTCCATCGTAGACACGACAACCACTATTGGGTCCGTCTTGCTCTCAGGATTCCATTTTCCTAGTTCGCAGACCACCCCTCCCTTTCCCTCGGTAGCGCCATCATTTTTGCCCGATCCTGCATTGTTCATGTCTGCATTTTCTCTCTCCACTGATTTTCTATATTTAATGTGAGTACAAACTTTCGGATATTCGTTCTCCTTCATACGAACTCGATTCTATCGATTCTTATCCCTAAATTCATCTAAAGGCGGTATCTTCCTTTTGGTTCTATTTTTAAAATTTTTGAATTTTATTTGAATTTGGATTGTTTCCACGTGTAGATTGCGCCAACTTCGAAAAGCCAGATTCGACGCCGCTTAATAACAACTAAATGAGCAAGGTAAATTACATCCTTTAATCATATTTGAATCCCGGTATCCTTTGATCATATTTGAATCCCAATATTTTAAATTATTATTGCATGCATGTTTATACTCAACTAATTTAAATTCCTGTCTTAAGCTTTTTATTCATTCCCAATTCCAATGTATAGCCATTTATTGTCAAGATAGACAGTACGATGAATATTTTTGAAAGTAATGTATTTAGGGGGTTAGAAATGGAAAGGATTGGATTAGAGAATACATTACTGTTGGATGTTTGATTGCAAGAAATTCCTTATTGTTGGATTATAGCAATATACGATGGATGGAAGTTGGATTGTAGGAATACATAATTCATAGATATTGATTATAGAATCATACCATTGTTAATTGTTGGATTATAAGATTGAATAATTATTGGAGATTGAATCATAGAAATGGGATATGGACGGATGTGGATTATAGAAATAAATGACTGATGGATGTTAGATTATAGAAATATATCTTGTACGGATTATAGAAATATATCTTGGTTGGATTATACAGATATATTTGGCTGGATTATTGGAATATGTCTTTGTTAAGATCAGATTGTTGATATCGGATTATAGAAATGGATTATAGTTGGATGATTGGATTTTTAGAGATATATGATCGTTGGATATTGGATTGTAGAAATACATTATTGTTGGATTGTTGGAATAAGTATCGTTGGATTATTGGAGTATATCTTGTTGGATTATGGAAATGTGTAATGGTTGAATAGTGGATTATGGGACTACATTGATATTGGATATTGGATTATAGGACCATATTAATATTGGATATTGGATTGGACAAATACATTATCGTGGGACATTGGATTATTAGAAATACATGATTATTGGATATCGGAATCTAGAAGTAGCGTATTGTTGGACATCGAATTGTTGGATATCGGATTCTAGGAGTAGATAATTGTTGATATTAGATTATCAAAGATTGGACTATAGTAATAAATAATTATTGGATATCAGATTATCAGAAATTAGACTATAGGATTACATAATAATTGGATTGATGGATGTTGAATTATTAGAAATAATTTATTAAGTAATAATAGATGGATGGATATCGGATTATAGAATTAGAGCATTGTTGAATGTTGGATCGATGGAAGTTGGATCATAGAAATAGACTGATATTGTGGATATTGGACTAACTGATATTGGAGTATAGGATTATATAATTGCTGGAGATTGGATTATTGGATTATAATTACAATATTGATGGTTTATTTACTGGTCTTGGAATTGATAATTCTTGGACATTAATCTCTCACACCTTGTCGCCTTAGATAAAACTCTGGTTAATACAATAGTATTGACAATATACTTTGTTAAAAAACTTAATGTTTAGATAAGCTTAGACCGAAATTGTTTAAATTGGAAAACTTTAGCCAAATGTTCAACTATGATTTAACTTGATGCTATGTTATTGCTTTTACCATAGAAATTTTGGAAAATGATTCCAATTGGAAAATAAAATGAAAATTGGTTTGGACTTGGGCGAAATGGATGTTTGGATGGTGCACGTTGATGCACGGGATCAAGTCATTTCTATAATCGAGGCCCATGGGTTTTATGAAAAGTTGCCCAAGTCAGTTAAGGACTGGTCTTCGAGCCGCATCTTGCTAAGCCCCATCGTACTATCACATGTCTTGAATGAGTAGGACTATGCTAACTAATTTGCAATATTTCACCGTGGTTGTGCCATCCGGTTGCGTGGGTGTCTTTATGACCTACTTTTTATGTATTCCTACATGGCACAAGAGGGGGCTTAAATCCGACGGGTTTTTATCCAAAGGAAGCGAAACCTTAGCGAGACAGGACTACGGTGGGATGACATATTGTAAAGGCCTTGTGATAATTACTTAGTCGCACACCTTCGGCGGTGTGTCAGACGGACATTATAAGTCAATTATCTCTTGTGAGTAAAGTTGTACAACTTTTCAGAGTGTTAAGAACTATTCGAATAGCTGTGTCCACGGTCATGGACATGCTAAGCAAAGTCTCTCAAAGTTAGACTTTGATTTTGTTTTCAAAAGAGTTTATCAAATGGTTTATTCAAATGCGAAATTGGGTGGGTAGCCATGTGATTGGAGGGTACCCTTCACCACTCTTGTGTGAATGTTATCTAACTATAAAACTTGAAAATTTAGAAAATAAATTTTAGTTATATAATATCTGTTTTGGAACTTAGTACAAGTATTTAAAGAGAACATCATTTTATGCAAATTCAACCCTATATGCCTTCCTTTGATATATCCCTGCATGCATTATAATTCTGTTATTGGGTATAATTTGCGGAGCACGGTTGTTTGTGCTCACTCTTGCTTAATAAAATGT
Organism: Hsuehochloa calcarea; assembly: GCA_036346395.1. NCBI lineage: Eukaryota > Viridiplantae > Streptophyta > Magnoliopsida > Poales > Poaceae > Hsuehochloa > Hsuehochloa calcarea. Next base: position 44,688,746 of record CM070609.1, on the reverse strand, counting down.
TGTTCAGAGAAGGACTTCGTGCTATTGAAGATCTTGACGACTAGGCCGCTACCCCAGTTGATTGCCTGTGATAGATTGGTTGGGCTCTACTACTGTTCATTTGTCTTCCGTTGTGTTCTTATTTATTGGCTTGTAAGTCTTTCTGGTAATTAAACTCTGAATATTAATAAAGTTTTGCGTATTATGGATGTTACCATATTTGTTTACTGTGTTAGCTAGCCATTGATCATGAGACTAGTTCAGTAATACACAGATGATTTGAGAGTGTTAATCTCGGGTCCTTACAGCTTCGGATTAGGCTTTTGACTAGCCGTTTTTGGAAAAGCTAGAAGTAGTTTTGAATGTGGGGAAGCCGTAAGCGAGAAGCCACCCTAGCGCAGCTTCCAAAGCTTCGTCGGGTTGGTTTTGGGACTTTGCTACTGAAGTTAGGATGAAATTACCCAATAATCCTATTGTATATAAACTCCAAAATTCTCAAACCTCCTCCCTCGGTCTCCGCCGCCTTGGTTGCCCACGCTGCCCCTGGCCGGCTCCCTCTTCCTCTTCCTCTGACGTCGTCCACACCACCTCATCCGCTTGTCTTGGTCTCCGCCGCCTCCACCCCCGTACTCCTCCCTCAGTCTCTAGCGCCTTCGTCCTCCTCATCGCCGTCGCCCCGGCTTCCCTCCTCCCTCGCGGTTAATTATCGTTAATTGTGGTTAATTGTCATTAATTGAAATCAATTGTCATTCATTGCCATCAACTGCGGTTAATTGTCATTATTTGCTAATAATTGTGGTTAATTGTAATTAATTATGATTAATTATTGTTAATTACGGTTAATTGTCGTTAATTGCCATCATTTGCCTCATAGGCATTTGAGACATTTCCCAACTTAGAAGTTCTAACCAGCTGACTTAAAAGCTAGACTGTCAAACACTAAACGTTTCATCTCAGCCGTTCAGCCTGGCCGAAAACTATTTTTCAGAAAAACAGTAGCCATGCCAAACAAGCCCTAAGAAACATCTTACTTCCCATTGATTTGCTAAAAGTTGGCTAGAAACCAGGCAATTCCTGGAATTTAGCGGGGGAATCAGAAATATACCAGAATCGGTTTAATTGATCAAGAATTAGTATATATTGAGTAAATTGATGTTAAAACCCATTTTTTGAATACCAAGGCTAGCATCAGATGATCAAGATCGGCGCCGCCAAGTCGACCTGAGCATTCCTAATGAACACATTCACCCCAGTCCCTAAAGTGTATGCAATATGTATCCATGAAAAACTTTCCCTATTTACTTAGACTTTTTGTCTAACTTAAAAGCAAAAAAAATTCACAGCCTAAAAAAATTATGTCAAGTAGGTATTTAACTATTCCTGGAAACAATTGATATAAAAATAGCAATGTGTGCTGATGTAAAACAATAAAATTTTATAAAATGGGTACGACATGATCAAAGCCTACGACTTGCCTTCGTTGAAGAGTTGAGATGCTTCGGTCGAGGTCGACGAGTCCAAGAACTCTTTGGAAACGCTAGAATCTATATGAGCGAAAAGAGCCAAATAAATAAAACAACTCATAATAAAATCCAGAAATTACCAAACTAGAATCAAAAGAAAGGTACTGAATTTAGATTTTTGAATCACTCAAATCAGATCTCGGATGGAGGAGAATGGGTTCTCAGAAGGGGATTTGACTACAGGTGGTTGGAAGAAAGTTCGACTACCTGGTCGGAAGTAGGTTCGACTGGTCGAAGGAGTTTGACTACTCAACACGGTCGAAATAAGAAAGAAAGATTCGACTGCTCGATGCGGTCGAAAGAAGAAAGAAGGATTCGACTGCTCGACGTGGTCGAAAGAAGAAGAAGGGTTCGACTAATCGACGCGGTCAAAATAAGGAAGAACAAGGCACGATGAGCTTACCAAGACTGTGAGAGAGGATAGAGGAGGTCGATGAACAGTGGTGTGGAAGCTCACGGTTGGAGGTGAAGAAAGACGGCGCAGGCGCTCCAGGGACCTCTTCGGCGGCGAGGAGGTCGAAGGCAGCGCGGGCGCTCCAGGGAACTCTTCGGCAGTGAGGAGGTGTGCACCGGGTAGGCCGCGATCTTGCGAAGCCAACGGCGAAGACCATGTTGGCGGGGAAGCTTTGACGACGGCACGAGCTCCAGTCGGCGGTAGTGAAACTCGAAGCACTGCGAAACAAGGGCGAGAGAGAGAGAGAGGAGAGTTGAGGGGAAAACAAGAGGAGGCAAAAGGGCTCCCTGGTGCTCCATTTGTAGAGGAAGGAGGGGGACTGGGCGACAAGATAGAGTAGCGGGATTCGTGGCAGCGCGGTGGAGACAACACAATTCAATGCGTAGACGACATTTAATGCGCACAACACGACAAAGACAACAACATTCAATGTGCAGATGGCTCTAATGCTCACGGCATGACAGAGAAACGACATTTAATTCGCAGACGTCATTTAATGCGCCCGGCGTGTGGAAAAAAGAGGGAGCAACACGCGCCGAGGAGGGTGGTCGAAACCGAGGGGCGGTCGAAACCAGAAGGCTAGTCGAAACTGAGAGGGTGGTCAAAACAGCAAGACTAGTCGAGACCACAAGGCTGGTCGAAACCAAAAGGCTGGTCGAGACCACAATGCTGGTCGAAACCACAAGCATAGTCAAGACCGAAAGGCTGGTCGAGACCACAAGATTGGTCAAAACCGAAAGGTTGGTCGAGACCACAAGGCTGGTCAAAACAACAAGGCTAGTCAACACCACAAGACTGATCGAAACCACAAGGTTGGTCAAGACTGAAAGGCTGGTCGAGACCACAAGGCTGGTCGAAACCAAAAGGCTGGTCGACTACGAGAGGGTAGTCGACACTGAGAGGGTGGTCAACTACGAGAGCATGGTCGACACCGAGAGGGTGCAGATCGGGGAAGGTGGTGCCAGGGTGCGACAAAGGGGTGCAGGGGGAGGCAGCAAGGTCAAGGGATAGGTGAGGGAGGAGGCGGGAGCAAGAACGGCCGACGAGAATTCGGGACAAACAAAGAGAAGGGAAATTCAAATACCAGATAACTCATATAAACTTAAAATAAACCAAATTGAATTACTTGAAGTTTGATTTAGTCATTTAAATTGCTTTTAATTCCCAAAATTTTAAGTTAAGCTTTGGCAATTTAATAAAATAGAATGGATATTTTTATTTTTAATTTTTTTTAAAAACCCTGAAAATCAAGCTGTTACAAACCTACCACACTTAAATAGAATCTCGACCCCGAGATTCGGGCTGACTAGAGACTAGGTTTGGGAACTCGGACTTTGCTCACTGAACCAAACTTATTTCCGTTCCGAGTGAGACAAAACCGAAACAGAAACCGAACTGACTTGATCTTACCTGGAACGGCGTTCTGAGCTGATTGGGCTGGCTCTACGGTGACTTGATTCACTCGACTTGTTGCAGAAGGAAGTGGAGTCCTGGTGGTTTGTGTTGGAATCTGAGCCGTTCCTTGGCCTGCTCCTGGGGTGGTGATTCTGACTGATGTAGCCCCCAAGTTGAATGGAATTGGCATCAGGGCTCGCTTTCTTGGGCAACTGTGGGCATAATGACCGGTCTCATGGCATCTGTAATAGGCAACTCCTAAAGTTGGATTGTTGCTTGCCTGTGGTTGGTTGTTGGTTATTCCTAAAACAGCTGGGCGAGGTGTCAGTGCAATGGTTCTGAATGCGACAGGAGGAGCAAAACGGACAGGATGTTGCGCACTAATTCTGAACCTCTATGGATGATCTTGATGAGACCCATGCTGCATCATCTTCCTTTTTGCGGGATTCTTTTAGTTCATGACAAGAATCTTCTATGAGTACAGCCTTGTCCACCATATGCTGGAAATCTACATAGTCATTTGCCAACGACTTGACCCTTCAAGCTAGGGTTGAGTCCATGCTTGAAACGCTTCTAGCGTGCATCATCTTAAGCAACGTCCTCTGGAGCATAACGAGAGTGTTGGGTGAACTTGTTGAGGAACTCACTCACTGACAGGGTTCCTTGATGCAGCTGGCGGAACTCGTTCTTCTTCATTTCTACTACACCATCTGGGACATGAGAGTGGCAAAAAACTATTGAAAACTCGAGCTAGGTAATATCTTGTGGATTCTCATGGGTTGCACAGTAATTGTCCCCACCATTCTGCAGCAGTACCTTCAAGCTAATGTGTGGCATACAAAACCTTTTCATGATCGTCACATCGAGCAATGGCTAGCCTCTTCGCTATGGAGCGCAGCCAGTCATATGCATCCAAAGGTTCAAATGAGTTGGAGAAGGTAGGCGGATACGTTCTCATAAACTCTGCAAACTTTGATTGCTGAAAAACTTATGGTGGGGGTGGCATGGCAGCTGCTTGATTGTTCTGATTTAGCATTACGACTAGAGCAGCAGCAGTCTGATTCTGTTGAGTCATCATTTGGTCCATATACTGCATTAGTGTCTTCATCAACTGTGTCTAGGCTGCCATGAACTGACCCAACCCTTGATCTACTGTTGCGACTGGCGGAGGTGGTGGTGGTGGCGTAAAGGGATCCACTGGTTCATCTTGGCTTGCCGAGTTGCGGGTCCGAACCATCTGAAATAATTATCTATAGGTTTAATAGATGAGAGGAAGAAAGAACGATAGGTGAGAGGAAAAAGCACAAAAGGCAAGAGAGAGCAAGGGAGAAAGACAAAACAATCTAACTGGGGTAAGTCGGTTTAACCCAATGAACAAATAGCTGGAAAGCTATTAAAAAGCAATAAAAGACGATACTCAAACAGAAAGATCCTATTGCGCGGACTAAGTGATACTAAAACTAAGAAGGACAACCCTGCTAAAGTACTTCTAACCTAACTTATATGGACGGTCTACTTGATACAAACGATAGGTCTTGAAACTTCTAGGCCATCCAGCGCTCGGATCGTCGAGGAAGCGATCCTATAGAAATTACCGAGGTGAGAAATATCAATTTAAATTTTAAACAAAGTTTCAGAAGAGATAAAGATGTAAGAATCTAAGAATGAGATAAGAAAAGAATAGAATGAGATAAGAAAAGAATAGAACGAGACGAGAAAAGAACAACTACTCATGTTAATCGGTTGGTTTGATTAGAAAATAAAATTTGAAATCTTTGACCAAAACGACCATGCTAACTATGGTTGCATCCTACAGTCGATATGACTCTGATACCACCTCTGTCAGGACCCCAAGTATGCAACCCCCAGACCCTCTGTGTATACTGAACTAGTCCCAGATCAGTAGCTAGTTCACAAGTTGCAACATTGGTGTACTCGAAACCATACAACAACACGGCTAAAGAAGCAGACAAATTAATAATACTTAGCAGCAAAAATACCTTATGATCAAGATTTTACAGAGCTTGGTACGCAGGGCTAAAGTTATGGCCAGAACCACGACTAGATCCACGACCAGATCTACAATCAGGTCCACGACCAGAGTAAACTTGTAGTGGAACAAAACAAACTCGTAGAAGCCATCTGACATGCCCACAGTTAATCGAGTGGAGAACGCCTCCTAGTTCGCATGGTCTTCGAAGTATTCCTCCTCAAATAGCACTGTGCTCCCTGGTTCTTCTCCAACGACTAATCAACAAATGACACAAAGCCGTGAGTACATAAAGTACTTAGCAAGTCATAGAGAAATGTATGCAAGTAGTATTCATGCAAGACTTGACAAGGATAACTTCATGTTTAGTATGCAGAAAGCAGTATTGATTGTAAATACAGTAAGTAGATTGAAAGCATGTTTTAAAATATTAATACATAAGTAAATAAGTTTCTTTGAAACAACTCATGAACATGCTGTTCACTACCCAACCAACGACGACGATCATATAGCTTCCACGACTAGATCGCTTTCCAACCAAACCATTCCGACAACTTGCAACCAGCCACGACCACATTTTTGAGAAATTATACCCCTCATGTGAAATCATCAGGCATTGTCCATAACTGGGGATACAACTATTCGAATAGTTTTATACTCTGCAGAGGTTGTACAGCTTGACCCACAAGATACGACTTCTCTAGTTTGTTTGGTATCCGTCGATACCACCGCTTACTACCTTTAGTAAGCAGTCTAGAGCACATGACAAAGCCTTTACAAAGCCTCGTTTCGATTTGGCTCTACCCACTAAGGTTTGGCCTTTCTAGACCCCCTCTTGCGCCATGTGAATCCATCTGTAAACTCGGGGATCACACCACCACGACAGCACCAAACCAAAACATTGCTAATTATTCAGCCAGGTCCACCCCATCGTGGACATGTGGTTGCATGGTGTGGATTTCATGGGAATATGTTACAGATCTTAGGATGATGTGACAATTGGCAATGTCGTTTACGGTTTGTAGTTTCACGTGTTTTCGACAAAGCTACAGGTATTCTGGTCAGGGGCGGTCCGACCGGTCCTTGCACGGCGGTCCGACCGGTCCCAAATCGGTCGGACCGGCCATGTGGGGCGATCGGACCGGCGATGACCTAAAAGTGTTCAAAACAGTGGGCCAAAAATAGGTGTTGTAGGCAAGTGAGGGATCCCAATGCACTTGGTCTCATAATTTTGGAGTCTCCAAGAAGAAGTTCTATTCGTTTTAATTTCGGAAGGTTTCAAAATTTGGGAGTATGAATTTGGCTAAGTCCCAAGGCGGTCCGACCGCTCACGAGGAGCGGTCCGGCCGCCATGGGCGGTCCGACCGCTCACTGGGCGGTCGGACCGGTTTCTACTTGAACGTCGGCCAACCGTGGCGATGTTGTTTTGTTAGGTCAAAGTCATTGGTTTCATGGCATATGTTTTGCATGATGCATGTTTTGACTAACACGGTCAAGTTTTGAAGAACTTGTTCTGAATTCGTGTTTACTTATGCGTGGTTGTGCGGGTTGCTTGGTGGTCAACGACGGTCAGCGGCGAGGAGAATCGGGACTAGACTTGAAGAGTTGAGGTCGAGCGATCGGCGATGCGGGGTGAGGTCAACGACTCAAGCGTGACACAAGATGGACAAGGGTGACCTATTGGCGAATCCATGGCGCATGGTGAAGCGGTTTAGGTCAAAAGGTTAAAGACGGTGCTTCGCGAAGCGTGCGTGTGTGACCCGTTTGTTAGTGGGCCTTAACGGGAGCCCAATTAAGTCAAACCCTAAGAGTTTTAGGCCTCCACTATAAATAGGAGGAGATGGTGGCTGCACCTCTGTCTCGCTCGCCTTTTTATGTTTCAAAACCCTAATTGTCTTTAGGGGAGTTGAGGTGGAGGCTAGGGCTCTTGATGGTTTGTGGTGAATTTTGTGATCTTTGATTGTCCACTGATCCATGATGGTGTGGATGTAATCCAGCAACAATCACGAAATCAATCTATGCAAGGTTTGCTTGAGATAAGTATCTTTTCGTTCTTGCTTTCAATTTCGTGTTTTTAGGGCTTTCTTTGATCCGCGAGTTTGTGATTGATTCTTTCACGTGAATTAGCTTGCTGTGATATGTGTGAATCTATCTACCATCATCTTGATCATCAATCCCTCACGAATAAGCTTTAGGATCAAGTTTTCGTTCTTGCCCGGTTTTAGACCTTCTGTTAATCAATTGGCAATTGCTCAAGATCGTTCCAAGAATTATCATAATATTCGATTGGAATAGGTCCTCAATAGCATATAGAAGGTGTGTGCAAAGTTTCATAAAGATTAGAGTTGAGAATCAAAAGTTTCACCTAATTGCAACTTCGTCATCGGGCTAATTTCTTTGTTGCGGATCGGTTCGAGTCGGCGGTCGGACCGCCGTCATCACCGGTCGGACCGATTTTGGAGCGGTCCGACCGCCAAGATAACGCCGGTCGACCGCCCGCAATCGGTCCGACCGATTGGTCCAGTGATCGATCGCCTGCGTCTTTGTGAGTCTTTGCAATCTTAGTTGATTTTGTAGCATCGCTTAGGGGTTTAATTGGATTCAATACTAGTCTTCCATTTGTCTTGGTATATTGATCTTCATAGCTTTCTAATAGCTCTTGGAGTGAAATTGTATTGAGTTCATAATTTGTGAAAAAGTGGCGTGCTCCTATTCACCCCCTCTAGTCGCCTTTACGGTCCAACAAGTGGTATCGAGCCGAGTTAGTTCAATTTTGATCTTAACCGGTCACTGAACTTTGGCGATGGATAAGTTTTCTACTAAACCGCATATCTTCGATGGGCACGACTATGCCTATTGGAAGAATCGCATGCGCGTCTTTCTTGAGAGCGAGGGACAAGCTATTTGGGATGTTGTTAGAGCCCATTGGTTATTCTGAAATTGCTACACATTCGTAATTCTTTTGGCTAACAACAATAAGGCTAAGAATCTTTTATATGGTGCACTTGGTAGACAAGAATATGATCAATTTGTAATCTTTCAACTGCGCATGAAATTTGGAACACTCTCGAAACATATCATGAGGGTTCGTCCCAAATCAAAAAGGTGCGCCAAACTGTTTACAAGCGTGAATACAATAAATTCGAGATGCGTCCTGGAGAGAGCATCGATGACATTTTCGATCGCTTTAATAAAGTAATTAATCAAATGAAAGTTGTTGATATTGAATATTCTCAATCTGAAAATGCCACCCATCTCTTGGTTGCAATCAACACCAAGGAGTGGGAGATGAAAGCTCTTGCTATAGAGGAAAATGTTGATCTTTCAAGTCTTACTTTAGAATTGCTTTATAGTAAACTCAAGACTCATGAAATTAAAAGAGTTGATCATCCCAAGAAAGATAATTTAGCTTTAGTAGCGATCCTCTCAAAAGGCTTTTGATGACTCTTTTGAATCTTCTTACGGATTTTCATTTGCTTGTTTATCTGCTATTCATGAAGAGGAGCTTGAAAGTATCCTCAAACAGAGTTAGCTCTTCTAGCTAAAAATTCACACGGGCCTACAATAATGTGAGAAACAAAAGAGAGGTGGTCGGTGACATGCTATGAATGTGGTGAGCTAAATCATATCAAGACAAATTGCCCCAAGTGAAAGGTAAGAGAAATCATAAGGAAGGAAAGCCGACTTGGAAGAAGCCTCCTTTCAACAAATCAAGGTATGAGGCTAATAAGCTTGTGAAGGCGCTCACCGGGTCCTTGCCGCTTTGAGGATCAATCCTTGAGCGATGTGGATACCGGGAGTGAGGAGGACAAGGAGGAGGAGATCCTCAAGGCAAAAAGAAAGGGAAGGCCAAAGACTTCACGGCATGTGCTTCATGGTCGACACCGACAACATTGATGATGATGAGGTATCTTTTTCTTATGATGAGCTTTACGCTAAATATGATTCTATAGTTGAGCAATTGCTTAGTCAAGATGAAGCGCTAGAATTTGTTATGACAAAAATAAGAAATTAGAGTCAAAGATTAACAAACTAAAAGTAGAGCTTAAAAATGCTAAGACTCTTGAACTGATGAATGTTTATCTTGTCATGCTATGCACTCGAAATTACTAAGTTACAAGCCGCTCATAATATTTACGTACAACAACTTGAGAATGCTATATCTGAACTAAATGAAATTAAAAGTGCTCCTTGTGAAAAATGTTTAGAATCTAGTAAATTGATTGCTTTTGATGTGTTTGATTCTAGTCCTTGCACTTCATGTTTAGAAAAAGAACGTGAAATCAAAGATATCTTAGAAGCTGCTAGAGTCAAATATGCTAAGCTTAAGGACAATATTGAAAATACTACTTGTGCTTCATGTTCCGCTCTTAAGTTTGAAATTGCTTTGTATAAGGAGAAATCTATGGATAAAACTTGTGATGCTTGTGTTAACTTGAGTAAAGAAAATGCTTACCTTCATGATACATTAGAGAAATTTTCTAAAGGTAAGAAACAATTAAACATGATTCTTGACAAGTCTAAAACTCCTTATAAGAAGCAAGGTTTAGGATTCAATTCTTTTCAAGACAATTCAAACCCAAAAGTCATTCAAGTCTTGGAAAAGGTTTAATTGAATTCAAAACCCAACTTTGCAAAAACATCTTTTAAATCTGCGGGTTTTGCCCAACCTTGTATTAACTCAAATGGTGCTTCTTCTAGTGGTACCAAGTACCATTGCACTTATTGCAAGAAAGGTGGGCATTTGATTGAATTACATTGGCGTGAGGTTGAAAAATGATAGGAAAAATTTTGATAGAATTTCATTCATGCAACCTAGAGCTTCTATGAGACATGGTAACACCGAAAAGAATAAACACGGATTAGGATTTTTCTCTCATGCAAATCATTATGTGTCTAGATATCCTAATTTTAAAGTTTATCGATTTGGCGGTCGATAGTTGGTGATCACCGATCGACCGTTTTGGTCGCGGATCGACCACCACTTAACCGGTCGACCGCCCATGGACGATTCAAGTCTCATTTTAATTTAAACATTGCTCATAACCGAATGTTAGATGAAATCAAGGATAGTACTTCGGTTTGTATACTCCTTGCAGAGCGTGTGTCTCGATCTTTGGATTCCTAAATCATGTTTATCTAACCCAATGTTGAGACACATCGTTCTTTTGTTCCTTGATTTTCGGGATTATCGCGGAAAGGGAAGAACACGTGGTTCGTTGACTCGGATGTTCACGCCACATGACCGGGAACTCAAAATGGTTCACCTCTTTCACGCGAGCAACGGTGATGACTTCATCACCTTTGGAGATGATACACAAGGCGAATTGAAGGAACATGATCAATTAGGGTGAACAACAAATTCATTCTAAAGGATGTCGCTCTTGTGGACAAGCTTAGGTATAATCTCCTTTCTGTTTCTCGACTTCTTGATGATGGCTATGAGGCGGTTTTTAAGAAAAATGCTTGTCGTGTGCTTGATTCTCTTGGTGAGCTTGTGTTTGGAATCTCTAGAGTTGGTAGAATTTTTGGGTGATTTTTCGAATCTCTTCTGGATCTCTTAAATGTTTGCTTACATCTTCTTCTCGATTTACGGCTTTGGCATCGACGTTTGGGGCACATTGGTTTTGATCATCGACGCGAGTTAGCAACCTTGATCTTATGAGAGGTTTGCCCAAACTCAAAGTCATCAAAGATGCGATATGTGCGCCTGTAGGCATGGCAAACAAGTTCTTTGCCTCACACCTTCTGTGACTATGGTTATGGTGACGGACCGGACGCTTGCTTCATATGGATCTTGTTGGTCTGCTAGAGTCCGATCGATTGGTGGAAAATGGTATATTCTAGTCATAGTCGATGATCTTTCAAGATATACTTGGGTGTTCTTTCTTACTTCAAAAGATGAAGCTTTTGGTTATTTTCATGACCTTGTTCTTCGTTTGGCTTCTGAGCTTCCTGGTGCTTTGAGAGCGATTCGCAGTGATAATGGCACGGAGTTCAAAAATGCTTCTTTTGCTTCTTTTGTCTTTGAGTGTGGTATTGAGCATCGGTTCTCCTCTCCACACGTCCCTCAACAAAATGGCGTGGTGGAAAGGAAGAATAGGACCTTGGTCGAAATGGCTAGGACGATGCTAGACGAGTATAACACAGGGAGATTTTGGGCGAAGCTATTGCTCTTGCTTGCCATATTGCCAATCGTGTCTTTTGAGACCTTCTTTAGGCAAGACTCCTTATGAGCTTCGTTTTGGTAGAAAACCCTCTGCTTCGCATTTTCGAGTTTTGGATCAAAATGTTTTATCCTTAAGACAGGCAACTTAGATAAATTTGAATCAAGAACTTTTGATGGGGTATTTCTGGGTTATCCTGCTCATTCGAGGGGTTTTCGAGTTTTTAATACTGAGACTAACATTATTCAGGAGACTTGTAATGTCACTTTTGATGAGACTAGCCACAGAGCTAGATCAATTACTACGAGATGATTTACAGTGTGAGAGAGCATTTTTGTGGAGGAAGATGAGGACGAAGCTAATGTCATTCCCTCATCTGCTGCTGCCGAGGCGACCATATTGATACAAGAACACCTTCGTCTACTTCACCTTGATTGAGGCTCTGCTTTGCATCATCATCATCAGCATACTGCAGAGGTCGAAGAAACGACATCTCACCCGGCGCTCCACTTCGCATTGAGAGACATCCTCCGAGCAGATAATGGGTAATCTACATGAGCGAGTCACTCGCTCGGTATAATGATCCAAATCTCTACTCTCATTCGGCTTTTGTTGCTTCTTTTGAACCCCGCGATATATCACATGCTTTATCTGATTCTAGCTGGGTAAATGCCATGCATGAGGAGTTAGAGAATTTTGAAAGAAACAAAGTTTGGAACCTAGTAGAACCTCCTAGTGGTCATAATGTTATAGGAACCCGTTGGGTGTTTAAGAATAAACAAGGTGAGGATGGTTACGTGGTTAGAAATAAAGCCGATTGGTAGCTCGGGGTTTCACCAAGTTGAGGGTTAGATTTTGATGAGACATTTGCTCTGTTGCTAGACTAGAAGCCATTCGCATTCCTTGCATTTGTTTGCATCAAAAGGTTTTAAATTATATCAGATGGATGTTAAAAGTGCCTTTTTAAATGGTTTCATAGATGAGGAAGTGTATGTTAAGCAACCCCCTGGTTTTGAGGATCCTAAATATCCAAATCGTGTTTTCAAGCTATCTAAAGCATTATATGGTCTTAAACAAGCCCCTAGAGCACAGTATGATAGACTTAAGACCTTCTTGCTTAGAAATAATTTTGAGATGGGTAAAGTGGATAAAACTCTATTTATTCTTAGGCGTGACAATGACTTCCTGCTTGCTCAAATTTACGTGGATGATATTATTTTTGGTGGTTCCTCTAATGCTCTTGTTTCCAGCTTTTCTGACACTATGTCCAGGAATTCGAGATGAGTATGATGGGAGAGCTTAATTACTTTTGGGACTTCAAATCAAGCAATGCAAGGAAGGAACTTTCATCCATCGACGAAGTACACTAAAGATCTACTCAAACGCTTCAACATGGGTGATTGCAAGCCAATTTCCACTCCATGGCAACCGATTTTTTGGATCCAGATGAGGAAGGAGAAGTCGTGGATCAACGCGAGTACCGCAAACATGATCGGCTCCCTTACATGTTTGACGGCCTCGAGACCGGACATTCACTTCACGGTATGCCTTTGTGCAAGATTTGAGCGTCTCCGAGAACTTCCCATCGCCAAGCCGTTAAGCGCATATTCGTGTATTTACACTCTACCCTCTTATATGGCATTTGGTATTCCCGCTCTTGACTTTGTCCATTAGAGGTTTTTCAGATTCGATTTTGCGGTCGTCGGTTAGATAGGAAGAGTACCTCGTGCACTGTCACTTCCTAGGCACTTCTCTTGTATCTTGGTCTTCTAGGAAGCGGTCTTACATTGCACAATCCATTCTTTGAGGCGAGTATGTAGGCTACTTTGCTAGTTCTTTGTGCTTGATTTTGTGGATGACGTCCACTTTGAAAGATTATGGGTTAAACTTTGCTAGTGTTCCTCTTTTACGTGATAACACTACTGCTTTAATATTGCTAAAAACCCAATTGCAACATTCTAGGACTAAACACATAGATATTCGTTTTCACTTCCTTAAAGATCATGTTGAAAAAGGTGATATTGTGATGCACTTCGTAGAGTCCGAAGCTCAATTGGCACATATTCTTACCAAGCCTTTAGATCAAACCAGATTTTCCTCCTTAAGAAGCGAGTTAGGCGTAATTTATCCTTATGGGTTGGTTTGAGGGGGAGTTTGATCTTTTTCTTATCTTTCCTTGTTCTTTTTCTGAACTTAGTGATCTTTTCGAATTTTTTAGGTTTTTAGGCTTTTTAATTGCATCTCATTGTGTCATATTGCATTCATATGAAAACTTCAACAAGTGGTTACAACAAATGGTATGAAAAATCCAAAAAGATGCATTGTAATATAAGGTTTTACCTTATTTTTTAAAATATTGATGAAGCTTTGCCTATTACCCTTTAGAGCTTTTGTATTTCAATTCTTGCTCAATGTCATGTCTTGTTCTTTGACTTGCTAGAATTATCATGCTTTTACATGTGTAGCTAAGTCTTTGCTATATGAGCTAGAACCTTTTAAACAACTCAAACTAAGAAATTGCAATTTGTGGATGTTTTAGCGAGTTGCGCAATTAGTGCTCCTCTTGTGACATTGGCCTGTCGTAATTGCTTTGTTAGCTCTTTGATCTAAAATTGACCATTACTTGAGCTTTTGTGTTCTTGAGATTCTAAAAGCTGCTCTTGTGAAAAATGAAAATCAAGATTGTCTTATGCTTAAATTGTGCCAAACTATTCTTACGAGGCTGCTTGTCAAATGACATGAACTTGAAGATAGTTTGATGAACGAACGATCTCATGGGGATCGCTTGTCGAAATGACATGAACCTCAAGATTTGTCGCCCGGTAGAAGCTTAGAAAGAGTTTGTGGATGGCTCCTAGTCCGGGATCTTCTTTACTAAGATATACCTTTAATCAACTTTTGGTCGAAGCTTAGGATGAGTTTGTGGATGGCTCCTAGTCCAGGATCTTGTCACTAAGTTAGATCATTAGTCAACTTCAATATTCAATGCAAATGAGAAAAATATTGACAAATGGGCGTTTACAAAAAATTGAGCAAAATGATTCAATACGGGACTTGATTGACTCTTAATGTGGTCTTTGTTAGATTTTCGATCTCACTTTGACATTTTGACATGGCCAATTTCACTTTAGGATCCCTGTTGATGAACTTGCTGAATTTGAAGCGTTGCTTAAATTGATCAAATCTACTGCTTTACTTTTGAGCCTTTGTGCTTAGCTTTGATATATATGTCTTACCATGATCTTGCTAGCTATTGTCGGGCTTGATATCTTTGTTTGTGCAATATTAGAGATACTATCGTGTTCTTTTGGGTAATCTCCAAAGCTTCTTGTAATCAAAAATTGAAAAATAAAAAAATTGAAGCCACTCCATTGCACTTCATGCATACTCCTGTTTATGCTTCTTTTATTTCTGCTTCTTTCTTTATCATCTATTGGTTATCTCTGGATGAGAGGAAGGCGTGATTCCTTGATGAATCCATTGTCAAAGGGGAGAAGATGTGTTAATTAATGAGAAGATATTTCTCTGGGAGAAGATGTGTTATATCTCTTTGCTATTTTTATTTGGAGAAGATGTGTTAATGAGAATATATTTCTTTGCTGGGGGAGAAGTTGTTGGGGGAGAAGTTTGTACAAAGGGGAGAAACTGAAAATTTGAAATTTGAGGATCATAGTGAGGGGGAGTTATTGAGTTGCATTCTTATTGTTTTATTGAATATTCGAACTTGAATTGCATTCTTTTATCCTCACAATGATCATAGGTCAATTGAACAATTGTTCTTTCATATGGACCTTATGTGAGATTTTTGACCCTTTTAAAATCAAAGTTTTTATGCTTACTTTTGCCTTGTCTCACATGCCTATACTATTCTGATGCCAGCTTGGTCACTTACGTTGCTTTTTCTTGCTTATGGACCAAGTTGTGCCTTTGTGCGAAAACTGCGAGTAAACTCGTTTTCAAACCTCTTACTTACATTTTACGGATAATTGCCAATGTGTTCATCAAGGGGAGATTGTGGATTTCATGGGAATATGTTCGAGATCTTAGGATGATGTGACAATTGGCAATGTCGTTTACGGTTTGTAGTTTCACGTGTTTTCGACAAAGCTACGAGTATTCAGTCGGGCGGTCCGACCGGTCCTTGCACGGCGGTCCGACCGGTCCCAAATCGGTCGGACCGGCCATGTGGGCGATCGGACCGGCGATGACCTAAAAGTGTTCAAAACAGTGGGCCAAAAATAGGTGTTGTAGGCAAGTGAGGGATCCCAATGCACTTGGTCTCATAATTTTGGAGTCTCCATTAAGAAGTTCTATTCGTTTTAATTTCGGAAGGTTTGAATTTGGGAGTATGAATTTCGGCTAAGTCCCAAGAAGCGGTCCGACCGCTCACGAGGAGCGGTCCGACCGCCATGGGCGGTCCGACCGCTCACTGGAGCGGTCGGGCCGGTTTCTACTTGAACGTCGGCCAACCGTGGCGATGTTGTTTTGTTAGGTCAAAGTCATTGGTTTCATGGCATATGTTTTGCATGATGCATGTTTTGACTAACATGGGTCAAGTTTTGAAGAACTTGTTCCCGAATTCGTGTTTGCTTGTGCGTGGTTGTGCGAGTTGCTTGGTGGTCAACGGCGGTCAGCGGCGAGGAGAATCGGGACTAGACTTGAAGAGTTGAGGTCGAGCGATCGGCGATGCGGGTGAGGTCAACGACTCAAGCGTGACACAAGATGGACAAGGGTGATCTATTGGCGAATCCATGGCGCATGGTGAAGCGGTTTAGGTCAAAAGGTTAAAGGCGGCGCCGCGCGCGTGCGTGTGTGACCCGTTTGTTAGTGGGCCTTAACGGGAGCCCAATTAAGTCAAACCCTAAGAGTTTTAGGCCTCCACTATAAATAGGAGGAGATGGTGGCTGCACCTCTCTCTCGCTCGCCTTTTTATGTTTCAAAACCCTAATTGTCTTTAGGGGAGTTGAGGTGGAGGCTAGGGCTCTTGATGGTTTGTGGTGAATTTCGTGATCTTTGATTGTCCACTGATCCATGATGGTGTGGATGTAATCCAGCAACAATCACGAAATCAATCTATGCAAGGTTTGCTTGAGATAAGTATCTTTTCGTTCTTGCTTTCAATTTCGTGTTTTTAGGGCTTTCTTTGATCCGCGAGTTTGTGATTGATTCTTTCACGTGAATTAGCTTGCTGTGATATGTGTGAATCTATCTACCATCATCTTGATCATCAATCCCTCACGAATAAGCTTTAGGATCAAGTTTTCGTTCTTGCGGTTTTAGACCTTCAGTTAATCAATTGGCAATTGCTCAAGATCGTTCCAAGAATTATCATAATATTCGATTGGAATAGGTCCTCAATAGCATATAGAAGGTGTGTGCAAAGTTTCATAAAGATTAGAGTTGAGAATCAAAAGTTTCACCTAATTGCAACCGTCATCGGGCTGATTTTCTTGTTGCGGATCGGTTCGAGTCGGCGGTCGACCGCCCGTCATCACCGGTCGGACCGATTTTGGAGCGGTCCGACCGCCAACCTAACGCCGGTCGATCGCCGGCAATCGGTCCGACCGATTTTGGAGCGGTCCGACCGCCAAGACTTCGCCGGCCGATCGCCGACAATCGGTCCGACCGATTGGGTCCAGTGATCGACCGCCTGCGTCTTTGTGAGTCTTTGCAATCTTAGTTGATTTTGTAGCATCGCTTAGGGGTTTAATTGGATTCAATACTAGTCTTCCATTTGTCTTGGTATATTGATCTTCATAGCTTTCTAATAGCTACTGGAGTGAAATTGTATTGAGTTCATAATTTGTGAAAAAGTGAGCGTGCTCCTATTCACCCCCCCTCTAGTCGCCTTTACGGTCCAACACATGGTATGGCCCAGATCAATGGCGTACAAAGTTAAGTCCTTAGTGGTTGCTCAGGCGATACTACCTCATCTCATATGCCTCGCGCACCTAAGTGCCTCCCGCACCAAAAAATGTGCCTCCAGCACTGCCTCGCGCATTTCTCCTTTGCCATCGACCACTCGCCGAGCATAAATTATTTTCATTCACCCAAGCCAATGACAACCCCTGCCATGGCACCAAATTTTATAATAGCGACATCGCATCACAATTGCCATAACTGTGACCTCGCATCATAGTTGCACAACAGTAATTTCATATATCGTTAAGTTAAATTTATCATCATTGAATCATGTGATCGAGAGACATCACATAACTAAAGCATATCTATGCATAATATGCACCCATGTTGGTACTACAATAATATCCATTAAGATTACCCAACCTATGGTATCCAAGGGTACATGTCCACATGTCGTTCACAATTGTTCAAGGAGTCATACTGTCAAGTAGGTATTTAACTATTCCCGAAAACAATTGATATAAAAATAGCAATGCATGCTGATATACAACAATATAATTTTATAAAATGAGTACGGCATGATCAAAGGCCTACGACTAGCATTCGTTGAAGAGTTGAAATGCTTTAGTCGAGGTTGACGAGTCCAAGAACTCTTTGGAAACGCCGGAATCTATATGAGCGAAAAGTGCCAAATAAATAAAATAACTCCAAATAAAATTCAGAAATTACCAAACTAGAACAAAAAGAAAGGTACCAAATTTATAGATTTGAATCACTCAAATCGTAGCTCGAACAGAGGAGAACGGGCTCTCGGAAGGGGATTTGACTACAGGTGGTCGGAAGGAGGTTCGACTACCTGGTTGGAAGGATGTTCGACTGGTCGAAGGAGGTTGAGTGCTCGACGCAGTCGAAAGAAGAAAGAATGATTCGAGTGCTCGACACGATCGAAAGAACAAAAAGTATTCGACTGTTCGACGTAGTCAAAAGAAGGAAGAAGAAAGAATAGGGCACGAGAAGCTTACCAAGACTAAGAAAGAGAGACAGGAGGAGGTCGATGGACGGTGAACGGCGGTGGGGAAGCACGCGATCAGAGGCGAAGAAGGATGGCGTGGGTGCTCCGGGGAACTCTTCTGCGGCGAGGAGGTCGAAGACGGCGCGGGCGCTCCAGGGAACTCTTCGGCGGTGAGGAGGTGCACACCGGGTAGGCTGCGATCTTGCGAAGCCAACGACGAAGACCACATCAGCGGAGAAGCTTTGACGGCGGCGCTAGAAGCGGTAGCGCGAGCTCTAGTTGTGGGAAAAACAAGAGGAGGGCAAAAGGGCTCCCTACTGCTCCATTTATAGAGGAAGGAGGGGGTCCGGGCGACAAGATGGAGCGGCAAGATTCGTGGTGGCGCGGCGGAAACAATGACATTCAATGCGCAGACGGCATTTAATGCGCACAGTGCAGCAAAGACAATGGCTTTTAATGCGCAAATGGCATTTAATGTGCATGACGTTGGGGAAAAAGAGGGAGGAACACGCGCCGAGCTGGGTGGTCAAAACCGAGAGGCGATTGAAACCAGAAGGTCGGTCGAAACCAAGAGGGTGGTTGAAACCGCAAGGCTGGTCAAGACCACAAGGATTGTCGAAACTAAAAGGCTGGTCGAGACCACAAGGCTGGTTGAGACCATAAGGCTGGTCGAAACCAAAAGGCTGATCAAGACCGAAAGGCTGGTTGAGACCACAAGGTTGGTTGGAACCAAAAGGCTGGTCAAGACCGAAAGGCTGGTCGAGACCACAAGGTTGGTCGGAACCGAAAGGCTGGTCGACACCACAAGCCTGGTCGAGACCACAAGGTTAGTCGAAACCAAAAGGCTGGTCAAGACCGAAAGACTGGTCGACTACGAGAGGATGGTTGACACCGAGAGGGTGGTCGACTACGAGAGGATGGTCGATATCGAGAGGGTGAAACTTGGGGAAGTTGGTGCCAGGGCGCGGCCTAGGGGCACACAAGGAGGCAATAAGGTCAAGGGTCAGGTGAGGGAGGAGGCGGGAGCAGGAACGGCCGACAGGAATTCGGGACCAACAGAGAGAAGGGAAATTCAAATACTAGAGAACTCTAATAAATTCAAAATAAACCAAATTTAATTAGTTGAAGTTTGATTTAGTCATTTAAATTATTTTTAATTCCTAAAATTTCAAGTTAAGCTTTGGCAATTCAATAGAACCGAATAGCCATTTTTATTTTTTGAATTTTTTAAAAAACCCTGAAAATCGGGATGGTACACATTCTAAAGCATGACAGTTTGCCATCATCATATAAATCGTTTCTAAACAAACACGGTGGAAAGGATCTTGTTATTCTGCAAGGTGTGAAGGAAATAGTCAACCACACTGCTTTCACTAATCTATCGTGTATTGAGAAGTACTACAAATCTGTTGGTGTTGACGTAAAGTTAGATCCAAACATGAGAGTGCCTTGCTCGGTAAGTACTACAAATCTGTTGGTATCATGTTGTCCCATATGACTGAATCACATTGATATTATACTTGGAAGTTTAGCCTATCAAGCATGCAATCCAAAGGATCAGTTTTACAGCAGAACATTTTGCCATGAGATAACTGTTCCTAGCTGAACTGTTGCCATTTTTTTCCTTGTCAATTTCCATTCCTTCTGTTAACCTGATATTTTCTGTGATCTAATCTCCTCTCTTCGATCCAGATTGTGCATGGTAATCAATCATGTACAGGACATTTTGTTTCATTCTTGTTAGAGGCATATGGAAGGGCAGTTCCTGTATATGTGCCAGTCTACCTAGTTCCTGCACTTGTAGTTCATCGGCAGGATCTCTTGAAAAAACATTTTTTTGCTGCTGAAAACCATGCATACCCTTCATTAATTGAGCCTGATGTCCCAGGGCAACCATGCTTCAGTACCGATAGATACTAATCCTGCATCTTTGAGATGCTATACTGTTTTCCTACGAAGGTTTCCAACGGGTCTGGCGTTGCTGATCGAGAAGAAGAAGAGCAGGAGAAATGAGATATCCCCTGTATTGCCTTGCCAGAGCTGTCGAAAGCTTTTTCACATGCATGAGCGATGCAGAGGACTCTGCCCTCCAAAACTGCAGATAAAGCGAGCAGATGTAGCGCTACTCAGTAGTCATGCACTGCTATTGCTATGCACAGGAAAGATAGGGTTTTCGGTCCAAGTACTTGAATGTCCTTGACTGGGTATTTGGTGTGCCGCCTACGTCGTTGACGACGAAAGTAATTGTCCATCTGATGATGGAACCAAGGAATACTGAGTAGCATGCCGCACAATACAATTACGAAACATCATTACGGAAGTATTTGGTGGACTTCACCCGATGCACAATTAGAAAATAAAAGCAAAATGCGTTGATTCAACACACAAGTCCTCGAACCCTTCGAATTTTTTTATCCTTCACACACAACTCAATAAACCAATATACCATAAAAAATTCAGATTACCAAACAACATAACTTGACTTAAAAACTAAGGGGCTTATAAACTTATTAAGTCAAAAAAAAATGGCTTTGTGATATAAGCCAAAAAGCCCAAACAAACAAGGCTTGGTCTGTTTAGCCTTTTTGTCTGATTTAAAAGCAAAAAAGTCTAAACAAAGAGGTGACTTTTTTATCCAGCTTATAAAAAGCTTAAGCTATTTTAAGACTAAAAGGCATAAGTCATGATAGAGGTGTTTTCTTTTCTTATTTTTGTGGAATAAAATATCTCTTTGCCACTGAACTTCATTGAAATTAACCTCAAAATGCCATTTGTATATAAGTGCAAACACTTCCATTCTTTTCCTCCCGTTCGGCTCCCACCCCGACACCTCCAATCCCCTCCCCTCCCGTTCGGCTCTCACACCCACCGCCTCCCCTCCGCTCCCCTCCCTATCCCCAACGCCGCCGTCTCCCCTGCCTGCTGTTAGAATATGAGTTAGAATAGGAACTCTTTTGTATTTTCTTATCCGTCTTTTGTATTGCCTTATCTGTCTGTATATGGCATACACATCTTGTACTCCTATATATATTGCACATTGAGACTCTTCAATATACACACAATATTCATAACATGGTATTAGAGCAAATGTTAGAGTTAGGGTTCGCTACCTCTGCCGCCACCACCTCCTACCCTCCGCTCGTCCTCCGCCACCACTGCCCCCGGGAGGAGCTATCTCCACTCCCGGGGGTGGCCTGCTCGACAGCGCCTCGCCGCGGGTCTCGCAAGGCCGGCGCTACGGCCTACCTACCTCGACTCGCTCTGCCCCAACATCCACGACGCCTGGTTGCCTCGTCGCCGCGGTCTTCGTCGCGCTTCCACTCGAGCTCGCCATCGCCTCGGGCTCGTCTGCGTTGCGGCCTATGCACGGGTGCTGCTGTTGGTGGAGATTGAATCGGCTGCTAGTTTTGCTAGTATCTACTAGCTATCCTTTGTGTCGTTTTTCTTGTTGTGTCCATCCAAGTTCGTACCACTTTATCTTTTAGTTCGTCTAAGCCATGCGAGTCTACAAATTTATCGTCAGCCATAGAAGCATATGAATTTTTTTGCATGACAGCAGCCGCCGCTCTTTTCTTTGAGCTACTACAGATCATCGTTATGATGTCGCTGCTCTCTCTTAGCCGCTGTTCTGAGCTTTTAAGGCCGCCGCGCTTCTTGTGCACTGCGCTTTTTATGCACTGCGCCGCCGACGTCTTGGGTTTCGATCTGCGCTACCATGCTTCCACATATTCCTATTCGGCTTGATTTTATAACTCTCTCTATCCATGTCAGTTTCATCATCTTCTTCGTTGTGTTACCACGGTCGATTTTTCAGCCCCTGCACCTTGTGTTTTTTGGGCTGTTGCACAACCCTGGATGGGAGGAGATCTTTTGATATTTGACATATTTTTCAAGAGTTGTATGCTACGACGACATTATCAAGATTCGAATTTTGAATTTACCATATTTTAGTGTCAACCTTTTCCAAATGCAATGCTATTGTATACACCTTGCATTTGAGGGGGTTGTTAGAATAGGAGTTAGAATAGGGACTCTTGTATTTTCTTATCTATCTTTTGTATATCCTTATCTGTATATGGTATACACCTATTGTACCCCTATATATATTGCCCATTGGAGCTCTTTAGTATAGACACAATATTCATAACACCCGCGATGCCGCCGCCTCCCCTCCCCTCCCCTCGAACGACGACGTCGCCTCCCCTCCGCCAAAGCCGCCGCTTCCCCTCCTAGATCAAGGTGACCCTTTTCACTCTCAAACAATTCGGCTGACTTGGTAATATTCTTTTGATGATCCGTTCTTCCAAAACCCCAGAGGGAGTTGACATTTGTCTCGAATCCTTCGGGTTCCCAATGCAAGGGTTCTCAATTTGCCTCCCTGATTTGGAAGTCTTAGTTCCATAACCATGGATCTCAATTCGATAGATAGCAAAAGCCATTTTGTACCTGTAGCAGCAAAATTTGGCCTTATTGCATTTGACATGGGACGTCCGAACTCTCACTTTCTCCAACAAAAGTTATTTTGGAAAAATCGTGTACGAGTAACATGCCTTTTTCTTAAATGATATCCCCAAAGCTAAAATGTTTTAATGTACTTTGTACATACACAAGCCATGATTCTGTTAATACTGTTACTAACTTGGGATATCAGCACTCAGAAAAAGAAAATTGGACGGCACCACTGTCATTTGTTCATCGCATATTATGTTGTACGTGGCAAAAACATCCAACTAGGTTCTTAAGTAATTTATGTACTAGACTAAATTCTCGATCACATAGAACTTTGATAGTCGAGTACATGTAGTATTATGGTATGCTGTTGTGTTCTAATTGGCTTCAGAATCATGGATGGGATACTAAAGTAGAGAGAATGGAGCTACTGCAATGGCAGTTTCAGATTTACAAAGAGTAATGATGCTACTGCAAATGTAGTTTCAGGTTCAGAAAAGCAAAACCATTCAGAATGTTGTATAGAGTAATGATGCTACTGCCAATGTTGTATAGAGAATCTTATGCTAATTTTCATCCCGTAAATTGTATAGATAGAACTAGTTGGTATCGGCAAGGAAAATTAGGATACATTTGGCAACATAGCATTTTGTCAGATCTGTGATGAGGAAGTTGGTGCTGAGAATAGACCATTGGGATGTTTGAATACCACGGGTTACAAGAACCTTAAGAAGAAGTTCTTTGAAAGGATAGGGAAAAAACACGATAAAAAATAACTAAAAAATAAGTGAAAAGCATTGAAGAAAAAACACAACTTGTGGAGCGATTTGAAACAAAAAGCAACTGGGCTAGGATGGGATCATAAAAAAGGAACTATATCTACATCCGATGCATGGTGGAAGGAGCACAAGGTAGTCATTGGAGAAACGTCTATTTATTAATGTGTATGATTTTATATTTTAATTTATGTTAACTTCAGCCATTTTTTAATTTTCAGCAATATCCTAAACATTTTCGTGATGGATCACCTGAGAACCTAGATGATATGGACCGTATGTTTGACAAGGCTCATGTCACGGGTAACACTTCAGCCATTCCGGGTGAGCCTACACAAGAAGGCCAAACTGTTGTGGACATTGATTGTTCGGAGGACGGCGAGGAAGACGCCATCGTCGATGCGGAGAACAATGAGGTCGTTTGTACAAAACCGAAGGTCGTTGCGAAGCGTAAGGCTAATAATATTAATCCTAGCCCAAAGAAGAACAAGAAAAATATCATAGATAGGGATTTCAAGCACATGGTGGACATTATGGAAAAATGCCCTGTTCATCCATCCGTAGCGGATGTTATGGATATAGCTATTCAGGCTGGGGTAGTAGAAGGAAATGATGCACACTTCATTGTGATAAGGCTTTTTACTAAATTAGAAAATTGGGAAGTGTTTGTCACTATGAAGACCAATGAAGTAAAGATGAATTGGCTCAGGGGGATGTTTGATCTCAAGATGAAGAAATATTAGTTCTTTTTTTGTTCTTTTTTTATTTGAAAACTATTCAGTGATGATAATGTAAGGGGTTGAAACTATTCAATTATGTCGTACTTGTATTATTGTTATCTTCTAATGTGTTCTGAATTAAACCATAATAGGGTTGAAACTATTCAGTTATGTTGTACTTGTATTATTGTTACATTCTAATGTGTTTTCAATTAAATTATGTCTTGTTGTCATGTTCTATGTTACTGATTATTGTTATTATTTGTAGATGAGCTCATCAAGTGACATTGATGGTTCAACAATTGATAGTGACATTGATAATTCAACCACTAAGAGTAATTTAAGCGAAGAAGATATAAAAAACAAAGAAGAGGAAGTTATCATTTCAGGATTTTGTTGCAACAACTGGTTATGTAGGTATGCACTACTATGACACTTACCTAAGAAAAAAAGAGAGGAGACAACCACTCCTAGCTGGTTATGAATGGGTTGTTAAGCAACTGGGTGATGAGAGAGATTGTTACTCGATGTTCCGGATGAGTATGGTTGTTTTTTATAGTTTGCATGAAACCTTGGTTGCAAATTATGGATTGAAATCAACTAGGACTATGACTTTCGTAGAATCTTTGGCTACATTTTTGTGGACAGTTGGCGGCCCTCAGTCAGTTAGTCAAGTTCAAAACCACGTCAAAAGGTCAACGAAAACAATAAATAGAAAGTTTAGTAAAGTCTTGCAATGTGTCTATCTTTTATCTAAAGATAATATTAGTCCAATGGATTCGAAGTTCACAACAGTGCATTCAAGACTTCAAGATAACCGCATCACGTCTCATTTTAACAATTGCATAGGTGCAATTGATGGCACACATGTACCTGTTGTTGTTCCAGCAGATGAGCAGGTTGCCCACACTAGTCGTCATGGATATATGTCTCAAAATGTGATGGCAGTGTGTGACTTCGACATGAGGTTTACCTTTGTTGTCGCTGGCTGACCGGGTTCAGCGCATGACACAAGAGTTTTCAATTACACTTTGGACAAGTATTCGAACCGGTTTCCACATCCTCCTGAAGGTAATTTGCTTATTTAATCATATAATTAATTATTATGATAATATTCCTGATTTGTATTGTCAACATTTATATATTCATGTATGTAGGAAAATATTATCTTGTTGATGCGAGTTATCCTAATCGAAAGGCCTATCTAGCTCCTTACAAATGAAAAAGTATCATCTATCAGAATTTCGCCATGGTCGACAATCGAGTGGGAAATACGAGGTGTTCAATCACGCTCACTCGTGTCTTCGTAATGTGATTGAGCGTTCCTTTAGCGTGTTGAAGATGAAATGAAGAATCTTGTTGACTTGCCAAGTTACAAAATGAAGATTCAAACGAAAATGATAATTGCATGTATGGCGCTACACAACTTCATCCGAGATAGTGCTTTACGTGATGAACTTTTTGAGATATGTGATCTTGACAAAGATTATGATCCAAACAATATACAAACTGGATCATTTGGAGGGCACAGTGTCAATGGATTAGCAATCGATGATGGAGATATGAATGTCTTTCGTGATAGTATTGCTACTTCTTTAATGGCCGCGAGAGGATAAATATATCATATTAATATGATATTTACATATTGTAGTGACAAGATAATTGCATCATATATGATCAAATATTATTTTGTTACTGTGTTATTTTGTTTGTTTGGCTGGTATTTGCCTTACTATATTAATTTCTTTTGTTACGCAATGTCCAAAATAAATACATGCATACACGTACGAGCGATATCTTGCTATGAATAGGATGTCTGTTATACTCCGGTCTTTTTAGATGTACATCTCCGATAGACGTACGTCGAGATTTGTAATTTATTTGGATAGGCCATAGTACACACACGCATGCACGTACAAGCGAAATCTATTTTATGTCATATGTGCACTTGCACGTATCGTCATATTTTCAAATCTCATAATGAAATAAGTTTAAATACATGCTTAACAAGGTCCTTTAAACCCTCAAGAGTAATTCAGATTTTTTATCCTTCACACATAACTCAATAAGCCAACGTCCTATAAAAACTAGAATACCAAACACCAAAGCTTAGCTTAAAAGCTCAGGGCTTTCAAGCTGATTAAGTAAAAAAAAACTGACTTTAAGCTATAAACCAAAAAAGTCTAATCCTAAACAAACAAAACCTAAAAAACTAGCATTACACTATAAGCCAAAAAATCTAAACCCAAATCCCGTGACATATGATACCCATGGAAGCAAGTACCCAACTTATTATTCGAGTGCCCCAATAATATGGAAGGCATTATTGCATTGATAATTCAATAGCAGCTCTGGATTGGGTGGCAAAACAAACACCTAATCCAACGACCAACCCCAGCTCCTTACCAATGAACAGCAAAGTGGTGGCACAGAAACCTTGTCAGTCATTTCCCGTTCAGATTTCAGAACAATATGCTACCAAGTCTAATATGAAGTTACTCATGCTTAATACACGACGTGGCGCCGTCCATCTACCTCCGAAAATTTGTAACCTTACCCTAAGTGCCTCTGGAGTTCAAGCCTCAAACCAGACTCCCTTGAAAGGATAATGACCTGCTCAAAAAAAAAAAGTTTGGTGAGTAACAAAGAAAAAGAGTCAGGAAAACAAAAAGGTACAATTATATTCATGTCTATTTTTATTTTACTTTATCAAAACCAACAAAGAATATAACATTCGCCAAAGTTGCATTTCCGTTCGCAGATATACAATCCTTTATTACACAAGGAAAAGCTAGAAATTTCATCATGTGATCATGGAAAACGTGAGACAAAAATCAGGTTCAAGAAGCAATTGCAAACCCAAGCATGAGTGAAATTGAAATTCTAACCAAAGGCAAATGAGGATAAATACATGTTCAGATGCACAAGGCTAAATATATAGCTTGAGAGGAAGCCTGCCGAAGAAATGAGTCAAGGAAGAATGTGGAACCTTGGATAAATGCTCAAAGGGCATATCTGGTACCCTAGATATAAATGTCACCCTAAACAGGTCCTAAGAGTATTCAACTGAGTTAATAGGGACAAGTTAGTCCAAATCAAAATGAAGTAAAAGTGTATTTTCCCAGATTCTTATAGTAGTAAAAATGTTGCAAAGATTCTTATTCATGTGGACATGGGAATAAAAAGATGAGTCAACTAAGCTGATGCTGTGAACCTTGGTTCACAAATCACAACAGTGCCCAATATCTAAGAATGGGTAGGATTTTTGTTACAATTCTTTTTGAAAGAAACCAAGCTCTACCTTTCTGGCAGCATCAGTTCCAGATAGATCATCTCTTGTATCTTGTTCAGTGTATCCAGCCTCTTTCGCTTCAGCAACAACATCACTGAAGGTCCTTGTTCCTTCAAAATTGTTGAAATTATAACTCAAAGTTCCACTGCAATTGAACAGTCAACAAACATTGTATGATCAGCCAGCATCATACTAAATTATTGAACAAAAAAAAGCATACAATACAATCCAAGTAAACTTCTACTAAGGTTCCTTTGTGGTTTACTAAAATTACAGTGTCAAGCCGGTCAAGGTAGTTGTGTTCCTGAAGCGTACACACAGACCTGAAAATGCCCTCGATACGCAATATCTTGACACCTGTCTCTAGTAGAACTCGCAGGGTGCTAATGATTGGGAGGCCAGCACCAACAGTTGCTTCATAAAAGTAATGAGCATATGACGCACGCTGCAGAGTCCTTCGTTTCAGATACTGTATGCAAAGAATAAAAATCATTTCTTAGTTGATAAACATTCCAGCAGCAGAAAATGTGACATACAAAGGTGCAAGTTCGTAAACACAGGGGATCGATGCACATTGATGTGATATGCGTGTGTTTGAGATCATCATTGTGCGGGCAACGAGATCTCAATTACAGGGTTTAAGGCTATGGAGCATGGATTTATCCATGATTTGCAATCAGCGACAAGTTTCTGGTGACTGGGCATTAAGTAACTTGTTTGTTATTTTCATGTAACCTGTGAGGCCCATGTAGCCCATATCTATGTATACCATTCAGTTGTGTATAGCAAAATTCTTCTCCTATCCAAAACCTAACATTGTATCAGAGCCACTCTCCAAACCCTAACATGGTATCAGAGCCATTCTCCAAACCCTAACCCTAATTCCCGTCATCGTCGCTGATCCTCTGTTTCGCCGCCTGCCGACAGGGCCCGGGCCATTGGCGGTTCCCAACGACTTCTCTTGCATGCATCCCGGATCGCATCCGCTGCCTCTGCCGTCCTGTGCCGCCTCTACGGCCGGCTCGGCCTCGGCGTCCGCGGCCTCGCCACGCTCCCTGACTCAGCGTTCGGCGTAGTGCAGCCGCAGCACCTGACCTCCTCCCATTCAGCTCCCACCTGCTCTGCTTCGAAGCCTACAAGTACCACCGCTAATACAAACCATTTCTTAACACCCCCCCCCAACAGGATGGAAGGTCAAGGACGTGATGAACGAGATTTGGGACTGAGATTGGGACTATTGCCGCAGGACACACCAATGGGAAATCCACTAGTAGACCTTAACGAGACAGCGCCAATCCCGAACTACCACAATGCCAGGAGCCAACCACCTGACAACCATCGAAGCAACAGACCGTTAGGAGTAATGGCAGATGTACTCAGATACCTAGAAAGGTCCAAAAAAGAAGCATAGGAAAATCAAAACCATTTCATGGAAGCTCTGCTAACTCGAGTAGCACCTACCACCTCTCAGCCAGCACGAGAGGTTAGTTTGGGTGACTTACTCCAAACTCACCCGCCCACTTTTGCTAAAGCAACTGATCCACTAGATGTAAGCGGTTGCCTAGTGGAGATCGAAAAGAAACTGGACACCATACGATGCTCAGATTCAGTGAAAATTCGGTATGCATCACACCAGCTGACCAGACCGGACTTGGTGGCTCAACTACAACCGCAACCGTGTCAGTGAGCAACCTATCACTTGGGCCGAATTCAAATTGCATTTTTCATAAACCCATGTGCCTACAAGAAGAATGTAGCTGAAGAAGCGGGAGTTTAGAGGAAGAAAGATGATAGAATATCTCAGCCAATTCAATGAACTCTCCCGTTATGCTCCAGCTGACATAGACACCAAAGAAAAGAAGATAGAAAAATTCCTATATGGAATGCATCCTTATCTAAAGATGCTTCTATCCATCCATAAAATCGCCGAATTCCAGTACTTGGTCAATAGAGCCATAATACTGGAAAATGAACACTCTAACCTGACAGAAGAGCGAAGGAAGAAAGCCAAAACAGACCACCATCCACCACCTACTCATAGACCTCGTCCCCACATACAGCAACAACCACCACCTCGATATGGACCACCTAGACCAAGACCCTTCAATCCTTCCTTCCAGAGACCCATAGTCCAGCAGCAGCATGTTGCAATAGCACTTATGTGTGCATAGTGTGGAGGAAACCACTTGATGAAAGATTGCTAGAGAGGCACCAATGCATGTTTCCATTGCAGAAAATTTGGGCATCGTAAGGCCAAATGCCCCCACCTATAGAGGACATCTGGAACCCCCACCACAACCAACTTTTGTGCCAAGACTAACTGCTCCAGCACCACCACAAATCAACCGTCTGAATCAACCTAGGGGCAACCAACCTGTTGTGGGAGGAACTAGAAGAGGAGGACCAGTACGCCTTACCCACGTGACCGCAAAGCAGATTGGAGAAGCCACAGATGTAATCACAGGCAAGCTATTGATTCCACCATTCATGGGTACTATTTTGTTAGACCCTGGAGTGACTCACTCATTTATATCCCGTAAGTTCCTAGCAGAACATAATCTAATAGTAGAACCACTAGAAAAATATATGGGGGTTAGCACACCTGCCTGAACAATAGAAGTGACGTCAATTAGAAAAGAGCAAGCCATTATAATTCACAATACAAAGTTCCTGGCCGACCTCTTTATAATTAACTTGAGTGGACTAGAAGTAATTCTAGTATGGATTGACTATCCGCCCACGGAGTAAATATAGATTGTGAATCCAAGGTTGCATCTATCAGAAAACCCGATGGGACCCGACTACAATATTTCGGAGTCATAACCCGACCAAAAATATCTAACCCTAGCTTGGCCAACTTGTAGGCCATTGAAGTAAAGAACATACCGGTAGTAAAAGATGTTCCAGATATATTCTCTGAAGAGCTACCGAGTATGACCCTAGGTAGGGAAGTAAAATTTGTTATCAACCTTATTCCGGGAATAGCACCAATTTCCAAAAGACTGTGCAGATTGAATGCACGGGAATTGGTAGAACTGAAAAAGAAATTGGATGAACTTGAAGCCAAAGGTTTTATCAGGGAAAGTAATTGACCTTGGGGAACCACAGTATTATTCGCAAAGAAGAAAGACGGAGGAGTAAGGTTATGTACGGATTACCAGGAGCTGAATAATGTTACCATAAAGAACAAATACCCATTACCCAGAATAGATGACCTATTTGACCAGTTAAAAGGAGCACGAGTATTTTCGAAAACTAACTTAAGATCCGGATACCATCAAATCAGAGTCAAGCCCACAAACATTGATAAGACCGCTTTTGTCCTCGGTATGAGCATCATGAGTACACCGTAGTTCCCTTCAAAATGACCAATGCCCCTGTTGTATTCATGAATCTAATAAATAAATTATTCATGAAATATCTAGACAAATTCATCATTGTCTTTATCGACGACATCCTGATCTACTCTAAAAGTGAGGAAGAACATCGACGACACCTCACTATTGCCTTGGAAATCCTCTAAGAAAAATAACTCTTTGCCAAATTCAGTAAATGTGAATTCTGGCTTGACCAAGTGGCATTCCTAGGACACATCATATATAGGAGAGGAATAGAAGTGGACCCTTCCAAAATTGAAACAGTCACCTCATGGAAACATCCAACAAATACTACAGGAATTCGGAGTTTCCTGGGATTCGCAGGATACTACCGAAGGATTTTTCGAAATCACCTCACCCCTCACAAAACTCCTGAAGAAAGACGCAAAGTACGTATAGATAGAAGTATGTGAGAACAGCTTCCAAGAGTTAAAGCAACGCTTGTCCACAGCCCCCATCCTAACCCTACCCAAAGACGAACTTGACTATGTGGTATATTGTGATGCCTCGAAATATGGACTAGGATGTGTGTTAATGCAAGAAGAGAAAGTCACCGCATATGCTTCTAGACAATTAAGGCCCCCACGAGATGAGTTATCCCACTCATGATCTTGAATTGGGAGCTGTAGTGTTTGCCCTAAAGATTTGACGACACTATCTCTATGGATCAAAATGCACATTGTACAACGACCATAAAAGCCTCAAATATATTTTTACTCAGAAAGAGCTAAATATGAGGCAAAGAAGATGATTATAATTAATTAAACACTACGATCTAACCGTAAATTACCACCCTAAAAAGCCTATGTGGTAGCCAATACCCTTAGCGAAAAATATCAATGCTGTCACCTTTCTACTGAAAATCACACCTTGGACCTAACCCAAGCCTTGGCCAGAATGAAGATAGAAGTAAAGACTACCACCTCAAAAGCTACTACCGCAGCCATGGTATTTCACCCCAACCTCCGTGACCAAATACGAAAACAACAACTCTTAGATCCCTTCGTCACATAAGAAATCCAAAGGATAAAGTCGGGCCAACCCTCGAGATTCAACATAAATGATTCCAAAGTTATATGGTGACAAGCATGAATCTGTGTTCCTGACCACCCCCAAATTCAAGAGACCATACTGCGTGAAGCCCATGATACCCAGTACACCGTGCATCCAGGTAGCACAAAAATGTATAGGGATTTAAGAGAAAACTTTTGGTGGGCAAACATGAAGAGAAAAATAGCATAATATGTAAGTCAGTGTGACACCTGTCAAAAGGTTAAGGCTGAGCACCAACGCCCAGCAGGACTACTAAAACCATTGGAAATACCTCAATGGAAATGAGAAGATATCTGTATGGACTTCATTACAGGCCTTCCCCTCACAGTAAAAAAAGAAAGATATAATTTGGGTAATCGTGGACCGTCTCACCAAATCGGCCCACTTCATTGTTGCCAACCAAAATTATTCGATCAATAAACTAGCCAAAATCTACATGGAAAGGATAGTTACCCTACACGGGGTACCAAAGACCATCACATCAGATAGAGGATCAGTATTTACTTATGTTTTTTGGAAACGTTTACACACTTCCATGGACACAAACCTTAAATTCAGTGTAACAGCCCAAATTTCAAATTTGAGTTGAAAATAAAACTTTAATTATTTTATGGAATTTCTAAAAATTTAAAAACTTTTCCTTAATTGTTTTAAAGCTAAAATAATTTATTTGAGAAATTTATAACCAATTATAAGTTGTAATTATTTTATTTAAATCCAGAATGCCCTAGAGAACTTCTGTGAATTTTCTTATAATTTTTGGAGTTTATTTGCTATTTTCTAAAGCATTTTTGAATTTCTAGAATTATTTAAAAGGAATTAAAATCCCTTACGATGGTGGGCGAATTCATTCCGCCCGACCAGCATTCTCGAACCGACCAGATCCTCCGGCGCGTCATCGTTGCGGGCCGTCCGATCAAAATCAAACGACCATCACTCCGCCCGACCAGTTCCTTCCGCTGACAGGTGGGCCCTTCTGCAGTGTCTTCTTCTCCGACCCCTTCTTCCTCTAGCTCCCACGCCCGACCACCATTACCGCGCATTAGAGCTTCATCAATTCTCCGTTTTTCTCTGATTCTTCTCGCAATCATGCACATGCAATTTAGTAGTAACCCCCGCACTCATCCCGGCTGTTTCATCCTTTGATCGTGTGCATTCATGCCGACCGTTCGTCGCCGCTGCCATGACCTCCGTGCACGATCTACGCCTTCCAACCTCCTCTCACCCTATAAAAGGGAGCACCAGGAGTGTCTCTCTCCACTCACTCCAGCGCCCTAGCTCTCCTCACCCCAATCGCTCTCGTGCGCCCGCACTTTGAGGTTTCTCGCCGCCGATCGAAGCTTCGTTCTTCTCCGATTCCGGTGCCGTCCAGTCTCCTCCGACCACCTCGACCACACCCTTAGCATCGTCTCGTCGATGCGATGCTCGTGCGCGCCTTCACTTCGCCAGGAGACCGCTGGAGCTACGTCGCCACCATTGACCGAAAATCGCCGACGACCATTTTGTCGTATTCCTCAGCCGCAAGGTAGCGCACTAGGTTCAGCATCTCGCCCTCTCTTTTGCGCATCTCCACACACCTCGCCGAGCACGTAGCGCCGCCGACGCCACACGGAGCACCACCGGCCTCGGGCCGACGTGGCTCGGCCGCGTCAGCTCCATCTCGGTGCCACCTCAGCACATCTGCATGCGTGGCGCCAGCGTGGCAGGTCGTGCCAGTATTTTTCCCCCTGTGCACTGTTCGGTAGACCGCATCCACCGTGAACTTGTGCCTCCCGTGGACCCAATCCATGACTGTGGGGCCCACATGTCAGCGACTCATGTCCGTACGCTGACGCAATAAATCAAATTTCCTTTAGAAAAATAATTTAGGAAATTCAAAATTTATGATAATTAGGATTTAATTTAGATTTAAAACTTCTAAGAGCTCGTATTTCTTCATACGAACTCCGATTTAGGTGGACCAAATTTCTAAATTTGTATAAAATTAAGATCTAGCTAACTAAACCAAAAAAATTTCATTTGTAGTTAATTTTAATATTTATTTGAATTTATTTGTATGTCATTTGAATTTATTTGAATTTGGCTTATTTTACGCTTATAGACTTTGACGACTCCGGAGAGCTCAACCCTGTTGAAGAGGTAGAATACCAAGATTTTGAGCAAGGCAAGTTACATCCTTGATCATTTTGACCCCAGTATTTCAAATTATTTAATTCTGTTTTAAATTATTATTGCATGCATAATTTTATACAATTATTTTAAATTCTTGTTTTTAAATGTCTAGTTAATCTGTTTCCCTTGTATAGCCAAATTTGAATGTTGAATCATCATTCCCTTGTCACCTTAGTCAAATATGATTTGAAAATACAATTGTACTTAAGCATTGCTTAGATCACAAATATTTGATTTGGGAAGAATTTAGCCAAAACAGCAAATTTTGATTAAAAGCCGATGACATTGTTTTGTCATGGTGGACTTTTGCAAATACCTTTGAAAAATAAAAATAAAAAATGGATTTAGACTTGGGCGAGTTGGAAAGTTGATGGGTGCAGGTTTGTGCAAGGGTTCAATCTGGTTAGGATTGAAGCCCATGGGTTTATTGGAAGTCGCCTAAGTCAGTTAAGAATCGGCCTTTGAGCCGCATCTTGCAAAGCTCCACCGTACTACCACATGTTCTGTGTGGGTAGAACTAGGCTTATTAACTTGTCATACCTCACTAATGTATGTGCCAGATTTGTTGTGTGGGTGTTGGTTAAAAGTTATCCCCACTTGGCGCAAGAGTGGGCTTCTGGCAGGTGGTGAGCCCAATGGAAGTGAAACCTTAGCGGGCACATTAGTAGCAAGGTAGAACATTGGAAACACCTTGTGATAATTACCTAGTCACACGCCTAAGGAAGCGTGCATTGGCTGACATAACGGGCAAATTATCTCATGTGGGTAAGTTATACCCCCTCTACAGAGTGTAAAAACTATTCGAATAGCCATGTCCACGGTCATGGACATGCTGAGCAAAGTCATTCTAAGTTAGACTTTGTTTTTGGTTTTAAAAATAATTTTGTACATGGTTTTTAGGATGCTTAATCCTTGTGGTAAAATTGGGCGGTTAACCATGTGAAAGGAGGATATCCATCACCATGTTTCATATGGAGGTTATCCACTATAAAATTATCAATTTAAAATCTGATTTTAAGTTAAAGATTAAAAATGTGCCTTGAAACATAGTATGATTATTTAAACTTGAAAATGCTGATTTACGCAAATAACCCTTAACAGCCCCCCTTTGTTTACTTATGCATGCATTCTAAATTCTGTATTGGGTGTAATTTGCGAGCACAGTAGTTGTGTTCACCCTTGCTGAATATTATTATTCAGGAGAAGACCACTTTTCGACGGTGAGGACCCAGATGTTTAGGCTACGCCTCCAGACGATTGTTTGTGGCGCATCGTGTGGCCTGCTACATATTTGCTTCCGCTATGCTTTGTTATTTGGCCTCAGGTCCATTTTGTAATAAACTCTGTTTTTATTAATAAAGCGCTTGATATGATTGTGATAACACTATTTGTGAGACTGTGTACATTAAAAATCCTGGACTAGTGTGTAAACACAATGAATTTGGGATCCTTTGTTCCCGGGTTCGACATTCAGTACAGCCTATCACCCACAAACTGATGGCCAGACTGAAAGGGTAAGTCAATTCTTGGAGGACATGCTACGAGCTTGTGTGCTAAACTTTGGAGACTCATGGGAAAAACACTTAGCCTTGGCAGAATTCGCATATAATAATAGCTATCAGTCCAGTATTCAAATGGCACCGTATGAAGCTCTCTATGGCAGAAAATGTAGATCACCCATCTGTTGGTACGAAGTTGGAGAAAGACCATTATTGGGACCCGAACTTGTGCGAGAGAATGATGAGAAGATACATGTAATTCGAGAGCATCTCAAGATTGCTCAAAGTTGGCAAAAGAGCTACACACAGTTCGACATAGAAGAGACCTATAGTTCGAAGTTGGGAATTATGTGTATCTAAAGGTATCACCTATGTGTGAGGTGCGCCGATTCGGATTAAAATGAAAACTAAGTCCACGGTATGTCAGACCATTTCGGATCCTAGAGCGTAAAGGCACCCTAGCGTATAAATTGGAATTACCGAGACAGCTATCTATCAAGGATTCACGATGTATTTCATGTCTCACAACTCAGAAAATGCCTAGTAATCGATCTCGAATACCATTACAAGATGATCTAACTTCCGACGAGCATCTAGTGAAAATCCTAGTAACCGAAGACCAACAGTTAAGAAACCAGATGATACATTCTTGCAAGGTACAATGGAAGAATTGCTCCATCAGTGAAGCTACGTGGGAGAAAGAGGAGGAACTACGCGAAGCCTACCCCAACCTATTCAAGTGAGAATCTGATTTAGGGGATGAAATATTCCTAGGGGGATGTGAGTACCCTAAAATTTCAACTAATCTAAACAACGATAAATGATAATTAGCAGTAAATTGAATTCATCCAAACAAGACACAAAACATAACCTCAGACTTATATCGATTACATCGCCAAATAATTTCATACAAGATATATCCTCAAGGGCTCATCAACATAGATTACAATATGAATTATTACCACAACAATGCAACATCGATATGAGTCATTTACAAGAACTCATTACAAGAGGAAATAAAACGTTAACACAAACTTAGATTTAATTACAAAAATTCATTACATCAGTTCAAAATAAAAATTACAGCTTTAAGTACATTACAAAAGAAAATAATAAAATATTGCATATAGCTGAAGCTTTGCATCCTTGTCCATGTATTGTCAGTAGATCGAACCCATTCCTCAGCCAACCCGATACACTGCCCACATTTCCATTTTCCACAAAAACCAATAGATCAGCAGTAAACAAAAGCTATGAATTAAAAGTTAGAAGTAAAGAAGGATTGACGTCAGATCGCATGAAGATCCTCGAGGTTCCTAGACCGACCAAGGCCAGTCGGCACCATCTCACTTCAGTAGGTTTTATCACCCGGCAGTTTTAGAAATCCAACACCCACTTTATACCAACTTACCTTCGCTGCAGAAAATCCAAAGCATAGTATCAGAAACCACCTTTGGACCAAAGGTCCTTGAGCCCACAATCAACCATGAGAGTGAAATGGATAAGGGAGGGGCAAAGTTGGCATGAACAGGCCAATAGAAAGAGGCAAGCCGAAACCCCTCTGTCTTAAGCATCCATCTTCACATAGCATCACAAGCCACACTCACATTTATTAGTACACAACCAAGAGTCACCACCGAGAGCAAGCAACCACAAGCCAACCCCACTGCCTCCACAAGGTAAGGCAAGGCAAAAGCAAGAGCAAGCCACAGCAAAAGCCGCTGGCCCCACCTTGCTCCCTCCCAAAGGAAACCCTCCGCAACCACACCCAAACAAGCTAGGCATCACCCACCACTGCCTCAACAAACCCAACCACCCATAGAGAAGTGGTAAAGGAGGAGAGGAGCACATAGGAGTTGGGGAAGACCGAAGGAGCGAGGATGACAAGCAATGACTAGAACCGACAACAACAACCGGAGACCACACCAAGCCGATAAGAGCCAGGAGGGACCGAAGCAACCCAAGGGAACACAGTGAGAGCTCCATCACCCCCACGACCATCGTCACTGACATTCCATCCCTAGACCGACCTAGCCAACCGAGGTTACCCACCACTCTTTCCCCCATTCTTTATTTTACCCAAACTAAACCACACCATATGAATCAATTGTGCATAGACAGCACATGAAACCATAACCATAGCATCAATCGAAGGCATCACAAAGCAAGGGGGACATAGTAGAGAGGGAGTAAAAGGGAGGTTACCTAGGCGACACGACAGCACTACCGTCAACATAGCTACGCACACCCGATGGCCTTGCACTCCCCGGCGTGCGGGAGGCCTCGAACCCCGCCGTAACTAGCCATAGTAGCCACGCCATCACCTTCATCATGCATAACCAAGAATCACCACAAATAAAAATGAATCAAGGCTAAATATGAAAACCGAAACAACGGAGAAAAGGAAATAGGGGAAATCAAGTCCGGGGAAGAAAGCCAAGCCCATGCCTCAAACCCAGAGCCGGGAGCGGGTCGAGTAGCAGTCGCGCAGGGAGGCGCGCGATCAGGCCGAGGGACAGGGAGGCGTGCGTGCGGGCCAGGCCACAAGGGCGCAGGCGGCGGTTGCTAGGGAGCTCCCATGGCGCAAGCCTTCGGTGCCAAAGCAAAGCTCCAAGAAGAAGAAAAAATAGGGAAAGAAGAAATGAGGGAAGAAGAAAAAATAGGGAAAGAAGAAATGAGGAAGAAGGAGACCAAGAAAGAAATGGAGGCTAGAGGCTTCGGCCAAATGAGATAAGGGTGAGAGAGAAGGTAAAAAGAAAGAGAAATTAAGAAAAGGGGAAGAAGTTAGGTAAGGGGGTAGAAAAGTAAATTTTAGTGGGGTTTAGTAGCAGTAGTAAGCACTAGTAGAAGTAAGTTTCGGTATGGTATAACGCGTATGTGGCATACTTGTGAGTATTGGGTGAATCACTAGAAACACCAATTTATAAGCCACTTAAGGATAAATAGCAGTAGACTGACCGGTATAAAATAAAATCGAAAAAAGTGCAAAATTAATCGGTATAAAATAAAATCGGGAAAAAGTGCAAAATTAATCGGAGACTTTATAAATAAATTAACCACCGATAGATCTCACTAAATTAGACAAATAATGTTATGCGTTAGAAATAATTTAATAGTGATAGAATAATTAAAATAAACAACCCCGGTAAATATCACCCCTAGAATAGACTGGCCAGGGTCCGTTGTTAACAAACGCGAGAGTAGGCAACCAACGATTCCAGAGCTAGTAGACCGTAAAACAACCGCAGTTGGGCAGTGTTAACTTAACGGGGGATCCAAAAAATGTTATTAAATTAAAATCTACTGACAAAGAAAATCAACTAATTAATGTACGCATAGTAGCACAAAAAGCAACTAAGTATTTATTTATTACTCGTGTTTGTTGTATAATTGCAGAAGATGAACAGGTACATACAGGAGTATCTGATCCAAGAACTGTTGACGTAGATCTTTACTACGAATACGAAGGCAAGCCTATCTCTTGAACATGAACCTAGTTATATTAAATGTAAAAAGTACATTCTGTATAATTATACATATGCGCATGAAAACTATCTCTCAAAATCAAATCGGATAAAAGAAAGAAGAGAAAAGAAAAGAGATGAGAATTGAGAGAAGAGCAGTCCAACTGAGAGGAGCAGCTGGGCTGTAAGAGTCAATACTAAGGCTAGTAAAGGGACCCTTGGTTGGAAAGAGAAGAGGGAAGAGGTGGGACCCTTTACATATGATTAATATATAAGGACCAACAAAACTCCCACTAGATAAGGGGTCGTATTTAAGTGCCAAGTATTTTTTTCGTTTCAACGGGCAGAAATGCTACCTTGTTACGTGGTTATACTCTCT
This sequence comes from Hsuehochloa calcarea, assembly GCA_036346395.1. Taxonomy (NCBI): domain Eukaryota; kingdom Viridiplantae; phylum Streptophyta; class Magnoliopsida; order Poales; family Poaceae; genus Hsuehochloa; species Hsuehochloa calcarea. Next base: position 44,649,184 of record CM070609.1, on the reverse strand, counting down.
ACATCGGGTAAGTAATATTGCATGTTTGAGTTATGGAAGAACCTAGGACCGGTAGGAAGAGTTTGGAAGTGGGGAATCCAAGGCGCTATAGTAGTGCAAGGTGGAGTGTTGGGTGCGGGGATGACCGACCCAACCAACATTATGGGAACTCAGTGGAGGACTGGGTGAGCTCCCCAGGACACAGATAGAAAATAATGGGCGGAGACTTAATCACGTAACCTGGAAAATATTTTGTCTTATGAACTCGAAACCGCATCAAAGGGAATACGGGAGACCTAGCGTAAAGAGAGCTCAGCGTAGCTATGGGTAAAGTGGTATAAAGCCTACGCAGTGCTACATAAAATCATGAATTCATGCCTATCTCTTGGATTGGAGTCTACGGTGATCGCTAGGGGTTTTTCTTCTTACCAAGTGATAAGTAGTCTTTTGAAGTAAAATTGTCACTTAAATCTTGGTAAAGTATTTTTCGAAAAAGAGATGAGCTAGAAAATATGATAACGAACAAAAAAGAGTCATACAGTGCATCTTTGCTAATATTGCTTGTTGAGTACACTAGTACCCATCCTTACTATTATTCTCCTTTGTTAGATCCTGGTCTGACCTGGAACTATCCCGAGTGGGATGAAGGATACGCAGGTGTCGAGGAGGCCGCAGGAGGCGAGGGCGCTTACTACGAGGAGCAAGGCGAGGTGGATACCTTATTCAGCGAGTGGGATGAGTAGACAACTGGTGGAGCAGGGCAGGCAAGCGAAGGGATTTCTTTTCCCGTTGTAATTAAATAAGTGTATTAAAGACCATAGCCTTGCTGGCTCACTGCTGTAATAAAGTATAGTTTCTATCTTATTGTTCTGCTATGTTAACTTTGGTAAGGCTTACTATTTATCGGAGTGGTGTCCTACCGGATAGATGAATAGTAATATGTATGCCTAAGTGTGATTAACTTTCGGGGTAATGACACGGGGCGCCACAGGAATATTCAAGGGATGCAATAGACCTACTGGTCACTGATGCTCTGCTTTTACATTCTCGCACACATCACACAATAAAACATACTCGATAATCTCTCACTTCATATGAGGCCACCAAAATCTATCCTTGATATCCTGGTACATCTTAATACTTCCAAGATGAATTGAATACTTCGACTCATGAGCCTCCTTAAGTATCAGCCTCTTGAGCTCTTTTTGGTCTGGAACACAAGTACGCTCCTTGAGCCATATCATGCCCTAACCATATTAAGTGAAGTCTTGAGCCTTGACATGCTTCATGTTGATCTTGATTTCCTTAATATTTGTATCCTCCTTCTGAGCTTCATGGATATTGTCTTCTAAGGTAGGCTTCACTTCCGTGCTGACTAGGGATCCCAAGTGACTAACTCCAGCTTCAACATCTAGAATTCATCATGAAGTTCAGGTTGACTCTCTTTGATCATCAGGGTATTACAATAGGTTTCCCGACTTAGAGCATCTACCAGCATATTAGCCTTGCTTGGATTATAGTAAATTCCAACATCATAGTCCTTAATCAACTCCAACCATCTTCTCTGTCTCAAATTGAGATATGACTCAGTGAAGATATATTTAGACTCTTGTGGTTCGTGTAGACTTCACAACGATTACCAATGAGATAATGATGCCATATCTTCAGAGCATGACCTACAACCGCTAATTCCAAATCACGAGCGGGATAGTTTTCTTCATGTGGCCTTAGTTGTCGAGAAGCATATGTGACAACCTTTCATTCTTGCATGAGCCAACAACTAAGTCCTTGACACGAAGCATCACAATAGATATCAAAGTCCTTCCTGATGTCCTGCAACACAAGTACTGCTGTAGAAGTCAGATGCTTCTTCAATTCTTGAAAACTCTACTCACACTACGAAGTCCAAGTAAACTTATTTTCTTTCTTCAAGAGCTGTGTGAGTGGTATGGAAATCTTGAAAAATCATTCAATAAAGCGACGATAGTAACATGCCATTCTAAGGAAACTACGGACTTGGGTTACTGATTTCGGCTAATCCCAATGCAAAACTTCCTTAACTTTGCTTGGGTCGACTGCTACTCCTTCTGTGTACATCACGTGCCCTAAGAAATCTACTTCCTTCATCCAAAATTCGCACTTACTGAACTTAGTGTACAACTAGTGCCCTCTAAGTTTGTCGAGTGTTAACCTCAAATGGTCGGTATGCTCTTATTTTGTCTTGAAGTAGATAAGGATATCATCAATGAACATAATTACAAATTTATCCATTTACTCCATAAATACCTTATTCATCATGTTCATGAAATAAATAGGTGCATTGGTCAATCCAAACGACATGGCTGTAAACTCATACAGTCCATACCGAGTGGAAAAGGCTATCTTGGGCACATATTCTTGACGAATCTTCAACTGGTGGTACCTTGATCATAGATAAATCTTTGAAAAAACTCCTGCTCCTTTCAACTGATCAAACTGAACATCGATCCTAGGAAATGGATAGTTATTCTTAATGGTTACCTCATTGAGCGAACGGTAATCTACACACATCCTTATACTACCATCTTTCTTCTTGGCAAACAAAACAGGGGCTCCCGATGGTTACGAACTAGGTCTCACAAAACCCTTTTATTGCAGCTCTCTAATATGCTTCTTCATTTATGCTAACTCAATGGCTAACATCTGATAAGATCTCTTGGATATTGGGACTGTACCTGGTACTAGGTCAATGATGAATTCGATGTCTCTAACTGGTGGCATCCTAGGCAAATCTTTTGGAAAAACATCTGGGTACTCTCTTGCTATAGGTACATCTTCCAAAGCTACGATCTTCATACTGTTGACCATTAGATGTCGAACGCTTAAAGTGGTGGCATGAAATTCCACTTTTGCCCCTTTAGCATTTTCTACGGTCACGGCTTTGCGGCCACAATATAGTATGACTTTATGTTTTGACAACCAATCCATACCAAGAATAACATCTTGTGCATATCATGGGGATATGTGCATGATCTTAGGATGATGACACTTTTAGACACAGGCGGTTCCAAAGGAACCATCACAGACGGTTCTTATTTTGAACCGTGCATATAATGAAATATCCAATTAAGAATATACACAGTTCTATTTAAGAACTTGTGTGTAATATCCTGATCATGGGGAACCATATGTGGGAACATGATTGAACTAGAACCGCTTATTTCTGGATATAAATTGATCCCTCACCGAGCCGCTTAATTTTGCCATCGCCGCCCTTCATGCAATCCTCTAATCTTGGTATGAGCTTGAGATGCTTGTGGACTTGGCATTTTATTGTGTGTTAATGCATTGACTAAAAGAAAGGAGAAAAGATAGTGTAGATGCTAGCTGTGAATATTGAGAATGGTGTTGTTACTATTGATTTATTACATACTTGGGTACATAACTAGTGAAGAGTATGAGATGATGCCTATATTTGGGTTGCATGATTGTTCAATTGAGATAGATATCGGTGTCGAGAGGTAGGGATCATGGTTGTGGCCGTAGGCATGGCTACGCTATGCCTCCGCGTGTGGTACATAACTAGTGAAGAGTTTTCTTTCAATAACCTTAGATGCAAATGTTGGAGAATGAGTTTAATTATATTGCACATTTTCGTTCTATTAGGGAGTTATTGTTTCTCCTTGTACATAACTATTTAGGTATGTTTGGTAAATAGGAAGCCCATTGTGCCCCCGACAGAGAGGGAAGGGAGGAGAAGGTGAGGATTATCGAGAGATATTAGATATTTTCTTCGTGAGCTCCGAGGGTAACGATCTATAACCCTTTATGTTTGCTATAAATTAATCGCTAATCAATTTGACACTAATTTGTTACATGCGTAGTGTAGATGGATCTGTACAGTGTGAAATGTGAGTCAAGAGTACATTAATGGCGTGGTTGATTTTAGAAGAGCCGCTGAGCAGGATATGTTGAAGAAGGGGATAAATTTTATGTACTGTCCGTGCATTGATTGCGGTAATATGAAGATGTTTAACAACACGGCGCAGATCGAAGCGCACTTGACTCGAAGGGGTTTCAAAAAAGGGTATACATGTTGGACCGATCCACGGTGAAGAGCGAAGTTAATAATGACAACATCGTAGGAAGTCAACGATTTGCCGGATGTGGTGTGCTTTTGATGAGGATAGGGGCACGATGACAATCTGGATCAGATGCTACGCGATGCAGAAGAGAACTACAGTGGGAGAGAGTTTTGTAAATTCGAGGGCTTAAGGGAGGACTCGGTGAGACCTTTGTTCCTCGGCCGCAAGCCGAGATACACAAGGTTGTCAACCGTGCGGTCCGATAAGAGTTTCACGGCGTTGTTAGGTCTCCTAGCGGACATCCTTCCGGAGGGAAACGTGTTGCCCAAAGACCACCTATCAAGCAAAGAAGGTTATTTGCCCATTGGGAATGGAAGTAGAAAGAATACATGCATGTCCGAACGATTGTATCCTCTACAGTAAAGAGTATGGAGACATGCATGTATGTCCGTGTGCAAAGCATCCCGATACAAGCGTCAAAATATCGCTAAGGTGAAGCAAGGACCTCCTGCTAAGATGTTGTGGTATGCACCGTAATCCCACGTTTGAAGCGCTTATTTGCGAACCCAAAGGAGGCAAGATTGTCTGCGTTGGCACTCGGAGGAGCGTAAGAGAGATGGAAAGCTAAGACACCTGCTGATTACGCGGTGGAGAAACTTCGATCGGAGCTTGAAGAGTTCGGTGCAACCGAGGAACATAAGGTTAGGATTGAGTACGGATGGAATGAATCCTTTCTAGTAACATGAGCAAATGACATAGCACTGGCAGTGAATCTATGTATGTACAACCTTCCTCCTTGGTACGTGTATGAAGCGGAAGTACATTTTGATGTCACTACTTATCCAAGGGCGAAGCAACACAGGAGCGATATTGATGTGTACCTAGCACCATTCTTTGGAAGATCTTGTGACACTTTGGACCGAAGGGGTACAAGTATGGGATGCGTACAAATGAGAGAACTTCACTTTACGCCATGTTATTCTGCACCATCAATGATTTTCCTGCCCTTGGTAACCTGTCGGGGTTCAGCAGTACAAAGGGAGCCAAAGCCTGTCCGCACTGCTTAGATGGTACCGAGAGTGTATGGCTGAACAACTCGCGCAAAACTGTGTATATGCGTCACCGTAGGTTCCTTCCCAGGAGTCACCCATACCGCAAGATGAAGAAACAATTCGATGGAAATAAGGAGAACGGTTCAGCTCCAAGGGCTTTTAGAGGGAAAGAGGTCTATGATATGGTTAAGGATATTGATGTTGTGTTTGGAAAGGGATCTAAATTAAGAACCCCTCAGAAAAACATCTGGAAGAAGCGGTCAATTTTTTGGGACTTGCCTTATTGGGAGCACTTAGAAGTTCGCCACTGCATCGACGTCATGCACGTGGAGAAGAATGTATGTGATAGCTTGATTGGTCTCTTACTGAACATCAGTGGCAAAACAAAAGACGGCGTTAACGCACGACGTGACTTGGTTGATATGAACATAAGAACCGAGTTAGCACCGAAAGAGACCGATAAAGGATGAACGTACCTTCCCCCCGCTTGCTACACTTTGTCCAAGGCCGAGAAATGAAGCGTGTCAAAGCTTGCATGGTGTGAAAGTTCCGTCAGGTTACTCGCCAATATTAAGAAACTTGTTTCCATGCCAGATTTGAAATTAATTGGTATGAAGTCTCATGATTGTCATGTCTTGATGACACAAATGCTTCTGTTGCGATTAGGAGTATCTTGCGAACAAGGTCAGTGGTAATCTTTAGGTGTGTTATTTATTTAATTCAATTGCTCGAGAAGGTCATCGATCCCAAGGACTCGGCGCTCTGCAGCCGAGGTGGTGACGACTCTATGTCATCTTGAGATGTATTTCCCTCCGTTATTTTTCGATATCATGGTCCATCTCATTGTTCACCTTGTGAAAGAGATAAAGATATGCGACCCGTGTTCCTCGTCATATGTACCCATTTGAGAGATACATGGGAATTCTCAAGTCCTACGTCGGAATCGATCTCGTACGAGGCGATATTATCGAAGGTTATGCAACCAAGAGGTTATTGAGTTCTGCGTCGACTACATGGCTCGTGTGGGCCGATAGGTGTGCCTCTATCTCGTCATGAGGGGAGCGGGAGGGTATCGGGACCATCGGAAGGAAAGAAATCACTCCGATCTAAATACGTCGCATAAGCCCATTTCACGGTCTTGCAACACATGACCCAAGTGTCCCGTACATCGACGAGCACAAAGACATGTTACGACAATGTAATCCGCACGGCCGGTGGAGGTTTGGATCACGAGAGCACAACCGCAAATCGGTTCAACGAATGGTTAAAGATGCGATTCAGCGGGAGGACATCAAGTGATGAAACACGCTATGGTTGGCCAAAGACCAAAATTTACAATTGTGACATGGCAAGATCGACATAAATGGGTACACGTTTTATACGGTGCTCGAGGATATGAAGAGCACTGATCCGAGCAGCGGTGTCGCATAGATGCATTTCACGAGGTTCAATCTGCGGGGCACGCGGGTTGAACTCGTACTATGGGTTCGTAGAGGAGATTTGGGAGCTTGACTATGTACTTTTCAAGATCCCCTGCTTCGATGTCATTTGGGTTAAACTTCCGCAGGGCGTGAAGGTCGACAAGTACGGTGTCACTACTGTGGACCTCAAACGTGTCGGATACAAGGATGAACCATTCGTACTCGCTAAGCAAGTTGTTCAAGTTTTTTATGTAGCGGACCCGGCAAATAAGAACCGCCACGTAGTTCTTCATGGGAAAAGAAGGATTGTCGGAGTTGAGAATGTCGTGGATGAGGAAGAGTACAATCAATTTGACGAGTTGCCTCCTTTCGAGACGGCATCGATGGTGGAAGAACCCAAAGAGGAAGCTAGCTATATGCGCGTCGATCATTATGAAGGATTGTATTTCAATTAAGCATGTATATATTCCATCTGTAATTAATTTGATGTTAACATGGAAACGCATCACGTGTTATGGGCGATGCTTCGTCGGTCAATTTGCCTCGATCGGTCGTGTGAGACCCGGTTTATCGGACTTGTAATGCAAAAGATATATATGAGAAAATTAAACACCTCATTTGGAGCTATGGTGCGTTGAATCAAGCACCTCATGAGATGAACAACCCAATTGGATTCATCTCATTTGGAGCTATGATGCACTTTCTACGATTTTCAAAGCCTTGAAATGAGCAAAAGTAAAATGCATAAGTAACTTTTCCGAAATAGTAACATGTTCCAAACTAATTTTCACAATAAGCTCATTAATAGAGAATCCAAAAAATTGGATTCACTCAAAAATAGTTCTGAGAGAAAAAGTTATGCATTTTTGAATTAAATTGTATTTTTGGATGTCAAATAAGCCTTCTCGGAAAATCCAAAATTAAATCGACGTGGATGAACTTGGATCGTTGATCTAGCGATGGGCGGTTCAGCGGAGATATCACGACGCTTCTATAACGTAACCGTCGCGATACTTAATATCGCGACGGTTCTATTAATGAACCGCTGCGTGATATCAACATATCACGAGCAGTTGATTATGGAACCGTGCGTGATATTAAAATAGGGTTTCCCTTTCTAAGTTATCACGAGCGGTTCCATATAGAACCGCATGATAGTTAATCCTGAGCGGTATATATAAGTATGTTCTATCATCGAGCGGTTGTGCACACTCTGCTTTTTCACACTTCTCTGGTGAGGGTTTACGGGGCGCCCCTTCGCCGTCCCGCCTCCGACCAGCGCCGCCTCCTTCGTCCCGCCTCAGGCCAGCGCCTCCTTCGTCCCTACCTCAGACCAGCGCCTCCTTCCGTCCACCGCCTCAGCTCCAGCGCCGCCTCCCTTCGTCCTCGCCGTCGTCCGGTCGCCCCGCCCCGCCAAGACCGGTGAGTAAGGATGAAAACCAAAGGTTGCATTTGGGTTAGTCTAGGTATCTTGATCCCGATCCCTCCCATTGCTCGAGATGAACTGATGAATGCTTGATACTCGGGTGTGATTGGGAATGATAATGTTCTCGGGCCGTGGTGTGGTTGCTACTTGTGCAATGGGTAGTTCATAGTGGTGTATGAATGGGGTTACCTTGGTGGCCTCGGCCTCTGGCTCGTTCTTCTTCTTCTTCTTTGGCCTCTGGCCTCTGGCCTTGGTGGGAAGGAATGGGGAAAAGGGAGAATGGCCGGGGAGGCTTGTGTCTTGGCTTTGTTGGCTTCTTTGGGGATGAACTTGTCTTTCTTTGGCTTGTCGGGGATGAACTTGTCTTCACCGCTTGGCTTGGGGAAATGAATCAGGGCCGGCCCGGCTCTGTTGGGGGAATGTATTGACCGCCTTCTCTCCTAGCCGTGCACTCACCTTCTTACCATTGCCTCCTCTCCTATTGCCTGTGCGAGATATTTCTTGGCCCTTGCTATTGCTTTGGGTGAATGATGAAACCTACGGAATAAGATAGCTTGGATTTACTTAGGTTAGTCTAGGTATCGCGGTTATCCAGGTGCCGATTGATTTGGGTTAGTCTAGGTATCTTGAGAATCAAGGTGCCGGTTAACCTAAGTTGGTATGGGTAGCCTTGGTACTCAGGGTGCGGACTAATCTAAGTTGATCCGGAAACAGCGATGATCCCTATGGTACTCTGACGGCAATTCCTTCTTTGCTCTTACTTTAATGGGTGTGCTCTATTCTAGATGGTCTTTTGGTATTTGCGGCAATGCATGCAGGGTTTGCAGAATGATCAAGTAACTTGTGATGCCATATACTTGTGATATACATAGTCTTGTGGGTATCTTTGTATTCAATTATTGAGTATCTGTTGGACCGAAAAGGCGACTAGAGGGGGGGTGAATAGGAGCACGCTCACTTTTTCAACCACGATTAGATTCAACACAAATTTCACTCCAATAGCTATAGAAGCTATGAAGATCGATATACTAGTACAGCGGAAGACTAGGATTGAATCCAATCAAAACCCCGAAGCAAAACAACCAAAAACAACCGAAACTTAATTTCCTAAGTGTAGGGCGGTCTGACCTCTACTCAGGGGCGGTCTGACCACTCCAAGGGGCGGTCCAACCTCTACTCAGGGGCGGTCTGACCTCTCCAAGGGGCGGTCCAACCTCTAGCTAGGGCGAGTCGACCTCCAAACTGATGAATGTGAATCGGCCGAAAACGAAGTTGTAAATAGGTCTAACTTTTGATCTACAACTCCAAACTTCATGAAACTTGGAACACACCTTCTCTAGGATGTCAGGAACCTATTCCAATTGAAGATCGTGAAGATCCATGGAAAAGTTATGACCTTTTTCAGTTTGAGAGAGGATGGTTCAAAACCGAGTCAAAACGAAAACTAAATCCAAAACTTGCTCGTGGGTGATTGATGATCAAGATGATCTTAGATGTGTTCCCACATGTCACACAAGCTAGATCATGAGAAGAAATCAATCAAAAACATGCGAATCAAAGAAAGACTCAAAATCACCAAATAGAGAAGAAGGGCAAATGAACTCATCTTGAAGAGAACTCTTCTTTTGATTGATTTGATAATGTATCGATTCTGACCACTCATACGGATACGCATGGACACAAGATCAAAACATCTCTCTCTAGAACCCTATCCTCCACTAAAACTTCCCTAAGCACCTAAGCCAAAACTAGGGTTTTAAGCATGAAAGGGTTGAAGGAGTGCACCACCTCCTCCTCTATTTATAGTGGAGACTTAAACCTTCTAGAAGAGTCACCCTAATGGGCTCCGTTAAGGCCCAAAACAAGCGGGTCACACACGCACGCCTCGGCCGAGCCGTCTTCATCTCCTCTTGACCTACTCCGCTTCTCCACGCCATCTTGCGCCGAGTCGTCAAAAAGTCACCAAGGCGGTATTTGGTATAATTACCAAAATACCCCTTCTCGATCTTTTGCAAAGGCCGAGTCCCATCTTTGTGAAGCACCTCCCATGCTTCGCCATGTGTAGGTTGATCAACGGCTCTCAACATGTCGGCAAGTCTCTCCCATCCGGCTCCACGAACCACCATGGCACTTGCACCGACCCCCGCCGCTTGATCCAACCAGTCGCACCGAACTGCCCGTTCGGTCATCCTTGTCTATTCTGCACCACACTTGAGTTCATTGACCTCACCCAGCATCGTCGATCGTTCGGACCTCGGCTCTCAAGCCTAGTCCCGATCATCCTCGCCGCTTGACCGTCGTTGACCACCAAGCAACCCGCACAACAATAAACAAGCAAATCGAATCCGGAACAAGTTCTTCACAACTTGACCCACGTTAGTCAAAACATGCATCATGCAACACATATGCACTGAAACCCATGACTTTGACCTAACAAAACATCATCGCCACGAAGTTGGCCGATGAACAAAATAACGGTCGACAGTCGAATAGGCCTCCGGGCGGTCGCCGCCGGTTCGATCCGATCGGACATGGCCATAGGATCCGATCGATTTGGGACGGTCAATCGCCATGCTATGGCGGTCGGACCGCCCTATCGAGAATGCCCGAACAGATCTGAAACTTTGTCGAAAACCCGTGAAACGACAAACCGTTAACGCCATTGCCAATTGTCACATCATCCTAAGATCTGGAGCATATCCCCATGATATCCACAGTATCACTTTGAGTATATATATGCTGTACTAAGTCAAGTCTGAAATTGATTTGTTAGTACTAGGAGATATATATATTTCAAAGTGACTTTTGTGGGCTCTGTTGGAATTGCTCTGTGATAATAATGGTCATATATTCAAATTGATGTGATAGCATATTCAGATTTGAGCTCTACATGTGATAGCATATTTCTTCTTGATTTGGCAATACTATAATCAGGAGATTTATGTACACCTCCAAGTATACACATGTATATGCTTATGAATGTAAACAAGTATATACTATACACATAGAAGTTCCATTACTTTTGTTGCGTTGAATTGCATGCCTCCACACCATACTTGATTTATTCATGCATCGTGATGAAGCATCCAGGATAACATGTTTTGTACTAGTGTATTGACAAATATTTCTATGTAGATCTTCTTTGCATACCATTTTACCTTATTTATGTTAGGACCCTTCAATGTTATGTGCCTCCTATGTTGCCACTCCACATGCCATTATGTGCCCCATGACCCTCATGTCCATGACACGTGGATTGCCATATATATATATGAAAAATCTTTGATAGAATAGATGGGTTGTAATACCATAAAAATTACCTAAAGAAGTAACATAAGTGTTTTTTTGTGAGGTATCAAACATTAATTTATCAACAAAAATATCATTTAAGGAAAAAGCTGTTTTAGAAATTAGATGACATCTAATATTATTTGTAAGATCATGGCCAACAATCAAAGGGGGCGTGAGGGGATGAGAGCCTAAAATATCATTTAAGGAAAAACTGTTTTAGAAATTGCATGCCTCCACACCATACTTGATTATTCATGCCTTCGTGAGATATATGAAAGTGCCTGTGAGTAATCATTGCGTACATAACTTATATAGATAGCAAGTTAGCGAGATGACGGAGGCCGTCTTGGCGCCGTCAATGACGTCGCCAAATGCGTCTGGATCTCCGATCAAGGTGGTGCAGGCGAGATGGCGGAGGAATTCTAAATTGCCGTCGGGCCGCATGACGATCACGCGAGTCGGTGATGTTGGGATCCCGCCGAGTCCCAAAACGCACCGCAAGATTCTGGACCGTCTGCGGGGTACTTGTAAGGAACGGTCCCCATAACCACCCCAACTCGAAGTGTCGGCGGATGTCTGAGAGACCGATTGTGGGTCGAGCTTTACTGCGTTCACTTTCCCCAAGGCGTACCAGACACGTGTGCGAGGGCACGCGCCGCTCGCGATGTGCCACGCGTGGAGGACCTTCAAGAGCTCGCTTGTCACGCGAAGACGTGAACACGTGGTCGGACGCGCTTCCGGGTATCCTTTCTTGTCGCGGGATACATAGGATGCCTTCGTGCGATGAAGACGACGGCCGAATTTCAAGAGCAAAGTGCGCGCGCAGAGCTCTCGAGCCCAAAACACTCACCCCACAAACTCGGCACCCGCTGAGTGCGCGGGTAAAGCCACGAAGTGGCGGCGGAGGACGACCGCCGCCCGGCCGCTTCTTTGGGATCTCGACGACGCTCGAGCCCAGTTAAGGCGAGGGCATCGACCACGTCTTGGCGACATCTCGCAAAACGTTGTTAATAAGTCCATAACTTCATGGTGTCTATAATAACATGATGTCCTCTTGCAGAAGCATTGACTTCGCATCTTCCCAAGGTTCCCTCAAGTGGATAGGGAGAAGGATGTACTATCTACGCCCGGGAAACAAGGAGCACCGGTCGCACGCGAGGCGTTGGGGTTTACGTACCTTGGAGGGATGGATTCCCTACACGACTCCGCCACATATAGGAGTAGGAAGAGATCCAAGGACCAAACGGCGACGTCACCGAAACATGTCATTATTGAAAAATTTCAAGGACAAATAACAAGTTTACGAACCAAGTAAATGAACTCATGAGGCGCAAGCCACTGCGGCCACAATATAGTATGACTTTATGTTTTGACAACCAATCCATACCAAGAATAACATCTTGTGCATATCATGGGGATATGTGCATGATCTTAGGATGATGAGTTAATTGGCAATGACGTTGTTGGTTTGGTAATAGAACCGTCTGTGATCTGCATTTTTAAACTTATCACGGAAATGCTCTGTCTTTATTCGGTACCTCGAGCATTTTTGGTCCAACCTCAGCGGTCAGCACCGGCGGTCGACCACCGTGGATCGGTTTGACCGGCAAAGATTGCGGTCCGATCGATCAGGGGCGATCCGACCGGCTATGTGCAGCGGTCCGACCAGCCACGGTTCTTGATGGAATTTGGAGCTAGACCAAAAATAGGTTGTGTAGGCATGAGAGGGGAGTCTCCTGGATGTGGTCACATATTTTTTGGAGCTCCCAGTCAAAAGTTCTATTAAAATGAAAATTCCAGAGAGTTTCGGATTTTCAAGTTGAAAATTTGGCTAAGTCTTTTTGGGCGGTCTGACAGGCGTTATAAAATCGGTCATACTGGTTGTGAATCGGTCCGACCGGCCAGGTACGACGGTCAGACCGGTCTCCACTTGTTCTTCGGCCAACTTGGCATTGTTGTGTTTCGATTGTGTCTACTGCATGAGTTTCAATGCTTTAATGTTGCATATTGCATTGTTGAGCTAATGTGTGTTAAGTTGTGAAGAACTTATTCCCAGAGACGATTTCTTTGTCTATTGCTGTGCAGGTGGTTTGCAGGTCAACGACGTCAACGGTGAGGAGGATCGGGACTAAGCTTGGAGAGCCGAGGTCCAGAACGATCATGAATGCCGGGTGAGGTTGTGTGACTCAAGCATGGTGCAAAATGGATAAGATGGTTCGAATGGGCAGTTCGTTGCAGCTGGTTGGATCAAGCGGTGTGGGGGTCGGTGCAAGTGTCTTGGAGGTTCCGATGTGATTCGGACGGAAGAGACTTGCCAACATGATGAGAGCCGCTGATCAACCTACACGCGGTGAAGCAGACGATTGCTTCAACAGATATGTGTGTGTGTGTCCTATTTGTATTGGACCTTAATGGGAGCCCATTAGAAACCCTAGACCACCCTATAAATAGACGGGGAGATGAAAAAGCCCCCAAGCACTCATTTAGAAAAACCCTAATTTTTCTAGAGTTTGGAGAGGAGAGGAGAGGCTAGGGTTTAGAGAGGAAATTTGTGTGTGTGCTCTTTGATTGAGCTCTTGTCCTCCTTGAGGGAGTGGCTTTGACAAGCAACATGTTGAATCAATCTATGGATGTGTGTTCAAAGATGAGGTCTATTGCTTTTGCTTCTCTCTTTTGATGATTGTGGTGCTTCCTTGATCTGGTTATTTTTGGTTGGTCTCTTGACCTCTTTTACCTTGCTATGATGTGTGGGAATACTCCTAGAACCATCTAAATCATCAATCCCCCACGAGCAAGTTTTGGATCAAGTTTTTCATTTTGCTAGGTTTTTAACTCTCCCTTGGTAAAACCTAAAAATGTCAATGCATTGATTTGGATCTGGACGATCGTTGCTAGGAATAGGTTCCAGATATCCTTAGGGAGGTGTGCTCCAAGTTTGGTCGAGTTTCATCGGTTGAATCAAAAGTTGGACCAATTTTTGTTTTGGTTTCTAGTGGTCTGCAATGGCTCTAGACTAAATCGGTCTGACCGATTCAGTAACGGCGGTCAGACCGCCAGCTATTCGGACCGCCAGTTGGCCGTCGGTCAGACCGCCAGCCTTCAGACCGCTAGTTGACCGTCGGTCAGACCGGTCTACTTGAGATCAATTCTCCATTGTTGAGTCTTGTGGTTAAGGGTGTAATCGGATCCAGCACAAGGCTTCCTCTGTGCATTTACTGATCTTCTTAGCTTTCATAGCTATAGGAGAAAAGTGCGTGTTGAATTTGATTAAGGCGAAAAATCAAGAAAGCGTCTATTCACCCCCCTCTAGTCGCTCCGGTCCTACACATCTAGTGTTTGTGTATCCAAAATGATTAGGTTGCCAAGAAATTCTACCCTATCTATGTGTAACTTGACATTAGCACATCCCATCTTAGTCATTAACTTAGAACCGGACGATTGAACCAGCATAGTATGCTTAAGAAACATAGTATTGAAGTTGTTTTTGCCAAGAACAAATGAATGTAAAGCTCCAAAGTCAAATAAATCTGTAACATGTACTGAGTTGACCAATAATTTACCCAATACAGCATGCGCTCCCTGTGCTCCTTTGCCCATGATGTGGTTGATGCGGCCTCTCATCACCGACTGTTGTGCTCTTCCGACTTGTCCTTAAGCTTGGGGTGCTCCATTGTCATTCCCTAGTGTTGGCGCCTTGGCGGGGGTTGTTTCAAGATTGAATCAGATTAGTGTGATTGCTTCCTTCTGCAGGTAGTTGCTGGCAAAGTGCCTTGGCTCTCTACAACTATAACAAAGTCTAGCAGTGACAGATGTGTTGCCTCCCTAAACGACGTTGGTTGAAGCAGGGTTGCGGAAGTTCTGACTAGCAAGACGAGGTGCAGGAGACGGAGTCTTGAATGCATTCTGATTTGGGTAGCGAGTGAACTGTTGATGAATGACTCTTGTTCCTCCGATGGTGCTACTGGCCTCCCTGATGTGCCATCTTGCCCTTACGATTGTCCTCTTGCTCTTTATGTCTGTCCTCAATAAGTTCCCCTTACGATTGTCCTCTTGCTCTTTGCGTCTGTCCTCAATAACAAGTGACTTGTTCACTAACTCCTAGAATTCTAGAAAGGTATGAGTGATCAGTCCATCCCGAACCCTGAGTTTAGTCCTTTCAAGAAGCAACTATGTCTAGCCTTGTTAGTTGCCACGTCTTCTGGAGCATAATAGGCAAGCCGAGTGAATTTGTTGAGGTAGTCGATCATTGACATACCCCATTTCTTGATAGCATGAAATTATTCCTTCTTGATGCCCATTATTCCCTCTGGCACATGGAACTGATGGAAAGCGGCAGAGAACTCTGCCCAAGTAATGACTTGTGGTGCCACATGGGTGGCGCGATAGTTTCCCACAATTTTGCTACAACTCCTTCCAGCTGGCGGCTAGCATACATAACCTTCTCCTTCTCATCACATTGAGTGATGACTAGCTTTCTTTCTACCACAAAAATTCTAAAAAATTTCAAAATTGCTATTTTGACTAAAATACTTTTAAAAGCTCTAAAAATGGGATGTTACATTGTCCTTTGGTGAGGGTTTGTAAATTATTCTCCCTTCAAACACTTGTAATTAATTTTCTTATTTTTATATAAATAATTTATACCGCAGGGGCCTCCCCTACGATTTTCACTTCAAAAAAATAGACCTTCAAATACGTAGTAATAGTGAAGTGGATCGAATGACCAAGAGGGGAGAGATGAATTGAGAATCTTTTTCAAATACGACTAAATTAAAGCAATTTAGAATAATCTAATCTCTAATCCCAACATATGTGCCCAAGGTTTGCCAGTGTGTTCACACAACTCCTACGGAGTTTTGCGACCTAGTACCAAACCTACACAAGTCTAGTGATCTAGGAATTGAAAGAACAAGAATTGAAATGCCGAAATGTAAAAGGGACAAGATACAACCAACTTTTACAAAGGTCTTGGAGATTCGGCAATCTCCCATACTCCTTGTTGGATCACTATCAGAAGAGTCTAGCTCATACTTGAATCCACACAAGGATCCAAGTCTTTCACTCGTGGTAGTGCTTTTCCACTCTGGATAGGTGGGTTCCGAACCTTTACAATCCCCGATGCCTTCCACAAGTTCCTTCTTGTAAGGTCACCAAGAGCATGCCCCCAACTCGACTAGGAAACACCGAATTCCAAGAGTAATAAGCTCAAAACTGTCACTTGAGCATAAGCAAGGTCAAGTAACTAAGAAAGATGTGCACTAAGGCCTAATCTACATTCTCACTCTCTCTCAATATTTCTCACACTTCTATAGATCTTCAATATATGTTCTTATTGCTCTTGAGCTCACTTTTGATGTGGCTATCCTTCCTAGATTCCAAGAGAGCTTCCTTGAAAGTCTTCACTTCGAATATATAGCCACAACTCAAGAAACTAGCTATTAGACACAAGCTTTTCAAATTTCAACTTGACCCAGATCATCTGCCACAACACACTCCCAATGGTTAGAAAAATAGCCATTACACGTACCCGGATCATCCGCCTCCAACTTTCCTCAACTTCGAAACCTTATGATCCAATGGTACGCCTCGACCCGGATCATAACACTTTTCAAAACACGAGACCTTCTGATCCAATGGTATGGGTCAATGGTACGCCTGACCCGAATGATCTACCTTAGGCTATGGGGGAGATGATGCGGAAGCGGAAGTGGCCCATCGGGAAGGCGGGAACCTACTCGGATCGTTCCATGAAGGATGCACCTGCACCATTAGAGTTTCCATGCCCGTAGTGTGTCTGCGGTGCCCCACACATATCATTCAATCAACACACCTAGAGACTGCTGCCCGGGCATACTACATGTGCGGGGATATCCGCGCAAGAAAATCTCTCACACACATAGAATTTCCATATTGCACCTTACATTTCACATATCGCTAACTTTATCCGTGCATAATGGCAACCGTCGAAACATTGCTATTTCTTCCAATGAATCGATGACCCAGGCAAGTACGACAGGATTCATCCAACAAGAGTACATGCTGAACTACGCGGTGCCCCTCGAGAACTTCACCCGCTGAAACCTCATTCGGCTGAGAGCGGGATAGACAAGGCAAACACATTGATGGTCCCTAAGGAATCAGCGTGGTGGTGGAAGACTAAAGGTCAGCTCGCTAAGAATGCTGGGGTCGAGTGTGCGGTAGACAAGGGAAAGGGAGTCATGGTCCCCGATACTCCTCTAAGCGGGTGGATACTTATGAGGTCCTGAAAGCCCAGTACAGGGATGCCT
Source organism: Hsuehochloa calcarea (assembly GCA_036346395.1). Taxonomy (NCBI): domain Eukaryota; kingdom Viridiplantae; phylum Streptophyta; class Magnoliopsida; order Poales; family Poaceae; genus Hsuehochloa; species Hsuehochloa calcarea. Next base: position 44,631,664 of record CM070609.1, on the reverse strand, counting down.
TCAGGATGGACTATGCCCGCAGATCTGCAGGAGACAAGAGAAAGGCACCGATGAGCCCTTTAGATTGACTTTTTTTGATCCATCGGTTTTTCCGATTCCAAAAGGCGCATATGTATTCTGCATGTAGACCGGGTTGATGATTTGTGTATATTGTCGTTTATACCGTACGAGTAGCGGGACAAACAAATGCATGTAACCAAACCCTGTGCGCTATGTAATTCACACATACATTACAAAGTCTTATTGTCGGAGTTGAAATCCCATCTTTTAAATTTAATTCCTTAATTATTCTCTATTTACTATTTCACCCACTTTTTCAAAAATAATTAGTTGTGCGAACACTACACTCAATAACAATAGAGTGGGTGCAATTAACCTATAAAGGGTTTATCACGCAGTCAAGAAACTCCAACTTCTTTAAGTAGTACAATATATTACCAAATAACTTATTAAAATCCTATAAAATTTGAAGTTGTATTTTGTCAAAAATATAAAAAATTTACTTTAATTTTTTTATGGCAAAAAAACAATTGAGCTCTTGTCAATATTTGGTTTGACGACAGCCAGCCAATCAAATGGCGACACGACCACTACCATTCGCCACACGCACCCTGTCGCCAATCCAACTGGTAGTAGGGGCATGTCATCAATCCAACTGTTGATAGGGGCATATTGCCATTTCAAACGGCGACATAAAATTATTTTCGTAATTTTATTACACGGAATTGTATTAAAATAATGTATTATTTTAAAAACAAATTCGAGAAATAGCTACGAGAAATCTGCCCATTCCCTCCTGGCCCGGCCCGGTCCGCAACTACGTCCTCCCATCCGGCTTCACCGCTCCTCCACTTGTGCTCACCGCCCTCCACTCCCTCATCTCGTCTCCCCAACCCAAAACCCACAAAACACTACCGCCGCCGCACGCCATGGCCGCCGCCGCCGGCGGGGGAGGCGGCCGCCAGTGGCGCGTGATCCCGCGGCCGGTCCTCGAGACCGTCCTCCACAACCATGCGCTCCACCCGCGCGTGCGGCAGCCGCTGCTCCTCCACGGGCCCCGCGGCGTTGGCAAGTCCACGCTCCTCCTCCGCCGCCTCCTCCCGCAGTGGTCCCAGTCCCCGCACTCCGTCGCCTTCGTTGACTTCCTCCACCCCGCCCCCACCTCCCCCGCCCACGCCACCGCCACCGCCACCGCCACCGCCACCGCCACCGCCACCGCCGCGCCCTGGTCCTTCCTCGCCGACCCGGCCCCCTTCTTCCCCGACCTGCGCCTCCTGCTCGAGTCCGCGCTCGAGGGCCTCGCACGTGACGCGGTACTCCACGGCGCCGTCGGCTCCAAGGACGTGCTCGCCGCGCTGTCCCGCTCACACGGCCTCCACACCGCGCTCTCCTGCCTCGTGGTCCCCGCCGCGCGCGGCGGCGGCAGTAACCCCGTGCCTGCGCTCTGGGCGAGGGCCGTCCTCGCCGCGTCCTCCTCGGCCCGCGGGGACGACCCCACGTTCCGCATTGGTCAGGGGGAGGCGACTAACTGCTCCATGGAGGAGAGAGCGTACATGCAAGAGGCCATGGCGGCACTGCGTGTGGCCAAGGAGGTGCTCGGGATGCAGGATGGGTGGAGGAAGGAGGCAGTGCGGGAGATGAATAGGACAGGTCAATTCTCTCGGCCGCTAGCCAATTCGGCCACAGACTGGCCGTGCCTCCTGCTGGATGTGCTATCTGGCGCGGCCGAGGAGGATTTCTTCCAGGTAGAATGTTGGTGTGATTTCGGTTTGATTTGAGGATTCGTGAGACAGGTTTGGTATAATGTGTTAGAGATGACATTTTGTATGTGCAGCCAAAGCTGGTGCTGAACAATGTGGATGCACTGAGGAAGGCGACTTGCAAGGATGAGACGATGGTGCCTGCAGCAATGTACCATGACAGCTTCATTTGGAGGGTGATTGCACTCAGTGCTAATGAACAGTGCTTGCCGGTTATTATGTCAACCTCAGATGGGTAAGGGTCTGTGCCTATGTGTTTCTGCATGTTCTGTATCAGACCCCTCGTGATGTTGTGCCATTGCTTGTTGGACATGCCTCGCTGCCTTGTATCAGTGCCGCTCCTATCAAATAGTGACTTGATTATCCTAGCATACCCAAAATACCAATATATGCTTGATCAGTTGATTTGCCGATGTTAGGGGTAGTAGGCTATAGAAGCTGCAATATCTTGCTTGTATAGTGCGTTAACAAAAGCAGTGGGGCCTTTGGAAAGGGTATATATCATACATGACATCACATGCAAGTGATCTACATTCCAATGCACAACCTTGTTCAATCCATGCCCTGACCATTTCAGTTCATCAGTCACATGTTATTTAGTACCTCTGCATTGAATTGTATATAGTTTGACATCTTACCGCTTTCTCCATGTTTGTACTGGAGTGAAACTTTTTGATAACTTATACATTGCATATTGTATTGGACAATTGTCAATAGAGTATGTTACCATCTTGGAGCAGAAATGTATGTGATGCCACAGCCTCCAAAACGTTACAAATAGGGGATGTCTAAAAAACTGTAATAAGGTTTACAACTTAAGAAAATATGCTTTGTCTAAAAAACTGTAATAAGGTGGGTGGATAATTTAAGAAAGTATGCTTTTGTGTGTCTGCATGCAAGTTTTGTTGTAAGAATGGTTAGCTGGAAATGGACAGTTGACATCATAATTGATGGCTTCTTTCAAAAATGGGTTTCAATTAAATAACCAGTTATGCTGAATAATTGCTAAGAACATAGTTGTCACGGTGTCGCCTAGTCGATGACTTGGTGTCTAATCGGCCAGTAACAACCGCCATGGATGCTCGCCTTGACTAGGAAGAGAGAGAGAGAGAGAGAGAGAGAGAGAGAGAAGGGCCTAAACCCTAGCCACCGTTGCCTCCAAGCTAATGAGAGTAGCTGTATCCTGTTGCCAGAGCCTTCTTGACGAGAACATCCCTACCACTACTACACCTACTACTAATAAGGATGCGCCAAATGGCCAAACCCTAGCAAGAGGAAGCATTTTCGGCTACAATTCAAGAAAGCAAGAAGGAAGTAGAGAAGAGGAAGGAGATCATAAATTTGAAATCAATTCAGATTGGACAAGAATTCCCACACACCATGCTGCATGGGGACACAGATCAAAGGAGAAAGGAGTCAAGACAAAAGTAAAAAGGAAGAAGCTTGTGGGTGAAGCTTGTGCAAAATTTGCAACTAGGAAGGATCTTGAAGTTCACGATGATATCTGCATCAACTCGGAAGGATCTATCATGTACAATACATATATTTGGAAAGCTTATCAAGTCTACTTTTCAACAGATCAAATGACATGTAATTTGGATCTTTCTACAAAGAGTTATGGCTATTGGAGCAAACCGCATGCTGAATTCAATTTCGAATTGAAAACATATTGTAATTCCAAATTAGACTAGGAGTAGGGCCTCTTGGTCGGCCATGAGGGGTGGAGAGACCCTATATAGGAGTAGACCCCTTTGTAATTTTCAGACCACAAATAAACGAATTTTGAGAATTATACTCTTGTTTGCTGGGTTAGCCAAGTGCACCTTGAGGGAATTGAGAGTTCTCACTGCAAGACATCTACTTTTACGTGGTCGAGTAGACGGGATCAAGAGCGTATGGTTGAGTGGATTCTTTTGTCGCAGGATGCTGTGTTGACAGTAGTTGGCGCCATCGGTTCGTTAGGTTGTAGGAATCTAAAGTTATCATTGATCCTACGTCGTGAATATCGGGCACATCATATCACTCCTAGGTTTTCAGGATGGAGAATGGAGAGAAAGATGTAACACCCCGACCCAACATTGAGTCCAGAATGTCACCTAAATCATGCTCACTACCAATTTAATCTATAATTACCAATAATTCAGTTAGCTATGCATGGAATAAAACTCCACGTGTCACGGAACAACAACTTAATAATATAAATACATAAAGGATTAACTTTCACAGCTTGGTCACACATGCCAAGAACGCTTAGGTCAAGCGCTTGAGAAACGCTCGAGTCACATGCGCTCGAGAAACGCCGGAATTATGCTCCTGGTACATAGGATGACAACAAGTAATAAAATAATCAATCTATTATTAAATCAAACAAAGTTCCAATCATTGAACCAAATAATAACCAAGTCTAATAATAAATCCTAAAAGGGGTTATCATGACTCTAGATTTAGTGAAAGCATACTAAAATAGATAATGTCTTTGCTACTCTATTCTATGCATGTCGCTTCGACGGTTACCTAAAAACAACAACAAAGTAAGAGTGAGTCTAAGACCTAATAAGTACATCATAGAACAATAAACAAACAACTTATCATCCAATTTAATCATTATCATTGTCGTGCTCATACTCAATTAATCATATCATCTCTTATGTATTTAATTAAAACAATTAACTTATCATGTATGCAATGCTCAATTATGCTCCATGCTCATATACATCGTAATCAGCTGATACCGGTATAGCGGAGTGATCACCGGTCGGTGGATTACTCAATTATTCACTTCCGTGAGGTCCCTACCGAAATAGGTTTTTTATCTAGAGCTCCCTGGACTAGTCATATAACATTGCTCACCAATCTCACCAGAATAGTTGCATGATTTTCTTACCAACCTGGCTCATGCAACTCCTGTCATGATGAATGTAAATGATGCAACATCTTTCCATTATTCATAAACATAATCCATTATCATTATTACCATGTTATTACAGTATCATGTCATCATGTCATAACCTCATTAAATCATCATTATATCATGGTATTTAAATAAGCATAAGTAAAGCATAAATAAATGTTGTTTCGAATCAATTATAAAGACAAGGCAGACAAACCGATGTCCACTGCTCTACCACGCACTTGCCTTTTAGCCACGAAAGGCAGAATGATGCAAAGGTGGCACCGAACTCGAAGCAACACTCTCTGGATAAAGATCAATAATACATCTAAAAAATATGCAACCATAGCACACAAGCATCAAGCAACTCAAGGTCGTTCCTATGTGCAAACCCGACACAATTAACCTCTTTTCATCGGACAACCTTCCCGCTGTCACAGTGATCAAACACACATAACTTTTACTTCTGGAATCCAAATATAGAAAACCCTATATTTTCTGAAATCTACACGCAATTTGCTACAATTTCCTAGGTATGCAAATTCTCTGATTACGCCATCTAGTTCTTCGTTTTCAACCCCAAGAGTTAATATGGAACTTCACACAACAACCGATTTCTCAATTTTATAACTATTTTTCTACCACATGAAAACTAGCAAACCATATCACTTCTGGAAACTACAGAGAATTATCTAACTAAACCTAGTTATGACTACAATTTAATTCTACTATCTACTGCACGTAAAAGGGCAATATACACAACTACTGTTAATAGCGACGGAGTTCTATACAACAGTACTCTAGAGGCCATAACTTTTCAACCGTTTAACCAAGTCTAATGATCTTGAACTTTCTGGAATGCTTAGGAAATTATCTATAACTTTCCTATCATGGCAAAGTCATGAATCTGAACCAGGGCATCATGAATTATCCAATTCCCGCGATCAATCTACTCTAAACCTTGAATAAACAACAATCTAAGATCAAAGTAAAGGTGTCCAGATCGTTACCCCATGAATTTAGACGATGAGCGGAAATGGATCAAGAAACCCTAGTTTTTCGTTCTTCTTCCTCTTCTCTTTCTTCCTTGCTTCCTTGCCCTTGTTTCCTTCTCCTTGGTCAGAAGCGGCACTAGCCATGCACATGCATGCAGCACACAGCCATGCATGCAGAGAATCATGTGCAGTAACCCATCTTCCTGTTCTTCTCTCTCTCTGGCAGAGCATCAGCACAGCAGGCGGCAGAGAATCAAGCATGCAGCATGCAGCAGGCTGCAGAAAAAAATTGGCGCATGCAGGAAAAGCAAACATGCATGCAGCCAGTAGAACAGAGGCTGCAGGCTGCAGGCTGCAGGCGGCAGGGCAAGGGTGTGCGGCAACAAGCAGGGAGGCAGCACAAGGGCTACGGTTTGGCGCCCTCCCTCCCTTCTCTCCTTAGGGCCAAGGCAACCTGGATCCCTATTCGGTTCCCTTCCCCCAAGCCGAAATCCACTTGGGTTTGGGTACTGGGCCTTGGGCCGATGGCCCAATACCTCCTCTAATACTTTCTTTCCCTTTAATTTCTTTTCTAATAAACGGGGTATTACAAAAGAACAGCAGGGAATGGATGCAATGCATAATGGAGGCAATGAGTGGGATGGGAAGGTGAAAGGAAAATGTAAAGGGGAATAAAGGAGTTAGGGCATCCACAATGTAGCAATAAGGTGGGCATTAAGGCTGAGCTGCCTCCTATTCGACCACAAGCATTGGGGGCATGAGCAATAAGGAGAATCTGGGATGAGCCGACCTAAGGTTTGAGGACCACCCATAAGGAATAAAAAAAGAAGCCGCACCTGTCGGGTCGTCGGATGGCGCGAAGACTATGTGGTGGATGCCATCGAGAACAGATGAGATGAACTGCGTCACCTCCAGGAGCCCGTTTTCGCTTGCCACCACCTCCGGATCCGGCTGCCGAACCTGCCGTGTTGCCGGGGATGCCATCCTCTCCGGTCAGCGCCTCCAGCTCCAGCTGTTGGGAATTGCGTCATCGCCGGGGAGGACGTCCTTGCCTGCTGCCTCATCCAGAGTTGGCTGCCAGCACTCTCTGCGCCGTTGGAAAGGCCGTCCTTGCCGACCACCGCCTCTAGATCTGGTGAGCGGAGGCTGGAGAACGCATCGTCGACGGCCGCCGAGATTGGATCCGGTCGCGAGAAGATTGGAGAGCGGTTTGTGGAGGAGGTTGGGGAGGTGTGGAGGAGAGGCGGTGCCGTGGGAGGTTGCGAGCCACGACTGGCGTGTGTGAGTATTTTTTTTGCGAGTCTGATGGGTGGAGAGGAAGTTGAGGGGAAGAGGGAGGTGGGATGGTTACTAATTGCTATTTGGGCACCCTCTTAATAACCACTTGGGCTTTATACATTGCAGGGAATAGCAACAACCACATCACCACACCTTAAGGCCTACTTTTGTATTAAACATTGGAGATGCCCTTTGGTGTGAAGGTGAATGGGAAAAATAAAGGTAAATAAATGAGGTTGTTGACATCCTGTGGCACCATATGACATTTTTTAATAATTTATGAACACTTTTTAGAGGTGGGATTTTCTGTGGCTACTGCATACCAAGGGGTTTGTATAACATATAACATGTAGTCTAAGTATCACCTAGGCGGGCGTCCTGGTGCCCCCATCTTGCCGCGACTGACCCGGGCGCCGTGACAACCATGGTTAAGAATGAGATATGGAATTGCCCTTTTGCATATATGAGACTGAACATTCTAGAGAATCTGTTAACTCTTAACTTTGCTTTGTATCTTCATGATTTTCTGTCATGGACCAATGGTCATACTGTAAAGAAAGTAAGGTAGCCACAACTACAACTACCTGAATATACCTTTTTTTTCTCCCCTATTTCTTTTCTTATAACTTCAATAGTTCCCTCCAAGCTTATTAAGTGTCGCCACGCTTAGGCGGTAAGGCGTTACCGGTCTTGAGGCGTCGCCCCGCTTTGTCGCCTCCTCCCCGCGCGGCTCTTCCCGGCTCTCTGTCGCCGTCGCGTGGCTCCTCGGCGCCTCCTCCCTGCGGTTCCCCGTGCCCTGCCCACACCTCCTCTGCTGGGAGCCTTCGATGGAGAGGGAGGTAGAAGGAGAGAAGAGGAGCCGGGAGCTCACCTGGATCTTGGAGTTCGTTGATAAGGTGAGGGGGCCACCCGTCGCCCTCGCCTACCGCTTCCTCAAGCCCGTCGCCGAGGACCTCTGGAACGACGACGACGGTTCCCTCCACCGTGCAAAGCCGCCGCCTCCGGATCTCCCACCACTACTCCGGATCCGTACCGCCGCGCTGTGCCTCCACGACGACCCCGCCGCGCCGCTGTGACCGTCGCATCGTGCCACCGGCCTGAAGCCTGTGCACCCCCGCGCTGCTGGCTTCGTGCTTTTCGCGCGCGCCAGATCTGCCTTCCCCGGGTGGGGAGAGAGGGATGCAGAGGTAGGGGGAGAGAGACGTGGGAGATGGGGAGAGGAGAGCTGGCTAAGGTTAGAAGATGTTGGGCAGTTGGGGCCTAGGGGTGAGCTGGGCTGGCTTGATGGGTTGGGCCTTTTCTTTTTTCTTTTACCTTTCTTCTCTTTTTTCTTTTCACGTTTGCAACTCGCAGCTTCCTGCTCGTATGGCGTCCTCGTATGGCGTCACCTTAGGCGTCCGAGGCGCCGCTTAGGCATCCGGCGGTGCCTTGGCGCCTCACCTCGCCTTAGCGCCTTAATAACCATTGTTCCCTCCTGGCATGCTACGGGTTGACAGAATTCTTTCTGTAAAATAAATAATCTGCTGCATCACTGCTAAGAACATTTTATATGAAAACTGATGAATTCGTGTTCCTTTTCAAATTGTTGCAGCTACTATTCTTCTCAAGCATTCGTTGATTTGGCTTTCCTAATATTTTCATTTCTCGTGAGGTATGCTCAGTTTACCTTTGGACTGCTGTGCCTTTTTTTGTTTGCCTTTTTTGCTTACAACAGATAATTGGATGACACAGACATTTGGTTGGACACCACAAGAAGCTAAGCTGCATATGGTTTCTGAATTCTTCAGTGAACAGGAGGTAGTAAGATTTTAGACCTGTGACCTTTTTTTTTCTCCCTTGTGCAAACTCTATGCATAATTCTTTCTGATGTTTATTGAAGTTGTAGTGGAAAGTTGTAGATGAGGTTCTTGGGCCAAACCCACGACAATTATCTGAGATATATATGCTGAAGCAAAAGGCAAATATCCCACAGTAAGTAGCATGCCCACTATGTGTTATTCCGTTCTCCTGTGATTAATAAACAGGAGAACTAGCGTATGTTTGTTGCTTTCGTAGATTGCATTCCTTTTTCTTGGAATCAGTGAATCACAGAAAGGGCAAACTGACCAAGTCTAGATGTTTTTACCCTTTGCAACACATTCTATAAGGTCAACAGTTTCAGTTTGATACTCTGATTTTTCAATTTTATCAGTTTTATCTGTATATTAGGTTGTACTGTTTACTATACCTCACAACAGAAGAGGTTAATTGAAAATTTTAGGTCTCTTCTAATTACGTCTTATCTGTGGAGTTTGAAGTCTTTAGTTTCTCAAGCCATTGTTATTCTTTCAAGCACATATTCTTTAGCGGATTTATGGTTTGCAGTTAAATCTCTTGAGTAGCATATTTGCATTATATTTTCAGGTTTTAAAGCATACATGATAAGAACATTCATCTTAGTTATTTTAAGTTTTTAACTGTGTCATGCTGCATATTACTGTTATCACTATTTAATCCCCATTGCATTACAGGGTTTTGCATGATAGGAACATTGAGGAAATTATTGACACATACCTGGCACACTTGCAAGTAAGTAAAGTTTCAATCAGAGCTTAGGCATACATGCTATTTGAGATGACATTCGTCTGAACTTGGAAAGGGTGGTTAGTCCCCCTTTCCTAATCTGCTCTTTCATCGTCATTGTGTACTTCTGTTTTGAATATCAGAACTAGGAGAATGCAGATACAATAAGAGGGAAAAAAGCATGACTTTTGTTTCATTTCTGCTCACCAGGTGTCTGTCGTGAATCCTGCAATGGAGACAGCATTTAGAATGGTGCAGAAGTTTGCCTCTGATGTCCGTGAGGGTAAAGTACCGGAAAACAGATTGTCTTTTGGTGCGCCTTGGAGACATCCACCTCGGCGTGACAGTCCTCATGCATCCTATAAGTGGGCAAAGATTCAACTAATGGATTTTGTCCAATCCTTTGTCAACACTGAATTTGGGGTAATAATTCTGTTCCTTTTACAAGCCAGGCATTTGCATTGTTTGATGATTACTATTAGAGATAAATGTTAGAATTTGAGAGAGTGATTTTGCTATTCACAACTGTGCATCTTATTCATTAATGTGAGAGTATATATAGAGAAGATTACATGGGCCTCATGAGCTACATGGGCCACATGGGTTAAGAGAATGAGAGAATATACAACACTCTTAACACCCCTCTTCAAACTCAAGGTGGATCAGGAGGATCTGATGCACTGAGTTTGTGTAGATGAAGTCGATGATGTTCTCGAGTCTGAGTTTTAGTGACGAAATCTGCAACTTGAAGCTCTGAGGGAACATACTTGAATGCGATGGTCGACTGCTAACAATGAGATCGTGTGAAGGATGCATCAACACCAATGTATTTTGTCAGCTCATGCTTGACTGGATTACTAGCAATCTGAATAACACTTGTATTGTCACAAAAGAGAGGTGTATGATTGTCACAATGGACATCTAGATCAATCAAGAGCTATCGAAGCCAAATGATCACTGAGATGGTAGCAGCAAGAGTTCGATGCTCAGCCTCTACACTAGAGCGTGACACTGCAGTCTGCTTTTGGACTTTCAGGCAATGAGTGAAGTACCAAGAGAGATAGAGTAACCAGTGATAGATCGACGATCAGTAGGATCACTCGTCCAAGTGGAATCAGAGTAAGAGTGGAACTGAAGCTGACTCGAACTGGCATAGAACAGACGTCTAGACGGAGTCCCCCTCAAACATCTCAGCACACAAAGAATATGACTATAGTGTACTGATGTGGGAGCATTGACAAACTGGCTAAGCACATGAACCACATAAGCATTGTTTGGCCTGGTGACAGTGAGATAGATAAGGCTTCCAACGAGCTGACGGTAGCGCGAAGGATTTGTTAGGTGTACATCGTCTGTAGGTTGAAGCTGCAAGTGAAGCTCCATGGGTGTGGCAGTAGTACGAGTACCGGCCATCCCAGAGCGAGCAAGCAGATCTTGAACGTAGCGATGCTGAGAGAAGTAGTAGCCATCACCATCAAAATAAACTTCAATCCCTAGAAAATAGCTCAATGGTTCCAAATCGGACATCATAAATTGTTCACTCAATTTCTTCTTGACAAAAGCCACGTAGTCTATGTCATCTCCTGTGATCAGTATATCATCTACATATAGTAGAAGCAAAGCATGACCCCGCTGAGAAGTGTGAATAAACAAGGTAGGATCATGCTCACTCGGAGTGAAACCAGCAGCTCGAGTCACATAACTAAAACGCTCGAACAAAGCATGAGGAGCCTGCTTGAGACCATTTAGAGCACGCCTAAGGCGACAAACATAACCTGTATGAGCCTCAACACCGGGGGGTGGCTGCATATAAACCTCCTCATAGACTATCATGAAGAAAAATATTCTTGGCATCCATCTGAGATGTAGTCCATGTGCGAATGACTACAACTGCAATAAGAGTACGAACCGTAGTCATATGAGCAAAAGCTGGTGGAGGCACACTAGAAGGTAAAACTGGTGGAGAAGGTGTATCTGGAGAAGGCAAGTCTAGTGAAGGAATGGGAGGTAAACAAAAAAAAAGAGGTGGAATATGTGAAAGAAGTGGGATGTGTAGAAGGATGATAAAAGAAAGGTCTATCCTCATCAAAAGTCACATCACGAGAGATGCAAATGCGACGTGCTGAGGGATCATAGCAACGATAGCCTTTATGTTCAGGACTATAACTCAGAAAAATATACTCAACTAACTGAGGGCTCAGGTGCTAGGACATAGTAGCCAACTAAAAACACGAAGATGAGCATAGTGAGGAGGTACTCTATACAAGATCTCATCAGGACACTTGCCCTGAAGCTTGCAAGAGAACTGATGGTTGATAAGATAGGCTGCCGTAGAGACTGCTTCCCCCGAGAAGTGAGAGGGAACAAAGGAGAAATAAGAAGAGTATGAGCAGTCTCAATGATGTGACGGTGCTTGCGCTCAGCAACACTATTCTGAGCATGAGCACTAGGACACGAGAGCTGGGGAAGTGTACCCTCAGAAGAAAGAAACTGACGAAAGGCTGATGAAAGATACTCTCCTCCAGAGACAGAACGAAAAACACGGATGCTGGAAGAAAATTGAGTATGAACCATCTGAGCAAAAGATTGATAGAGAGAAATCAACTGCGAACGGTATTTCATGATGTAGATCCAAGTGTATTGAGTATAATCATCAATGAAGATGACATAGTAACTGTGACCACTAGGGGTGGATAACGAGCTAGCTCGGCTCGGCTCGTTAAGAAAACGAGCTCGGCTCGGCTCGTTAAGCTAACGAGTAAAATACCAGGCTCGGCTTGGCTCGTTAAAAACTCGAACTCGACTCGTTAGGCTCGTTATCAATAAAAATCCATGCAGTCCATCTCTGTTAATCAACGATCATGCTACCATCACCATGCACCATCTCTGTTATGCAATTAACCCGCTTATAGCATGTGAAAATGCTTGATTCATTCTGAAGCTTCTAACAGAATGCTTGATTCATCGAGCCATTAAACATATACCACTGTGTATTACAGGGAAAGCTACCATTCATTCTGAAGCCACTAACAGGATGGGCGGGCGGTGGTCTGCGAGGGTGGGTGAAATAGGGAAGGAACTGGAAGACCAAGCGCACGAGCCCCGAGCTACCGAGCATTAGGGATGAGGGATTTAGGGAGTTAGGGTTGCGCTGAGCCCAGTGGCCAGTGGATTGGCTAGAATCGCCGATGGGCGCTCGTGGTCAACCGAGATGGCTTGGAACTCGACTGTGTCCGAGTGAACGAGCTAAACGAGTTAACGAGCAACTCGCGAGCTAGCTCAGCTCGGCTCGTTAAGAAAACGAGCTAAATTACCGGCTCGGCTCAGCTTGTTAAGAGACCGAGTTCGAGCCGAGTCGAGCTGAGCCCTTAACGAGCCGAGCTGGCTCGCGAGTTTCGAGCTTTTTTCCACCCCTAGTGACCACCCTTTGAAGCAAAAGGAGAGGGACCCCAAACATCCGAATGGACCAAATCAAAGGATGATCAGAGCGAGAAATGCTGGAAGGATATGGGAGTTGTACTTGCTTGCCAAGTCTACGACTCTTGCACCGAAAATTTGTGTTAACAGAAACAAGACCAAGAACACCTTGATGAATCAAGATAGAGAGGCGTGAGCCACACAAGTGCCCCAAGCGATGATGTTATTGAGGAAAAGATTAGCAGATAGAAGTAGACGCAGAAGGACAAGGGGGTAGATGAACCAACAACAAAGGGTGAAAGAATAGGGGTAGGAGTAGTACCAGAAATGGAGGATAAAGGAAGACTTAGACGATCAAGAACAGAGAGCCCTGTAGAACCTCTTTGACGATGACCTGTACCAATGACGACTCTTGTTCGACGATCTTACATAAAGCAAGAGCTATCGTCGAACCCAACAAAACAGTTCATATCTGTGAGCTGCCTGACATAGATGAGATTCATTGAGAGTGCGGGACGAGACATTTGAAATTGCGAAGTGAGAGGCGGAAAGAGCCCCTTGATGAGTGACTCTGCATGGCGTTCCGTCATCTATCTAAATCTTGATACCTTGTGTAGCAGGACAACATGATATGAGCTTAGTTGCATCAGATGCTACATGGAAAGAAGCCCCTGAATCCAATATCCATGAGAGTGAAGCACTTGACATGGGACATGATGGTGCAGTCAAGCCGGTGAATGCACCGAAAGATGCCTGCAGTCGACACAACTAGGCCTAAAGATTTCTCATCTGAGTCTGAATCTGACCAAACTGAGTTGCATAAGACTCTACAGTACTAGTAGGAACAGAACAAGCAATAGTAGTATCACCTTGAATAGGTCCAGGACCAAGAATGCCGTCAAGAGCCATGATAGGATCAAGTACACTAACACTAAGCAACAACCTCAGTAATACCAACACCACATGCAATAGCACGAGATCATGATCCACAGAACAGCTAGTTAACACACAGTAGCCGCACAATTGCAATCAGAGCAAGCACCACTTAGACCGAGCAATCAATAGCAGCAGACAACAGTGCAGAGCAACAGTAGTGACAAGTAGTACCAAACAACGAGCCACGATGGTCGTGAGCAAAGAAGTGGTCGGCCGGCCTCGTCGGAGCGAGGAGGCGGCGGCACCTCGTCGGGCGGAGTGGTCGGCAGCCTTGTCGGAGAAGAGGAGGCGCCAGCAGCCTCATCGGAGTAGAGGATTCGTCGTCGGAGAGCTCGATGATAGCGGGGACAAGGCACTCATCGAGTAGGTACCGGATCCCGTGTTGAGGAGGTGTGGATCGAGCCCAGCGGCGACGGGGACGAGGCGTTGGTGAGGAGAAGCCGAATCCCGTGCAGAGGAGCCGGGGATCGATCTTGGCGACAAGGAGACGAGGCGTTGGTGAGCTTGGTAGCAGCGGGGGCTTGGCGCTTGTCGACGGCGCCAGATCTAGTGTAGAGGAGGCATGGATCAAGCTCGGCGGCATCGGGCGACGGCGGAGAGGAGGAAGGACAAGACGAGGCGCGTGCGGCATGGATCTAGGTGATGGAGGCGACGATGGAGCAGGGCATGACCTCGCGTCGGGCAACGAAGAGCTCGGCGGTGCAGAGATGAGGCGATCCCGCGGTTGCGGTGACGTCGTATCCCGCAGGGTCCGGCAACGACAGAGAGGAAGGCTGTCGATGGAGCTCGATGGTGCGGCTCGGGGTCCACCACCCAAATGGAGGCTTAGCAAGATGGGCTGCTGCGGTGGATTTAGGAAATAGGGTTAGGGTTAGGAGGAAGGGCTCTGATACTATGTTAGAATTTGAGAGTGATTTTTCTATTTACAACTGTGCATCTTATTCATTAATGGGAGAGTATATATAGAGAAGATTACATGTGCAACATGGGCTACATAGGCCACATGAGCTAAGAGAAGGAGAGAATATACAACACTTTTAACAATAAACATCAGATAGTATTAGGTTAGTGACACCTTTCCTTTGTTTTCATTTCTTACAAACGTGCATGGAAAATACAAGATAATATATCTTAAAAAATTCTTGCAGAATCTATTTTACACATTTATGGAATGCCAGAGTTTCAGTCTCCTATTATGTGTAATTCACAGGTGAACTACCTAGCAGATGACAGCCTGGAAATATTGGATGATCCTGTAGCAGTCGCCATGATGGAGGTATTTTGATTAAGTACTATTGAATATTGGCCTAATGATATGATGCTTACACGATTGCTGTTTGCTAGGTTGGCTTACTTTATCAACAGAGAGATCCATCCTTTATGCGGCCAATCACTCGTGGGATTCAGCGTTGTCTTGCTAGATGGTTCGTTTTTGTACTCCTTACATGTTCTAGGAAATGTTTTGTGTTTTGAACTTTTGATGTCATTCTTTTCTACGGTTATGTCTAGGCTTGTTCAGCAGAGATTAGAGTTGAACCTTCAGGAATCAATAGCATACTTGTGGCAACGTGTAATACGTGGACGAAGCTATCGGCACTTAATGAAAGAAGTCGGCTACAAGTAAAGAGGTATATGAGAAGTTTACATTTTTCCATCTCATTTCATTTTGTTGTTGGGATCTTATGCTTCATTTGTCATTCAAGTTATATCCGAGAACATATTCTTTTGTCAAGAAGTGATTATAATGTATCTTATGCTTCGTTTACCATTCAGGTTATTTCAGAAAACATATTCTTGTGTCAAGAAGTGATTCTAATGGATCAAGAACCATTTTTTTTCAATTGTCATGTGGAACTGACATTTGATTTCGATGGAAGGACTCTCTAGCATCCATAAGAAATGTTTGAAGCATATGTGATTTCGTGACCACTCACATTCACATGTAAGTTGATTAACCTGTCTGTCATAATCATTTGCTATTTTCCTTTGAACCAGTGGGTTTGAATGAATCAGACAATCAGTATAGATTGGATTTATTGTTCCACATGTTGAGTGCTTACTTTTTCCTCTGATCAGCAACCACATACTGCAGCTTTTGATTATTTGGTGTGAAAATTTACCGTCCTATATAGGACTACACTAATGCATCACAATGACCTCAAATGAATTTAAGCTACTAACAATAATAGCAAATAACTGTAGCATTCTTTATCCTTCTATCAGGTCCTATCTTCAAAGCCACAATCTCTTGTCAATCTGCAGTGGTTGAATAAATGCACAACTTTTAAACATGACTTATCTACCAATGAGAAATTTCTAAGTAGGAAAATTAACTTTGATGCCTCTACGTGACATTGGTGGTACACGATGGCCTATTATGTGTGTCGAACGTGAATACTCAGAAGAAGACCGCAGTTTAGTTTTCCAACAAGAGTATTACCAACCAACTGATGTTCTTCTCCTGTGTCACCTTTACACTGAGATGAGCTTTGCTTTTTTGCTCCTTTGTACCTGAACTTTGAGAGTATTGTTGCATACATCAGCAAGTATCATCATTTTACTTATTCCTTTAAATATGCTGTTCATCTAATCATGGTTGTCATGGCGTCGACATGTCGTCCAGTTGGCCAGCAGCGGACAACATGGCTGCTCGCTTCGTCTGGGAGAGGGTCTCGGATCTGGCTTCTGGGCGACTCGAGAAAGAGAGGAGAGGGCTCAGGTCTGGGAGGGATCCCTAGTTGCTGCCACCGGTTGTTGACCCTCTCTAGTTTGCATCCACATCTGCCGCTGCTGTCCGCAGCACGCTGTCACCTCCCTGCCTTTCTATTGTCGTGTCGCAAGTACTATCCCTCCCTCTCCTTTCTTCTCTGCTCCTCCTCTCCCCTGATCTGCTCTGCTGCTCGTCGCCCATCGCCGTCCTCTTTGTTGCTTGCGTCTCTCTGCTGCTCGGGACGCTGGATGAGTGGATGGTGCTGCTCGCCCTCCTCTGCTACTAACCCATGGATAGGATGAGGTGGCGGCCCGGTGCTATTAGGACACGGGAGGAGAGTGTGAATGATTTAGATGGGGTTTTGGGCCTGAGTGGGGTTGTGGGCTGAGTGGGTAGTGGCCCATCTCTCATCTATTCTTCTTTTTTTCTCTGTTATATGTGGTGATTTGACTAATATATGTCATCGTCTAATCACTGCTAGGCGGGTTGTCCTGGCGACTTGGGTTCGCCACGACTGGCGAGAGCGTTGTGACAACCTAGCATCTAATACTAAATGGTTGAAATATTTGTAGACAAACATGATCGCTGTGCACTTGTGCTCTTAAAAGAGAAAGGAAAGGGCATTGGTGAACGTACTTCAGTTCATAGCCTGGAAATCTGCATATTATGAGAGCCTATTGTAATCCTCGCTTACTCGCTGCTTCTATTTCTTTCAGGCTGGTTCAGGAATTTTGCATCGTGCTGGGCAGAGGTGGACGTCTAATTTATGTATCTGGTGCTAACAAAGAGAACAATCTTAGAGGTACTGTAGTTCTTTTAGATTTTATATTTGTACACCATTTTGGATGAGCATCGCCGGTGTTGGATGCTCCATCATGGGAATCGTGCTGGCAACTGAAGTTGACACGAAGGCGTTATGTGGTCGACATACTCTGGTAATCGCAAATATTACCTGTCATAATTTTTGGGGTATGTTACTGTAATTCAACATGGCCAGATTATATACGTACCAGGTCTGAGTTGTGAGATACTCATATGATCGTAATAATACTGCAATTCACGACTTAGCAGAATGAACATGTGCACTGTGTCTAGACCCCCTGTAGGCGATAAGTGGCTGTTCTGCTGCAGGTAGTGTGTGGGTTAATGTTCAAATTTGGTCACGCCCAACTTAGCTGGCAGTGTCATTCATACTTGGATTGGGGTCCCCGGCAGACGTAGACTGCATGCGAACTAAATCCCAGCCGGATTTTACATAAAGTCAATACTGCTACCAGTTCGCTGATAATCCGAGCCGGTTCTTGACAACTTTAGATGGACTTTTTACCGATTCAGGATTTTGGGGTGGATGTTTTCTGTTAAAATGTTAGTCAGGGGTGAGAACCAATCCATTTTCGGTTTGGTGAACCCTGGCTGAAATTGTTGGCTCGTATCGTAGCACTCACGTGTACACCAGAATGATATGATAGGTAGCTATGCAAAGGGTGGCATGAGTTTAGTACTTGGCTTTTCTATTTTTCATGGGGACCTTGTGTTATGGCGTACATGATGTTAGTTAGGCCTGCGTTGCTTATCGAACAAATATTGTCCCATGGGAACGTACCCATCTCCGAAGAAAGTCCAACTTTTGAGGCACTTCTTGGCTTAAAAAAACCAAAACGGCGCTGCTATTCGTACGATCTTTCTAGTACCATAGTATTGCGACTAGTCTCGTTATGATTTGGCTGGGGTTAGAGTTGGCCAAACGGGTTGTGCCTGTCGGGTCGATCTAAGGCACGGTATTGTAGGTTTAGTTCAGGTATGGTACGACTTGTACTGTTTATGGACCGTGTCGGCACGGTACGAAAGCATGTGTTGTGTTTAGCCCGCAACCCTAGCACGGTGGGTCGGCACGAGTTTGGCCAGCCCGGCACGGCCCATCTAGCCCGCACGCGCTGGAGGCGGAGGAGGCGACATTGGCGCTAAGGGAGAGGGGACCGGGAGGAGAGGAGGCGGTGTGGCGCCGGCGCGGAGGGAGAGGGAGAGCCGGAGACAGAGAGGAAGAGGGGAGGGAAGGTGGCGCGACGTGGGCCGACGTTGAGGGAGAAAGCGGCGTGATCGCATGGGCGATGGGGCGCAGAGCAGCAGAAGCCAGAGGGAGAGGGAGAGGAGAGGAGAGGAAGAGGGGGAGGGGAGGCGGCGCGGGCCGACTGTGAGAGTGAGGGAGGACCGAAGGAGGCGACACAGCAAGGAGGTGGTGCGGTGAGGAGGCGGCTCGGCGGTGCGGACGGGGAGGCGGTGTGGCGAGACGACGAGGAGGCGGGGCGGTGCGGCAGTGCGTCACTGGTCAGTGCCACACGCGGCACACGCGGGCAGGGGGCAGGCGACGAGGCAGGTCGGGTAGCGTACTCGTGGGCCATGCTTGGCACAGCACGGCCCGAGAAGAATCCGACCGTTTTTGCCCATTTTTTGTGATCGGTTTTTGACCGTTTGGGTCATAAAAAATAGCAAAAATTCTAAAAATCCTGAGTTGTTTCATATAAATAGTCACCATACCCCCCTCATTCAGCAACCCTTCATTCTTCATTCTCTCTTTGAAATTATGTTGTGCAAATTCAAATTCGTGTTGAGCTAATTTGGCAAAATTCAAAAAAATTATGCCAAATTTTGAAAAATTCAATTTTCGGCAGCAAGTCAGTGAAAGAGGTACAATACTATTTTTTGCTTACTTTTATTGTTATTGCTTGTTATGCTAATATGAAAGTAATAATAGTGTTAGTTTCGATTTTGTAGTTTTCATTATGGACAACCATTACGATAGCTTTGCTCTTGGTGGTTACGGACTTTCACGGAAGGAAATTGCATCAATGGAGGCGGCTGTAGCTGCCTCAAGCCAACCGGAAGAGCAAGGTGGAGTTTCATCATCAGGCTCCACGGCAGCATCAGGCTCCACACCAGCCGGTTCAAAGAGGTCGAGGCCGTCTACATCGGGAGTGTGGGAGAATTTCAACAGGACAACTAAGCAAGATGCATAGGGAAATGAGGTACCATTTGCTATTTGTGAAATTTATTGCAATGAACTATCTGCAAAGTCTATAGGTGGAATGAGGCACTTGCTTAGACATGCTATAAGATGTAAGGCCAAGCAAGGATTGGTGATGAAGCAGACGAAGCTGCAGTACAACGCCGATAGTACGGTACGTAGCTGGGACTATGATCCTCAGGTAGCCTGCCAATCTCTCTGTCGTTTAATTGCTTGAGGATTTACCGTTAGGCTTTGGGGAGTGTTTCTTTCCAAAATTGCATTAGGACTTGCGCATAATCCTAGATTTTCTTCCGTTTCTAGACAGACAACAACTAGGGATCTAGTAAAGTACTATAATAAACACTGTAATAAAATAAAAGAACTATTTAGTATGTGCACATTTTCGGTGGCCCTGACCTCGGACATATGGAGTGGTCGGATTAGGGAGGATTACCTTAATGTAGTTGCACATTATGTTAATGATGAATGAGTAATGGATAAAAGAATTATAGCTTTGAAATTAATTGATGTAGCATACGCGGTGAGAATATTGCAGACTGTATTATCAAAGTCGTGGAAGACTTTGGTCTTACAGATAAATTATTCGCAATTACTTTAGGCAACGCCGCTTCGAACTCTAGGGCCATGTACATTCTTACTCTAGTGTTGAGTATGTACGTCGATTCCTTCTTGCTACATCAACGATGTGCTTATCATATTATCAACCTTATAGTCAAATGTGGTTTGAAAAGGTTGAGTCAGTATATTAACACTTTTCATGATGTGATTTCTTTCTTGAATAATTCTAACGTAAGAATAGCACAATATGAGAACTTCTGCAGAGCGATAGGTATACGTCCAAGAAAGTTTGGTTTGGACATGGAGGTAAGGTGGAACTCTACTTACGTCATGCTTAAGAGTCTTTTACTATACAAGAGCATTTTTTCTGTTTTTATTCAAACACACTATCATAGCACTGACAGTAGTCCATTGTTGACTGACCAACATTGGTTCGTTGTTGAGAAGATACTGTCATTTTTAGAATTTTTTTATGAGGCAACTATTGCTTTGTCCGCTGTCTACTATCCAACATCTCCTATCATTGTGTATAATATTTTATAGATTACCACTCAATTGAAAATGTATGAAAATAACTTAGTTTTACACGATGCTATTGTTTCCATAAAATCTAAATACATTAAATATTGAAGAGAAATCCCTTACCTATATGCATTTGCATTTCTTTTAGATCCTATTGGTAAACGTGATGCATTTGGTAGTGTACTTGAACTTCTTAGTGATGCTATAGGGGTAGACTATACTAACTATTTTGCAGAAGTTCGTTCTTGGTTATACAAGGTTTACAAAAGGTATGAAAATAAGTTCTAGGGAGTCCGCTCACAATGACCTCTAGTAACCCCCGTCTCAAATAGCAAGAAAAATATGTGGGGCATGATTTTCGGTGACTCTTCCTCTAGGTTCAGGTCTTCTTCTTCTACACCATAGTCTGCTCAACCAAGACCCACAAGGAGTGGAGAACTATCCACCTATGTGGACAACGATACAGTGGATATTTCAACTCAGAAGGCTTTGAAATCTTGTAATGGTGGCAAGCCCATAAGTTAACATATCCCGTGTTAGCCATACTTACACGTGATGTGTTAACTATTCATGTCTCCACGGTTTTCTCTGAGTCTGCTTTCAGTCTTTCTAGAAGAATATTAGAGGAGAAAAGAACAAGCCTCAGAAGTGAGATGGTGGAGATACTTCTAACTGTGAAGGACTAGGAACAAGCTGATTCACGAACACAACGCACTGTGGAAAATCTAGAGTTGCCGGAGGTGTTCAAAAATATGTACTTAAATAATGACATCGACACGTAGAAGTAGAACAATGATGTATCATGTATGTAGAGCTATATATTGTACTCTTTTTTCTTTGCCAAGATTTTCTCGTTTTGAGTTTTTATATGACGAAGGTTTTAACAAGGCATCCAGTTGGACATTAATAAAGTCCTTTATTGCATTTTCAATATGATTGTCTCATATTTTTCAATTTTTATGTCAATTTTTGAATTCTACATATTTTTTTAGATTTTTTTAGTTCTGTCGGGCCAAACGGGCAAATGGGCTAGACTTGGCCAGCCGAGCCAAATGGGCTTGTGCCAATACGAATTGCCGATAGGCCATGCCTGGGCCGTCTCCACCGGACATGGGCCAACACAACACAGCCCATCTAACAACCAGGCTGGAGTGAGCCATGCCGATATGGCCGTGTCTCGTCGTCCCGTGCCGGCTGGGCCGGGCTCTAGTTTTAACCACCCAAAGCAAAAAATGAAACTCACACGTGCTGAATCTACTTTTAACCATGTCATAAAGGTAATCCAAATATGCAGAGGTAGACTCTGAAATGGTTTACTAGGACGTCAATCATAACCTATTATAAGCAAGCCTTAAAAAAAACCACCATGAAAATCCATTCACGTACGTCGTACATCCTTGCAATGCTCCCTACTTAAAGCTGGCTACCATCATCCACCCGGAGACTTCAAGATAAGGCCTTAATTGGCGCTACCCAGCTCCATACCCCAGAGATGGCCGGCCGGCGAGCCCTGGACGCCGTCGTCGTCTCGGCCATCATCGCCCTCCTCGCGCTCACCGCCGCCGAGGCGGCCGTCTCCAGCTGGGAGGCGCGCTCCGACGACGACTACCACATCTTCGTGGAGAACCGCATGCCGGCGAACATGCACCTGAGCTGCTACGCCGTGCACGGCGGCGGCCGGAGCGAGTTCTACCACAGTTTCCGCGCCGACCAGGGGCGGGAGGTGCAGCTGCCGTTCCTCCAGCCGGTGCCCCGCGCCCGGGTGGTGTGCAAGTGGGCCTGCGACGGCAACTACATGCGCGGCGTGCCGCTCTTCAGCAGCGCGTGGCGGGAGGCGTGGTCGGGGGCGTGCCGGCGGCGCGGCGGCGGGTGCGCCGTCGTGTTCGAGGGCCAGGAGATGTTCGTCGTCGAGCGAGCGCGCGGCGGCCGGGGGCGGCTCCTTGGCGACCTGCCGGAGCACGAGTGCGAGAAGATGCTGCTCGTCTTCAACCGCCGGTGCTGGTACAAGAACCACCGGCATCCGTACGTCGGACGGGTCATGAGCGGCCTCGCCGACTACATGATGGCGTAGAAAGCATCTATCTATATACGTACATACATGTATATATGCATGTATATAGTTGCTTCTTGCAGTATATCCATATACGTACGTAGAGTGTGATATATATCATGCATGAATCATGATGTATTCAAAGTACGGCTTCTTCAGGGAGCTAGCTGGTACGGTGCACTACGTGGCACGTACGTATCCGTTCCTTTGTTAATTTTGGATAGAAAAAGCTGTAGAATTAAGCACTATACTGTACTGTACGTATGTGATTTGGAAATTTTGGTAATTACGTAAATGTTAAGTTGGTTTAATTTGTTAAAGCATTTTGTTCTAGATTAGATGAGAATTGCAGGCAATATTTTAGATCATGATCGACGCATGGATCGAACCTGCCAACCGAATCAACCGAGTCTCTGTTTGGAACCTGGATCACTAGATTTTTTCCAAATCTAATTGCCCGATGGCCGTACTTGTTGGTACGTTTGCGGCAATTCTATGGTCGATCTGGAAAGCTAGAAACCAGGCTTGTTTCCATAACATCGATCTTCCCAACTGATCCTAGCTGTATGGTGTTTAACGTTTCGTTATTGGCTTGATTTGTGGACAATTCTTCAGAAAGGTGCAGGTCGAGACTGATCGAGTCACTCCAGCAGGGGAGCAAGGTGCTACGCAAAGTAGGTTTCAGAGGTGTTCAACAGAGCTAGAGGATATATGGAGCATGGGGATGACAAGGCTTGAAGGCGCACATGGGCATACCGCCATTGTCTTCTTCAAATTGTCCTCGCAGATCAGCTTCAGCCTTCAGCTTCTCCATGGCGTGTTAGAACCGATCCTGACGAACGGGTCGGCGCGGGCTCCCTCTTTGTGGACGAGATGAACTCGACAAGCTCACGGAACGAACTCAGACACACACCAGTACTACCTGGACTGGAACACACAAGAAGCTAACTAGCTAGTGAACACACACGAACACAAAAGCTTTTTTGGCGACTGACGCCCCAGCGACGAACGCCAGTTTTTGTCTGTATATTTGACCACTCCTTGAACCAACAGGATACACGGCTAAAATAGCCTTGCTCACATGCATACGGGAGCAACTACTGCCCGGGTCTCATGCGCACGCTCGCACGTATCCGCAGCTTCTGAGCCACGAACTCATACGCTGCACGTACGCCGCATGAAACGGTCTACTAACCTGACCTCAAGCCACGCCTCCAAACGTGCCCAACTAACATGCAGCAGCTAATACTACTCTGCCGTATACTTGCAACACATGCAACTCCTAGAAGCTAGCTAACAACCTGCTGAAGACGCACTCCACTATCATGTGCAACACACGCACATTCTAACTTGCTAACTAGCCTGTTATTGACCAACTAATGTGACTAACACATCTATCCTATATGCGACATCACGTACATGACACATGCATGAATTAAAGAAACACATACAAATCAAGATTAGTGCTAACATATTTCCCCCTAATCTTGACTTGCGTACTCTATGCATCATCACAGGAGACATGGCTCGTCGTCCGCCGTCGCGAGCAGAGCCTGTTCCTTCCTTGGCTTGCGGCACTCTTTGGCAAAATGCCCACGAATGCCACAGTTGTAGCATTTACCTTTCTTTCCTGGAGACTTGAGCTTCTCCCGAGCACGCCACTCGGCGTGCAGCAAGCCGCCGTCATTCCGTTCACCGCCGGCTGCGCGCGCCGCCGTGGCGTTCCTCAAACGCCTTGAGCACCTTGACGCCTCCTCGAACGCCATCGTCTCCACGTCGCGAATCGCCGATCCCGCCACCGCGAGTACGGCCGGTCGGGCGCGGTGTCGAGGAGCTTCACCATGGCGGCGTCGCCGAGGCGTCAGAGCCAAGGCCGGCGTACCTCGCCGCCATGCCGCTGATCTTGCGGCGTAGTCGTCCAGCAGCTCTCCCTCCGCCATGTGCAGCTTGTCGAACTTCGCCTCGGAGAGTGGAGAGCCGCGCGCCTTGACGCGATCGGCGGCCGACGAACCTCGCCTTGAGGTCGTCCCACACCTCCTTCGCCGCCTTCTTCGTCGACACTTGCATGAGGATGTCCTCCGACAACACACGAAGAGCCGTGCCCTTGCCGTCTTGTTCTTCTTCTCATCCACGTCCGCTCCATCCGCCGGGCACACCACCTCCCAGAGACCCTGGGCGTCGAGGATCGCCTCCGCCTTGATCGCCCAGACGGTGTAGTTCGCCGGCGTGAGCACCGGGCAGGTCAGCGACACCGAGCTCCCCCCGGCACCGTGCGGAACCAGTGCCATGTGGCTCTGATACCAATTGTTAGAACCGATCCTGACGAACGGGTCGGCGCGGGCTCCCTCTTTGTGGACGAGATGAACTCGACAAGCTCACGGAGCGAACTCGAGACACACACCAGATTACTACGGGATCGAACACACAAGAAGCTAACTAGCTAGTGAACACACACGAACACAAAAGCTTTTTTGGCGACTGACGCCCCAGCGACGAACGCCAGTTTTTGTCTGTATATTTGACCACTCCTTGAACCAACAGGATACACGGCTAAAATAGCCTTGCTCACATGCATACGGAGCAACTATCGCCGGGTCTCATGCATGCGCTTCGCCGCGTATCCGCACCGAGCCACGAACTCATCTGTTGCGCACGTCGCCGCATGAAACGGTCTACTAACCTGACCTCAAGCCACGCCTCCAAACGTGCCCAACTAACATGCAGCAGCTAATACTACTCTGCCGTATACTTGCAACACATGCAACTCCTAGAAGCTAGCTAACAACCTGCTGAAGACGCACTCCACTATCATGTGCAACACACGCACATTCTAACTTGCTAACTAGCCTGTTATTGACCAACTAATGTGACTAACACATCTATCCTATATGCGACATCACGTACATGACACATGCATGAATTAAAGAAACACATACAAATCAAGATTAGTGCTAACATGGCGTACCGATACGCCGCGGCAAACAACTGTTGCGCCATCCTTCTAGCCTCTTGGGTAGCCTCGTCATTTGAACCCAGGCAGAGAATCGTTGTACATGTAATGGAGCAACGCCTCGATTGCCCTAGCGTCCATGTCCTTGATGTCGATGCTGTACGTCCTGGTCTTGGACTTGTTGCGCTTTGACAGTAGCCGTCGTAGGTAACTCGGGGTCTTGGAGGCTGAAGGAGAAGGACACCGGGACCTCCCGCTCGCCGGCGTTTTCTAGACCGAGGAAGACGGAGATGTGCTCACCGGCATGTTCGGTGTCGCCGTCAGGGTAGTAGTCGATGACCCACTCGTGTCTAGGGTTTTTTAAAATTTAAAATCCAAAAAATTCAGATTTTGTTTCGAAAAATTTGGTAAAAAATCAGCCAAAATTTTCTGATTTTCGGTCGTACCGGCCACCTCCGAAAGAACCATGAGCTAGATTCAGCTCAAGAAAAGGAAATTGTACTACTGTATCTAGATGGATCGACGTCTACAATTTAATGACAGCATGGCGGTACTCGGAATTTTGCTTACATATTATATTTAGGATGTGTACGTCTAGGGAGTAATCGAGTACTCCATTGTTTGGGAGTACTCAAATTTATAGACCAGGGATCCGTATATCCACCCGACCCACTATTTTTGCAGCCCTTCACTGCTTTAACGGGTCGGGTTGTAATTTTTTTTTTGTTTATGTTGTCTTTGTTATTTAACTGGCCCATTGAGTCTTCAATATTCATCACAAGCTGTGGTTAGGCTCCAATTGACACACAAGTAATTGCAAATATACATGTGTGTTACACTGAAATTACGTAATCCCATAACCGTAAAAACAAGCAAAAGGTAATTAATGTAAAAAATAATTTGAAAATTGTAGGATAACTTCCAGTGGACTGCACGAGCACAAACCAACCTGCAAAGTTCAAGAGGATATGACCATGTATTTTTGGCACCAAGAAATGGAAACATAGAAACAATTATATTTTTGGTTTTTACAAACTGAGACATGTCAGTTAACGAAAACAAAAATTTGTACTCGTGAATATTTGGCCAGAGTATAATGAATGATGACTAGATTGACGACAACAAAATTGAGTTCATTAATAATAGATATCCTGGAACAAGCTACGAGGCCTTTAAGGTAACCCCAATTCAAGAAATGTCAATTTGAACAATTATACTCCACTTAACTTTTTTCACGTTGAGTGTGATGCCATTGTTTACTCAAGTACAGGGACGCGAATCATCCACAAACCCGTTGCATCAGGTTAAAGGGATGCACCCCAATCACTCCATCCATCTTACAGATACGAGGAAAAAGGTTTTGCATTTAATGTTTCTGATGTGAGTAAACAAATATTCAGTTGAGCTCAAGCTCAAAGAAATCGAGAGAGCTCCATTTCGGCCGAGACGCCGCCCCACTCGCCGCCGATGCTCCAGTGATTTTCTCCCCTCTCCACCCCCGTTAGCTTGGGTTTTGAAGCTTTTCCCATGCTAATTTTACTTTTTCCCCTCACGAACCGTCGGAGCAAGGTTCTTTCCCAACTCTGACCATTCCTGCCACCACCATCACCATTGGAGCTACACTGCGCCTTGGTCCAAGTCCCGGAGCTAGGAGCATCACGTGGAAAGCCCGAAGCTCTACCAAGCCCCTTCAAGCAGCATCCCCCTCCTCGGTGGGCTGTCCAAGTGGAGGTCATCCTTGTTGCCATCGGTCAACGCCGCCAGAGCTCCATAGACCACCCCAACAGCCGTACCCTGCTTTGGTATGCTCCTTGTACTCCCTAGATGCTCATGCGCACGCCATTTAGTTACGGGTGTCGCTGGCCTTAACATTGCCATTTTGGCCGAAAAGCCTTCACCACCCAACCTCATCGTGCCGCCGCATAAGACCCCCGTAGACCTCGTTGTCGAAACTCCTTTCGACCAGGTGGTCGAAGCCTCCTTTCGACCAGTTTGTCCAAGCCTCCTTACGATTAGGTGGTCGAAGCCCCCTTCCGACCATGTGTAGTCGAACCTCCTTCCGACCATGTGTAGTCGAACCGGTGAACAGTAGCCGAAACTCTATTGTTGGATTTTCTCTTCCAGTAGAAACGGTTTAGGCTATAACTTTCACATACGAACTCCAAATCAAATAATTTTTATTTCTAAATTCATCAAAAATCATAATCTACTTACATATGCAAAAATATTTGTATTTGGTTACTGTTTGAATTTAGTTGAATTATTTAATTGATTTTTGGTTCTTGCAATAGACGTTGATTGTGCGAACAAAATCTCCGACGACCAACCAAGCTTATATTAAGAACAATCTGAGCAAGGCAATCACCCCCTTTGATCATATTGATCCCAGTATTTTACTTATTGTACTTTGTTTTGCAAATCTATTATTGCATGCGTGTATGTTTGATATTAAACTGCTTTGTTTGGGATGCCAGTAGTTGTTAATCTTATTTGATGCATGAATTCCCTTGATATGTTGATGTCCTTACTGATTGTAGACATTAGGATATGGGTTAGACAATATGTGATGTCAACTTGGGATTTTGAGTGCGAATATCGCACCACTGCTAAATAGACCGATAGGTTTTCATGAAAGGATATAAAAGGACGATATGACAAATGTTGATTTGGGAGATTTATGAAAATGTCCAGAGGGGTGTGCCTATGTTATGTTGAATAAAAATAAAATGAAAAACCTAGTTTTGGACACAGGCGAGTTATATTATATTATGAAAAGAGTGGGGAAGGACTCTCACTTGTTGATAGGGAGAGATTCTCACCCGGGTCAGTTAAGGACCAGATGCCAATAAATCCAGATCTAAGACTTATGTACAACCACATATGCTATTATGAGGGTAGGCTTCAGAGTGCCGAGGGGGCCAAAGGACTAGCATGTCCGAAGGGGCTCCCTTCTATGAGGATTTGGGATAAAGCCTTCCGACACAACTGCGAATGCCTCACTCAATGGGAGCTATCCGGGCAAGTGAAGGGTATCCATTTGTTGGGCTAGTGCAGGGTTAGTACAAGATGATGTAAAGGCTTCGATGCGTACTCTAGACTGCTTACTTATGGTAGTGAGCGGTGGTATCGAGATGCCGAACAAACTAGGGAAAACATGTTATGTGGGTAAAGTTGTACACCTCTGCAAAGTGTATATCTATTATAATAGCCATGCTCGCGGTCATGAGCATGCTTAGTGCAGACGGTTTGGGTTTAGTGTTGATTTTCCCAAAAAAAACTATCTTATCGGGAAAGCATGGGAAATGGTTTGTGATTTGTTTGAGTTAACTACCGAGTTATGACTGAACATGAAATATTGCTCGCAGCCAAGGAGGGCTACGAGTTGTAGATGTTATTATTATTGGTTCATTCAAATACTTATTACTGTTCAGTATCTATTTAAATGCTCTTTCAAATTCCATTGCAAAATAAAATAGGCTTAATGCAAAATAACTTGTAGAGTAGAGCCAATTCCAGACTACGCTTTCTTCGTACCCGGAACCGGAGGGTTCGGTGACGGGTCTATCTAGATCCTTGTTTCTTGTTGGTTGCCTGAGGGTTGGATGGGCAAGCCGCTAGAACTTTTGCTATTTCTTCCGCTGCTACTTTACTCTGTTAATACTTGTTTATATTTGGCCGGTCGGCTGCGGATGTAATAACTGTACCACTTAAGTTAAGTACCCCTTTGCTTTGTTTTACATATGAATGTATGGATGTGAATGCCAAAAGTTTTGAATGTGTGTACTAGCCACTGATCATGGGATTAGTACGGTACACACATAAGGTCTTTGGGTATTCCACGCTAGGGGATTTGACTGTAGGACAAGCCCTAGATAGAATGGTCATTAGAGTAGACCTTAGAAATAAAGGTGCAACCTAATCTAATCATAGCAATGGTTCTAAAAATCTAAGAATAACTGCTGATCTTATCATAACTGCTGATCTTATCCCTCTTAGCATTCTCCTCTTATCTAAAGTCTTCCTTTGGTCATCTGTTCTCATCGCATTAAAACAGACTCTAGTTATGAGAGATAGGATACGCTTTGAAAATAAAAGTTCTTAAACACTTTTAGGACATTAAAACCGAGCCTTAATGTTTACAACAGTCCTTAAAACATCCTAAACAAAGGTCTCTTGGAATAAACCATTGATGACGCCGCAAGATGCTACTTCGGATGGATCTTTTCTCAAAATTTCAGAACATATTACTTGCTGAAAATAATGTGATGCATTATTCCTTAAAACCCTTCTTACCCTCATTTGGAGTTAAATTGATAGCAAACACGAAGGTCTAATAGTAGGTAAAGACCAAGGGGTAGTATAACCTGAGTTTTGAGCCGTAGGAGATGGATGAATAACATAGAGAATGAATAAGAAACTTGTGCTGAAATTCCTTTCCTATCTAATATCATTTCTTATCCATGTCTCCTATCATGTGTTCACTTACTCCTCTTTGATCTTAAATTGTAGATGACTACCTACTGGGAACCACAGTACCGTACCAGTGCCTTCGAGGAAGGTACCCTGTAGCATACCCTTTGGATGATGCTTCAGCACATAGTGTGCTCACACAGACCTCTGCATACGGTCTTCAGCACGCCCTCTAGTGCGGCGTCCACCGAGTATCTTACCCGTGTACTCATCCTAGGATGTCATCTAGGAGATCCCACTTCTGTTACCGTGGGAGAGGCTCTACCATCCCAATGTCACTCTACGACACGGCCTAGGTTGCCATCGTACGTCTGCGACATGAGTTGCTAGAGCTGGAGGCCATGTTCTACCATTTCCTGGCACAGACCACGAACCAGGAGGAGAACATATACCGAGCGGTGGGTAGACCACTTCTCACTCCCCACGGGCACCTCGCCGGCCTAGTGCTGTCTCTTGACGGATACCTTTGTTGGTTATCCCGCAAGCTGATGGAGGTCCGCCAGAGGATCTCCCTGCTCGAGGACAACATTGTACCACTGGTGGCTCAGGGGCACTTCTCACCAGAGCTGATGTACGGAGAGGACGCCATGCTTGCACCTGCCGAGGAGCTACCAGGACCCAGCATCCCCATCCGGTCCTATGTCTGACGCCCCGCGTGTTTGTGTTTGGACGTCACCGGACGACTAGACTGAGATGGATAGCCTAGAGCTCACATGTAGGACTTAGCATCAACGCTTTTGGCATTTTGTAGGCCTAGAGTTAAGCGGGAGGTAGCTGTATAATTATTGTAATCTATTACTTATGATAGTCTAGTTGCTTCTTTTGTGACGTAAAAGCAACGGGCATGTGCGCCATGTAAAATTTGACCCTATGTTTAATTTCATGTGTGATGCCCTTATAGTTTAATGCATTCTCAACTGGGTCAAGTTGAATTTGTTGGAGTGAAAATACCTGCCGACCTACTTAGCTTATGCTTATTCCCCCTTGTCTAGCGTACGTTTATTAAGCTGCATTTTGCATGAGCAGGATGCCGGTAACTCGCTCAAATCGTCAGCTCATGGTGACAGGAGCTTCTTCTGGATCGCAAAAGCTAGGGGGAGTAAGATCCTTACACCACCGCATCCTTCCACATCAACGCAGCAAGCGAAGCAACCTTAGCCTGCTCCTATCCTCGAAGAAGAAGTTCTATCGCCGCTGCCCACCATGGCACAAGTCTTGGCCATGATTTATTAAGGAAGGCAATCCAACACCCTTTTGCTCCAGCAACTGGTGCAAAACACTGTAGCCCTCTGCAGTGCTACCGAAGGGAATAGAGCTGCTAACAACCAACAGTCATCCAGGATGGGCGAGTTCATGCGAACTCAGCCACTGGCCTTCACCTCAGCGGCCGATCCTCTTGATGCGAATGACCGGGCCAAAATAGGTGTTGTAAAGGATGACCGAACAGGCGATTCGGTGCGACCGTTGGATCAAGCGGCGCGGGGTCGGCAAGTGCCATGGTGGTTCGGTGGGGCCGGATGGGAGAGACTTGCCGACATGTTGAGAGCCGCTGATCAACCTACACGCGGCGCATGGGAGGTGCTTCACAAAGATGGGACTCGGTCTTTGCAAAAGATCGAGAAGGGTACTTTGGTAATTATACCAAATACCGCTTGGTGACTTTTTGACGACTCGCGGCGCAAGATGGCGTGGAGAAGCGGAGTAGGTCAAGAGGAGATGAAGACGGCGCTCGAGATGCGTGCGTGTGTGACCCGCTTATTTTGGGCCTTAACGGAGCCCATTAGGGTTACTCTTCTAGAAGGTTTAAGTCTCCACTATAAATAGAGAGGAGGTGGTCGCACCCCTCAACCCTTTCATGCTTGAAACCCTAGTTTTGGCTTAGGTGCTTAGGGAAGGTTTAGTGGAGGTTAGGGTTCTAGAGAGAGAGATGTTTTGATCTTGTGTCCATGCGTATCCGTATGAGTGGTCAGAATCAATACATTATCAAATCAATCCAAAGAAGAGTTCTCTCTAAGATGAGTTCATTTGCCTTCTTTCTCTCTATTTGGTGATTTTGAGTCTTTCTTTGATTCACATGTTTTTGGTTGATTTCTTTATATGATCTAGCTTGTCGTGACATGTGGGAACACATCTAAGATCATCTTGATCATCAATCACCCACGAGCAAGTTTTTGGATCTAGTTTTCGCTTTGACTCTGGTTTTGAACCATCCATCTCTCAAACTGAAAAAGGTCATAACTTTTCCATGGATCTTCATGATCTTCGATTGGGATAGGTTCCCGACATCCTAGAGAAGGTGTGTACTAAGTTTCATCAAGTTTGGAGTTGTAGATCAAAAGTTACATCTATTTGCAACTTCGTTTTTCGGGCTGATTTCACTGTTCATCTACCGGAGGTCTGACCGCCTTGAATAGAGGTCGACCGCCCCACACTTAGGAAATTAAGTTTTGGTTGTTTTTGGTTGTTTTGCTTCGGGTTTTGATTGATTCAATCCTAGTCTTCCATTGTCTCGGTATATCGATCTTCATAGCTTCTATAGCTATTGGAGTGAAATTTGTGTTGAATCTAATCGTGGTTGAAAAGTGAGCGTGCTCTATTCACCCCCTCTAGTCGCCTTTTCGGTCCAACAGTGGTATCGAGCCCTGCTAGTTCAATCTTGATCTTAACCGTCACCGAACTTGGCGATGGATAAGTACTGCGACAAAGCCGCATGTCTTCAATGGGCTCGACTATGCCTATTGGAAGAATCGCATGCAGTCTTCCTTGAGAGCGAAGGACAAGCTATATGGGAGGTTGTTCGAGCTCATTGCTTTTGTTCGAGATTGCCACGCAAGCTTCGCAATACTTTTGGCTAACAACAACAAGGCAAAGAATCTCCTATATGCCGGGCTTGGTAGACAAGAGTATGACAGATTTGCAATCTTACGATCAAGACATGAAATTTGGCACACCTCGAAACTTACCATGAGGGATCGTCCCAGATTAAACAAGTGCGCCAGACGGTCTATAAGCGAGAGTACAACAAATTCGAGATGCGCCCCGGCGAGAGCATCAATGACGTTTTACTCGCTTCAACAAGGTTGTCAATCGATGAAAGTCATGACATTGAGTATTCTCAATCGAGAATGCCACTCACCTCTTGGCCGCAATCAACACCAAGGAGTGGGAGATGAAGGCTACCGCCATAGAGGAGAACGCCGATCTCTCTCTCACCTTGGAGCCGCTTTATAGTAAGCTCAAGACTCATGAGATCAAGAGAGGTAGTCTTCCTAAGAAGGATAGCATGGCTTTGGTAGCCGATCCTCTTCAAGAGCTTCGATGGTTTTTCCGAGTCCTCTTCGGTTTTTCTCTTGCTGCTTATCCACAATTCGTGAAGAGGATTTTGAGAGTCTTCCCGAGCCCGAGCTAGCCCTCATAGTCAAGAAAGTCACACGGCTTACAACAATGTGAGAAACAAAAGAGAGGTGGCCTGTGACTTGCTACGAGTGTGGTGAGCTTTACCATATTCGCTAATCGCCCCAAGTCAAGGGTAAGGGTAACCATAAGGAGGGAAATCCAGCTTGGAAGAAGCCTCAAGGGAAAAAATCAAGGTTTGATGCTGCCAAGCTGATGAAGGCTGCTCACCGTGTCCTTGCCGCTTTTGGAGATCAATCCTTGAGCGATGTGGACTCTGGGAGCGAGGAGGACAAGGAGGAGGAGGAGCCACCTCAAGACAAGAAAGGGAAGGCCAAGGACTTCACCCCATGTGCTTCATGGTCGACTCGTCGACGCCGATGATGATGATGAGGTATCCCTATCTTATGATGTCCTTTGTGCCAGATGCGAGAACATGTATGGGCAATTGCTTAGTCAGGATAAGGCTTTAAAGTTCATCATGGTTAAGAACAAGGATCTAGAGTCACAAGTTGAAAATTTAACATTGGAACTTGTGAATGCTAAGAGTCTAGACGTTGATGAATGTTCATCTTGCCATGCTTTGCACTCCGAACTGTCTAAACTGCAATCTGCTCTTAATACTGCTTTGCATCAACTTGAAAATGCTAGAACTGAGCTAGTTGAGGTCAAATCTGCTCCATGTCTTAAATGCTTAGAGTCTAGCAAGTTGGATGTTTCTGAACCAGTAGAGTCTCGCTCTTGCTCTCGTTGCTTAGAACATGAACGTGAAATTAAAGACATTTTAAAAGCAGCTAGAGAGAAATATGCCAAGCTTAAGGACAGATAATTCGCTAATTGTACTTTATGTCCTGCTCTTAAGCTTGAAATTGCTAATTATAAGGAGAGGCTTGCAAAGGTTAATAAACCTAAAATTTGTCAATCATGTGTTGATCTTAGGAAAGATAATGTTTATCTAGAGAACACACTGCAAAAATTCTCTAGTGGAGAAAACAATTAAACATGATTCTTGACAAGTCTAGAACTCCTTCTAAGAAGCAAGGCTTAGGATACAACTCGCTTGTAACAAATCCAAGACTAAGGTCATTGTGTCTTGGAAAATGGCTTAGTTGAATTCAAAACCCAACTCGCAAAAATTGCTTTCAAACCCGCAGTTCTGTCCAACCTTCTTTTGAGTCAAAAGGTGCTTCTCCCAAAGGGTACAAAATACCATTGCACCTATTAAGTAGAAGAGTGGACATTTAGTTGAGTTCTCACATGTAGGTTGAAAAATGCTAATCATGCTAGAACTTTATTTCATCAACCTAGAGCTTGTGTGAAACATGGTCATGAAAAGAAGAAGAAACCCGGTCTAGGATATACTACACATGCTTATCATCATCATGTTCCTAGGCGTAATGCATCTCATGTGTTTGTAACCATTGCTCATGATAGGACTTCAACTAGGATCAAGGACACTCATTCTCGCTTTGCATACTACTCATGAGACATGTGTCTCAATCTCGGGTTCCCAAGTCTATTTTAACTAACCCCAGATTGAGACACATCGATCTTTTGTGCCTTGATTTTCGTGGATCGTCGCGGAAGGAGGAAGAACACGTGGCTCGTTGACTCCTACTGCTCACGCCACATGACCGAGACTCTAGATGGTTCACTTCCTTCACGCGGGCGACGGTGATGACTTCATCACCTTCGAGATGATTCACAAGGGCGGATCAAGGAACCGGATCGATCGGGGGTGAACGATGTGTTCATTCTCAAGGATGTCGCTCTTGTGTCCAAGCTAAGGTACAATCTTCCTTTACGTCTCACGCCTTCTCGATGATGGCTATGAGACTAGATTTAAGAAGAACGCTTGTCGGTGCTTGATTCTTTGGTGAGCTCATTTTGGAATTTCTAGAGTTGGTAGAATATTTGAGCTGATTTTTCCAATCTCTTGCCGGATCTCTCAAATGTTTAGTTGCATCTTCTTCTCGATATCCGGCTTTGGCACCGACGCTAGGGCACATTGGTTTTGATCATCCGACACGAGTTAGCGGCCTTGATCTCATGAGAGGCTTGCCTAAACTCAAAGTCGCCAAAGATGTCAGATGTGCTCCTCGTAGGCATGGCAAGCAAGTTGCCGCCACACCCTTCATTGACTATGGTCATGACCGACGGACCGGGACAGATTGCTTCATATGGATACCGCTGGTCCCGCTAGGTTCGATCGATCGGTGGCAATTGGTACATTCTTGTCATAGTCGATGATTTTTCGAGATATTCTTGGGTGTTCTTTCTTGCTTCAAGGATGAGGTCTTTGATCATTATCATGATCTTGTTCTTCGCTTGGCTTCGAACTTCCCGGTGCCTTGAGAGCAATCCGCAGTGACAATGGCACGGAGTTCAAGAATGCCTCTTTGCCTCTTTTTGTGCCGAAGCGGTATTGAGCATCGCTTCTCTTCTCCACACGCCCTCAACAAAATGGCGTTGTGGAAAGGAAGAACAGGACCTTAGTCTCGATGGCTAGGACGATGCTAGATGAGTATAGCACACCGAGGAGGTTTTGGGTCGAAGCTATTTCTACACTTGCCATATTTCAAATCGTGTCTTTCCGAGACCGCCTTTGGGCAAGACTTCTTATGAGCTTCGTTTTGGCGTAAAACCTCGCTTTAGCACTTTCGAGTCTTTGGATCGAAGTGTTTTATTCTCAAGACAGGAACCTAGATAAATTTGAATCAAGAACTTGTGATGGTTTATTTCTAGGTTATCCCGCTCATTCGAGGGGTTTTCGGGTTTTAATGTTGAAACTAACATTGTCCAGAGACATGCAATGTCACTTTTGATGAGACTAGCCCCGCAGCCTAGATCCGATATTTGGTGACTTACAGTGACAGAGAGCATATTTGTTGAGAAAGATGAGGATGAAATTGATGATGCTCCTCCACTTGTCGCTAATGCTCCGATTCCACTCGTAACTCCTTTGATCGCTTCACCTCCAATTGAGGCTCTGCAGATCTTCTTCATCGCGAGCATCATGAGGTTGAGGAGATACTATCTCCCCAGCGCCTTTGCACATCCGAAGCGGCACCCTTCTGATCGATGATTGGTAGTCTCCATGAGCGAGTCACTCGCCTGTATCATGATCCGAGTCTTTTCTCTCACTCTGCATTTGTAGCGCCTTT
Organism: Hsuehochloa calcarea; assembly: GCA_036346395.1. Taxonomy (NCBI): domain Eukaryota; kingdom Viridiplantae; phylum Streptophyta; class Magnoliopsida; order Poales; family Poaceae; genus Hsuehochloa; species Hsuehochloa calcarea. The sequence goes on along the minus strand of CM070609.1, from coordinate 44,594,984 downwards.
TGAACCCAAAGATATATCACATGCTTTATCCGATGCTAGTTGGGTCAATGCCATGCATGAGGAGTTATAAAATTTTGAAAGAAATAAAGTCCGGAACCTTGTAGAACCTCCTAGTGGTCATAATGTAATTGGTACCCGTTGGGTGTTTAAAATAAACAAAATGAGGATGGTTCTGTGGTTAGAAACAAGGCTAGGTTGGTAGCTCGTGGTTTTAGCCAAAGTTGAGGGGTTAGATTTTGATGAGACCTTCGCCTGTTGCTAGATTAGAAGCCATTCAGATCTTGCTTGCATTCACGCATCTAAAGGTTTTAGGTTGCATCAAATGGATGTTAAGAGTGCTTTTCTGAATGGTTTTATAGAGGAGGAAGTGTATGTTAGGCAACCCCCTGGCTTTGAGGATCCCAAGCACCCTGATCGTGTCTTTAAGCTATCCAAAGCCTTGTATGGTCTTAAGCAAGCCCCTAGAGCCTGGTATGATAGACTTAAGACCTTTCGCTTAAGAATGATTTTAAAATGTGAAAAGTTGATAAGACTCTATTCATTCTTAGGCATGGCAATGACTTCCGCTTGTTCAGATTTACGTTGATGATATTATCTTTGGTGGTTCCTCTCATGCTCTTGTTTCCGCTTTTCCGAGACCATGTCCGTGGAATTTGAGATGAGTATGATGGGCGAGCTCAACTACTTTACGGGCCGCAAATCAAGCAATGCAAGGAAGGGATCTTCATCCATCAAACGGCACACCAAGGATCTTCTCAAGCGCTTTGATATGGGTGATCGCAAGGCGATCGCCACTCCCATGGCGATTTCGATCGCTTTGGATCCAGATGAGGAAGGGAAGCCGTGGATCAACGCGAGTACCGCAAAGATGATCGGCTCCTCCTCGCACTGACGGCCTCAAGACCGACATCCACTTCGCGTCCGCCTCTCGGCGAGGTTTCAGCGCCACCAAGGACTTCACATCGCCAAGCCGTTAAGCGCATCTTCAGGTATTTACATTCTACTCTCCAGTATGGCATTTGGTATTCTTGCTCTTCTTCGCTGTCCATTCGGGAGTTTTCTGATTCTGATTTTGCGGGCTGTAGGCTAGATAGGAAGAGCACTTCTGGTACATGTCATTTCTTAGGCACGTCTCTTGTCTCTTGGTCTTCTAGGAAGCAATCTTCATTGCACAATCCATCATTGAAGTTGAATATGTAGCCGCTAGCTAGTTGTAGTCGATTTTGTGGATGGTGTCCACTCTTAAGGACTTTGGGTTAAATTTTGCTAGTGTTCCTCTTTTCTGTGATAACACTTCTGCTATTAACATTGCTAAGAACCCTGTGCAACACTCTAGGACCAAGCACATAGACATTCGCTATCACTTCCTTAGAGACCATGTCGAGAAGGGTGATATTGTGCTGCATTTTGTGGAGTCCGAGGCTCAATTGGCTGATATCCTCACCAAACCTTTAGACCCAACTAGGTTTGCCACCTTGAGAAGTGAGTTAGGGGTAATTTATCCCTATGGGTTGGTTTGAGGGGGAGTTCGATCTTTTCTGATCTTACCTTGTTCTTTTGATCTCTTATTGTTCTTTTTCTGAACTTTTTGATCTTTCTGAACTTTTTAGGTTGTTAGGCTTTTTATTGCATCTCATTGTATCATATTGCATTCATATGAAAAATACAACAAGTGGTATAAAAAATTCAAAAAGATGCATTGTAATATAAGTTTTTCTGCTTATCTTTTAAAATTGATGAAGCTTTGCCTATTATCCCTTGGAGCTTTAGTATTTCAATTCTTGCTCAATGCCATGTCTAGTTCTTTGACTTGCTAGAATTATCATGCTTTTACATGTGTAGTTAAGTCTTTGCTATATGAGCTAGAACTTTAAAACAACTCGAATTAAGAAATTGCAATTTGTGGATGTTTTAGCGAGTTGCGCAATTAGTGCTCCTCTTGTGATATTGGCCTTGTCAGAATTGTCTTGTTAGCTCTTTGATCTAAAATTGACCATTACTTGAGCTTTTGTGTTCTTGAGATTCTAAACCGCTTCTTGTGAAAATGAAAATCAAGATTGTCTTATTATTAAAATGTGCCAAACTACTCTTACGAGACTGCTTGTCAAATGACATGAACTTGGAGATAGTTTGATGATCCAGACGATCTCATGGGGATTGCTTGTCAGAAATGACATGAACCTCAAGATTTGTCGCCTCGTAGAAGCTTAGAAAGAGTTTGTGGATGGCTCCTAGTCCGTGATCTTCTTTACTAAGATATACCTTTAATCAACTTCGTCGAAGCTTAGGATGAGTTTGTGGATGGCTCCTAGTCCAGATCTTGTCACTAAGTTAGATCATTAGTCAACTTCAATATTCATTGCATATGAGAAAACTGCTGACAAATGGGCTTTTAAGAAATATCGAGCAAAATGATTCAATACAGACTGATTGACTCTTAATGTGGTCTTTGTTAGATTTTTGATCTTACTTTGACATTTTGACATGGCCAATTTCATTTTAGGATCCTCGTTGATGAACTTGTCAATTTGAAGCTTTGCTTAAATTGATCAAATCCATTGCTTTACTTTTGAGCCTTTATGCTTAGCTTTGTTATATATGTCTTACCATGATCTTGCTAGCACTATCGTGCTTGATATGTTGTTTGTGCAATATTAGAAATGCCGACTTGCTCTTTTGGGTAATCTTCAAAGCTTCTTGTAATCAAAATTGAAAATACAAAATGAAGCTACCCATTGCATTTCATGCATACTTCTTCTTTTGCTTCTTTCTTCATTCCGCAAATTGCTATCTCCGGATGAGAGGAAGGCGTGATTCCTTGATGACTCCATTGTCAAAGGGAGAAGATATTTTCAATGTTGGGGAAGTTTATACAAAGGGGAGAAAGTTGGAGAATTTGAAATTTTCTGAAATCCGAGGATCATAGTGAGGGGGAGTTTTTGAATTGCATTCTTATTGCCTTATTGACTCTTCTGAACTTGAATTGCATTTATTACACCTCACAATGATCAAAGGTCAATTGAACAATTGTTCTTTCATATGGACCTTAAGTGAGATTTTTGACTTTTTCTGGAAATCAAAGTTTTTATGCTTTCTTTTGCCTTATCTCACTTGTCTATGCTATTCTGATGCCAGCTTGGTCATTTCCATTGCTTTCTCTTGCTTATGGACCAAGTTGTGCCTTTGTGCGAAAACGGAAGTATTTTACTTTTCAAACCTTCAAATTACTTTTTCTGGATTATTGCCAATGTGTTCATTAAGGGGGAGATTGTGGATATCATGGGGATATGCTCCAGATCTTAGGATGATGTGACAATTGGCAATGGCGTTAACGGTTTGTCGTTTCACGGGTTTTCGACAAAGTTTCAGATCTGTTCAGGCATTCTGGACAGGGGCGGTCCGACCGGCCATGGCATGGCGGTCCGACCGGTCCCAAATCGGTCGGACCGGCCATGTGCGGCGGTCAGACCGGCCGTGACCAAAATGGTCAGAATGGGCTGGGCCAAAAATAGGTGTTGTAGACAAGTGAGGGGATCCTAATACACTTGGTCTCATAATTTTTGGAGTTCCCAAGCAAAAGTTCTATTGGTTTAAAGTTTCCACTAGGTTTCGGATTTTCAGGGGTTGAAAATTGGCTAAGTCCCTACGGGCGGTCTGACCGGCCTTGTGGTGGCGGCCGACCGGGTGGTTAGGCGACCGCCCGAGGGGCGGTCTGACCGGTTCTGACTTGTTCATCGCCAACTTCGTATGGCGATGTTTTGTTAGGTCAAAGTCATGGGTTTCAAAGGCATATGTGTTGCATGATGCATGTTTTGACTAACGGGTCAAGTTGTGAAGAACTTGTTCCTGATTCGATTTGCTTGTTTATTGTTGTGCAGTGTTGCTTGGTGGTCAACGACGGTCAACGGCGAGGATGATCGGACTAGGCTTGGAGAGCCGAGGTCCGTAACGATCGACGATGCCGTGAGGTCAATGAACTCAAGTGTGGTGCGAGATTAGACAAGGATGACCGAACGCGCTTCGGCGATCGGTTGGATCTGCTGCGCGGGGTCTGCAAGTGCCATGGTGGTTCGGTGGGAGCCGGATGGGAGAGACTTGCCGACATGTTGAGAGCCGCTGATCAACCTACACGTGGCGGCATGGGAGGTGCTTCACAAAGATGGGACTCGGCCTTTGCAAAAGATCGAGAAGGGGTACTTTGGTAATTATACCAACATCGCTTGGTGACTTTTTGACGACTCATGCGCAAGATGGCGTGGAGAAGCGGAGTAGGTCAAGAGGAGATGAAGACGGCGCTCGAGATGCGTGCGTGTGTGACCCGCTTGTTTTGGGCCTTAACGGAGCCCATTAGGTTACTCTTCTAGAAGGTTTAAGTCTCCACTATAAATAGAGAGGGAGGTGGTGCACCCCTCAACCCTTTCATGCTTGAAACCCTAGTTTTGGCTTAGGTGCTTAGGGAAGGTTTAGTGGAGGTTAGGGTTCTAGAGAGAGAGATGTTTTGATCTTGTGTCCATGCGTATCCGTATGAGTGATCAGAATCAATACGATATCAAATCAATCCAAAGAAGAGTTCTCTCTAAGATGAGTTCATTTGCCTTCTTTCTCTCTATTTGGTGATTTTGAGTCTTTCTTTGATTCACATGTTTTGGTTGATTTCTTTATATGATCTAGCTTGTGACATGTGAACACATCTAAGATCATCTTGATCATCAATCACCCACGAGCAAGTTTTTGGATCTAGTTTTCGCTTTGACTCTGCTTTGAACCATCCATCTCTCAAACTGAAAAAGGTCATAACTTTTCCATGGATCTTCATGATCTTCGATTGTGATAGGTTCCTCGACATCCTAGAGAAGGTGTGTACCAAGTTTCATCAAGTTTGGAGTTGTAGATCAAAAGTTACATCTATTTGCAACTTCGCTTTTCGGTGATTTCACTCGTTTCATTCATCGGTGGAGGTCGGACCGCCCTTGAATAGAGGTCGACCGCCCCACACTTAGCAAATTGGTCATTGCCCAATGCGGTATATCGATCTTCATAGCTTCTAATAGGAGAAGGTGTCAATCGTGGTTGAAAAGTGAGCGTGTTCCTATCTTACGCTTTTTCGGTCCAACAAGATCGCGCAAATTGGTCATTGCCCAATGCAGTGGGAGACTTATCGACGGCGGACTCTCACCTAGGCTCACCTAGGTCAAGGAGGCCTTCCGTAACGCCCACATCCCCTCAAAGATCATGGACATCAAGAGGCGGGAATTCTATGAACTCTGCCAGAGAAACCAGTCGGTACGGAGTTTCTGCACCGATTCAATTATCTCACCTGCTATGCAGCATCCGAAATACCAAATGAAGGTAGAAAGATTGCTTTCTTCCTGGAACATCTCAATGACGAGATGAAGTGGTCATTTGCTACCCATGACGTCCCCAACTTCCAGGATCTGATCAACAAAGCATTCGGGTTGAAGATAGCACCAGAGCAGTGGTTGAAACCCGCAAGCATAAGTGGCTTGCACAAAAGCAGCGAGCAGCAGTGTGCCCCAACCACGCGTTTGGCAACCAGGGAACGCACGTCCTTCCGCACCACCACCTCCATGATTTCAAGCTCAAGGTCCTCACCCTCAGCAAGCTGCAATTCAGCAATACTACCGTGGAGCGCAGTTGTCCAGTACTCAAAACCGGGCAGCTAACGTCACCTGCTTCAGCTACAGAGAATGTGGACACTATGCGAGTACGTTCCCGCAGAGGAAGTTTCCAGCACCTCAACCGCGACCCCTCTATGTCCAGCAACGGCCCCAAGGCCTCGCACAAGGTCAAGGAGGGCAGAAAGCCCCCAAGCCGATGCAAAGCTTAGGACGCGGCCGACTGAATCATACGACCGCAGAAGAGGCTGACATGTCACCTGACGTGGTGATAGGTACAATTCTCATCCACTTTGTACCTACATTGGTATTAGTTGATTTCGGAGCTTCCCACTTGTTCATATTGAAGAAATTTGTGCTACAACAAGACTTAAAGGCTACGCACCTAGGCACCAATATGGTAATCTATTCACCTAGAGTTGTTATGCGAACAAAACTTGGTTGTTTCGCAGTCCGGATGGAAATCGAAGGGATAGAATTCAAAGAAAATTTCATTACGATAGATACACCTAGGATACATATTATAGTAGGGATGGATTGGCTAGCCAAACACAAAGGAGTAATAGATTGCGCAGAATTCTGACGGGGAACATGTTGTTTTTACCTCCCCTTATGCCGCTCCATCGCGGCAACCCACGCTCAATTTCATTTCAATCTCAGAGCTTAGTCAGGTGCCTATAGTATGTGAGTATCCTGACGTATTTCTGGATGAATTACCAGGAATACCGTCGGATCGTGACATGGAATTCGTCATCGATTTAATGCCAGGGGCAACACCTATGTCCATGCGACCCTATCGAATGGCATTCGATGAGTTGGCGGAATTGAAGGAACAACTCAAAGAGTAGTTGGACAAATGATTCATTCATCATATCTCATCATCATGGGGATGCCCTATGCTATTTGTCATGAAGAAGGATGACAGTCTGCGGATGTGTGTCGGCTATCGTTCTATAAGCGAAGTCACCATCAAGAACAAATATCCTCTCTTGAGGATTGATGATTTGTTCGATTAGATGATTGGTAAAATTGTCTTCTCTAAGATTGACCTGAGACTCAGATATTTTTAACTCAAGATCAGACCAGAAGATATTCTGAAGACTGCTTTTACCACCCGTTATGGTTTGTATGAGTATACCATAATATCTTTTGGACTGACCAATGCCCCTACGAATTTCATTAACCTTATGAATAAATTTTTTATGGAGTATTTGGATCAGTTTGTTGTGATATTCATCGACGATATTCTTATCTACTCCAAGACCACAGAAGAACACGAGCAACACTTGAGGATGGTGCTCGACAAGTTGCGCGAGCATAGACTGTACGTCAAGTTCAGCAAATGTGAATTCTATCTGAAGGAAGTTAGATTCTTAGGCCATGTCCTATCTGAAGGAGGTGTGGCAGTAGATCCGAGTAAGGTACAACAACCCCGCTTCGTTCCTGAAGTCCGAAGTTTCCTTGGCCTGGTGGGATATTACCGCCGGTTCATTGAGAATTTCTCCAAAATTGCAACGCTAGTGACTCACTCAACTCCTAAAGAAGGAGAAGAAGGAGAAGAAGTTCGAATGGTCAACAACATATGATGAGAGCTTTCATGAGTTGAGGAAAAGAATCACAATAACCCCAGTGCTCACTCTGCCTGATATACACAAAGACTTCACCATATATTGTGATGCATCCCGCCACGGCCTCGGTTGCGTGCTGATGCAAGAAGACAAGGTGGTGGCATATGCCTCACGACAACTGCGGCCCCATGAAGCTAATTATATGACTCATAACTTTGAATTAGCAGCGGTAGTTCATGCTCTCAAGATCTGGAGGTATTATCTCATCGGCAATCAGTGTGAGATCTATTCTGATCACAAAAGCCTGAAATACTTCTTCACACAGCCAGATCTGAACCTAAGGCAGCTAAGATGGCTGGAATTGATCAAAGACTACAACTTAGGCATTCATTACCACCCTGGTAAAGCCAATGTGGTTGCAGATGCCCTCAGCCGGAAACCCCACTGCATTAACGCGTCAATTGAAGCAAGTCAGCCAGCGTTGCATGAAGAATTCCAAAAACTCAATCTAGAAGTGGTTGAGAAAGGCCATATTGCTACTCTAATGCTGCAACCTACTATCGAATCGTAGATTCAGACTACTCATCTCGAAGATCCAGTTATTGCAGGAGTCAAGCACGACTTGCATAAGGGCAAAGAATCAGAACTCCCTGAAAGCCTGACTAGAGTGGTTATGCACGGACAGCGGATATATGTCCCAAAATAGTTCTGATGTCAAGGACCTAATTCTCAAAGAAGCTTATAATTCACCACTCTCCATCCACCCTGGAAGTACTAAGATGTAACAGGACCTCCGGCAACAGTTCTAGTGGCCTGGTATGAAGCGAGACATCGGTGCGCATGTGGCCATATGCGACGTGTGTTAACGTGTTAAGGCGGAGCACCTGCGAACAGCAGGATTCCTTCGGCCCCTATAGGTTCCTGAATGGAAATGGGATAAAATCGGCATGGATTTCATAACTAGATTGCCAAAGACCAATAATGGACATGATTCCATATGAGTTATCGTAGATCGCCTCACCAAGGTGGCACACTTTATTCAAGTTCGCACCATCTACAATGGAGCCAAACTTGCAGAGCTTACATGGTGTCCCAAAGACAGTAACATCTAACTGAGGTTCTCAATTTACCTCACAATTTTGGGACAACTTGCATGAGTTATTGGGAACCGAGCTATTCTTTAGCACAACATTCCACCCACAAACAGGTGGTCAAACCGAAAGGACAAATAAAATCCTGGAAGATATGTTATGAGCTTGTGTGCTATCCTATGGCACAGATTGGGAGAAATATTTGGCATTTGCTGAGTTCTCCTACAACAACAGTTTTCAGTCCAGTCTTCAGATGTCCCCTTTGAAGCACTTTACGTGAAGAAGTGCAGAACACCCCTGTTCTGGTCTGAAGTGGGTGAGGGCAGATCTTTAAACCAGCCATCATCCAAGAAGCACAAAGAAAGTTGACGCGATAAAAAGGCGCTTAAGAGAAGCATAGTCACGACAGAATAGTGATGCTGATCGTCATCGCCATGAGCTAACCTTCAAAGTAAATTATTATGTTTATCTCAAGGTCTCGCCACTGTTAGGCATCCACCGTTTCCAAGTTCATCAGAAACTGGCACCTCGATACATTGGACCATACCAGATCATTGAAAGAAAAGGCGAAGTAGCATACCAGTTGGAGCTGCCACCACAACTCTCAGATCTGCACAACGTCTTCCACATATCACAACTCAAGAAGTGTCTTCGGGTCCCAACTGAACTCACTCAGTTGGATAGCATCGATCTCCAACCGAATCCTTCTTTATAGGAGCGCCCGATCTAAATCTTAGATGAAGCCACAAGGCATACACGCAATCGTTCCATCAAGACGCTAAGGATTCAATGGAGCAATCATATTGAAGACGAAGTCACCTGGGAACAAGAAGATCACTTTAGAGCTAAATTCCCTTTTTTCTTTACTGAGCCTACTGAATCTTGGGGTCGAGATTCTTTGTAAGGGGGGTAGGTCTGTAACATCTCAAGTTTAGGGTTTGTATTTCAAATGTGATCTATTTTAAAATTTTGCTGCATCTCTTGGTCATTCAAATTATTTGGATTTCAAATCGGGGTTTTATGGATTTTAAAACCTAAAACATTGTTTTAGAGAAAGAACATAAACTCTTGGGTTTTAAAACAAAGTGAAATGAAGTGGTAATTAAAAATCCAGACTTATTATAATTATACTAAGTATGAAATGGGAAATTTAGTTAAAGCATACCTTGCAAAAATTTCTTCAAAAATTAAAATGCAAGGAAACATAACCCCTAAAATTAAAATGCATGAAAATTCCACAAGGATCTACACTGCGACCTTTTCCCTAAAATTTTTAGAATTTTTGGAGCTATTTTTCTATGACTGATAAAATCCAAGAGCTCTCAACCTTTTAAAAAGAGAATGAAAACCAATTTCCACGGGCTGAGCTATTTTGCTATGTCTGATAAAATACAAGAGCTCCTCGCGCTAACGGGTGAGTCCCACCCGTCGGGCCTACTGTTCCACGGGCTGAACCAGGTTGCCCCGTGCCAGTGAGCCACCTACCTTGGCTCATCCCCACACACCGACCTGCACCAGCCATTCAGTTTTGACCAGTCACACGGTTTTGACTAGCCAGTCAGTTTCGACCAGGCATGTGGTTTCGACCAGCCACACGATTTCGACAAGCCACTCGGTTGTGACCAGACACTCAGTTTCGACCAGGTCCGACCAGACCCACCTATAAGCCAGCCCCTCGCCTGGTCACCGTCCTCCATGCCGCGCCCATGCCACCAGCGCTCACGTGCGTCATCGCCGCTACAAAAGTCATCACCCCAGCGCGAATTCCACTCCTTTTCCCTCTGAACACGTGTGCATTAAATATCGTCATCTCTATCGCGCCTCTTCCCCCCACTTGTCTCCACCCCACCTGCCCCTGTGACGCCGGAGCGCATGGATGTCTAGAGTAGCCCATGCCGCGCCACCGCGAAGTCTGTCACTCCATCTTATGACCCAGTCATCCTTCCTCTACGAATGGAACACCATGGAACCCTCGCATTCTCCGCCCATCGCCTATATAAGGCCGCCCAAAGCCCTTTGGCTTCCTCCTTTGCTCCTCGATCTCCCCCTAGCTCTCCCTCTCCTCAGTTGAGCTCAAGCTCAAAGAAACCAAGCAAGCTCCATTTCTGCCGAGACGCCGCCCCACTCGCCGTCGGTGCTCCAGTGATCTTCTCCCTTCTCCACCCTCGCCAGCTTGGGTTCCGAAGCTTTCCCTTGTGCTAATTTTACTTTTCCGCCCCAGGAACCGCCGGTGCAAGTTTCTTCCCTAACTCCGACCATTCCTTCTGCCACCATCACCGTTGGAGCAACGCCGCGCCTTGGTCCAAGTCCCGGAGCTAGGAGCATCACATGGGCATCCTGAAGCTCTACCAAGCCCCCCCTTAAGCAGCATTTGATGAACCCGAAGGTCCTTATTTGGCCCGATCTTTCGATGAGAAGATAAATTCGGTAGGAGTCGCTCAACTCTCACGATCCTGGCTACGAACTCGCAAGGCCCAAAACCACGCAATCGCTGAACTGCTCGACAAGTCGTTATCAACTGTGCATGAATACCCGGATGACCTGATCACGAAGATCAATTCTTGCATACACCGAAGAAGCACGCAAGAATAAGGTAAAACGCAATCTGAATTGCAAATATTTGATTGAGTTCAAAAGGTGGGATTCCGCAAGAGGTCGTTTACGGTTGGTCTAGTCGACACAAGCGAAGAACAAGAGTTTTCACAATGGAGAAACTAATCAAACGAAATCCCAGGAAACTAGAGGGGGTGCGTCCTCCTAAAATAAGGAATGAGGAGCCACAAATCTAACAGAAATAGCGGGGTGGGACTAAAGTTGTGAGTACTGTTCATGTGAACAGTAACCACACCCCCGGTGGGCCGGCGGCATATGGGCCAATTCCGGTACGATTACAAGGCCCAAATTGGCCCAAATCGGTGATATAGCACATTCTTTTGATGATTTCGAAGTCTACATAATAAATTTGGAGGTGAGGTTAGATCCGTTGGAAAGATCTCATCGTTAGCTTTCCAACAAGCCAAAGAACACCCGAATCGAACTCCGTTTGCAAAAGTTATGTCTGTTTTAAGTTGGTGCTGTCAGGCTGATTCCGGAGGCCGAACTGGATTCCAAAACGGGTCCAGCTCGAACTGCTTGCTTGTCTTGGACCAAAAGTGACATGGTGCTGCACATATTTATATTTCATCATTAGGTAGCATCATATAGTTCATATAATGTAAAGACACTCCTAAAAATAAGCTTATCTGATAATTTAAGTGAAGTGTATGAGCTCTTGTACTTGGAACAACAAGCATAGCAAATATGGTTGTATCCATATGGGTCATGTCCTCATCAGCATCTCCCTCCTCGGCGGGCTGTCCACATGGAGGTCATCCTCGCCGCCGTTGGTCGCCACCGCTAGAGCTCCACAAACCACCCCAATAGCCGTACTCTGCTCTGGTATGCTCCTTGTACTCCCCAGATGCTCGTGTGCATGCCATTTAGTAATAGGCGCCGCTGGCCTTGCCATTGCCATTTTGGACAAAAGCCTCCACTGCCCAACCTCATCGTGCCACCGCATAAGAACCCCGTGGCCTCGTTGTCGAAACTCCTTCGACCAGGTGGTCGAAACTCCTTCCGACCACTTAGTCGAAACTCCGACTAGGTGGTCGAAGCCTCCTTCTGACCGGTTGGTCGAAGCCTCATTATGACCAGGTGGTCGAAGCCCCCTTTTGACCATATGTAGCCAAACCTCCTTCCGACCACGTGTAGTCGAACAGGTGAACAGTAGCCGAAACCCTATTGTTGGACTTTCTCTTCCAGTAGAAACGGTTTAGGCTATAACTTTCGCACACAAACTCCGAATCGAATAATTTTTGTTTCTAAATTATCTAAAATTATAATCCACCTAAATATGTAAAAATATTTGTATTTGGTTACTGTTAGAATTTATTTGAATTATTTAATTGGTTTTTTTGGCTCTTCTCGCAATAGACGTTGATTGTGCGAACGAAATCTCCGACGACCAATCAAGCTTATATTCAGAATAATCTGGGCAAGGCAAGCACCCCCTTTGATCATATTGAGCCCAGTATTTTACTTATTGTACCTTGCTTTGCAAATCTATTATCGCATGCGTGTATGTTTGATATTAAACTGCTATGTTTGGGATGCCGATAGTTGTTAATCCTATATGAATTCCCTTGATATGTGGATGTCCTTACTAATTGTAGACATTAGGATATGTGTTAGACAATATGAGATGTCAACTTAGGATTTTGAGTGCGAATACCGCACCGCTCTGCTAAATAGACCGATAGGTTTTCCTGAAAGGATATAAAAGGACGATTTGACAAATGTTGATTTGGGAGATTTATGGAAATGTCCAGAGGGGCGTGCCTCTGTTATTTTGAATAAAAATATAATGAAAAATTTAGTTTTGGACACGGGTGAGTTATATTATATTATGAAAAGAGTGGGGAAGGACCTTTACTCGTAGATAGGAGGAGATTCTCGTCCAGGTCAATTAAGGATCAGACGCCTGCAAATCTAGATCTAAGACTTACGTACAACCAGATATCCTATTATGAGGGTGGCCTTAGCTAATTAAGTCATTGAAAAACTATCCTTGGACGTAGGTAGGCTGTAGAGTGCGGACAGGGCCAAAGGACCAGCATGTCCGAAGAGGCTCCCTTCTCCGAGGAGTTGTGACAAAGACTTCCGACACAACTGCGAATGTCTCATTCAATGGGAGCTATCTGGGAAAGTGAAGGGTATCGATTCATTGGGCTAGTGCAGGGTTAGTACTAGATGATGTAAAGGTTTCAACGCATACTCTAGACTGCTTACCTACGGTAGTGAGCGGTGGTATCGACGGATGCCGAACAAACTAGAGAAAACGTGTTATGTGGGTAAAGTTGTACACCTCTGTAGAGTGCAAATCTATTATAATAGCCATGCTCATTGTCATAAGCGTGCTTAGTGTGAACGGTATGGGTTTAGTGTTGATTTTCACAAAAAAACTATCTTATCAGAAAAGCATGGGAAATGGTTTGTGATTTGTTTGAGTTAACTGCCGAGTTATGGCTGAACATGAAATGTTGATCGGAGCCAAGGAGGGTTGCGAGTTGTAGATGTTATTATTATTCGTTCATTCAAATACTTATTACTGTCCAGTATCTATTTAACTACTCTTTTGAATTCCATTGCAAAATACTACTTATGGATATTGCAAATAAAATCGGCTTAATGCAAAATAACTTGTAGAGTAAAGCTAATTCCAGACGGCGCTTATGTTGTTGTTTAGATTACGATACACTACAAGTCTTTCTGAGTACACATTGTTCTCAATCTTGCTTTTGTTGTTGTTTAGAGTACGAAGAGGAGCCAATTCCAGACGAAGCTTTTTCGAACCCGGAACCAAAGGGTTCAGTGACGGGTCTATTTACGTCTTTGTTTCTTGTTGGTTGCCTGAGGGTTGGATTGGCAAGCCGCTGGACCTTTTTCTACTTTTACTATTTCTTACGCTGCTACTTTACTCTGTTAATACTTGTGGCCGGTCGGCCGCGGATGTATTAACTGTACTGCTTAAGTTATGTACCCCTTTGCTTTGTTTTACATATGAATGTATGGATGTTAATGCCAAAAGTTGTGAATGTGTTTACTAGCACTGATCATGAGACTAGTATGGTACACACATAAAGTCTTCGGGTATTTCACGCCCGGGGGTCTGACATATATATAGTTTTGAAACAGATTTTCCTACTCATATTGAAACTCATAATAGAGTTTCACGCTTCAAATATAAGTTTACCAATTGTAAAATTTATATGTCCTATAAACAAAGGAAAAGACCAAGCATGAAGCACAAAAATAGATAACACAACAAACTAACTCATGTATTAAATCAACTTATTGGAATGGAGAGCATCGTTGTAAGTTTTGGCTGAAGCATCACAAGTGTATGCCTCTAATATGACTAGGAGCAACAACAAAACATCCCCAACTCGGGCCTTTTATAGCCCTCTCACGAAAACTAGCCGTTGGAGCTAAACTCAGCAAAACTTCAATAGTTAGGAGATGTCCTAACCTGCTAGGACAAGTCCTTACTCCCGGGGGCTAAAAAGCAATAGTTAGCACATGCCCTAACTGAATTTAGCACTTGTCCTAACTGCTCTCGGTTTCATGTCTTATTTCTTGAAGTGCACTAGTTAGTGTTGAGGAACCATCGTTGGTGAGTCCAGTCCGATCGGTAACTCGTAGGAGAATCACATACAATAATGGAAGAATAGTAGATTGAACACAGAGATATGGGGTGACTTCTTTCTTTCTCTTTATTCCTCTTCTCTAAAGGTACGTACAATGATTGGGGGTCCCCTCCTATATATTGTCTACTGGTGGATGAGGAGTCCACCATGGGCCAGGCTTGTAAGGCCCAGGCCAGGTTTCCTAACACTCCCCCTTGGGCACTCATCCGACATATTCATACCTTGTCAAAACTCTATAAAACCCAGTGGAAAAAAATTGGAGAAAGAGTATATGATACACGTTCTATTACGTTGCACGAATTGCCTCATTAAAAACCTTAGCCGAGAAACTTCAGGAAAACTCGTCATGGGAAAAAGAATACAATCCACCCAATTTCATTTAATCTCTAGGATTTATTCTTTGGGTACATAATCTTCGTGATCAAGTTTCAGTAATTAGTTTGTGAAGATTCTCCCCCTGAGTTCTACACTTTTTTAAGTCTCATCATTCAAATTCCACATATGCATCTTTCAAAGTTAGATGTTGGAAGTGACTTAGTGAATAAATCTACAAGATTTTCACATGACTTAGTATGCAAAACTTTAATTTCGTCCATCTTTTGCAATTCATGAGCATAGAAGAACTTGGAGTTGGTATGCCTTGTGAGATGACTCTTCACATAACCCATCTGCACTTGTGTAACACAAACTACATTATCTTCATAGATAATAGTGCGAGTTTGTATGGTATTCAATCCACACGACTGCTAGACGTGGCGAATCATTTACCAAAGCCAGACACATTCTTGTGAGGCTTCTTATAGTGCTATAATATCTGAGTGGTTCGTCGAAGTCGATAGGAGACTTTGCTTAGATGATTTCCATAAAAATGCAGTTCCACTACATAGGAAAACATAACATGTTTACAACTTGGCTGTATGCGGGTCCGACAGGTACCCAGCATTTGCATAGCCAGTCATGGTCAGGTCTTGGTTCTTTCTGTAGAATAGACCAAGGTCTTTGCTTCCTTAGAGGTACCAGAAGATGTCCTTTATTCCATACCAATGCCTTTTGGTAGGTTCTGCACTATACTTGCTAATAGGTTTACGGCAAATGCAATATCCGGTCTAGTACAGTTTGCTAAAAATATGAGTCCTCTAATTGCACTTAAGTGCAGGAATTCCGGTCTCAGGACTTTCTCCCCCTCTTCTTTAGGTCTATACAGGTCCTTGTGTTGCTGCAAAGATCTCCCAACCATCAGTACTTTCAAAGGGTATGTCTTTTCAAAGCCGAACCTTCCTAACACCTTTTGAGTGTAGGCTGACTGATGCACTAATATCCCTTCAGGCCAACTGATGCACTAATATCCCTTCAGGGGTATGCTCAAGCTGCAAGCCTAGGTAATATTTGGTTTTACACAAATATTTCATTTCGAACTCCGACTTCAAGTAAGAGCTTGCTTAATATCTTCCAAATTTTTGGTGATATTCAGATCATCTACATGCACTAAGATGATACAAAATCCATTCTGGGATCGTCGTATAAATACACAGGGACAATCCTCATTGTTCGTGTAGCCTTTCTTGCATAGAAAGTCGCTCAAGCTGTTATATGACATCCTGCCTGATTGTTTAAGTCTGTACAGTGACTTTCTGAGTTTCACACAGTACGGATTTCTATTTGCTCTGTCTTGGTTTGGAACAGTGATACCTTCAGGTACCTTCATATAAATGTCTGAATCCAAGTTTTTATAAAGGTATGCAGTTACCGCATCCATTAATTTCTTTTCTAAATTCAAGTTCACTGCCATTGAGATTAAATATCTAAAGGTAACACCGCCCATGACTGGAGAATAGGTTTATTCATAATCATCTCCTGGGCGTTGAGTGAAACCTTGTGCAATGAGCCTTTCTTTATATCTTACAACTTCATTATTTTTATTTCTCTTTCGAACAAATACCCACTTGTGCTCTACGGGGTGCATATGGGGAGGCGTACGGCTTACAGGTCCAAACAGCTCTCTTTTATTTAGAGATAATAATTTAGTTTCTATTGCCTTCTTCCAATCTTCCCAATATGATCTTTTCTTACATTCAGCGAGAGATGCAGGCTCTGGATCAAGATCGGTGATTGTGGTAATTTTCATTGCAAAATATATGTCGACATTGGCTGTTGTCCTATTCTTAGATTCTTTCGTGGTCACATAGTTTATAACTATTTCTTCATGGTGCGATTCTTCTAATGCTTATACTTGCTGCCGCTGCTTCTAATTACGGGGACAAGTCCCTTTAGTTTTTTTAGCTCTGATGTGTACGCACACATCCATACTGGTATCTCCCTCTGTGGGAATGTTCAAATCCAGCATGCCTTTTCCCTGAAGGTTCCATACTGGTGCCAGGTCTCAACTACCCCCCTTCTGGTTCTGGGGAACTTCAGTGATCGGCTATGTCAAGTCCATCTTATCCTTTTTCACCAGGCGTCTCCGGCTGCTTGGGATTCGAGGGGCCGAAGTTCTCATCCTTTTGTTTCGAGGTCTCTGGAGGGGATCTGGGATACCTTTAATTTTCTTTGGTATTTCAACCCTCTCTGGTGCATTGTGTGCAGGCACATGTGACTTGGTCACGTTATTCAAATCACTAAAGTGGTTAGGAAATTGATTCGCTAATGCTTGCAAATCAATTATATTCTAGACTTCTCTATTTACTTCACTAGTGCATGGGTCATGTGCATGGATTCCCGTGGCTTGCCACGTTATTTCCTGATACTTTTTATCAAGGGGTTGATTTTCTCTCCCTAATAGCGGGAAACTATCCTCATCAAATATACTATCAGCGAATTGGGCAGTATGTAAATCTCCTGTCATAGGGTCCAAATACTTGATTATGGATGCAGTCTCATAATCAACGTATATCCCAAACTACCGGAGAGGGCCCATTGTAGTTCGATGTGGTGGTGGTATAAGTACATAAACCTTGCACCCAAATTTGCGAAGATGAGACATTTTCGGTGTTGGCCTTTGCACTAGTTGCATAGGTGAATGGATATTATATGACGATGGTCTAATATTGATGAGAGTTGCTACGTGCAGGACTGCATGTCCCCAACATGTAGTTGGTAAATTACAATTTTGCAAAAGCGGTTGGGCAATAAATTTAATCCTTTTAATTAATGCCTCTGCTAGTCCATTCTGGGTGTGGACATGCAGTACGGATTGCTAAACTTTAATTCCCATTGCTATGCAATAATCATCAAATATCTTTGAAGTAAATTCTCCGACATTGTCCATTTGATGAACTTCACATGACGATCAGGAAAATTATTTTTAATTTTAATTATCTATGAGATTAGCTTTGCAAAAGCATTGTTTCTCGTAGACCATAAACATACGTGTGACCATTTCGAGGAAGCATCGATGAGCACCATAAAATACCTAAATGGCCCTAACGGGGCCTGAATAGAATCACAAATATCTCCCTAGATACGGTCCAGGAATGCTGGGATTTCATCCTTCACTTTCAGAGTAGAAGGTCTAGTAATTAATTTTTCGGTGGCACATGCGGGGCACACAAAATCTTCCTGATTCGGGGAATTCTTTATATCGATATTATATCCTTGTGAATTGTTGATTGTATTTCTCATCATCCTAAGACCTGAGTGGCCTAATTTATCATGCTAGAGATAGAAATATTCAGATCTTCTAAATATGGTTTTTAGGACAGTATAGTCTGTGGGTGCCTTAATATTAATGTATTATAGACCAGTTTCAAATGAAGAAAGTCGTTCTAATACCCTCTTTCTACTTTCTTCACGCTTTGTAATGAGCAGGTATTCCTTATCATACTCTTCTCCAGTCTCAACGTGGAAACCGTTAGCTCGAATATCCTTGAAACTTAGGAGATTTCTAGTGGATTATGGGTACAACAAGTCTTCTTCAGTGACCAAAATTGTGCCTATCGGGAGTATAATTGTGGCTCTTCCTGAGCCTATTACACAAGCATCATTGCCCGCCATTTTCGTAAGACTACCAGCATTCTTGCTGATTGACTATAAGTATTTCGTCTCTCTTATGATGGTATTTGTTGTGCCGCTATCAGCTAAGCATATTTTCTCCATAGGGCGCCATATGCGTTCTGATACAAAGTATTTTATTAATATGCAGTCTAAAGCAATCAACACATAAATAAAATATTTCAAAAATCAGAATATAACTTGCTATTATAAATACTAGAGGAAAATATAAGCAGTGCAGGACTTATCATAATAATTTAATATTTTTGCTCTCCTAGAGCTTTGTAACATCCAAAATTTTTGGACTTTTTTTAAAAAATTGAAAATAAAAATAACCATTTGATTTTATGGAATTGATAAAGCTTAATTGAAAATTCTAGAAAATAAAAACAATTTAATATGAATTAATCAAACTTCAATTAATTCAAACTTGGTTTAATTGAGTTTTCTCGTATTTAAAGTCTTGGATTTTTCTAGAATTAAAAAGAGTTTTTCCTTTTTCCCACAAATTTAAAATAATTTATTTACAAAATGAAAATACAACTTTAAGTTGTAAATAATTTTATTAAGTTCAAATTAATTCAATGAATTTATGTGTATTTTTCTAGATTTTTTGGACTTTATTTACTATTTTCTAGAAACCTATTTCCTTTTTCAATTTCTGTAATTCAAAAATCTATTTGAAATTCCCTTTCAGTATTTGGGCCGAATTCTCTCCGTCCTATTCCTATTCACACACCCTCAGCCCATTTCTTTTTCCCATCTTCCCGCACGTCGGCCCGCTCCGCTCCACATCTCTCCTTTCTGTCTCTGCTCGGTGGTCCCCGCCTACCAGCCGCACCGTGCCTCCTCCTGGTCATTGACTTCACCTACTGTCACCCATGCTGAGCATGATGTCAACGCCTGGACATGATTATCACCGGCTCTCGTCAGCGCTTGCGCCGCTCGGTCTTCTCCATCACCAGCTCCTGTTGACCTCGCCTACCCTCTGCTCCACCCCATCTTCTCCCCACCTACTCTTGTCTTGTCCCCGTCGCGTCACCCTTGACATGACCGAAGTGACCTCCACCCATGTCGCGAAGCTTCTCCGCTACTCCTTCTTCCTCCATAAATGGAGCACTAGGAGCCCTTCATTCCTCTCTTGTTTTCCCCTCAACTCCCCCATCTCTCTCGCCCTCGTTTCACTGTGCTTCGAGTTTCACCACCACAGCCGGAGCTCACGCCTCCACCTCTAGTGCCGCCGTTGGAGCCCCTCCATAGTCATGGTCGCTTTTGTTGGCTTCGCAAGGGCACCACTGCAAGCTGGATCTTGCCACCCCTCTTCCTCTCCCCACTGGTCACTCCGTCGAGCCTCACTGCTGAAACTGTGTGCCTTGAGTTTGCCTCATTCCCCTCTCCCCATTGCTACCTTCTCCGCCGCTCGCGTGGCACGTAGCGCGGCGAGCCATCGGGCCAAAAGAGGCTTGCCGCTAGACTTCGCGACGCTGTTGCTTTAGGCTGTGGTCGAAACCTCCTTCCAACCGTATGGTCGGAACCTCCTTCCAACTAGGTGGTCGAAACCTCCTTCCGACAAGGTTGTAATATCCCGAATCGCAATTAATAAGAATAGAAGGTCGAAGGAGTGAAAGACGAGGTTTAAAATCAGAAATTAATAGTCTTCGGAGGGGAAACTTGTAAAATTTTGCCAACCTGGGCCGCGGGCTGCGAACCAGGCCGGCCCAAGAGGGAGGGGCTCCCACTTAAAAGGGGGGAGATGCCCTCCCCCCAAGCTAGCCGCCGGCCACACCCTCCTCTCCCTTGAGCCGCCGCCCCCTCCCCCTTCCACCTCCTCTTCCGGCGACCTCCATTCAGTTTGGGCGCTTGATCTTCGTCATTCTACGGGTCTTCAAGGGTAACGAACACTCCAACCCGCTGTTTGATCGGTTTTAGTTGCGGTTTTGGTCATTAGGGTTGAGACAGACTGCTGTTCCAGATTTTCCAGAACAGATCTGTTTGTTGTGCGGCCTTTTGCGCTACTGTAGAGGAAGAATCTCAGGTTGACGTCTTCTAGAGTTTTATTCCTGGGAACGTTAGCTTTCTTTTGGCACCGAGATCAGGAAAATCCGATCTGTAGTTTGGGAGTTATGAATTTTTGATTGCGATCTGTTCTGTCTGCCTGAAAACTGGGGTCAGTAGGTTTGTCCCTCAGTTTTGTTCAAATTAGGGGCCGAATCAGAACCTTCACCCAACTAAGTTATTGTAGCTCTCGAAATTATCTTTCCAAGTTGATAAGGATCATTCTCATTGGATCAGTATACTAAAAGTTACGCCATTTTCTTTATTACTGATCTGTATTCTGGACAGACGTAGATGAGTTGTGTTTAGCTGATAATTAGCCCTCTGTTTTGCCGAATCAGGGGATTCCGCCAACTAATATTTTGTAGCCTGATCTGGTAAGATTCAGTGAGCACTAGTTTCAGGTCTTTTAGAGTTACAGATAATTAATGGTGAATTTTCTCGTACAACTGCCCATAGATCGATAATCTGGACTTTTGGCGTAGAGGTCAAAACGAATATTTGGGCATGTGGGTTGATTAGAGGGTATCGTAGAACTCGTGTAACTATGTTATACCCTGTTATCCTTATTCCGTGACTATGATTGTATAGGCGGTGAGGCGGTGAGTGGGAGGACACCTTCGTTGCTTCCCAGTACGTCACAGCACGGAAGGCAAGTGCAATGTTTAACTTGTGTGAATTAGATGAATGCATGATAATTTGGTAACTTATGAATATTCCTGTGATTTGAGCATGATGTGGTAGATTTCAATACCTTCTTCTGTGATAAATTGTGATGAAGTTCAAGTTATGCATTTCATTCCATGCACACATATTTCCTTTGCCGTCCACGGGAGTGGAAACTTGATTAAGTCTCATTAATTTCAATATGGGCATGTAAGACCTACCATTCCAATGTAGGCAGTTTCGAACATTCCGTATGAAACGTTCTTCATACGAACTTGGGTCCCCGCTCTTGGTTAAGGGCGGGCTTAAGTGAACACCGACGGGTGTGTCACTAGTTATACCGGTATAAACGTGTGAAAAGTCCATTCTCCTTCAATGCATTTATTCATACCATGCTTTCACAAATTCATAGAAGTAAATGTTGTTACTTGGTATATTGTTCTGATTCAGTATTCTTTGTGAATTATATGTTGTGCTTGCTGAGTTTCGACTCACTCTTGCTTTTATTTGTTTTAGGTGAATTCCGGTGAAACTGCTAAGCGGGAGGGTGTAGTCCAAAGACGCTCCACGCACTTGAATAAATCATTCATTCATTATGACACAGTTTTAGTTTATTTGGTTTAATTGATTAAGTATTGAATTGCAATAAATGTCACTTTGGATGTTCCTCCATTCCTCTATGGTCATTCCTTGTTTTATTACATTGAGGATCTGATAGTTAATTCTAGATTGTTATCTTGATTATTCGATATTGTCTCTTATTGTGATATTATTTTTATTAATTGAGTAGTATGTCGTCCCATTAGGTGGCATCCTGGCTTCCGAATAGCCGGGGTGTTACAAAGGTGGTCGAAGCATCCTTCCGACCAGTCGAACCTCCTTCCGACCATGTGTTTTTAATTTTCGAGAGCCCGTTCTCCATCGTCCGAGCTTTGATTCGAGTGATTCAAATTTCTAAATTCATAAAAATTCAGTACCTTTATTTTTGTTCTAGTTTAGTACCTTTTGGATTTTGTTTGTAATTATTTTAACTATTTAGCTCTTTTCGCATGTACAGATTTCGGCGTTCCCGAAGAGCTCTTGGACCCGACAACCTAAGCAACTAAAATATTCAACAAATGCAAGTCGTATACCTTTGATCATATCAAACCCATTTTATAAAATTGTGTTGTATTATATTGTAATAGCCCAAAATTCAAGTTCCAGTTGAAAATAAAGATTTAAATTATTTTATGGAATTTTGTGGAATTTTAAAATCTTTTCCCTAATTATTTTAAAGCCAAAATATTTTTTTTGCAAAATCTATTTTTAAGAATAAGTTGGAAATATTTTATTTAAATCCAAACTTCCTTAGAGAATTCCTATGAATTGTCTCATAATTTTTGGATTTTATTTGCTATTTTCTAAAGCCTTTTTGAATTTTTGGAATTATTTTAATTAAGAAATAAATTAAAAATCCCCCAGCAGTGCTCGGGTCGAATCTTAGCTGATCCAACCCTATTCCTCGACCTGCACCATGCGCGAGTCGCTGCTCACCTCAGCTCGCGCGCGGCGTCATCAAGATGGGCGCCTGATCTAAATCGGACGGCCGACTTGCGGGCCGCTCCGTCGTCCGCTGACCTTGGGGCCGCACCGGTCTTGCACCTCGCCCCTTCTTCCTCGCGTGCCCACGCCCGACACTGCCGCCATTAGCGCCGCTCGGAGATTCTCAAATACCTGATTCTTTCCTCTTTTCGTCTCTAGATTACACGCATTTAAAACCTTCATTTATGTCGCACCTGTTGTCGGCCATCTCCCCAAATTTCACGGGCAAAATCACCGGGAGCCGCCGTCACCGTCGAGATCCCCACCGCAGCGTTCTCCCCTCCTCGGCCTCGCCCTTTCCCTATAAAAGGACGCATCGGTACAGCTCTCACCTCCTCAGTCCATTCCCCCAACTCGTTATGGCTCTATCACCCTCTAGCGCTGGAATTTTAGAGTTGTTCGCTGCCGGCCGAAACTTCGTCATTCTTCAGTTCCGATGTCAGCAAGAGCTCATCGGCGACAGCAACCACCTCCTCGGCATCGCCGCAACACGGTCGACCTTGTGCGCACCTTCTCTCGGCCCAAAGACTTCCGAAGCACCTCCGTTGTTGACGACCGAACCGCACCTCCGCTGCTGCCTTCGCGCGCCGACGCTCCAGTCAAGCCCTTCCAAAACCAAGGTGAGCATCGTGATCGCCGCATTCCGCTCTTTTCTCTCATGCCCTCGCTGGGGCCCAGCTCGCCGCCGTTCGCCGACGGTGATGTGGCCGCCCAGGTGGCAGCCACATGGCGCCTTGTCAGTGCCAGGTCAGCGCCCCTTTATTCGCATCACCGCCTACATGGCCGCACGCATCAGCCCTCACGCACACCTGACACTATAGCGTGCACTGAGTCCATGGTGGACTTCGGCCAAACCGTGGACTCAGCCATCGAACCTGGGCCCACCTGTCTTAGACACAAGAGAATTTCCAGTATAAAAATAATTCCACCGAAAAAGAAATTTTGCCGCTGATGTCAGCATGCACAATAATTCGATTTTACTTTAGAAAATTAATTCCAAAAAATCAATAAAATCTGATTTTAGTATTTTCTTTAGTTTTAAACTTGCAAGAGCTCGTATTTCTTCATACGAACTCCGATTTGGTGAATCAAATTTCTAAATTTGTATAAATTCAAGATCTAGCTAACTAAACCAAAATTATTTCATTTGGAGTTAATTTGAATGTTAATTTGAATTTTTTGTTTATTCTTTGAATTTATCTTTTTTCGTGTATAGATTTTGATGACTCCGGAGAGCTCGATCCATCTGAAGAGTTAGAATACCAAGACTTCGAGCAAGACAAGTTATACCATTGATCATATTGATCCCAGTATTTTAAAGTTATTTAATTCTATTTTTAAATTACTATTGCATGCATAATTTTATTCAATTATTTTAAATTCCTGTTTTAAATTCTCAATTAATCCAGTTCCTTTTTAATAGCCAATATTGTATGTTGAATCATCATTTCCTTGTAACCTTAGTCAAATAAAATTTTGAAAATAAAGGTATGCTTAGACATTGCTTAGATCACAAATATTTGATTTTGTAGAATTTAGCCAAATATCAAGTTTTGATTAAAAGCCTATGACATTGTTTTGTCATGGTGGATTTTTTTTTGTAAAGGTCTTTGAAAAATAGAAATGAAAAATGGATTTGTACTTGGGTGGAATGGACAGCTAGTGGGTGCAGGTTTATGCACGGGCTCGATCTGGGTAAGATTGAGGCCTAGGGGTTAATTTTGGAAGTCGCCTAAGTCAATTAAGGATCGGCCTTGGAGCTGCATCTTGCAAACCTTCACCGTACTACCACATATTCTGTATGGGCAGAACTAGGCTTATTAACTTGTCATACCTTACTATTATATGTGCCATTCTTGTTGTGTGGGTGTTGGTTAAACATTATTCCCACTTGGCGCAAGAGGGGACTTCCGGCAGGTGGTTAGCCCAATGGAAGTGAAATCTTAGTGGGTATATTAGTAGTGAGGTAGAGCATTGGAAACGCCTTGTGATAATTGCCTAGTCACACGCCTAAGGAAGCGTGCATTGGCTAACATAACGGGTAAATTATCTCGTGTGGGTAAAGTTGTACCCCCTCTGCAGTATGTAAAACTATTCAAATAGTCGTGTCCACGGTCATAGACATGCTGAGCAAAGCCACTCTAAGTTAGACTTTGTTTTGGTTTTAAAAATAATTTTAGTAAATAATTTTAGGAGGATAAATCCTTGTGGTAAAATTGGGCGATTAGCCATGTGATAGGAGGATATCCATCATCATGTTTCATATGGAGGTTATCCACTATAAAATTATGAATTTAAAATCTGATTTTAGATATAGATTAAAAATTACCCTAAAACTTAGTATAACTATTTAAAACTAAAAATGCTGCTTTACGCAAATAAACCCTATCAGACTCACTTGTTTACTTATGCACGCATCATATTTCTTTATTAGGTGTAACTTACGAGCACGGAAGTTGTGCTCACTCTTGCTGAATAATATTTATTTAGGAGAAGACTTCTATCGAGACGGTGAGGATCCAGACGTTTAGGACTACACCTCCAGACGATTGCATATGGCGCATCGTGTGGTTTACTGCTTATTTATTTCCCACTGTGTTATTTTAATTGGCCATAGGCCCCATTTTGTAATAAACTCTGTTTTATACTAAATAAATGTGTGATATGATTATGATGATATTTTTGTTGGACTGTGTACACTAGAAATCTTGGACTAGTGTGGGAGACACAGATAATTCAAGATCCTTCGTTCCCGGGTTCGACAGAAGTGGTATCAGAGCCATATCGACTGTAGGTTGTAGTCTAGAATGACTAAAAACCTTAAGAACTTATTTTGAAAATTAAAAATATCTTGGTCTTCTGGTGTCCTGATGTAACACCCTGACTATTCGGAAGCTAAGATGTCACCTAAATAATCTAACATACAACCATAAAGCGGAAGAATTTAAACAATATCTCATCTAATGACATAAAGAGATCAACATAATAGAACAAATGCTGGAATATAGTCCGTGTCCAACGACAGCTCACAAACTCCAACTATTCAAGTCTAATGAATCCACTAAGATGATTATATCGAAGGAGTAATCAAGGATCACAAGCAACTATTTAATCATTCTTAACATAGAGAAAGATATCATCCAACATCTAACTCTATTTATTACAGTTCATCACTTAACAAATGAAATACAAGAACCAAATTATATTATTGAAACTTGAATATGGTGAAGTGAATGAATAGTGCATGTCTACTCCCTCCCAAATGCCATCATCAACGATCACCTAAAATAAACAACAAAGGCAAGAATGAGTACGGGACTCAGCAAGTACAAAGAATAATTTGAACTACACTGAAAATAAACAATACAGTATCATTAAGAAAATAAACAATACAGTATCATTAAGAATATGAACATAGAACTGACAGAAACATATGAATGAATTACACTTCTGCTTATACCGGTATAGCTAGTGACACACCCGTCGGAGTTCACTTTGGCCCGCATTTAACAAAATACAGGGATCCAAGGCCCATATGAAGAACGTTTCATACGGGGATCCAAATCTGCCTATATTGAAATGGTGGGTCTTACGTGCCCATACTGGAATTGATGGGTCTTTATTTTCCACTCCCGTGGAAGAAACATGATCAGATGAATGAATAGAATGAAACATGAATAATGAAAGACATCATCTCTTTCAACATGGGTTAACGGATATGAAAGGAACATGAAGCATTGAATGTAATCATGGATCATAGAAATAACAGTATGAATAGAAGCACTCATCATTCATCAACATAAAGAATTACAATGTACTCGCCTTCCGCTCTGCGAAGCATTATGAGGCAAGACAAGCTGCTACACTCGAATTTCCCCCTCCTAGACCAATTAAATATATATGAATGAGGAACCACGTGAACAGGGCCTCGCTTGAACCATCTAATCGCAACATCCTAACCCAAGGATCACAAAGTCGATCTACTCACATAAACCAATATTCTAACAGGACTATAATCTGGACAACAAGTACAAAATAAATCATAACTAATGATCTGAGACTCGAAATGGAGTGCTCTCAAATCCTATGGAAACTTACGGACCATATCTACAAAAGTCTAGTTGGCAAGATCTCCCAATTCGGCCAAAAGAATATGCTAATAGGTAGATGAAAGTATAAGACATATTCTGTCTAGACGAAAAAGACAGCAGTAAAAACAGATCACAACTTTTGATCTAGAACTCCGATTAGGGCGTTCTTTATCATTCTGGAAAGATTATAAATTTTTTTACAACAACATAGCTGTGTTAAAACCCTGAATCTGCTATTAACTTAATCATATTTTAAAAGACTACTTGATAGTTCATTCTCGTTAGGAATTCAGGATAGTAGTACTAAAATTATCATATCTTTTACTACGAAACTCGGAACTGAGTGAGCGTGGACTCTGTGGAAACACAACAAAACCGTCTACGATAACCTAGTTGGCAAAGTCCTCTGATTCGGCCTAATAAAAAATCTAATGATTAGGTGAAGTTTCTGTTCCTTCAATATGTCAGTCAGAATTGCAGCGGTAGTATAAAATCCATAACTTTTGATTGACACAACTAAAAATCATTTTATTTACCAATATAGAAATTTTACTAGATTGCCTACAATATTTGTGTTGGGTGAACTTTCTGATTCGGTCTATAAGTAAGTCATATTGGCCAGACAATATAACTTCTAATTCACGTTAGCCCTTCTGGACAGTCGTAAAGAAACTATCATAACTTCTAAACCATTACTCCAAATCGAGTGATATTTGCGCCTATAGAAATATAAGGACGAGCACTACAACTTTATAAGAGACCCTATCTCCTGATTCGGACTTTAACTCGACGCAATCTGATGATCAACCTGAGGGTAGAAATCTGACCCGATTGGCGCTCTGGATCGCAGCGACGAGGATGCGTCAATGGAAGGTCGGGAAAAATACAGAACCAGCGGGGAAGATGACCTTGGAGAGGGGCTGTGACAGGGGAGGAAGGGGAGAGGAATGGGGAGATGGAGGCGCAAGAGGTGAGGGGGGAAAAATTTGTGGCGGATACGGTTGGGAGGAGGGAAGGTTGGCGCCTCCCCCCTTCCATATGCCCCCCTCTTGGGCCTTTTGGGCTGCGGCCCATGGCCCAAGTTGGCGGAGTTTCACCGAAAAGTCCCTTTTTAATTCCATTATTCGCTGGTTGAATACTTTATTGTTAGGAGAAATTCGAAATTGAATAAAGTTCTCTCTAATCGACTTTCGGATATTACACCTGTCTCAACCCTTCTGTTTAAAAGAGGTTACTAACTCATCTCTCTCAAAAACTGTAGATGGCCGAAGTACCTAACGCCATTTCTCACGAAGTTTTTGCTGGACACTGGGCCGCAGTTCTCTGAAAGATGATGCAGCATCTGGACTTCGAAGAAAGACCAACATACCAAGGCTACAAGTACAAGGTGGGATATCAAGACAACTGGAGGGTAGAGGTGATACTCTACTCCAACCTATCAACAAATACTGACTTTCATTTCTTCGACGCTCCAATGCGACGAGACAGTTTCTCCGAAGGCCTCCAGGATGCAGCAAGAGAAGCAGTCTGCCGACTCCACTACATTTATGATCACCGCCTCAATGGCACCGGGTTCCATTATTACCCGATGCACATTCCAACCCGTCACGGTAGTGCCTTCCACTCAGCCAGAGATGAAGACTCCCCCGACCTCACGCATAAGGTGGATCTGGCGAAGGCAATGGATCATGCCTACGGGAATACCTTGGATGAGCTGCATATCATCCAGGAGAGGCTACAAGATGCAGAAGCAAAATTGAAGGCCACAGAAGAAGAGCTAGCCGACTACAAGGCAGGCGAGGCTAGTTCTAGTGAGCCAGACTATACCCCAGTTGCCCCTTAGATGTTATCCTTAGTTCATCATTAGACGTAGATTATGAGCTACTAATATCCTTTGTGGTAGCCATAACTAATAAAATTAATAAATTAATAAAAGAGCTATCTAAAAATTTTGTTCTTTGCTTTGTATGTTTGTTTGATTCTTAGGGCGATTTTAGATCTTTTTCACTTAGAACTTTCTTCCTTTCTTCTAAATCCTTGGAAGACCCAGCAGATGGTTAGCCATGCTTAGTCGCGTTGGCCCTGCTTAGTCGCGTTGTGATTCGAGATTACATAGTCATAAATGTTTAATCTTGACATAATAATATATGGAATTATGGCGAAAGCCACTGTTATTAAAATTGTTGTGCCATGGAAAGGGTTGTCATTTGGTCAGATTGAACGAAAATGATTTATGCTCGGGCGAGTAGTCGGGTAGTAAAGGAGGAATGCGCGAAAGAACATGGGTTGAGCAATCACTAAGGACTTAATTTTGTGCGCCATTGATCTGAGCTATACCGTACAATCACATATCCAGGATGGGGTGGACCTGGCCAACTAATTAGCAAGGTTTTGGTTCAGTTCTGTTTTGGTTGACGAAACGACACAAGAGAGGGTCCAGAATGGTGAAACCTTAGCGAGCAGATCCGAGTCCAAACGGATTTTTGTAAAATCCTTGTGATAGTCTCTCCTTGAATCATATGTCTAAGGAAACATGTGTTTTTTATCAAGATGATTATCTCTTGTGGGTCATGATGTACAACCGTTGCAGAGTGTAAAACTATTCTAATAGCCGTATTCCCGGTTATGGACAATGCATGGTAATTTCACACGAGGGGTAGATTTTCATAAAACTTGTTGGAATGGTTTGGTTGGGAAGCAATCTGGTTGTTGGTTTGATTGGGAAGTGACCAGGGTGTTCGTTAGTTGTTTTAAATAATTTGTTTACTTATGTACTTAATCTTTTAAATTATGTTCTTCAATTTTTTACAGTATTTAATATCAATACAACTTTATGCAAATAGCCATAAAACTATCTTTGTCAAGCCTTGCAGGAATACTATTTATATACATTTCCATACGACTTACTGAGTACTTTATATACTCACAGCTATACACCATTTATTGATCAGCCACCGCAGATGAACCAGAGAACATCGAGTTCTATGAAGAGGAGTACTTCGAAGACTATGCAAACTAGGTCACGTCCTCCACTTGATTGCATGTGGGCATGTTGAATGGTTACCACAAGTTGTTTTATTCCGTTGTAAGTTTACTCTATTATCTTTAGCCCTGCGTGGCAAACTCTATAAAACTTGATCATAAGGTCATTTTGCTACTAAGTAATATTATTTTGTCTGCTTCTTAGCTACCTTGTTGTATGAATATGATTTCATCGATGTTGCAAACTTTATGGACTAGCTACTGATCATGGGACTAGATCAAAATGCACAGAGGGTCTTGGGTCCAGTGACTCGGGGTCCCGACAAGAGATGGTATCATAGCTATATCGAATGTAGGATGTAACCTTAGCTAGCATGGTCATTTTAGTCAAAAGTTTCAAAATTTATTTTCTAAATCAAACCCACTCAATTGATGAGTAGTTATTCTTCTCTTATTCTATTCTTTTCTCATCTTGTTCTAATCTCTTCTTATATCATCCATAAGTTCTTGCATGTTATCTCTTCTAAAACTTTGTTTTTGAATCTAAATTGATTTTTCTCACCTCAGTAATCTCTATAGGATCGAGCCTTGTTTCAAGTCGAACGTCCATATAAGTTAGATTAGAAGTGCTTTAGCAAGAATTGCCCTTCTCAGTTTTAGTACCGTTTAGCCGTGTAATAGAATCTTTTGCTTGAGTGTCGCATTTTATTACTTCTTAATAGGTTTCCAGCTATTTGTTCTTTGGGTTTAACTGATCTTCTCCAGTTAGGATGCTTCCGTCTTTCTCCCTTGTTCCCTCTCGTCTTATGTACTTTTCCCTCTCACCTCCCTTGCTTTCTTCTTCTCATCTATTAAACCTAAGAAGATTTGTTGTAGATGGTTCAGACCCGCAACTCCATAAGTCAAGAAGAACCCCTTCCACCGCCACCTCTTGGTCAACGCCAAATGAACCTGGAACAGATGATGGCCATGCAACTGCAATTACTTCAGGCGCTTGTTCAGAATCATATTAATCAGCCTGCACCAGCTCCAACGCCAATCTTTCCACCTCAGTCTAGACTTGGAGAGTTCATGAGAACTAGGCTGCCCACTTTCGCCGGTTCAGTTGATCCACTAGAAGCTGATGATTGGCTAAAGGATGTCGAGAAGAAACTTACCTTGGCTCAGTGCAATGATCGAGTAAAAGTCCTCTATGTTGCACACCAACTTAGCGGAATCATAGGAACTTGGTGGGAAAACTACTATGTAGCCTGTCAAAATGTCCAGGATATATCTTTGTAGGAGTTTTATGCTGCTTTCTACATGGCGCGCATTCCTTTTGGGAATGATGGAGATGAAAAACGAGAGTTCCATAAGCTGCAACAAGGCAACCTCAGCATGTTAGAGTATCTCAACCAATTCACTCAGCTGTCAAGGTATGCACCGGAAGACGTTACAACTGAAGAATCTAAGATCTGGCATTTTATGGAAGGACATAACCCCAACCTCAAAGTTCAATTGTTGTCAGTTGACTACTCTAATTTCCAACAGCTAGTCAACAAAGCTCTTGTGCAAGAAGATACTCAACGTTAGTTGTAAAATTCTCGTAAGAGTCTCATCAAAACCATATGTAGAGATTCAGAATGGATGTACAACATTCTGTCCATTTCACTCCTCCTGCCGCATTCAGAACTACCGCGCCGACACCTGCCCGTCTGTTTCAGGATTCGACAACAAGAACCAACCTCGGGGAAGCAACAATCCAGCTCCAGGAGTCACCTATTATAGGTGCCAAGAGATGGGTCATTATGCCCACAGCTACGCGGGCCAGAATCACTACACCAGGAGCAGGCCAAGAAACAACTCACATTCAAAGTCAAGTCAACAAGACTCCACTTCCTTTTCCAAGAGGCCAAGTGAATCAAGTCACCACAACGTCAGTCCAACCAGTTCAAAACAACGTTCCAGGTAAGTTCTAGTCAGTTCAGTTTATGTTTCGGTTTTGTCTCACTCGGAAGGGAAATTAGATTGGTTCAGTCAGCAAAGCCCGAGTTTCCCCACCTATTCTCTAGTTGGCCCGAATCTCGAGTTTGAGATTCCCTTAAGGAGGTAGGTTTGTAACATCCTAAATTTTCTGGGCTTTTTGAAAATTTTCAAAAATAAAAGAATACCATTTGATTTTATTAAATTGCGAAAGCTTAATTGGAAATTTTAGAAAAAATAATTAATATGAATTAATCAAACTTTAATTAATTCAAATTTGGTTTAATTGGGTTTTCTGGTATTTAAAGTAAAAAAGATTATTTAAAGTCTTTTCTTGGATTTTCTGGATTTAAAAAGAGTTTTTCCTTTTTCCCAAAAATTAAAAATATGTTTTTTTACAAAATTAAAGACAAATTTAAGTTATAAGTAATTTTATTAAGTTCAAATTAATTCAAGGAATTTTTGTGTATTTTTCTAGATTTTTTGGACTTTATTTACAATTTTCTAAAAACATATTTCCTTTTTCTTAATTTTTGTAATTCAAAAAGCTATTTAAAATTCTGTTTCACTGTTTGGGCCGAATTCTCTCTGGCATGTTCCTATTCTCGTGCCCTTGGCCCATTCCCCCAGCCCATCTTCCCTCACGCCGGCTCGCTCCGCTCTGCACTCTCCTCTCTCTTTGCCCGGCGGGCCCCGCCTGCCAGTCGCACCATGCCTCCTCCTAGTCATCGTCTTCACCTGCTCTCGCCCATGCCGAGAGCGGCGTCAATGACCGTGCGCGATTCTCTTCGCTCCTGTCAACGCCTACACCGCCCGGTCTTCTCCCTCACCTACTCCTATTGACCTCACCTGCCCTCTACTTCGCCGCATCTTCTCCCCACCTACTCCCGTCTCGTCCTCGTTGCGTCGACCTTGACCGGCCGAACTGCCCTCTGCTCATGGTGCAAAGCTTCTTCGCTACTCCTCCTTCCTCTATAAATGGTGCACTAGGACCTCCTCATTCCCTTCTTGCTTTCCCCTCAACTCTCCCACCTCTCTCTCTCGCCCTCATTTCGCCACACTTCGAGTTTCGATACCGCCGGCCGGAGCTCGCGCCTCTGCCTCTACCACCACCGTTGAAGCCCCTCCGCAGTCGTGGTCGCCTTTGTTGGCTTCGCAAGGGCGCGTTCGAGCCTGAGCGCACCTCCTCGTCCCCGAAGCGTCGCCGGTGCTCTAGCGCCGCCGCAAGCCGGATCTCGCCACCTCTCTTCCTCTCACCCCCGGTCACTCCATCGAGTCTCGCCGCCGAAATCGTGTGCTTTGGGTTTGCCTTGTTCCCTTCTCCCCGTTGCTACCTTCACCACCGCTCATCGTGGTGCGTAGCGCCGGTGAACCATTTGGCCCGAAGGGCCCCGCCGCTAGACTTGCCACATTGCCACTTTCGGATGTGGTTGAAACCTCCTTCGGACATGCGGTTGAAACCTCCTTCCGACCGTGTGGTCGAAACCTTTTTTCAATCAGTTGGTCGAAACCTCCTTCCGACCGTGTGGTCGAAGCTTCCTTCCGACTAGGTGGTCGAAACCTCGTCCGACCATGTGGTCGAAGCCTCCTTCTGACCAGGTGGTCGAAGTCTCCTTTCGACTAGGTGGTCGAAACCTCTTCCGACCAGGTGGTCGAAACCTCCCTCCGACCAGGTAGTCGAAACCTTCTGACGAGTCGAACCTCATTCCGACCATGTGTTTTCAACTTCTGAGAGCCCTTTCTCCGTTCTCTCTCCGAGCTCTGATTTGAGTGATTCTAATTTCTAAATTCAGTGCCTTTCTTTTGGTTCTAGTTTGGCATTTTTTTTAGTTTATTTGGAATTGTTTTATTTATTTGGCTCTTTTCGCACGTATAGATTCCAGCATTCCCGAAGTGCTCTTGGACCTGACAACCAAACAACATGTCGTAGACCTTTGATCGTGTCAAACCCATTTTATAAAATTACGTTGTTTTATATCAACATGCATTGCTAGTTTTATAATAACTACTTTTGGGAATAGTTAAATATCTAATTGTCATTATGCCACCTTGAATAATTGCTATTGACATGTTCCCTTGAATGACATAAATCCTTGGACACCATAGGTTGGCTTAATTTTAGTTGAATATATTTATTTACCAACATGGGTACCATATTATGCTTAGCCATGTTTAGTCGTATTGGGATTCGTGATCACATATTCATAAATATTTAATTTTGACTTAATGATATAAGGAATTATGGCGGAAGCCACTGTTATTAAAATTGTTGTGCCATGGCAAGGTTTCCATTTGGCCAGATTGAATGAAAATGATTTATGCTCACGCGAGTAGTCAGGTAGTAAAGGAGGAATGCGCGAAGCAAAGTGCATGAAGCACATGGATTGAGGTAGTATCGCCTGAGCAATCACTAAGGACTTAACTTTGTGCGCCATAGATCTGGGCCATACCGTACAACCACATATCCAGGATGGGGTGGACCTGGCCAACTAATTAGCAAGGTTTTGGTTCGGTTCTGTTTTGGTTGACGAAACACCGCAAGAGGGGGTCCAGAATGGTGAAACCTTAGCGAGCAGAATCGAGTCAAAACAGAGCTTTGTAAAAGCCTTGTGATAGTCTCTCCTTGATTTACACGTATAAGGAAATGTGCTTTTTTTAAAATCAAGATGACTATCTCTTGTGGGTCAAGCTGTACAACCTCTGCAGAGTGTAAAACTATTCGAATAGTCGTGTCCCCTGTTATGGACAATGCCTAGTGATTTCACACGAGGGGTACATTTTCATAAAAAATATTGGAATGGTTTGTTTGGGAACCAATCTGGTTGTTTGTTTGGTTGGGAAGTGAACATGGTGTTCACTAGTTGTTTCAAAGAACTTGTTTACTTATGTATTTAATCTTTTAAATTATGCTCTTCAATCTATTTACTGTATTTACTATCAGTACTGCTTTATGCAAACTAGCCATAAAGCTATCCTTGTCAAGCATTGTATGAATACTCTTTACATACATTTTCCTATGACTTGCTGATTACTTGATGTACTCACGGCTATACGCCATTTGTTGACCAGTCACTGCAGATGAACCAGAGAACACCGAGTTCTATGAAGAGGAGTACTTCGAAGACTATGTGAACTAGGTCGTGTCCTCCATTCGATTTATTGTGGGCATGTCGGATGGCTACCACGAGTTATTTTATTCCGATGCAAGTTTAATATGTTATCTTTACCCTGCGTGGCAAACTCTGTAAACCTTGATCATAAGGTCATTTTCCTACTAAGTAATATTACTTTGTCTTCTTCTTAGCTACTTTGTTGTAAGGATATGATTTCATCAATGTTGCAAACTGTGTGGACCAGCTACTGATCATGGGACTAGTCCAAAATGCATAGAGGGACCCGGGTCCAGCGACTCGGGGTCCCGACAAGCTTACAACCATTATTCAAAGAATAAAATGATTCAATATTTTATCACAACCACAAACTACAAATGACTATAAAAAGATCTAAGTGTGATACGTGCACTAGATCGAATTAGCGAAGTACTTAGAAACTTCTGCATGAATCTACTCCATGGAGATATTCTCCTCTTGGGCAACCACGGCTGCGGCCGCTACGATGTCCAAAGAAAGGGTGATGGGGGCTGTTACTGGGTTATTCACATCCATGAGTGCAACTAATGGTTGTGGATCCTTCATGCCTAAAATGGTGAGGTGTGTCTCACGCTCTCGCCCTTCTTCTTAGACCAGAAAGCATAAATAACATGTTGCAGCTCATGGCAAATCCATGACCAATGCCCCTATATGCCACATTTGTAGCATCCTTGGTCCTGCTAGCCATAAGGTTTGTCATCACACTTCCTTTGTCCGCCCTTCTTGGCTTGACAGGCTTCCTCACCTTGTATCTGCTAGCATTGTCTTCATGGCCAACATTGCTATTAGGTGGCCGTCGCCATACTCCTTGTAGCTGTCTTGACGATGGTGTCATTACATTTTTTTTATTTTTTTCCTTTCTATATCAAAATTCATAAATGTGGACCACATACTTTTTCATTTCGGTTATATAATTCAAAAGTGTGGATGCAGACACATTTTTTATTTTCAGCTAATTTCATACTATTATTTTTTGGTTAGTGTTATGTTTTTCATTGTTTGGATGAAGATATGATAGCTCTTACTATTAGTGTGTTTCTCCTCTCTCTCTCTCTCTGATAAGACACATGTTTTCGTGCATAATAATTTGTACCTTGTTTGCTCATTGTACAACTGCAAGTGAAAGCAGAAAGTATTGATTGAGATGATTCAGTAGCTGCACGTCAAGCAATGCATAAAAGCTTGCTTTGTTGGTGCAATGTTGTGCTTCGTTTGTTCCATGCACTTCTGTTATGTTTCTGACAGAAGAAAATGTCGATTTTAGTTTAATCCTACGTTCTAAACATTTGTTTATTACATAGAGATAATTGCATGTCGTTGTCGGTGTCGGCATAGTCACTATATTTGCCCATTGTACAGCTGCAAATGAAAGCAGAAAGTATTGATTCAGATGATTCAGTAATTGCTTGTCAACCAATGCATAAAAGGATGTTGTGTTAGTGCAATGTTGTGCGTCGTCTTTTACATGCACCTCTGTTATGTTTCTGATGTAAGCAAATGTTCATTTCAGTTTAATCCTATGTCCTAAACATTTGTTTGTTCTATAGAGCTAGCAACATGTCGTTTCAGTAATTGCATGTCAACCAATGCATAAAAGGTTGCTTTTTTGGTGCAATGTTGTGCATCGCTTGTTACATGCACTTTTGTTTTATTTCTAATGTAAGCAAATGTTCATTTCACTTTAATACTACATTCATTCTATAGAGCTACTAGCATGTCACTGTCGGTCCTGGTAAGGTCACTTTGTTTGCTCATTGTACGCACATGAAAGCAGAAAGTATTGATTTAGATGATTTAGTAGTTGATTCTAACCAATGCATAAAAGGTTGCTTTGTTGGTGCAATGTTGTGCATCGTTTGTTACACGCACTTCTGTTATATTTCAAATGTTCATTTCAGTTTAATTCTACATTCATTCTATAGATCTAGCAGCATGTCGTTGTCAATGCCGCAAGTTTCATAGATGTTTCAGCAAGCTTAACGTGGTTTCAAAAAGTTTCAAAGAAGTTTCACGACATTCAAATAATATCCCACCGTTTCAGACAAAGTTTCAGCAAATTTCGACTAAAACAACCAAAAATTGGAACAAACTTCAAAACTCTCTCTCCTTCTCTCTTCCATAACTAGGGGAGAGAGATATAGAAAAAGAGAGAGATGCAGGGCAAGAGGGATGCGGGGGATGAAGACCGCTGGACTAGATTCGATCGGATGGCAGGGGCCGGTACCCTTGGTTTGCCTGACGACGCTATAGCGTTTTATAGTTTTTCTCATTTGGTAATCCCACCATCCATCGAGCACGGACCCAACGTACTTATTCTTGTGCAGTGGAACCGACCAGTCGGACCAATCCACCCGAAGAACAAGTAATGCTTCTTGCACCTCTTGATGCGAAGTCTAGGTCTCCAAGAAACCTCCTCGGCATCCCCGACTCTCTCTCTCTTTCCTTTGGCCCGCACTATTATTAGGGCATTCAGTATGCACATGGCTAGATGATCTAGTAAACTCTAACGAGTCGTCCATTCAATCCATGAGTACAGTGAAAGCAGCTTCATACGGCCATAAATTGGAATGTATATGGAAGTAAATGTTGCATCCACTTTACTATAACCGTCTCACAGCCATTTTTTTGAATTTTTGTAGAAACCGCAAGTGGGGCGAAGTTGCCTATATTACGAGGTGGGCCACAATGTTTGGGTTTTCCACTCTTATCTCTACAGGTTTCTCTCTCTCCGGCAGTGCTCCAACTATCAAAACCCTTGTGGTGAAATCGTAGGCTCTCCGACGATCTCCACCACCCCCATCACCTACGATGGAGGTAGGAACAATGGTGCTCACTGTGTCCATCCCCCCACCATGCACATACACTATTGAGTAAAAATAACCATGTGCATTGTATTTTTTTCTTGCGTTGGGGAAATAACTAAGGTTTTGTGGTTCGATTCTCAACCACGCGCGATTTGTGGTGATCAGCTGGTATCCTTTCTTTTGTTCAGGCGGCCACACAAATGTGTATCCTCGTCTTAAACTAGAATTTTGGTGGTTTCCACCCAAAAATATTTCTCCAAATGCACACTATCAAGTTCTTAACTTCAGTTAACCCAAAATACGAGTTTTTTTCGGATGCTCGTGAGTCTGGACCCACTAAATCCTGGCATGCATAAAAGGTTGCTTTGTTTGTGCAATGTTGTGAATCAATTGTTACATGCACTTTTGTTTTATTTCTAATGTAAGTAAATGTTCATTTCACTTTAATACTACATTCATTCTCTTGAGCTAGTAGCATGTCATTGCCGGTCCTGGTATGGTCACTTTGTTTGCTCATTGTACAGCTGCAAATGAAAGCTGGAAGTATTGATTTAGATGATTTAGTAGTATATTCTAACCAATGCATAAAAGGTTGCTTTGTTGGTTCAATGTTG
Source organism: Hsuehochloa calcarea (assembly GCA_036346395.1). Classification (NCBI taxonomy): domain Eukaryota; kingdom Viridiplantae; phylum Streptophyta; class Magnoliopsida; order Poales; family Poaceae; genus Hsuehochloa; species Hsuehochloa calcarea. The sequence continues at coordinate 44,556,550 of CM070609.1, read as the reverse complement.
TGCATCGTTTGTTACACGCACTTCTATTATATTTAAAATATTCATTTCAGTTTAATTCTACATTCATTCTATAGATCTAGTAGCATGTCGTTGTCAATGCCGCAAGTTTCATAGATGTTTCAGCAAGTTTGATGTGGTTTCAATAAGTTTCACAACATTCAAATAATGTCCCATTTTTACCTGAATTTTGGTGGTTTCCACCCAAAAATATTTCTCCAAATGCACACAATCGAGTTCTTACCTTCGGTTTCCCCAAAATACGGGATTTTTCGGATGCTCGTGAGTCTGGATCCACTAAATCCTGGCATTCATAAAAGGTTGCTTTGTTTGTGCAATGTTGTGCATCAATTGTTACATGCACTTTTGTTTTATTTCTAATGTAAACAAATGTTCCTTTCACTTTAATACTACATTCATTCTATAGAGCTACTAGCATGTCATTGTCGGTCCTGGTAAGGTCACTTTGTTCAATGCACAGCTGCAAATGAAAGCAGAAAGTATTGATTTAGATGATTTAATAGTTGATTCTAACCAATGCATAAAAGGTTGCTTTGTTGGTGCAATGTTGTGCATCGTTTGTTACACGCACTTCTGTTATATTTCAAATGTTCATTTCAGTTTAATTCTCCCTTCATTCTATAGATCTAGCAGTATGTCGTTGTCAATACCGCATGTTTCAGCAAGTTTTATGTGGTATCAATAAGTTTCACGACTTTCAAATAATGTCCCACCATTTCCAACAAAGATTCAGCAAATTTTGACTAAAACAACAAACAAATCGGAACAAATTTCAAAACTCTCTCTCCCTTCTCTCTCTCCCATCTCTCCCATAACTAGGGGAGAGAGATATAGAAAGAGAGAGAGATGCAGGGCAGGAGGGATGTGGGGGATGAGGACCGCTGGACCAGATTCGATCGGATGGCAGGGGCCGGTACCCTTGGTTTGCCTGACGACGCTATAGCGTTTTGTAGTTTTTCTCATTTGGTAATCCCACCATCCATCGAGCACGGACCCAACGTACTTATTCTTGTGCAGTGGAACCGAGCAGTTGGACCAACCCACCGAAAGAACCAGTAATGCTTCTTGCACCTCTTGATACGAAGTCTATGTCTCCAAGAAGCCTCCTCGGCATCCCCGACTCTCTCTCTTTCCTTTGGCCCGCACTATTTTTAGGGCATTCACTATGCACATGGCTAGATGATCTAGTAAACTCTAACGAGTCGTCCATTCGATTTATGAGTACAGTGAAAGCAGCTTCATACGGCCATAAATTGGAATGTATATGGAAGTAAATGTTGTATCCATTTTTTCTATCACCATCTCACAACCATTTTTTTAAATTTTTATAGAAACCGCAAGTGGGGGGAAGTTGCCTATATTATGAGGTGGGCCACGATGTTTGGGTTCTCCACTCTTATCTTTACACGCTTCTCTCTCTCCGGCAGTGCTCCAACTATCAAAACCCTTGCGGTGAAATCGTAGGCTCTCCGACGATCTCCACCACCCCCATCCCCTACGACGGAGGGAGGAACAATGGTGCTCACTGTGTCCATCCCCCCACCATGCACGTACAATATTGTGTAAAAATAACCATGTGCATTGTATTATTTTCTTGCGTTGGGAAATAACTAAGGTTTTTTGGTGCGATTATTAACCACGCGCGCGATTTGTGGTGATCGGCAGTTATCCTTTGTTTTGTTCAGGCGGCCACACTGTCGGGACCCAAATATGCAATCTGGACCCTCTGTGTATTCTGCACTAGTCCAGGATCACGCTAGTGCACACAGTGTCAACATCGATGAAATATCACATCCATACAACGAATATAAGAATAGACGAGTACTTTGAATAACATATAACTGTTGGGACCTTACGGTCGAGTTTTACATTTATTAAGCCATGCAAGGCTGACAATAGAGAATAAACTGCAGCGAAACGAAATAAACTCGAGTGGGCTCCCATCAATTTACCACATGCAACTAACTGGGATCAAGACCCTAACGATCAACCTTCGTAGAACTCTTCTCAAAAGCAGGTGACGACTCCTCCACTTATGTTGATTTGTTTAGCAAGAGTGAGTTCACACCGTACTCGAAAGTCATACCACAGAATGCATTTATACATGATGGCTTATTCCAAAGGAATGGCTTCTGTGGTTATTTTGCGGAAATGTAACATTTACAATTGAATACAAATAATAGATTTGAAGGACCGCAAAGGCGACTAGGGGGGGGGTGAATAGGCGCTTTCTCAAATTTCTTGTCTTAATCAAATTCAACACGAACTTTACTCCTTTAGCTATGAAAGCTAAGAAGATCAGTAAGCGCACAGAGGAAGCCTTGTGCTGAATTCGATAACCCCCTCAACCACAAAACACAAATGTGGAGACTTGATCTCAAAGGGCTGATCTGGGCACAAAGTGGTCGACCGTATTTGATCAAGGTTGGACCGGCAGTTGACCAGCGGTCGGACCGGTAGATGACTGGCGGTCGGACCGGTAGTTCCAGTGGTCGGACCGGCGTTGCTAAATCGGTCAGACCGATTAGTCCAGTACTGAAAAACAATGCCCAAATACAAAACGAAATTTGGTCCAACTTTTGATTCAACCAATAAAACTTGACCAAATTTGGAGCACACCTCCCTAAGGATTATAGAGACCTATTTCTAGCGACGATCCTCCAGATCCACTTCACAGAAACAATCTCTGACGATTTTACCAAAGAAGTGCACAAACTCTAGAAATATGAAAATCTTCGATTCAAGACTTGCTTGTGGGGGTTGATGATCTAGATGATTCTAGGAGTATTCCCACACATCAAAGCCAGACAAAATAGGTCAAGAGACCAAGCATAAACCCTTGAATCAAGGAAGCACCAAAATCATCCAAATGAGAGAAGAACACAAGGGAGACAAATGATCTCTCAAGCAAGCATCACAAGATTGATTGATCTCACAAGATGCTTACAAACCCACTCCAACAAGGAGGACAAGAGCTCACACAAGGAGCACACACAAATTCTTCAAACCCTAACCTCTCCTCTCCTCTCCTCTCCAAACCCTAGAAAAAGGATGAGGGGCTCAAATGAAAGCTTCAAGGGGTTTTACATCTCCCCCCTTTCTATTTATAGGAGAGGCCTAGGGTTTCACTTTTGGGACCCACTCACACATGGGACCCACACACACATAACTATTGAAGCAATCTCCTGCTTCACCACGTGTAGGTTGATCAGCGGCTCTCTTCCTGTTGGCAAGACTCTCCCGTCCCAATCCCATCGGAAACTCCTAGAGACTTGCACCGACTTTCGCACCGCCTGATCCAACCAGCTGTACCGAACTACCCGTTCGATCCATCTTGCCCATTCTGCACCATGCTTGAGTCACACGACCTGACCAGGCATACATGATCGTTCTGGACCTCAACTCTCCAAGCGTAGTCCCGATCCACCTCACCGTTGACGTCGTTGACCTTCAAGCCACCTGCACAGCAATAGATAGACAAATCGTTTCCGGGAACAAGTTCTTCACAACTTGACCCACGTTAGTTCCACAATGCAATATGCAATAATAAAGCATTGAAGTTCATACAATAAGCACATCCAAATCACATCAATGGAAAGAAGGCCCACCTTCAAGTCATCGGCGGTCTGACCGTCCCACACGGCCGGTCCGACCGATTTCAGGCCGGTCGGACCGATTCCACAACGGCGGTCGGACCGCCCGAAAAGACTTAGCCAAATTTTCAGCTCGAAAATCCGAAACCTTGTGGAATTTTCAAATGAATAGAACTTTTGACTGGGAGCTCCAAAAATGATGTGACCACATCCAGGAGACTCCCCTCACTTGCCTACACAACCTATTTTTGGCTCAGCCCCAAAATCCACTTTTGGGCAAGGCCAGTCTGACCGGCCACCATCGCCGGTCCGACCTCTCCACGGGCGATCTGACCGCCCGATCCACCGGCCGACCACCGTGGTCCGACAAATTTTGAAGCAAAACCGAAAACGCGAGATTTTGCAAACCAACAAAGCCATTGCCAATTGACTCATCATTCTAAGATCGTGCACATATCCTCACGATATCTACAATCTCCCCCTTGATGAACACATTGGCAATTTCCCAGAAAATGTGGTTTTTCGAATTGAAAAGTAAAACAAATCGTCGTTTTCGCATAAAGGCACAACCTGGTCCATAAGCAAGAAAAAGCCTAGGAACCGACCAAGCTGGCTTCAGAATAGTATAAGCAAGTGAGATAAGGCAATGAAAGCACAAAAGGATTCAATATCCAGAAGGTAGCCAAAAGTCTCACTTAGGTCCATATGAAAGACAAATGTTCCATTTGACCTTTGATCATTGTGAGTCTTCTCCAATTGCCAGTATAATCAGAAAAAGGCAATGAAACCAAGAAACTCACCATGATCACAAATTTTCAAAAGGTTCAATTTTTATTTTATGAAGTTCTTTTATATTAAACCTTATGTATGAAACCAAAAGCTCCAAACCAACATTTTTCACAATCCTTCTCCCGTTTGACAATGAATTCATCAAGATACATGGGAAAAGAAGGAGTATGATGAAATGACTTTATTTTTGAACTTTAGTAAAAAGGAGCCATGACCATTATCTATGTAGACAGTACAAGTATTATACCAAGCCATATAAAGAGTAGAAACTATATTCAATCATGGCAAAACATGTACTACAAAGCTAAAACCAAGATAGCAGTAATCTGAGATTAAGAGAATGAATACCATGAAAAGTTGCTCAATATCATAGTTTCACTAAAAGCAACCAAAAATGAGTCAAGCCATGTCTATAAGTAAAAAGAGACTCAAAACAGGAACTGAGGCATTTTGAGCATTAAGAGTTCAATTTTGAAGCACAATTCAAGCACTTAGCATTTTGAGCATTTTCCTAAAAAGGATTTTTTCATTGTGCTACATCTCAAGCCTTGTCGCGACCATCTCAAGCGAGAAGCTTAAAAGAGTGGTCTAGGTCATCCAAAACTCCCCCTGAGTTCATGCCTAGTGCAATGGCAAGCCGTCTTATGAGAAAGGATTGGTGAGATTAGTTTTTTCGCACAGAAAATCTCATTTTTCATTTGCTTGACTTAAGAAGATAAAAAGCTCATTTTCATCTCAAAATAAGTTCAAGACTCAATTTAACCTATAAGGCATGGCAAGAATCATAAGAGGATCACTAGAGCAAAACTAGTCACAAGATCCAACAAGACATGATTTGATTCAATTTGCTCACAGATATAAAGCTAGCAAGGTAAAAGCTAAGCTAAACAAGAAGAGCCATAAAAGAAGTCTAGCAGACTATCACTTGATATGACAAGGTGTAGAGTATGAAATCAAGCCATACAAGGATAATAATCAAAGCTCCACAAATTTTATTATACAATGCAAGACAATAGAAATGAAAATGCATTATGATACAATGAATGCAAAAAGAAGCAAAATTCCCTCAAAACAGCCCAATAGGACTAATAACCCCTAACTTTCCCCGCAAAGCAGCAAAACGAGAAGAATCAAGAGCTTAGTGAAAATATCTGCAAGCTGTTGTTCTGACTCTACAAAGTGAAGCACAACATCACCCTTCTCAACATGGTCTATCAGAAAATGGAATCGAATATCAATGTGTTTAGTCCTGGAATGTTGCACTGGGTTTTTGGCAATATTAATTGCAGAAGTGTTGTCACAGAAAAGAGGAACACTTCTCAAGGATAACCCATAGTCCCGCAAAGATGGATAAAATCCAGAGAACTCGAGAGCAACCATCGGTCGCAGCTACATACTCGGCCTCACTGTGGATCAGGTAAATCAAGACTGCTTTTCTAGAAGACCACGAAACAAGAGATGTGCCCAAGAAATGACAAGTGCCAGAAGTACTCTTCCTATCCACTCTACACCCCGCAAAATCAGCATCAGAAAATGCTCGAATTGAGAGAGCAGAAGAAGAAGAATACCAGAGTCCAAAGTTAAGAGTATCTTGAAGATACCAAGATGCGACGCATCGCTTGAAGATGAGAAGCACGAGGAAGCTCGAAGCGAGCGCATGACATACGGTAAATTGTATGTCCGCCTCGACGCCGTGAGATAGAGGAGGAGCCAATCATATCTGCGGTATTCTTCCGATCCACGGGCTCTCCATCCTCATCGTGGTCCAAAGACGGTGGTTGTAGCAATGGGAGTAGACATTGGCCTACTGCTTCCCATATTGAAGCGCCGAAGAAGGTCCTTTGTATACTTACTCTGGTGAACGAAGGTGCCTTCTTTCAGTTGCTTGATTTGAAGACCAAGGAAGAATGTCAACTCTCCCATCATGCTCATCTCGAACTCACCGCTCATCGAATCAAAACTGACACCAAAGCATAAGAAGAACCACCAATATAATATCATCCACATAAATCAACCAAAGAAAAATCACTGCCATGCCTGAGAGTGAACAAGGTTTTATCAACCATTCCCATTTTGAAATCATTTTCAAGCAAGAAACTCTTAAGCCTGTCATACTAAGCTCTAGGAGCTTATTTCAAACCATACCGGGCTTTAGAGAGTTTAAAAACATGGTTTGGGAATTTATGATTTTCAAAACCAGGAGGTTGCTTGACAAAGACCTCTTCTTCTATGAAACCATTCAAGAAAGCACTTTTAACATCCATTTGAAAAAGCTTGAAACCCTTGGATGTTGCAAATGCTAAAAGAATGCGAATGGCTTCCAATCTAGCTACTGGAGCAAATGTCTCTTCAAAGTCCAAGCCTTCTACCTGGGAATAACCTTGAGCTACGAGTCTAGCCTTATTGCGAACAACCAACCCATCCTCACTTTGCTTATTTTTAAAAATCCATTTTGTTCCAATAACATGAGAATCAGAAGGACGCTCAACTAAAGTCCAGACTTTGTTTCTTTCGAAATTTTCAAGCTCTTCATGTATGGCATTGACCCAAGAGGCATCAGATAAAGCATGGGTGATATCTCGGGGTTCAAAAGAAGCGAAAAAAGCAGAATGTGCATGAGAATCAGGAGAAATAAACATGAAGCGAGTAACTCGCTCTTGAAGATCCCCAATCATTTGCTCAGGTGGATGTTGTCGCTGAATGCGAAGAGGTGCTCCTGGTACAGAAGTGGCCTCTACCCCATGAGTTGTGGAGGTAGGAACAGAGCCACTCAGATCGTCGGTGAGGATTGGAGGAGGCTGCTCAGCTGACGCTGGAGTAGTAGTAGCAGGCTCTCCACCCATCTCAGAAGTAACTGAAGGATGGTTCGGGTCCTCATCCTTAGAGTCATCATCGACGAAGATGCTTCCTTGAATTTCAGGAACCTGTGTACCTGTAGCATCGGGTCTAGTACCAAGACTAGCCTCATCAAAAGTGACTTCGCAAGTTTCAACAGTTTTGTTAGTGTCAACATTAAAAACACGATAGCCACGAGAATGAGCAGGATATCCAAGAAATATGCCATCAAAACATCTAGATTCAAATTTATCAAGGTTGCCATGTTTAAGAATGAAGCACTTGCAACCAAAAATCTTGAAATGAGAGACTTTGGGAGAATGACCAAATCTAAGCTCATAAGAGGTCTTCCCAACCACAGATCTCAAGAAAACCCTATTGGAGATATAACAAGCAGTAGAGATCGCCTCAGCCCAAAATCTCCTAGGAGTAGAATGCCCATCTAACATGGTCTGAGCCATCTCTACAAGGGTCCTGCTCTTCCTTTCTACAACACCATTCTGCTGGGGAACTCTAGGAGAAGAAAACTGATGCTCAATTCCCCTATCAGCGCAGAAGGTAGAAAAAGAAGAATTCTTGAATTCTATCCCATTGTCACTCCTAATGGCTCTCAAAGCTCCAGGAATATCAACAGCAAGTCTAAGGACCAAATCTCTAAAGAATCCAAATGCTTCGTCCTTAGAAGCGAGAAAATACACCCATGAATACCTAGAGAAATCATCCACAACCACCAGCACATACCATTTCCCACCACCGATCAACTCTAGAAGGACCAACTGTGTCTAAGTGAAGAAGTCGTCCCAGTCCATCACCATCACCAAGGTAAGAGGTGGGTGGGAAGCAGACACCATCTTACCATGTCGACAGGGCGAGCATACAAGATCTCTAACAGCTTTCAGCCCAGGCAAACCTCTAATCAAGTCCTTACAACTGACTCTAGTCAAGTGGTCAAAATCTATATGCCCAAGTCTACGATGCCACAAGACAAGATCATGAGAATCAGAGGCTACAAGACACCTAGGACTGAAGTCAAGAAATCTCAAATTAGCACAAAAGATCTTCTCAAATCTAGAGATCTTAAACACAAGCTCACCCGAGGAATCTAGAACCCTACACTCACCACTTTTAAACCTCACTTCTAGACCCTCATCAAGCAGCTGAGAAACAGATAGAAGATTATACCTCAGCTTACTTACCAAAGCGACGTCTTTAAGCATGAACTTGTCGTTGACGCCAAGACAAGGTGCCCTTTGCAGTCACGGTCCCGGTAGAAGCATCCCCAAAAGTAATCAATTCGTTGCCGGATGCACGTGTGAGGGAGGAGAAACATCTAGAATCTCCGGTCATATGTCGAGAACACCCGGAGTCAACAAGCCATATGTCCTCCTTCCTCGCACGACGGACCTAAAAAGCACAATCAGAAAACATCCATGCCTCAGTACTGGGGTTAGTGATAAATGATCTAGGAATCCAGTACTGAGAAGCATGATGCCTGGGAGCAACAGTAGAAACAACAGAAACATGATCAGGAATAAAATCATAAGGATGCACATGAGAACCATCTAGACCTCTCCGAAATGATCTACCAAAAGATCGATACTCCCCTGTCTAGGTGCTACCCGTGGTCTCTCCTCACGATATCCTAATCCAACATGCTGCCTAGACCCACCAAAAAAGTCTACAAAGCTCTCTATGAATCTAGGCCTATACGTAGTACGATAAGCAGGCTGCCTAGCTCTAGAGACTCTTGCTGGAGAAGGGACTCCTCTAATGGATCTCAAGGCTCTCATCCTCTCTTTTCTCTCAAGTTTTGCTCTCCGGAAGCAGAACTCAACAGTGTGACCTTCTTTCTTGCAGAAGGTGCAATGGTACTTGACCTTTTTAGGGGTCTGTACTGAAGGAGTAAAAACACCTTTCTTGCCAGAGAATTTGAGCAAAACCTGCGGATTTGAAAATGACCTTGGAAGGCTTAGGAGGTTCTAGCTCAAACAGACCATTTTTCACTACTCTAGCAATCTTAGGTGGGTTTTTCTTGGAATGCTCTAGGGAATTGAAACCCAGGCCACTATTTTTCACGCTCACGTTGGATTGATCAAGAATCATGTTGAGTTTCTTTTTCCCACTCGAAAACTTCTCAAGAGTCACCTTGAGGTAATCATTCTCTTTAATTAAACCCTCACATCTAGTGCACTTACTAGACTTGATTACCTCATCACGTTTACTCTTAAGAAGGGCCACTTCCACTTTGAAGGCCTCACAAGACACACAATAGGATTCCTTAATCCTATTCAACTGCTCCTTAAATTTGACTCTAAATACCTCTTGAATTTGACCAATCATGGTTTCAACTTCAGCACTCAAAACACAAGAGTTAGAATCAATGACTTTCTTCAAAGCAGTAAGAGACATGGAATTTTCAATTTTAGCTTTTTCTTCAAGAGTCTTGTTTAAAACTTCAATCTCAATTGTAAGCTTGGGACAATTTTCACAAGAGGCAGCTCTAGAGTAAACAACCATTTCAGTCATCTCTTGCATCTTAATCCTATTATTCTTACAATGAGAGCATGTGTGACTAGCATCAAATTTTTGCAATTCTTTCAAGGAGCTATCCAATTTTAATTCAAGTAAAGCAAAGTTAGAGCAAGTTAAAGGAATAGCTTTCATGGCAGTCACATCAAGAGAAATGGCATCTAAGCAAACAGAACTAGACTTGAGAGATTCTAGTTCATCAAGAGCATCTTTTAATTGATTAGCAACATGGGAATGAGCAGATTTCAAGCTTGTCAGATCTTTAAGCAAGCTAGTGCAGGAATCACAAATATCATCTGGATTAATAGATTTAAGCCTAACAATTTCTAGGTTCAAATTATCAATCATAATGTCCTGCTTCTTAATCATTTTTACTTGCTTATGCAATTTCTGTTCAGCAAGCACCAAAGCCCTTTTCATGTCAGCAATTGTAGGGCATACCTCATCAGGATCACTAAAAGGATCCTCATCGTTGGAGGAGTCGCTGTCGTGGCTGTTCTTGACCATGAAACACATGCCTGTGAAGTCATGAGTCTTCTTCTTGCCACGGGAGTCACTCTCGTCGTCCTCCGTTTCCGAGTCCACATCGCTCATGTTCACATTCTCTAGAGCGGCAAGGACCCGGGTGATAAACTTGCGATAGTTTGTCTTCTTGGGTTTTGCATCCCTCTCCTGGAGATGTCTTCGTGTCTCCTTCTCCTCCTTGCCCTTTAGCTTGGGGCACCTGGAACGAATGTGGTTTGGCTCACCACACTCGAAGCATGTGATAGGTCCACTTCTCCTCCTATTTCTCACCTTGTTGTAAGCTCTCGTGAATTTGGTGGATAGGAGGGCTAAGTCATCCTCGGGCAGTTTCTCAAGTTGCTCATCGCTTAATGAATGCAAAGCATATAATGAAAAACCAGGTGAGCTACAATCGAAAGAATCAGAAGAACAACCCTTGGATTTGTCGACCACTAATGCCATCGACTCTGTCTTGGGGAGACGCGAGATAAAATCAATCTCATGCGTCTTCAACCTCGAGTATAGCTTATCCATGGTAAGCTCACTCATGACAGTGTTGTCATTGATGGAAGTGATCTTCATTCCCAGCACCTTCACATCAAGAGCACACAAAAGTCAAGCGTGCATTTTCGCACTCGAAAAAACCAGTCAACAAAGGAGATCATGAAGGATCTTAGAGAATCTTCCCCACACCATCCAAAGACTCACCGTGCCTTTGCTCGATCTTAGAGTATACTTTCTTCACCGTTCTGCCTCACTTCCTTGATCGCAGTGGACCCTCGTGATAGTCACAAAGAGTCCGCGGATCTCATGAGCAGACCGCAAGTGAGCAACACGCTCAAAATCAGATCGACTAAGGCCTTGGATCAAATAATTCCGAGCCTCGCTGTTGGCCTCCACATCTGGAGTGATCATATCGTCATCGGCTGGCACGATATAAGGGTTTTTTACCTTAAGCCAAATAGCATGCCCTTGAGCCTCGATATAAGCTTGCATACGAGCCTTCCAATATGCAAAGTCAACTCCATCAAAAATATGTGGCTTGGTTGAGTACTTGTCAGTCGCCATGGATCCAAAGACCGGTTAAGATCTATGAGAAGAGCTAACCGGCTCTGATACCACTTGTAGGACCGCAAAGGCGACTAGGGGGGTGAATAGGCGCTTTCTCAAATTTCTTGCCTTAATCAAATTCAACACGAACTTTACTCCTTTAGCTATGAAAGCTAAGAAGATCAATAAGCGCACAGAGGAAGCCTTGTGCTGAATTCGATAACCCCTCAACCACAAAACACAAATGTGGAGACTTGATCTCAAAGGGCTGATCTGGGCACAGGTGGTCAGACCGGTATTTGACTGGCGGTTGGACCGGCATTGACCAATGGCCGGACCAGAGATGATCAAGCGGTCGGACCGGCGCCCAATGGTCGGACCGGCGTTGCTAAATCGGTCAGACCGATTTAGTCCAGTACTGAAAAACAATGCCCAAATACAAAATGAAATTTGGTCCAACTTTTGATTCAACCAATAAAACTTGACCAAATTTGGAGCACACCTCCCTAAGGATTATAGAGACCTATTTCTAGCGACGATCCTCCAGATCCACTTCACAGAAAAAATCTCTGACGATTTTACCAAAGAAGTGCACAAACCATAGAAATATGAAAATCTTTGATTCAAGACTTGCTTGTGGGGGTTGATGATCTAGATGATTCTAGGAGTATTTCCACACATCAAAGCCAGACAAAATAGGTCAAGAGACCAAGCATAAACCCTTGAATCAAGGAAGCACCAAAATCATCCAAATGAGAGAAGAACACAAGGGAGACAAATGATCTCTCAAGCAAGCATCACAAGATTGATTGATCTCACAAGATGCTTACAAACCCACTCCAACAAGGAGGACAAGAGCTCACACAAGGAGCACACACAAATTCTTCAAACCCTAACCTCTCCTCTCCTCTCCAAACCCTAGAAAAGGATGAGGGGCTCAAATGAAAGCTTCAAGGGGTTTTACATCTCCCCCCTTTCTATTTATAGGAGAGGCCTAGGGTTTCACTTTTGGGACCCACTCACACATGGGACCCACACACACATAACTATTGAAGCAATCTCCTGCTTCACCACGTGTAGGTTGATCAGCGGCTCTCTTCCTGTCGGCAAGACTCTCCAGTCCGAATCCCATCGAAAACTCCTAGAGACTTGCACCAACTTTCGCACCGCCTGATCCAACCAAATTGCATCAACTACCCGTTCGATCCATCTTGCCCATTCTGCACCATGCTTGAGTCACACGACCTCACCCGGCATCCATGATCGTTCTGGACCTCAGCTCTGCAAGCGTAGTCCCGATCCACCTCACCGTTGACGTCGTTGACCTTCAAGCCACCTGCACAGCAATAGATAGACAAATCGTTTCCGGGAACAAGTTCTTCACAACTTGACCCACGTTAGTTCCACAATGCAATAGGCAACAATAAAGCATTGAAGTTCATACAATAAGCACATCCAAATCACATCAATGCAAAGAAGGCCCACCTTCAAGTCATCGGCGGTCTGATCGCCCCACACGGCCGGTCCAACCAATTTCAGGCCGGTCGGACCGATTCCACAACGGCGGTCGGACCGCCCGAAAAGACTTAGCCAAATTTTCAGCTCGAAAATCCGAAACCTTCTAGAATTTTCAACTGAATAGAACTTTTGACTGGGAGCTCCAAAAATGATGTGACCACATCCAGGAGACTCCCCTCACTTGCTTACACAACCAATTTTTGGCTCAGCCCCAAAATCCACTTTTGGGCAAGGCCGGTCTGACCGGCCACCATCGCCGGTCCGACCTCTCCACGGGCGGTCTGACCGCCCGATCCACCGGTCAGACCCCCTGTGGTCTGACGCCTTGAAGCAAAACCGAAAACGTGAGATTTTGCAAACCAATAAAGCCATTGCCAATTGACTCATCATTCTAAGATCATGCACATATCCTCACGATATCCACAAGATTGAAAACATAATTGAAAGCAATTAAAGAATATAAATTTCACAATTGGTTTCACAAGGGACACATAGTCTAAACAAGTTGTTCACACAGCTGTACAAGTTATCTCACACAGCTGACCCTTCCCAAATGTTTTATGAAAATCTACCCCTCGTGTGAAATTCCCGAGCATGTCCATATCCGAGGACGCGGCTATTCGAATAGATTGGTTTAAACACTCTGCAGAGGTTGTACATATTACCCACACGATACAATCAGTGTAGCTAGCACTGACCATAACAAAACCTTTCAGAGACTTCATCTCAAACAATGACACTCCCGATGTGCTTTACCGCCGTCCAATTTGTACACACAGCCCTTGGAACGACACACACCGTTGGACAGGGATGCAGCGAACCGTCCCGCGATGTGACATATCACACCTCCAAATTTCATCACACGGCTTAAATACAACCTGAGTTGTCAATGTCAAGACTCCATAACTTACTAAGTCGCCCACCCATACTAGACATGTGGTCGTGCAAGAAGGCCCACCCAATGGCGCACAAAGTTAAGTCCTTAATTGACCAAGGCAAGACTTTCAGTTTTTCCCAAATCACAAAGTTTATATCACACAGTTCCACCATTCACACAGATCCACCATTTGCCTCAGTCTAAATCTTTTCCCACCCTATTGATTAAGTGCAACACATGCCATCACGAGTAACAGCACACAACACACAGCACACAGCACACACAGTTTCATCACACAGTTCCATAATCACTTAGTCAAGTTTATAATTGCAACTCACATGAAATAATGACTCGTGGCATGGCTAAGCAACCTACTCGTATCTAACCAACCCACGTTGGTGCTACGATAATACCAACTAATAATGAACCAACCTAGGGTGACAAAAGATCATGGCATACAATAGACAAGGTGGTATAACAAATTGGTTTAATAACTATCCCAAAAGTATTTAAATAAATACTTGAAATAGAATGCAATACATTGAAATAAAGTATTTGGAAAACTGGGTTCAATATGATCAAAGGTATAACTTGCCTTGGAATAGATCTAGATATTGGTCTTGGTCTTCAGGTGCTCCTTCTTCTGCAAAATTCCCCGAAGTATCGACGTCTACTCGCAAACGAGATAAAAGAAATAAAAACAATAAATAACAGAGGCAAAACAACTCCAAAAATTCAAATAAAATTCACCATTAAATATATCTTAATTTTATATGAATTTACAAATTTGAATGGGCTCAATCGGAGTTCGGATGCAAAAGATATGGGCTTTGGAAGTTTAAAAAATCAAATAAAACCCTAATTTGGATTTTATTGAATTTCCCAAATTATATTTATAAATAAAAATTGAATTATTGCGCAATACTTGCGTCAGCCGAGAATTTTCGAAAAATAAAATAGATTTAAAAAGAAATCTGACAGGTGGGCCCCACATGTCAGTCTCGGGGTTCACGGTGGACCGAGTGCACCGAACCGAGGGAGATCTGGCGCGGTGGACTGAGCCACGCACGCGTGTGCAGTCTGCTGGCGCTGATCTCGCGCCACACGGCCGCCACACCAAAGACACAAAGCCGACGTGGCGCCGAGCCGACGACAACGGCGGCGGTGGCGCTCGGGACCCGATGGTCACCGGCGAACGGCGGCGAGTCAACGGCGGCGAAGTGTACCAGAATGTTCCCCGTGCTATTGCGCACTCAGGGGTGCCCTTACTAGTAGCTGGCAACGACGGTGGCGACCGGCGGCGAGGAAGAAGCGGCGGTGAAGGCTCGGGTCTTGTTGGACGGGTGCTCCGGCGATGCTCCGGCGACGAGGAGGGGCGCACGAGGTAGCCTGGGACTTGCTGATCACGGTGGTGCAGTCGGTGGAGCAAGGGCGACAACGACGGCGGTGAAATTCACCGGAGAAGAAGCTCGGCCGAAAACCCTAAATCTTGAAATGCGGCGGCGCTAGAGCGATCGAGGCGACGAGGGTGGCGGCTTTGGGTTGCGGAGGTCTGGGCGGTGCTAAGGGGGTATTTATAGGCCCGGGGGACGCCGTGATTGGAAATCCCCAAATCGGGTCCGAAACGGCCGCGATCGGAATTTCCGAGATTCGGAGAGATTGAAACCGATTTGGTGGTTTGATTCGGTTTGGAAAAGATAAGGAACAAACAGAGATACGATTTGGTGGGGTCGCAAGAATCAAGAATCAAATCGCTTTTGTCGTTTGAAGCTTCAAGCTCCAGCAATGGCGGCGAAGGCGTGGGCGCGAGGAAGAAGAAAGGCGCGGAGACGACGACCCTGTGGCGGTCCCACCTGGCAGCGGCAGCGAGGCGCGGGCGAGCGAGCGAGATCAGCTGGCGAGGCCACGCGGCGATCATCCAACGGAGGAAGGCGGGGTTGAGCGCGTGCGTCCGATCGAAAACGAGGGGCACACGTCAAGCATCCAACGGACGAGGGCGCGGCCGAGCGGCGGAATAGTGTTGGGCTTCGGCCCAACACTGTTCCGAGGGATTTAAATAGATTTTTCTTTTTAATAAATCCAAAAATGCAAATAGAAATTAGAAAATAGCAAATGATCTTGGAAAAATTCTAGAAAATTCTATAAAATATATCCAAGCATGTAGAATCTAAATAAAATAGTTTTGACAATTGTTGATGTTGGGATTAATCATATTAAATCAGTTTATCCTTAAAGTCCATATTAAGCTTTTAAATTAATATTCAAATAAATTGAAATGGTGAATTTTCTCACTACCACTATTTAAAGGATTTTTAAAGCTCTGAAAATTGGGATGTTACACACACGAACGTGTATTCTCGTCTTAAACTAGAATTTTGGTGGTTTCCGCCCTAAAATATTTCTCCAAATGCGCACAATCGAGTTCTTACCTTCGGTTTCACCAAAATACGGGCTTGTTTCAGATGCTCATGAGTCTGGATCCACTAAATCCTAGCATGCATAAAAGGTAGCTTTGTTTGTGCAATGTTGTGCATCAATTGTTACATGCACTTTTGTTTTCTTTCTAATGTAAGGAAATGTTCATTTCACTTTAATATTACATTCATTCTATAGTGCCACTAGCATGTCATTGTCGGTCCTAGTATGGTCACTCTGTTTGCTCTTTGTACAGCTGCAAATGAAAGCAGAAAGAATTGATTTAGATGATTTAGTAGTTTATTCTAACCAATGCATAAAAGGTTGCTTTGTTGGTGCAATGTTCTGCATCGTTTGTTACACGCACTTCTGTTATATTTCAAATGTTCATTTTAGTTTAATTCTACATTCATTCTATAGATCTAGCAGCATGTCGTTGTCAATGCCGCAAGTTTCATAGATGTTTTAGCAAGTTTCATGTGGTTTCAATAAGTTTCACGACTTTTAAATAATGTCCCACCGTTACCGACAAAGTTTCAGCAAATTTCGACTAAAACAACCAACAAATCGGAAAAATTTCAAAAATCTCTCTCCCATCTCTCTCATAACTAGGGGTGAGAGATATAGAAAGAGAGAGAGATGAAGGGGAGGTGGGATGTGGGGGATTAAGACCGCTGGACCAGATTCGATCGGATGGCCGGGGCCTATCCAGTTGGTTTGCCTGACGACGCTATAGTGTTTTGTAGTTTTTCTCCTTTGGTAATCCCACCATGCATCGAGCACGGAGCCAAGGTACTTATTCTTGTGCTGTGGAAGCGAGCACTCGTACCCAACCCACCCGAAGAACCAGTAGTGCTTCTTGCACCTCTTGATGCGAAGTTTAGGTCACCGAGAAGCCTCCTCAGCATCCCTGACTCCCTTTTTTTCCTTTGGCCCACACTATGTTTAGGGCATCCAGTAGGTACATGGCTAGATAGGCTAGTAAACTCTAACGAGTCGTCCATTCAATTCATGAGTACAGTGAAAGCAGCTTCATATGGCCATAAATTGGAATGTATATGGAAGTAAATGTTGTATCCATTTTTGCTATCACCATCTCACAGCCATTTTTTTGAACTTTTGTAGAAATCGCAAGTGGGGGAAGTTGCCTATATTACGAGGTGGGCCACAATATTTGGGTTCTCCACTCTTATCTCTGCAGGTTTCTCTATCTCCAACAGTGCTCCAACTATCAAAACCCTTGCGGTGAAATCGTAGGCTCTACGACGATCTCCACCCCCCATCCCCCTACGATGGAGGCAGGAACAATGGTGCTCACTGTGTCCATCCCCCCCGCCATGCACGTACACTATTGAGTAAAAATAACCTTGTCCATTGCATTTTTTTCGTGCGTTGGGGAAATAACTAAGGTTTTGTGGTGCGATTCTCAACCACGCGCGCGATTTGTGGTGATCGGCAGGTATCCTTTCTTTTGTTCAGGCGGCCACATGAATGTGTGTCCTCGTCTTAAACTATAATTTTGGTGGTTTCCACCCAAAAATATTTCTCCAAATGCGCACTATCGAGTTCTTACCTTTGGTTTCCCCAAAATAAGGGTTTTTTCGGATGCTCACGAGTGTGGATCCACTAAATCCTGGCATGCATAAAAGGTTGCTTTGTTTGTGAAATGTTGTGCATCAATTGTTACATGCACTTTTTTTTATTTCTAATGTAAGCAAATGTTCATTTCACTTTAATGCTACATTCATTCTATAGAGCCACTAGCATGTCATTGTCGGTCCTGGTATGGTCACTTTGTTTGCTCATTGTACAGCTGGAAATGAAAGCAGAAAGTATTGATTTAGATGATTTAGTAGTTTATTCTAACCAATGCATAAAAGGTTGCTTTGTTGGTGCAATGTTGTGCATCGTTTGTTACACGCACTTCTGTTATATTTCAAATGTTCATTTCAGTTTAATTCTACATTCATTCTATAGATCTAGCAGCATGTCCTTGTCAATGCTGCAAGTTTCATAGATGTTTTAGCAAGTTTCTTATGGTTTCAACAAGTTTCACGACATTCGAATAATGTCCCACCGTTTCCGACAAACTTTCAACAAATTTCGACTAAAACAACCAACAAATCGGAACAAATTTCAAAACTCTCTCTCCCTTCTCTCTCTCCCATCTCTCTCATAACTAGGGGTGAGAGATATAGAAAGAGAGAGAGATGCAGGGGAGGTGGGACGAGGGGGATGAAGGCCGCTGGATCAGATTCGATCGGATGGTACGGGCCTATCCCGTTGGTTTGCCTGACGACGCTATAGCATTTTGAAGTTTTTCTCCTTTGGTAATCCCACCATCCATCGAGCATGGACCCAACGTACTTATTCTTGTGCAGTGGTAGCGAGCAGTCGGACCCAACCCACCCGAAGAACCAGTAGTGCTTCTTGCACCTCTTGATGCGAAGTCTAGGTCACCGAGAAGCCTCCTCGGCATCCCCGACTCCCTCTTTTTCCTTTGGCCCGCACTATTTTTAGGGCATCCAGTATGCGCATGGCTAGATGAGCTAGTAAACTCTAACGAGTCATCCATTCAATTCATGAGTACAGTGAAAGCAGCTTCATATGGCCATAAATTGGAATGTATATGGAAGTAAATGTTGTATCCATTTTTGCTATCGCCATCTCACAGCCATTTTCTTGAAGTTTTGTAGAAACCGCAAGTGGGGGAAAGTTGCCTATATTACGAGGTGGGCCACGATGTTTGGGTTCTCCACTCTTATCTCTACATGCTTCTCTCTCTCCGGCAGTGCTCCAACTATCAAAACCCTGCGGTGAAATCGTAGGCTCTCCGACGATCTCCACCACCCCCATCCCCTACGATGGAGGTAGGAATAATGGTGCTCACTGTGTCCATCCCCCCACCATGCACGTACACTATTGAGTAAAAATAACCATGTGCACTGTATTTTTTTCTTTCGTTGGGGAAAAAACTAAGGTTTTATGGTGCGATTCTCAACCATGCGCGCGATTTGTGGTGATCGGCATGTATCCTTTCTTTTGTTCTGGCCACAAATGTGTATGCTCATCTTAAACTAGAATTATGGTGGTTTCCACCCAAAAATATTTCTCCAAATGTGCACTATCGAGTTCTTACCTTCGGTTTCCTCAAAAGACGGGGTTTTTTCGGATGCTCGTGAGTTTGGATCCACTAAATCCTGGCATGCATAAAAGGTTGCTTTGTTTGTGCAATGTTGTGCATCAATTGTTACATGCACTTTTGTTTTATTTCAAATGTAAGCTAATGTTCATTTCACTTTAATACTACATTCATTCTATAGAGCCACTAGCATGTCATTGTCGGTCCTGGTATGGTCACTTTGTTTGCTCATTGTACAGCTAGAAATGAAAGCAGAAAGTATTGATTTAGATAATTTAG
This sequence comes from Hsuehochloa calcarea, assembly GCA_036346395.1. Taxonomy (NCBI): domain Eukaryota; kingdom Viridiplantae; phylum Streptophyta; class Magnoliopsida; order Poales; family Poaceae; genus Hsuehochloa; species Hsuehochloa calcarea. The sequence goes on along the minus strand of CM070609.1, from coordinate 44,537,001 downwards.
TAGTTTATTATAACCAATGCATAATAGGTTGCTTTGTTGGTGCAATGTTGTTCATCGTTTGTTACACGCACTTCTGTTATATTTCAAATGTTCATTTCAGTTTAATTCTACATTCATTCTATAGATCTAGCAGCATGTCGTTGTCTATGCCGCAAGTTTCATAGATGTTTCAGCATGTTTCTTGTGGTTTCGATAAGTTTCACGACTTTCAGATAATGTCCCACCGTTTCCAACAAAGTTTCAGCAAATTTTGACTAAAACAACCAACAAATCGGAACAAATTTCAAAACTCTCTCTCCCTTCTCTCTCTCCCATCTCTCTCATAACTAGGGGTGAGAGATATAGAAAGAGAGAGAGATCCAGGGGAGTTGGGATGTGGGGGATGATGGCCGTTGGACCAGATTCGATCGGATGGCAGGGGCCTATCCCGTTGGTTTGCCTGACGACGCTCTAGCGTTTTGTAGTTTTTCTTTTTTTTGGTAATGCCACCATCCATCAAGCACGGACCCAACATACTTATTCTTATGCAGTGGAAGCGAGCAGTCGGACCCAACCCACCCGAAGAACCAGTAGTGCTTCTTGCACCTCTTGATGCGAAGTCAGGTCACCGAGAAGCCTCCCCGGCATCCTGGACTCCTTCTTTTTTCCTTTGGCCCGCACTATGTTTAGGGCATCCAGTATGCACATGGCTAGATGAGCTAGTAAACTCTAACGAGTCATTCATTCAATTCATGAGTACAGTGAAAGCATCTTCATATGGCCATAAATTGGAATGTATATGGAAGTAAACGTTGTATCCATTTTTGCTATCACCATCTCACATCCATTTTTTTTTGAATTTTTGTAGAAACCGCAAGTGGGGGGAAGTTGCCTATATTACGAGGTGGTCCACGATGTTTGGCTTCTCCACTCTTATCTCTACATGCTTCTCTCTCTCCAGCAGTGCTCCAACTATCAAAACCCATGCGGTGAAATCGTAGGCTCTCCGACGATCTCCACCACCCCCATCCCCTACGATGGAGGTAGGAACAATGGTGCTCACTATGTCCATCCCCCCACCATGCACGTACACTATTGAGTAAAAATAACCATGTGCATTGTTTTTTTTCTTGCGTTAGGGAAATAACCAAGGTTTTGTGGTGCGATTCTCAACCACACGCGCGATTGGTGGTGATCGGCTGGTATCCTTTCTTTTGTCCAGGCGGCCACACGAATGTGTATCCTCGTCTTAAACTAGAATTTTCGTGGTTTCCAACCAAAAATATTTCTCCAAATGCGCACTATCGAGTTCTTACCTTCGGTTTCCCCAAAATATGGAGTTTTTTCGGATGCTCGTGAGTCTGGATCCACTAAATCCTGGCATGCATAAAAGGTTGCTTTGTTTGTGCAATGTTGTGCATCAATTGTTACATGCACTTTTGTTTTATTTCTAATGTAAGCAATTGTTCATTTCACTTTAATGCTACATTCATTCTATAGAGCCACTAGCATGTCATTGTCGGTCCTGGTATGGTCACTTTGTTTGCTCATTGTACAGCTGGAAATGAAAGCAGAAAGTATTGATTTAGATGATTTAGTAGTTTATTCTAACCACTGCATAAAAGGTTGCTTTGTTGGTGCAATGTTGTGCACCGTTTGTTACACGCACTTCTGTTATATTTCAAATGTTCATTTCAGTTTAATTCTGCATTCATTCTATAGATATAGCAGCATGTCGTTGTCAATGCCACAAGTTCATAGATGTTTTAGCAAGTTTCATGTGGTTTCAATAAGTTTCACGACTTTCGAATAATGTCCCAGCATTTCTGACAAAGTTTCAGCAAATTTTGACTAAAACAACCAATAAATCGGAACAAATTTCAAAACTCTCTCTCCCTTCTCTCTCTCCTCTCTCTCTCATAACTAGGGGTGAGAGATATAGAAAGTGAGAGAGATGAAGGGGAGGTGGGATGTGGGGGATGAAGAGCGCTGGACCAGATTCGATCGGATGGCCGGGGCCTGACCCGTTGGTTTGCCTGACGACGCAATAGCATTTTGTAGTTTTTCTCCTTTGGTAATCCCACCATCCATCGAGCACGGACCCAACGTACTTATTCTTGTGCAGTGGAAGCGAGCAGTCGGACCCAACCCAGCCGAAGAACCAGTAGTGCTTCTTGCACCTCTTGATGCGAAGTCTAGGTCACCGAGAAGTCTCCTCGGCATCTCCGACTCCCTCTTTTTCCTTTGGCCCGCACTATTTTTAGGGCATCCAGTATGCACATGGCAAGATGAGCTAGTAAACTCTAATGTGTCGTCTATTCAATTCATGAGTACAGTGAAAGCAACTTCATATGGCCATAAATTGGAATGTATATGGAAGTAAATGTATTATCCATTTTTACTATCACCATCCCACAACCATTCTTTTTGAATTTCTGTAGAAACCGCAAGTGTGGGGAAGTTGCATATATTACAGGGTGGGCCGCGATGTTTGGGTTCTCCACTCCTATCTCTACATGCTTCTCTTTCTCCGGCAGTGCTCCAACTATCAAAACCCTTGTGGTGAAATTGTAGGCTCTCCGACGATCTCCACCACCCCCATCCTCTACGATGGAGGCAGGAACAATGGTGCTCACTGTCTCCATCCCCCCACCATGCATGTACACTATTGAGTAAAAATAACCATGTGCATTGTATTTTTTTTTCTTGCGTTGGGGAAATAACTAGGGTTTTGTTCTGTGATTCTCAACCACGCACGTGATTTGTGGTGATCGGCAGGTATCCTCTCTTTTGTTCAGGCGGCCACACGAATGTGTATCCTCGTTTTAAACTAAAATTTTGGTGGTTTCCACCCAAAATTTTTTCTCCAAATGCGCACAATCGATTTCTCCAAAATATGGGTTTTTTCTGATGCTCGTGTGTCTGGATCCACTAAATCCTGGCATGGGATACAAGAATCAGGGGCCATGAGCTATTGCTTGAAGTAAATATATGATGCTTTTACAGTAAACGTCATGACTTTTTATGTTTTTTTAAGGTGAGGAAAAAGACCATTGAGTACAGTCAGGCGACGCTAGAGATACACATTGATGATAGTCATCCCGACCCCGTTGAAGCTCAAACCTAAGAGGTGCCAGTTGGGCATCCACGTGCAGGTTTTTGTGGGTAGAAACTGGCGAGCAAGAAAAAGAAGTCTGTCAAATCCATGTATGATGATGAGGACGAAGATTTTGAAGCCCCTATCATCTCCCTATCGCAGAAGAAGAAATGGTCCTCTCCCCGCTCAGGCAACACCAGGACAACCAGGCATCGTGCGACTGACGCGGAGACCTCGGCTGAGTCCGCCTAGGTAACATGATGTATTCATAGCCAGTAAATCATGAGTTAGGTTCAAGTAATTATGCTTCATTGTGTCAATAAAACATGATATACTGCACCCATTTTTAGCACACGATAAAATGGTAGTCGTGACCAGTAAAAGTCAATGCTTATTGTCGTATATTATTTTATGTCATTCTCCGTTTTAAGCTGGCTGTGGCGGAAAGGAAGTGATGTTCATACACGAACATCATCGGGTGTGCCCCTGCTGTCATCGTCGCGGCCATCTACATTCTAACACTACATCATTTGAACGAGGTTTTGAAGCTTAGTTTCTATGGCCTCATAAAGTTCAACCTCGAGGGCCTTGAGAAATGGGACCTTCTCTACTTCCTGGTGGACAAGATAGACCCCACTGACATGGTGCTCTATGTCGACGATGACAAGAGCATCCCAATCACACCCTACGCCACGAAATGTGTTCTCGGGCTCCCATGCGGTGGCAGGGACGCACCTATGATCTTGTTGGCCGTAGGAACCGTCAAGCTCACCGAGCTGAATCGACTTCTCGGGGTTGCATAGAGCGGCAACATCAAAATTGAGGTGTTACTAAGGAGGATCTGCACTAGGGGTATCGACAGAGTGATGATCAGGTGCTTCTTCCTGGTCGTTTTCAACAAGTTGTTGTTCTCGGCGACGAGCAACAACATCATTGGGAAGAACGTTGTGCTGACCAAGGACATCCATTTTTTCGGCAGCATCGACTGTTGCAAGGCCATCGTTGATGACCTGAGGAACGTAATGAGCACCTGGAACAATAAAATGGACAAGTACAAGAAGTCCATCAGCGGATGCACCGCCTTTTTGCTTGTAAGCGTCAAATCCAAGGCGTGGTAGTAAATTATTAGACTAACAGTCAGTGATTTGTACACTAACACACAATACAATCTATGTCATAGATTTACTACCTCGACAACCTGAGGTGGGTCCACAACATTGAAGTCATCGAGACCCCAGCGAAGATTGCTTTCTGTTCTTCTTAGCTACTTTGTTGTAAGGATATGATTTCATCGATGTTGCAAACTGTGTGGACTAGCTACTGATCATAGGACTAGTTCAGAATGTATAGAGCGTCTCGGGTCCAGCGATTTAGGGTCCCGGCAAGCTTACAACCATTATTCAAAGAATAAAATGATTCAATGTTTTATCACAACCACAAACTGCACGTGACTATAAAAACAACTATGTGCAATGCGTGCACTAGATCGATCACCGAAGTACTTAGAAACTTCTGCATGAATCTGCTCCATGGCGATATTCTCCTCTTAGGCAACTACGGCTGCGGCCGCTGCGATGTCCAAAGAAGGGGTGACGGGGGCTGCTATTGGGCTATTCACATCCATGAGTGCAACTAATGGTTGTGGATCCTTCATGCCTGCAATGGTGAGGTGTGTCTCATGCTGTCCTTTGCCCCTTCTTCTTAGACTAGAAAGCATCAATAACATGTTGCGGCTCATGGAAAATCCGTGACCAAATCCCCGATATGCCACATTTGTAGCATCCTTGGTCCTACTAGCCATAGGGTTTGTCATCGTGCTTCCTTTGTCTGCCCTTCTTGGCTTGAAAGGCTTCCTCACCTTGTATCTGCTAGCATTGTCTTCATGGCCAACATTGCTACTAGGTGGTCGTCGGCATACTCCTTGTAGCCGTCTTGACGATAGTTGCGTGCAGATTGTACTGCATTTGGGTGAAAGGCAGAAAGAGTCTTCTCAATCTTCTGCTCATCCATAATTATCTTACCACAGAGTTAAAGATTGGTACAAATTCTGTGCAAGGCAGAATTGTATTCTCCCACGGTCTTGAAGTTAGCAAAACGCAATCGGGTGCATTCCAGCTCTGACCGAGGAAGAATGGTGTACTTCAGCTTCTCGAACCGCTTCTTTAGTGTAGTCTACAAAGCTAGTGCGTTCTTTTCCACTATATACACATTCTTGAGCATTAGACAGAGATGGTGTCTGAGGAAGTGAAGTGCCTGATCATTTTCCTCAGCAGTGGGATTGGCATCCTTTGATGTGCCAAACCCGATAGCAGCATGGAGCTTCTTGGCCTCAAGTACAATCTCGACGTCGGAGGCCCAAGTCAAGTAATTCTAGCCATGCTGGACCAGCTCTTCGAACTCCCAGTTTGTGATGCCAGTCATCTTTTCAATTCGTAGAGCGTAGTCATACTGATAACGTATTGAGGAACTGTCGCTAGCGAGTCTAGTCCGATTGGTAACTCGTAGGAGAATCACACACAATAATGCAATAATAGTAGATTGAACATAGATATATGGGGTGATTTCTTTCTCTCTTTATTTCTCTTCCTATAGGTACGTACAATAATTGGGGGTCCCCTCCTATATAAAGTCTACTGGTGGATGAGGAGTCCACCATAGGCCAGGCCTGCAAGGCCCAGGCTCATGTTTCCTAACAGTTAGGACATGTTCTAACTAACCTTAGAACTTGTGCTAACTGCTATCGGGTTTGAAGACACACTCATGGCCCTTACTCAAGACAACTCTTATACAGCTATAACGTGTCCTGAGTTTTGGGAAATTACACACATTTGCTCTTACTCAACTAGCTCTCTCAAGGCTTTATCTAATTGAGCATAAAGCAACCTCAAATTGATGGCCAAGCTACTAGATATGAAATGCATTCAATTGAGTTTCTTGACACCAATTTTAATCAAGCTACTAACCATGCGACCCCTCTTAATAGTATGCAAAACTAGAACGAAATTCTAGCAAACTGGTCTATCCACCAAATACCTAGACCGGTAAAATGACTAAGAAACTTATCCTTAGACTTCATTTTATACCTTTTCCTTGAGCTAATCCAACTCAGGGTCATGGCATTGATCTCTAGTTCCACTTCCCAATTTCCTGAATCTTGATCCGATGACAAACATTTATTTTGTTAAGTCTGGGTTCTTGACATGTTCATCAACGTCACTTCTCAATCTTCGGGCCTATTATTTCAACTCAATGAAAATGTTAGTCCCACAAATTAGGTTGTCAACAATTATTAAAACCAACAACCACATTGATGACAACTGGACAACAAATAATTGAATTTAAATTCGTATTGAGTATATGTCAACAGCACAACTATCATATATTCAATGGATTTATTTCAAAGTAAATATCCTCATATATGTGGATTTTGGAAATTAGATCAATACTCATGAAACCAAAAAAATATAGGATGAACTTCCCCTAAATATGTGCATATAAGAATGCATACGAAAAGCATATGCACATATTCAAGTTGAACCTTCGGTGGGATTCACCCTATATTTTGGATATGAGGAATGCAATAGCATGAATGAATATGACAACAAATGCATACATCCTAGACTTTTATCATTCCATCCAAATGAGACTAAACAATAGCATAGTCAACTAAATTGTTAGTTTCACATTTAGATTTGTCATTAATCACCAAAACTGAATAAATGGTGCTTGAACTTACAAACATATCTAATGCTAATCCTTTCTATTAATTACCATTGTATTTGGGCTCTATTTACCACATTGTACAACTATAAATGACACTAGAAAGTATTGATTTAGATTTTCATTGTTATTCTTATGTGCTTTCAACACAAAAAAAAAAGATCTGATTTTTGTTTGTTCGATTCGGGTTAACAAAGTGGAAAAGTTTAGATTTTTCTAAATGTTATACAAAGAAGAAAGAATTAATGTTTCAGATTTTTACAGTATTCATGTGTTTTAGATCACTTGAATGTGTTGGGATGCAATAGGGAAAATGTGCTTTTGTTTAGACTTGGCATTATGCATGACTGCATTTGGATTTAGGCAGTAGCATTTGAATTTTCTAATTCTTTTAAATTTTCCAATTCCCATTTTCCATCGCATCTCCTCCCGACCTCCCCGTGACTGGCACCTGTTGTCATAAAACCGCCCACCATTTTTTTAAATTGTCATAAGATACCTACATGATGTTCTAGGTGCTATATCAATTTGGCCCAATCTGACCTGACGAGGTCCAACAAAGCAAAGTAGTTGATGCCCTTTAGATAGTGTGTCATTACATTTTTTTATTTTTTTCCTTTCTATACCATAATTCATAAATGTGGACCACATACTTTTTCATTTCAGTTATATAATTCAAAAGTGTGGACCACATACTTTTTCATTTCGGTTATATAATTCAAAAGTGTGGATGCAGACAGATTTTGTCTTTTCTGCTAATTTCATACTATTATTTTTTGGTTAGTGTTATGTTTTTCTTTGTTTGGATGAAGATATGATAGCTCTTACTATTAGTGTGTTTCTCTCTCTCTCTCTCTCTCTCTCTCTCTGATAAGACACATGTTTTCATGCATTATAATTTGTACCTTGTTTGCTCATTGTACAACTGCAAGTGAAAGCAGAAAGTATTGATTGAGATGATTCAGTAGTTGCATATCAAGCAATGCATAAAAGCTTGCTTTGTTGGTGCAATGTTGTGCTTCGTTTGTTCCATGCACTTCTGTTATGTTTCTGACATAAGAAAATGTCGATTTTAGTTTAATCCTATGTTCTAAACATTTGTTTATTACATAGAGATAATAGCATGTCGTTGTTGGTGTCGGCATAGTCACTATATTGGCCCATTGTACAGCTACAAATGAAAGCAGAAAGTATTGATTCAGATGATTCAGTAATTGCTTGTCAACCAATGCATAAAAGGATGTTGTGTTAGTGCAATGTTGTGCGTAGTCTTTTACAGGCACTTCGGTTATGTTTCTGATGTAAGCAAATGTTCATTTCAGTTTAATCCTATGTTCTAAACATTTGTTTGTTCTATAGAGCTAGCAACATGTCGTTGTCGGTGACGACACGGTCACTTTGTTTGCTCATTGTATAGCTGTAAAAGAAAGTAGAAAGTATTGATAAGATATTTCAGTAGTTGCTTGTCAACCAATGCATAAAAGGTTGCTTTGTTGGTGCAATGTTGTGCATCGCTTGTTACATGCACTTTTGTTTTACTTATAATGTAAGCAAATGTTCATTTCACTTTAATACTACATTCATTCTATAGAGCTACTAGCATGTCATTGTCGGTCCTGGTATGGTCACTTTGTTTGCTCATTGTACAGCTGCAAATGAAAGCAGAAAGTATTGATTTAGATGATTTAGTAGTTGATTCTAACCAATGCATAAAAGGTTACTTTGTTTGTGCAATGTTGTGCATCGTTTGTTACACGCACTTCTGTTACATTTCAAATGTTCATTTCAGTTTAATTCTATATTCATTCTATAGATCTAGCAGCATGTCGTTGTAAATGCCGCAAGTTTTATAGATGTTTCAGTAAGTTCATGTGGCTTCAATAAGTTTCAAAGAAGTTTCACGACTTTCAAATAATGTCCCACCGTTTCCGACAAAGTTTCAGCAAATTTTGACTAAAACAACCAACAAATCGGATCAAATTTCAAAACTCTCTCTCCCTTCTCTCTCTCCCATCTCTCTCATAACTAAGGGAGAGAGATATAGAAATACAGAGAGAGATGCGGGGGAGGTGGGATGTGGGGGATGAAGACCGCTGGACCAGATTCGATCGGATGGCAAGGGCCTATCCTATTGGTTTGCCTGACGACGCTATAGCGTCTTGTAGATTTTCTCCTTTGGTAATCCCACCATCCATCGAGCACGGACCCAACATAGTTATTATTGTGTAGTGGAAGCGAGCAGTCAGACCCAACCCACCCGAAGAACCAGTAGTGCTTCTTGCACCTCTTGATGCGGGGTCTATGTCGCCGAGAAGCCGCCTCGGCATCCCCAACTCCCTCTTTTTCCTTTGGCCCGCACTATTTTTAGAGCATCCAGTATGCACATGGCTAGATGAGCTAGTAAACTCTAACGAGTTGTCAATTAAATCATTAGTATAATGAAAGCAGCTTCACATGACCATAAATTGCAATGTATATGGAAGTAAATGTTGTATCTATTTTTGCTATCACCATCTCACAGCCATTTTTTTTTGAATTTTTGTAGAAACCGCAACTAGGGGGAAGTTGCATATATTACCGGGTGGGCCACGATGTTTGGGTTCTTCACTCCTATCTCTACATGCTTCTCTCTCTCTGGTAGTGCTCCAACAATCAAAACCCTTGCGGTGAAATCGTAGGCTCTCCGACGATCTCCACCACCCCCATCCCCTACGATGCAGACAAGAACAATGGTGCTCACTAAGCTTAATCGAGTTCTCGGGGTTCCACAGAGTGGCAACATCAAAATTGAGGTGTTGCTAAGGAGGATCTACACCAGGGGTATCGACAGCGTGACGATCAGGTGCTTCTTCCTGGTCGTTTTCAACAGGTTGTTGTTCTCGGCGACGAGCAACAACATCATTGGGAAGAACGTCGTGCTGACCAAGGACATCCATTTTTTCAGCAGCATCAACTATTGCAAGGCCGTCGTTGATGACCTGAGGAAGGCAATGAGCACCTAGAACAAGAAAATGGACAAGTACACGAAGTCCATCAGCGGATGTGCTGCCTTTTTGCTTGTAAGCGTCAAATCCAAGGCGTGGTAGTAAATTAGTAGATTAACAGTCAGTGATTTGTACACTAACGCACAATACAATCTACGTCATAGATTTACTACCTCGACAACCTGAGGTGGGTCCACAACATTGATGTCGTCGAGACCCCAGCGAAGATTGCTTTCTGTTCTTCTTAGCTACTTTGTTGTAAGGATATTATTTCATCAATGTTGCAAACTGTGTGGACTAGCTACTGATCATAGGACTAGTTCAGAATGTATAGAGGGTCTCGGGTCCAGCGATTCGGGGTCTTGACAAGCTTACAACCATTATTCAAAGAATAAAATGATTCAATGTTTTATCACAACCACAAACTGCACGTGACTATAAAAAGATCTAACTGCAATGCGTGCACTAGATCGAATCAGCGAAGTACTTAGAAACTTCTGCATGAATCTGCTCCACGGCGATATTCTCCTCTTGGGCAACTACAGCTGCGGCCGCTGTGATGTCCAAAGAAAGGGTGACGGGGGCTGCTACTGGGCTATTCACATCCATAAGTGCAACTAATGGTTGTGGATCCTTCATACCTGCAATGGTGATGTGTGTCTCATGCTTTCCTTTGCCCTTCTTCTTAGACTAGAAAGCATCAATAACATGTTGCGGCTCATGGAAAATCCGTGACCAATGCCCCATATGCCATATTTGTAGCATCCTTGGTCCTGCTAGCCATAGGGTTTGTCATCGCGCTTCCTTTGTCTTGACAGTGGATTTTCTATCTTCTGCGTATTGGACACAAGATGTCGCGAACTCCTCTAGACACACAATAGCTCATAAGGAAGCCACATTAGCGCATAGTGAAAAATTGAAAAATGCATTAAATAAAATTAATGCATGCAATAATAGCCTTGCATGATTAGTGTGCTTCAAACGTTCAAGTTTTAACTGTTCTCATCCTCTTCCTATTTGTTTCCATGTAGAGATTCCACATTATCGTGCATGGTTCTAAGGTGCAAAAAGAAGTTGTAGCTCCGCACACAACCAAACTCGAAATTGCCGCACCATTAACCATGGTGTGGCAAGCGAGTGAGCGTGTGTGTGTGCACTTCTTTTACTTTCCTAAACTAGAAATGACAAACTCCCACTTATAATTGGTCTTTCCTCCATGTAGAGAAACAAAATGGTACTAAACTTCCACCATTTATGGTACTAAATTTCCCGCCTTTCACCATATATGAGTGGTACCTTTGGGATTTTTTAAAGAAATTTATTTATGTCAAGCCTAAATACTTCAAATCCTCCAACAATTTTATTAAGAAAAGGTTACATAGCAAATTTACACTTCACTTGTCAATATCTGAAAGGTGCAAAATGTTTAGCCCATGTTTTCCCCTTATTGGGATGGTGCCACCATTTTCACACACAGGCGTGACATAATATGTGCTTAAAGTATGCCATTAGGAAAGGGGATGTTTCAAAATATGCCACTTCAGATAATAATGTTTCAGATAATGACACTCTGTTAGACCAAAAAGGCGACTAGAGGGGGGTGAATAGTATTGAATCCAATTTAACCCCCGAAGCAAAACAATGAAAATCAACACAAGTTAAAACAAAAACTCAGTGTTGGGTGGTCGGACCGCTAGGTCAATGGCGGTCGATCACGATGCTCGGCGGTCGGACCAGTTGACCTTGGCGGTCGACCGCCGGCTCAAGAATGATCAAACAAACCAAGAGCGGTTGTAAATAGATGTAACTTTTGATCTATAACTCCAAACTCGATGAAACTTGGAACACACCTTCTCTATGATGTCAAGAACCTATTCCAATCAAATATTGTGAAAATTCTTGGACGAATTACGATCCTTTTCGTTTGAGAGGAGGAAGGTTCAAAACTGAGTCAAAACGAAAACTAGATTCAAAATCTTGCTCGTGGGTGATTGATGATCAAGATGATCCTAGATATGTTCCCACATGTTACAGCAAGCTAGATTACGTGAAGAAATCAAGCAAAAACTCACGAATCAAAGAAAGACTCAAAATCATCAAATAGAGAGAAGGAAAGCAAAGAGACAAAACTTTTATCAAACTTTCCTTAGATTGATTTGATATGATTTTGGTTTACAGCCACTCCATCAATGGAGGACAATGCTCAATCCAAGAGCACGAAAATCAAATCAAAACTCTCTAGAACCCTAGCCTCCACAAATCCTCTCCCTAAGCAAATTAGGGTTTCAAACAATAAAAGAGACGAAGAGAGGTGCAGCCACCTCCCTCCTTTATTTATAATGGAGGCTTAAACCTTCTAGAAGTTTGACTCAATTGGGCTCCCGTTAAGGCCCAAAACAAACGGGTCACACACGCACGTATTTTAATGTACCGTCTTTATCGCCTCTTGACCTAATCAGCTTCACCTTGCTCATCTTGCGCCACATGTTGGCCAATAGGTCACCCTTGTCAATCTTGCACCACGCTTGAGTTCATTGACCTCACCCGGCACCATCGATCGTTCTGGACCTCAGCTTTCCAAGCCTAGTCCCGATCATCCTTACTGTTGACCGTCGTTGACCACCAAGCAACCTGCACAACAATAGACAAGCAAACCGAATCCGGAAACAAGTTCTTCACAACTTCACCAATGTTAGTCAAAACATGCATCATGCAACACATATGCACTGAAACTCATGACTTTGACCTAACAACCAAACATCGCCGCCACGAAGGACGACGATCCAAGTGAAAACCGGTCAGACCGCCACCATGGCCGGTCTGACCGCCCACCCAGGCCGGTTTGACCGCCACCTATTGGTTGGTCTGACCGCCAGCTGGGACTTAGTCGCATTTCCTCCCTGGAAAACCGAAACCTACTGGAATAGAATCCCCTCTCTTGCCTCAACCTTTATTTTTGGCCAGCTCAAAACACCAACTTTAGAAATAGGCCGGTCCGACCGTCGCTATGGCGGTCCGATCGCCATCGACCGATCCGATCGCAGGGAGGCGGTCGGATCGCTTATGGCGGTCGGCCCGACCGCCGCCACCGATCTGACCGCTTGAGACCTGACAGCATGTCAAATTTGCCGAAAACACGTGAAACGACAAACCTTTAACGCCATTGCTAATTGTCACATCATCCTAAGATCAGGAGCATATCCCCATGATATCCACACACTCTAAACATGAAAATTGTCAGGATGTGCTATTGCCCTCTATTTTCCTATTTTCTTCTTAATTTTTGTCATTTTACCCCATGTAAATTGAACTTATTGCTCCTTTCCAACATTGACCCCTCTCTCTCTTCTTCCACAAGCTGACAGGTGGAACAACAGCACCATTGCTCCAAGCTTCACTAGGGGTGAAAACAAGATAGATATTTCCTGCCCGATCTAGAGCCGGATTTGGGAAGTCAATTCACTATTTGGCTGGATCCTGTATGGGATCCGGATTTAGGATAGGATACAGTGTTTACCCTTACAGGTGCTGTAGTTTCATAGAGGTCGTGTAAGCAAACCACATTGACGAGATCAACCATGGAAGTAGAACTTGTAGCACTAGACACAGCTACTGTTGAGGCTGGATAGCTTAGAGAGCTTCTGTTGGATTTACCACTTGTTGAGAAACTAATACCGGCAATCCTAACGTACTATGATAATCAAACAATGTTGATTAAGGTTACAATTACTAAGGATAACATAAAGTCTCCAGACATGTGAAGTGTAGGATTAAATCTGTCAGAAAACTAAGGAACTCCAGAGTGGTTACTGTGAATTATATTTGCACTGAGAAAAATCTGGTAGGCCCTTTCACAAAGGGGCTAGCACAGAAGGCGATTTTCGTTGCGTCTATGTGAAGGGTTACGGGCAAGGCTATGATAGCACAAACAAAAATTTACCGCTCAACCAAGGAACCTCCGCTAGTAATAGATCACGAGATTACCGCTAGACGCGCCGAATCGTAGCGGAAGTAGAGTCGTTGTAGCGAGTTGATGCAGTCGTAGTCGTACTCACGACGCGTCTCCTCCTTCGAGTAGTCGTACTCGACGCGCGTCTGCTCGTCCGAGTGGTCGTACTCGCTGCGTGACTTCTCCTCCTACTCCGGTGATCGTCACGATTTGCGGATCGTCTTAGTGCTGATGCTTCACAACAACACCTCCGAGGTATCCACACGTACGGGGCAGGATCACCACGCGCTGGAGTGCTAGCACCAGCAGTGTGGTCGAGAAGGCATGGCTATTAGGATTTCGGGAGTTCTTCCAAAGATCATACTCACCGAACCCCATGCCACCACCCCTCTTTATATAGGCATCCACGATGGGTTTTGAACTTGAGGCCCATTAGGAACTCGTGGCTTATACGAATTCGGATCACCATCCAAATCAAATTCTAGCCCTTTAAGTGTGCGACCCTACAGGTTCATGTGTAATCGGTTATGACTCGGAAACTCTTTTCCGACCACCAGTCGTTAGCGGTACCTAGCAGCACGTAACGATTCCCAAAAACACATAGAATATATCGGACGAACCTTGATGTAATATGATCTATGACTAGGTCCTCGTCACTTACGATCAGTTCGTAACTCCATACGACCAGATCGTATTTGGTCCCGACCAGTTCGTAACTCCTTACGACCAGGTTCTTACCATTCTATGATTACGTTCGATCAATCTACGACCACCAGATTCCATACGACTAGTTCAGAATCGATCGAACTAAGTGACCTACTCATGCATTCTCCCTTTGCCTCACGATGTCTGGTTGAACTCCAGGTGAGATGTAGTGTCATCCATGGAACTGTTCAATACTTTCTCGATCGAGTGTCGGATAACTTCATGTGGTCGACACTTCGACCAGTAGTGGTATAGCCATGCACTTTCTTTATCCGATCACCACGAGGGACCTAGAGACATCTCTCATGTTATGTTAGGAGGGGCAAATCCCATCTCGACCAGTCACATCCCTCCGCGTGTTTCATAGCATACCCGAAAGCTACCTTTATAACTACCCGGTTACGAGTAGTGTTTGGCAACCCCTAAGAGTGCTATTACACATGTAGGGAACCATGCTGATCTCAGGTCTAAGGATTATTCATCATCATTACTTGAGACCAACTAATGACATATAGATTCATAACAATCTCAATAGTGTCTCAATGATGGGTCTATTCAACCCCATATTCTCTAACATGTGCTCACATTATTGATTCGATGTCCTCATATCCATGACCGGTGAAACATGGTCATCAATCAATACATGTGCTGGTCGTAGAGTCACTGGTGTTCCGACCAGTGACATCCGACCACGGATACATTTAGAATGACATCATATAAATTAAAGAGTTCCACCAACAAGTCACATACTTATTGATCTATAACTGATGATTCATTCAAGGAACACGATAACATATTATAAAAATCATGAGCATAATGAAATATCATCATCTCTATGATTACCTCTAGGGCATATTTCCAACACTATGGACATGGGAATGAGGCCCATTGGAGTTACAACTCAACAGTAACACATACCTTTTTGAGCAGAGATCTCGTAACTTAGGTAATGGGAAAAATAAGTTGATGCTTGAACAAGAGAGTACATTATAATAATATGTGTACCCGTGTCCTAATAGACAAAGTACTCTCAACTGTATGGAAGGATGGCTAAAAGCCTTAATATATTATAGTGTCCAATGAGGGAAAAATATATTAGCCTATAGGATGCCTAAAATGAATACACGTACTTGAACTTAACTGCGAGGCCGTGGTTCACAAGAACAGGGCATTCTCTAGAAAGCTCATGAGTGTAACATCCCAAATGTGGATTTGTGTTTCAAATGTAAGAAAATGAGAAGAAATTAAAACTTTTCTTGCATCTTGAAACCCTTGGCTATTTCTGTAATTCTTGTAAAGGAATTATGGAAATCAAAATCAAGATCCTCAATTGACCCCAATCAAAAACCTCCGTTGTAAAGATCTTGTGCCAAACCCATGTAAACATTTTCCCTGAGTTCTAGGGAGGCTTGGTAACACCTCTAAATTATCTCATGATTTTTAGAAATTATTTGATAATTTTGGGAGGCAAGTCAAAGCTTGGTCAAACACTATTTCTCACCTTCTGGAATTTCTGGAGAAAAATGCAGTGCATGAAAATCTCTAAAAATTTTATGCGAGGTTCAGCCTGCAGTCAGCAGCATCCAGTTAAAATTTCATAATGTTTGGAGCCAGTTTGCTACCTTAAACAATTCCTCAAAAATCAGTGGTTTAAATTCAAACCCTAACTGGTTTTCACTGTTCATTGGGTTCGAATCAGACTCGGGCTCGAGCCACTTGACTGGGTTCGATCAACTAACTGCACCGACTCGGTCGCTTTGGCGCGAGCGTTGTGAGCCGTTGGATCGGTATCAAACGGCCCACGATCGCGTGAATGTTCGGACTAATCGCGCGCTGATCCATGTGGACCGTTGGATTCTAAATCAAAGGCCCACGATCGTGTGAACCATCTGAGCGCGCTGATCCAAGCGAACCGTTGGATTCTAAAGCAAAGTCTACGATCGCGTGAATGTTCGGACCGTCCGGACTCCTCGCGCAACGTGAACCGTAGAATCCAAATCAACGGCCCAGGTTTGAGCGAACGATCGAATCGTTATAATCACCCCGTTCTAATTCAACCGTTCGATTTCGATCCGACGGTGGAAACGTCGTCTCCTTCCTCAGGTCAGCGCGCGCGTGAGTCCGGCAATGGCGTGCGTAGAGGAGAAAACGAGCAGCATGGAGTCACCTCTGTGGTCGACTTTAAACGGCTATCTCTGCGTGCATCAAATGCTCGCCGTGCTCCTCCCTCAGAAGTCCATGCTTCAACTGCTCCCGTCGCTCTCGCGTGCTCTAATGGCAGTGTTGACCCGAGAGCATTATCGCCGTTGCTCTCTGCCATTCTCCGCTATTTAAGCTCCGTTGCTTCACCCTTGGCTTCCTTTAGCACTTTCGCAACTCCAACTAGCACCCACAAGCTTGCTTGAGCTGCAGTCCCTCGAAATCCTTTCGGCCGCTATTGTTGAGTTTTGAGCTTCAGTAAAGGCGGTACAGTAGGGGCTCTCTCCCCTCAATTCTTGTTCCCTCTGCTCCATCTTTACTCTCTGAAGCTTAACCCTCACTCAATTTGGTTCTTTTCATTCGTGGTTGGATCAATTCGATTTCCCTTTTACCGAAATCAGATCTCTCTTCACCAAATAGTGATTCGATCCTTCTCTGTGCGTTCTCTGGGCTCAGGTAACTTCTTATTAGTCCCTAGTTGCTTGGCACCCGCTCCCTTGGACCGCAGCTGAGCTCAATTGCGTTTTTCATTTTCGGTCATTTTGAGTCATCTCGGTCATCTCCGGCTTGCCGGCGTTCTAGACCACCGCAGCCAAAACTGTTGGTACCATGGGTGCTCCAGGGTGTTAGGAACCCATTTTGGGCATTTGCTCGCACCGCCGCGGCCAGAGTCGCCGGCGGCGAGCCTCTCTTCCCCATCGTTTTGTCGGATGAAAACAGGGACGAAGGTTTGAACGCGATTCGATATGGACCGTCGATCCTTAGATCTACGGCCCAGGATCGCGCGAAAGTTTGAATTAATCGCACGCCTTGAACTTGGACCGTTGGATCCATGATCAACGGTCCCGATTCGAGTCCGCGTGGGTCGTTGGATCCAAGATCAACGGCTCATGTGCGTGTGAACGTTCGGACCGCCCTGATCCACGTGGACCGTAGGATCCAGATCCAACGGTGAGCGTTTAGGGTTTGGGGGTCGCGCGTGCGCACGTCATCCCGTGAAATCAGACCGTTGGATCCAAGATCAACGATCCATGTTCGTCCACGTCGATTCAATTTCTGATTTTTCCCGAAAGGATTATTTGTCAACTGAAAAATGTAGTAACTTGTAAAATGCATAACTATTTTATTTTAATTCCTTTTTGGTTGATTCAAATTTTGTTAGTTATGTTTTTAACTAAACTTTAATCTAAAAATGATTCTAACCTCAGTATATCTCCAGAAAATTTTGCTAAAATGTTAGTGCAATGAATAGTAGCATTTTTTATTTTTAAGGCTGAGCAAAATTGTTTTGCTCATATCTTTTGCATTAAGAATCCAAATCAATTGGTTCTTATTGATAAATTCCTTATAAATCATGCTCTTGCTACTGTAAAATTTTTAGAATATTTGGAGAAAGTTTACTATTGAGTCTTTGTGTGTTCTTCGTTCTTATCGGTTCTTTTTCGCTTTCTCGATTAGGTTCCGAAGAGCACGTTGAAAACATAAGTGATCCTCCGCAACATCTTGACCCACAGCAAATAGGCAAGCAGTTTGATCATGTTAATCCCAGTATTTTTCAAGTCTAATATATTGATTTCAACTTGTATGTATGCATTGCTATTTTGTTGTTAAATTATGGTTAGTATCCTATAGTTGCATAATCTGTAGGAATTGATTATCCTCTACTACCATGAGCCTAGGTTATTTGCTGTGATTTGAGTTCGATGGATGAGCTCTTGTCACTTAGTAGATTGCGAATTAAAATTGCTTAGAAAATGCTTAGTTTCGGTAGTAATGGGCGATCATCGATTTAGTCGATGATCTTGATCACACATCTAATTATTACTCCTTTATGTCCAGCACTTGTGCTTTGTTATTTTGTAAAGTCAAAAATCTGAAAATGAAAAATTGATTTGGACTTGGGCAAGTGGTTGGATGGTGGCTTATTGGGTTTGTGGATGTCTTTCCTAAGTCAACAAGGACCGAACATCTTGTGTCACACTCTCCAAGTAATTTTGCGTGCTAACCACGCGAGAGGGATATGGGACCTCTCTTGACTTAGTACTTTGGCGTGTGTTATCTCCGAGTCGCAGGAGGGGGTTGTGTGTGTTGTGTGAAAAAGGATATGTGTTCTTGTGTTGGGTGTGCGGTGGTGGAGATTCCGGGTAGGCTCTCCACCTCGAGGAGCATCGTAGTTGTCCAAGGCTTTACCTGCGACGGATAGTTGACCGAGGCTTTACGATGACTCCGACACAACGTATGGGTTTCTATCCATACGGGCGACTCGTAGTTAATACATAATATTAAAAATGTCTCGAAGGACTTAGTGTGCCGGCATACCAAAGGAAGTATGCTAATCATGTGGCAAAAAGGCGGTCTGACGTGTGGGTACATTGGTACACCCCTGTAGGGATAAAACTATTCGAATAGCCTCGTCCTAGGTTATGGACACGCTTGGTTAGGTTTTGCAAGAGTTAGACTACAACCTTTTAAATTAAAATTTGACATGGTTGGCATGAATGGGTAATTCATGCTATTGTTGTGGTGACTATGGGTTTAGTCACTTCCAAGATTGTTGTTGTCATCTATATACTGTAATTAATGTTGTCGGTTTCTGTTATTTGAACATTAAAAACATATTTGTCAACTTGCTTTTAAATGTACTACATTATTGCAAATAAAGATTGCTTTGTGTTGAAAATAAAACATACAGTCTCCACTTAAATAAGCTTGCATGTAGCATATGTATAGGTCTGTTACTCTACACGTAAGTCTTGCGGAGTACAATTTTTGTACTCATTTGCTTTGCTTAACTATTTGTTGTAGAGGAGGAAGGTGAACCCCAAGGGCCTCACTTTTGTGAAATGTGCTGCGGGTTCGACGACTAGCTTGGCGGTCCGGTCGGTTGCCTTGTGGGTTAAAGGCACACTGATTGGCTCTTTTGTTTATGGCCATCTTATGGCACTTTTGCTTCCGTTGTTCAATTCTTGTATTTATTGTAATTTGGCCGGTTGGCCTCTCTTTTGTAATAACTATCCTTTATTTATCTTTACTTCTGGTTTGTTGCTGTGCTTCGGTTCTATGTGAATGAATGGAATTGATGCATGAATTTTGTAAAGAGGTGTGTATACTGCATTTCTGGGAAGTATACATGTCTCGAAGACACGGGTTATTTTGTTTGTGATGCTAGGGTCAATTGGTGACTAAGCATTACAAGCCCAATAATCCGGGGTCCTCACAATGAGTAGATAAGGGAGCAAGACCAAATAATGCTATGTTTAGGCTTGGTTCTATGACAGCCTAGTATCAGTTAAGATTTCAAGTGAAATCTAATCACGAAAGACTGTGAATTCAAGGCATAGTCCATTCATCAGTTGTGAGAAGATGAATTTTGTTATTCTAGGTGCAAGTTCAACCCGTACGGGATTTACACTGAAAGATTAGTATATCAACAACTCTTCAGCACAATAATCTTTATTATTCCTTTTTGCTGCTTGCTTTGGAATTGGTGGGAGATTGTTGGAATTGGACCCATTTGTGTAAAGGCCCATTCATTCCTAAAATTCCAAAGCATGCAAGTCCTTAGACCTGAAATTTTAGACCAAGGTGGTCGAAATCTTAAACCAGTGTGGTCGAAGGCATAAACCAGTGTGGTCAAAGCCTTAAACCAGTGTGGTCGAAGCCTTAGACCAGTGTGATCGAAGACATAGACCAGTGTGGTCGAAGACATAGACCAGTGTGGTCGTAATAATGTGGTCAAAGATATAGACCAATGTAGTCGAAGACATAGACTAGTGTGGTCGAAGCCTTAGACCAGTGTGGTCAAAGACATAGACCAGTGTGGTCGTAACAATGTGGTCAAAGACATAGACCAGTATGGTTGAAGCCTTTGACTAGTGTGGTCGTATAATGTGGTCGAAGGCTTAGACCAGTGTGGTCGAAGCCTTTGACCAGTGTGGCCGAAGGCGTAGACTAATATGGTCGAAATAATTTGATCGAAGCCATAGACCATTATGGTCAAATGCATAGACCAGTGTGGTAGAAAATAGTGGTCGGATACTTAGACTAGTGTACTCGTAATATACTGTCGAAGTTGTAGACCAGTGTACAATCAGGATCAATAAAAACTGCTTAATGACCATTAATTGGTTTTGAATTAGCATTTACCAGTGATTTATTATGACAGTTACTAGAGAGTAATTGTCTCGACCATAAATAGGATCTGGAGACGTCCAAACAAAAGTTGATGGTTCATTCCATTCTTCTATCTTCTTCTCTGATTAACTGTGCTGAAGAATTAAGCTGTTGAACAAAGTCGTCTCTTCTTCTTAGCATGCACCGGGAAGGAGGGTGGAAGGTTATCTCCGAACCATTGTCGCAGAGTTCACCTGCACGGGGTGACAATAAGGTTTCTGGGCAGTGCATCTGCACGACCGCTCTCTGCACTGCATCCTTCGACTCCTCGCTTCACTACGACAATCGCGACCGCCCGCTCGATCTCGCTCGAGTCCGCACTTTACGACTACTCATTGCACAGCATCATCAACGACCGCCTTTCAATACAATCACCGCTTCGCTCTTCATCGAGCCCTATCGTGAGTTGGTCGTACGACCAGATTATTCTGTTATAATTATATTTTTTAGTACTACGACTAGATTATTCTACTATAATCAGATTGTTGAGTATGTTTAAAAGTACAATAAGTTGTCTGCTATTGATATCGTTTTATGCATCTTTAGTTATTTGTGATCTTTATCTTATAATAAAATTTAGAATTAAAATATTATCGACATTTCCAACACATATAAGAAGGACAAGAGAAAGAGTTGAATAGAGATTCACGAGTCACCCTGTATCTGTATGGCTGAAAAGGACCTTGTGGCCTTCCACTTGGTACAACCACACACTTTCGTTCAGGTTAGTGGCTGATGGGTTTGCAGGGATCCTTCTGAAAACGTCACACATTTGTGTACTTTTAGGTTCTCTTTCCTAGATTGGTGTTCAACGGAATTCACGACCGGGTTTCTGATTCCTTGGATTTTAGGACTCATAATGGGTTGCGTTCTTTTAGCATAGTGTATACGATGGGTTTGCGCTTCTTTTGTGGGATACCGAATTGTAGGTAACATTTTCTTTCTTCCCATCTGTATTTGTTCCCTTTTGTTTTAGAAACCTGAGTTCCTGCGATTCTCTCTCGTCGTAGGATTCAGATCTTTCTTGTTGAAGTATTGTAGCAACAGTGTAGAGGTAACAGGAGTTGTCCTACTTGTTGGCTACGATGGCCTACCAGCCAGCCCTTGGGAAGGAGAGATTTGAGTATCTAAGGGTGCGTTTGGTTGGTGGGATGAGGTTGAATGGGATAGGATGGTACAGGTAGGATGTGATCGTCCTGGATGAGATGATACAAGTATGGTGTTTGGTTGGTGGGATATGATAATACATGATTTTGTTTGGTTGGTGGAATAGGATGGTCCTGGATGGTTCAAGATGGTGTTTGGTTGGTGAGTTAAAATGGTCCGTATGATATTTTTTACACTAAAATATGCTAAGAGTGGTCTTGTTTTGTTGATTAAATAACAAGGAACACAACGGTTCAATCGGATCGCAAATCGGATACTCGGTTTAGGAAATATGATCATTTGAAGCTCGTAAATCAAGCTACCACATCACCAAGCGCCTTGGAATTCGAGTGAACGGTGTGGTTCGGAATTTTTTCCCGAACGGGGTGATACAGCATAAACATAGAATATTCCTTTTTCTTGAACAATCTCATCCCGAATGATTTGGTTCTATTCAACTAACCAAACGCCTAAACGAGCTCATTTCCCATACCGGATGGTTCAGAATCACTCTATTCAACGAACTAAACACACTCTAAGAGAGGCCATTACGTCAATTTTGGTGAGAGTAAAAAAGAAAAAAAATATGAAGAAACAACTGAAAATTGAGGAAACGGCAAACGACCATTTTCATATTTGAAGTGGTGTTTTATGGATGTAAATGCACATTTATACAGATCATTTCTTATTTTGGTTAGACCACATCTATCTATCAGAATTTAAATCTTGATATCTATCTTTACACACACGTTGAGTATATTTTAGTGGGAATTTTGTAAAGTTGTGAATCCGTCTTTCTAGATATGTATTAGGAGCTTTTTTTCTACAGACTACAAGGAGTCTATGCGCCACATCGCCCCTTCGATTCCTCGGCCACATCGCCGCGGCTCGGGCTGGGGATCGCTGCCGCCTGCCGATCTGCCTCACTGAGGATTGAGTTCGCCGCCGGCCTCGCGCGCCGACCGCCGCCTCCTCTCGGCCAACATGCCAGGCTCACCTCCGACCCAAGCACCCCCTCCAAAACCCAAACCCAAACCCAAACACCACCGCCTCTTCCTCCTCTCGGCGCCATCTCTGCTCGCCCTCGCCCTCGCCCTCGCCTTCGCCGTCCTCCTCGCCACCCCCACGAACCCACTTCCCCGCTTTCTCCGCCTGCTCCTCGGGCCAAAGCGTTCCCTTCTCCGCCCGACGGCGCCGGGCCCCGTGGGCCACACCACGCCCGACGCCGGACGCCCGCCATGTGTTCTGTGGATGGCCCCTTTCGCCTCCGGCGGCGGCTACTGCTCCGAGGCCTGGTCGTACGTCGCGTCCCTTGACGGGCATGCCGCCGCCGGCGCCAGCGCGAATTTCACGCTCGCAATCGCCCACCATGGCGACCTGGAGTCGCCGGAGTTCTGGCTTGGCTTGCCGGAGGAGTCCAAGGGCTTGGCGTACAGGCTCGCCACAGCGCGGTGTGAGCTCTCTCGAGCCGTGGTTGTGTGCCACAGCGAGCCTGGCGCGTGGTACCCGCCGATGTACGAGAGCCTGCCTTGCCCGCCCACTGGATACGACGAGCCGGCATTCGTCATTGGCCGGACAATGTTCGAGACAGACCGTGTCTCGCCGGAGCATGTCAGGCGCTGCAACCAGATGGACGCTGTCTGGGTACCGACAGATTTCCATGTGTCGACATTCGTGAAGAGCGGGGTGGATCGCACCAAGGTCGTCAAGGTGGTGCAGGCCGTCGATGTCACGTTCTTTGATCCGGCCAAACATGCTGCCCTTTCTCTGCCAATTGGTGTATCTGTCATGGCACCTGATGAGTCAACATTGAACCCTGTTAACTCCAAAGGCAAAGGCTTTGTGTTTCTTAGTGTGTTCAAATGGGAGCAGAGGAAGGGCTGGGATGTACTGCTGAGAGCCTTCTTGCAGGAGTTCTCAGGAGCTGATGATGTTGCACTCTACCTACTAATCAATGCCTACCACTCCGACACAGAGTTCAGAGGAAAAATCCGCAGATTTGTGAAAAAATCCAGCATTGAGGAGCCAGTGGAAGGATGGGCAGAAATCCGGATGATTGATGAGCATGTCCCGCAGTCTGCTCTTCCAAGGTTGTACAAGGCAGTGGATGCATTTGTGCTACCATCCCGTGGCGAGGGGTGGGGCAGACCCGTGGTTGAAGCCATGGCCATGGAACTCCCAGTGATTGTGACAAATTGGTCAGGCCCAACAGAGTACCTGACTGAGGAGAATGGGTACCCATTGGACGTGGACAGGCTGACTGAGGTTACAGAAGGACCGTTCAAGGGCCACCTCTGTGCCGAGCCATCAATAGATCGCCTGAGGGGTCTGATGAGACGTGTCTTTGGTGATCGAGCAGAGGCAAGGAGAAAAGGGAAGAAGGCAAGGGAGGACATGATCAAGAGGTTTTCTCCAGCAATCGTTGCAAGAATCGTTGCTGATCAGATACAACAAGCGCTTGCGGTCCTCAGGAGACGGGTAACTGAAATGTGATCACAAAGTCCAACTAGAGAGTAGATATCACACACCACACATACCATGTTAGTATGGTAAGCTCGTTAGTCGTTACTGTTTCTTATGAGTCGCGTGTATCTATTTCTTGCATTGCTGAGATAATTGGTGACCGTTGTTTATTTTTCTTTTTGCCATCATGAGTAGAATTCTCTGAAAACATGTTATGGCTTCATAGCCTTTTTAATTGACTTTATGTTTTCTGTTGGAAGAACAAAATATTGGATGTGACCATTCAGCCCCTTTTAATTTCTACAGAATAGTTCTTTTAAGGCAGGTTTCTGCAGAATAGTTGGAGACCCAGGTACAATTGAAGTTCAGCCAGGCCCTTTGTAGTTTTGTAAATGGAGCATTAATTCATAAACAAAAGAAGATCTAGCCAGGTAAAATTCAGCCCAGCTCAGCCCTGGGTCAACAAAAGGAAGATCTAGACATTCCCTTTATAAACGGAGCATTGATACATCAAAAATCATCACATGATTAAGAATACATGGAAGAAAGCAGAGACACAGTGAAGCAGTAGCGTCAATCCAACCAGTTAAGTTATCTGTTGTTGTTTCCTATCAAAGAAAACCATAGAAGAGATGTCAATCGATCAACTTTGCACGGTAGTGTTGCGTGCCTTATCTTTGGATCTCAGATTATATGTGTGGATAGGTTGGGAAGTATCTGTCTCTTCCCGGCGTGACTTTCCTTGCCCCGCCGTGACTGCAACTTGAAGATAAGAAACTAGAATTTGAGAAGAGAGAAAACTATTTTTATTTCTTGTCTACCTTCCTCCGAACTCACAGGAGATTACTTATAGCTTACAAAGGCAGCCTATCCAAGACCAATTCGGTTACAAAAACCAAACTATAAAAGACTTTCCTAATACAATAAACTATCAAAAATAGAACAAGACTCCTAATCCGAACAGAAACTGTTAATCCGTGTTGATTTTGGCTGCCCTTTTGTAGCGTCGGCCATAATGCTTCCCCCAATAAGTGTCCATAACATTTCCCCTCTCCTGAGGAAATAGCTCGTCCTCGAGCTGAAAATTTGGATATTGACATTTGAAATCTGTAACAGGTACCCAAGAAGCTTCAGAAGCTGATTGGCCATCCCATTGCACAAGGACCTCCCAGTTGTCTTTGTAAAGACGAGAACGAACAATCATTGATGGGATAGGCAAAACACGACCATTAAGTATAGAAGGTAAAGCTAGTGGATCTGAAGGCGGCGAACCAACGAACTTCTTCAAGAAAGCTACATGAAAAACATCATGGATACGAGCAGACGGAGGAAGCTGAAGTTTATAAGCAACTTGACCAACCCGGTCAATTATTTTATATGGCCCATAATACTTGGGTGATAGCTTGGAGAACTTTGTTGTAATTCCTGTAGCTTGACGATGATGAAGCTTGAGTAAA
This sequence comes from Hsuehochloa calcarea, assembly GCA_036346395.1. Taxonomy (NCBI): domain Eukaryota; kingdom Viridiplantae; phylum Streptophyta; class Magnoliopsida; order Poales; family Poaceae; genus Hsuehochloa; species Hsuehochloa calcarea. Next base: position 44,511,129 of record CM070609.1, on the reverse strand, counting down.
ACCCATTGGCCAATGTCAAATTGAACTTCACGATGATGCTTGTCATAAAAATCCTTCATACGCTGCTGGGCTTGTAATAAACATTCACGAATATCAATCAAAAATTCATCACGTGAGTGTAAAATTGTATCAACTGCTGAAACTTGAGTTGATCCTTCCTTGTAAGGAACAATTGCTGGTGGAGACCGGCCGTAAACAACTTGAAATGCGGTAGCCCGTAGAGCAGAATGATATGACGTATTGTAACAGAATTCAGCCCATGGAAGCCATTTAACCCAATGGCGAGGGCGATCCCCACTTAAACAACAGAGGTACATTGCAATTGTATGATTGACAATTTCAGTTTGACCATCAGATTGCGGGTGAAAGGTAGAAGTCATATCGAGGGATACTCCTACCAAACTAAACAATTCTTTCCAAAATTGCTAGTGAAAATAATATCCTGATCACTCACAATAGACTCTGGAAAACCATATAGACGAACAATGGCCTCAAAGAATGCATGAGCCACAGATTGAGCTGTATAAGGATGTGTCCAATGGAACAAAATGAGCATGTTTAGAAAATCTGTCCACTACCGTCAAAACTACTGATTTCCCATTCACGTGAGGAAACCCATCGATAAAATCCATAGAGATATGAGACCATACCTGACTTGGAACCGCAGAGGTTGTAATAAACCTGCTGGATGAAGGTGTTCCACCTTATTACGTTGACAAACAGCACAGCAAGTGACATGATCGCGAACCAATTTTTTTAGATCCCCTCATGACCAATAGCATGTCCTGCTGAAGTGATTTGTGGTACATAAGCTGAGGAGGTTGGAACAAATATACGACCATTGTATAGAAATAAGCCATCAACCAAAGACCAATTGGGAGGAAGTTCTTGGGTCATTAATCGGGATCAGAATATCCAAATTCGGACAATAACTAACCTCTTCTTTCAGCTAATCAAGCAATTGAAAGTTCAGCATAGATATGGCCGATAGAGACATGTGTTCATCCCTACGAGACAAAGCATCAGCGAGTGTATTTGTTTTACCTGGTTTGAATTCAATTTGAAAATCAAACCCAAAGAGTTTGCTGACCCAGTGATGTTGAGGAATAGTGTTTAAACACTGATCCAAAAGGTATTTCAAGCTATAATGATCAGTGCGAACAATGAATGATTTGCCCCACAGATAATGCGCCAATGACGCACTACCTTGACCAAACCGATGAGTTCGCGCTCATATGCAGCTAATTTGGCATGGTGAAGTGGGATTGCTCGGCTAAAGAAAGTAATAGGTTGATATCCTTGATGAAGTACAGCACCAAACCCACTTCTAGAGGCATCACATTCTACTATAAATGATGTTGTGAAATCTAGAAGAGCTAAGAAAGATGGTGTTCAGAGAGCTTCCCTTAAGGCAGAGAATGTCGAATCTGCCTCTTGAGACCAACAGAACCCGTCCTTGGTAAGAAATTTGGTTAGAGGCGCTGCAATGGATCCAAAATGACGAATAAATTTATGATAGTAACCCGCCAGCCCGAGAAAACCTCTCAATTGGCGAGGAGAACTAGGAGTCGGCCAGTGCCTAATATCTTGTACTTTGGACTGATCCATAGAAACACCCATGGCTGAAATAACATGTCCCAAATATGATACTGAAGTTGTGCCAAAGGAACATTCTGATTTCTTAAGGAATATTTGATGCTGACGAAGGAGGGAAAAAACTGCTCGAATATGGCATAAATGTTCAGACCAGGAAGAACTGAAAATAAGGATATCATCAAAGAATACCAAAACAAACTTGCGAAGATACGGTTGGAGAATAGCATTCATAACCGCTTGAAATGTGGCCGGGGCGTTAGATAGACCGAATGGTAAGACCAAACATTCAAAGTGACCTTGATGCGTCCTGAAAGTCGTCATATGAATATCATCCGGATGCATCCTTATCTGGTGATAGCCTGAGCGTAAGTCCAGCTTGGTAAAGTGCTTTGCATGCTTTAAATGTAGTTTTCTGGTTTGAAAAGTAAAATTGTAGTTTTCAGATAAAGGCACAACTTGGTCCATAAGCATGAAAAGCCTAGAAAACGCACCAAGTCGGCTTCGTAATAGCATAAGCAAGTGAGATAAGGCAATGAAAGCACAAAAGGATTCAATTTCCAGAAAGTAGCCAAAAATCTCACTTAGGTCCATATGAAAGACAAATGTTCTATTTGACCTTTGATCATTGTGAGTCTTCTTCAATTGCAAATATAATCAGAAAAAGGTAATAAAACCAAGAGACTCAACTCACTATGATCATAAATTTTCATAAGGTTCATTTTTTTATATGAGTTCTTTTATATGAAACCAAAAGCTCCAAAACAATATTTTTCTTCTCAACATTTCTCCCCCTTTGACAATGAATTCATCAAGATGCATGGGAAAAGATAGAGTATGATGAAATGACTTTATTTTTGAACTTTAGCAAAAAGGAGCCATGACCATTATCCATGTAGACAGTACAAGTATTATACCAAGCCATATAAAGAGTAGAAGCTATATTCAATCATGGCAAATCATGTACTGCAAAGCTAAGACCAAAATAGCAGTAATCTGAGATTAAAAGAATTAATACCATGAAAAGTTGCTCAATATCATAGTTTCACTAAAAGTAACCAAAAATAATTCAAGCCATGTCTATAAGTAAAAAGAGACCCAAAATTGGAACTGAGGCATTTTGAGCAATAAGAGTTCAAATATGAAGCAATATATTCAAGCACTTAGCATTTTGAGCATTTTTCTAAAAAAGATTTTTTTCATTGTGCTAGATCTCAAGCCTTTCCGCGACCATCTCAAGCAAGAAGCTTAAAAGAGTGGTCTAGGTCATCCAACACTCCCCCTGAGTTCATGCCTAGTGCAATGGCAAGCTGTCTCATGAGAAAGGATTGGTGAGATCGCTTTTTCGCATTTAAAATCTCATTCTTCATTTGCTTGACTTAAGAAATTAAAAAGCTCATTTTACATCTCAAAATAAGTTCAAGACTCAATTTAACCTATAAGACATGGCATGAATCATAAGAGGATCACTAGAGCAAAACTAGTCACAAGATCCAACAAGACATGATTTGATTCAATTTGCTCACAGATATAAAGCTAGCAAGGCAAAAGCTAAGCTAAACAAGAAGAGCCATAAAAGAAGTCTAGCTGACTATCACTTGACATGACAAGGTATAGAGTATGAAATCAAGCCATATAAGGATAATAATCAAAGCTCGACAAGATTTATTATACAATGCAAGATATTTGAAATGAAAATGCATTATGATACAATGAATGCAAAAAGAGCAAAATCCCCTCAAAACATCCATGCCTCAGTACTGGGGTTAGAGATAAACGATCTAGGAGTCCAGTACTGAGACGCACGATGCCTGGGAATAGCAGTAGAAGCAGCAGAAAAATGATCAGGAACAAAATCATAAGGATGCACATGAGAACCACCTAGACCTCTCCAAACGATCTACCAAAAGATCGATACTCATCTAATAACTCATCAATCACGGGAATAGGAAATTTATCCTTGACGGTTTGCGCATTGAGGGCACGATAGTCCACACATTGTCGCCCGAGCCATCCTTTTTCCTGACCAGAATCACTGGCGAGCTAAAGGGAGAGGTACTAGGACGAATGATGCCTTGTGAGAGCATATCAGCACATTGTTTTTCTATCTCGTCTTTGTGATGGTGAGGGTAGCGATATGGTCAAGCTGCCACTGGTTTGGAACCTGGTTGAAGGCGAATACTATGGTCATATTGCCGTTGAGGTGGCAATCCAGAAGGAGTGTGAAAGGTGTCCTAAAATCCGATAAGAGATCTGACAGCAAGGCTTTACTAGGCTCGTCAATAGAATAGAGACGAAATGATGGCCGTTGAGGTATGCCCAAAAACTTAACTGGATGTCCCTGATGCCAAAATGACATCAACAGGGTTGTAAAGTCCCATAAAATTGGTCCCGAAGTACGAATCCATTGAACTCCCAAAATCAAGTCAAAACCATGGAGGGATAAGGCATAGCAATTTGTAGATAAATTTTCTTGATCAATGGTGAACGGCAATGACTGGCAAATACCAGGGCAAGGTACTCGTTCTCCATTAGCTACAGCCACAAGAATACCTGTGCGATCTTGAAGAGGAATCGCTGACAACTTGGCAGCCTCAACACTGATGAAGTTGTGTGTGGAGCCAGAATCAACCAAGGCACAAAACTTGTGGCGATTAACAAAAACTGTCAATTGCATGGTATTCCCGGCTGAGATCACCGTCAGTGCATGAAGAGAAATCTGAGGGTTGGAGTCCTCATTACAGTCATCTGGAATATCATCTTCATCCAAGATCTCAATCCAATATAGTCGTTTGCAGCGATGGCCTCGTGAAAATTGTTCATCACAATTGAAGCAAAGGCCTTTCTGTCGTCGCTCGGCCATCTCGGAAGGTGTAAGGCGCTGAAAAGCTCGCTGAGATGGTGTGGATTGTCCTGTTAATGGAGCAGGGAGGGCAAGAACCTCCAGTGGCTTGGATAGAATTGGGGCAGTCCTTTGCGTAGGAGAAAACTTTGCTGTCGATGAGAATGCACTAGATTACGGTTGGCGAAAAATCATCCCAGAGCTGTATAATAACTTGTAGTGTCGCTCAGCTGCTTTGGCAAGGCTTACGGTGGTATCCAAAGAAGAGGGGTTCTGTAGCTCGACATCTGACTTGATGAGTTCACCCAAACCGGCCAGAAATAATCCAACTTCATGTTCCGGAGAAAGATTTTCAGCGCGACAAAGTACCTTATAGAATTCTTGTGCATATTCTTCCACTGATCCCGTTTGACGAAGAAGAGCGAGTTCTGAAACCGGGTTTGATCTAAAAGGTGGACCAAAACGCAATCGACAAGAATTCTGAAACCGAGGCCATGAAGGAATTCCTTCCGTGCATTCCAATTTGTAATACCACTGCTGGGCAATGCGGTCATGTGATAGGTAGCCAGCCAAACCTTTTCTTCCTTGAGAGTCCGATGACCGCGAAAGAATTGATCGCAACGAGAAAGCCACTCCAGAGGATCGGAATTTTCGTCGAACAGAGGAAAATCAACCTGGGGTTGATCCTGTAGCTTGATCACCCGGAAGGCGTCTTGCGGAAGCGTTGGCAGTGTGGTTGATCGTAGTTGGCGAGGACACACGGCCTTCGAGATCAAGGATGGTAGCCTGAAGATTTGCATGGGCTGTAGACTGTTCTTCCTGACGCTGCAATATCGTTCCTAAGAGTTCCTTCAGTTCGCGCAGCTCCGTGGCTATTAGATCGGAAGCCATAGATTCTGATACCAAACTGTTGCGTGCCTTATCTTTGGATCTCATATTATATGTGTGGATAGGTTGGGAAGTATCTGTCTCTTCCCGGCGTGACTTTCCTTGCCCCACCGTGACTGCAACTTGAAGATAAGAAACTAGAATTTGAGAAGAGACAAAACTATTTTTATTTCTTGTCTACCTTTCCTCCGAACTCACAGGAGATTACTTTTAGCTTACAAAGGCAGCCTATCCAAGACCAATTCGGTTACAAAAACCAAACTATAAAATACTTTCCTAATACAATAAACTATCAAAAATAGAACAAGACTCCTAATCCGAACAGAAACTGTTAATCCGTGTTGATTTTGGCTGCACTTTTGTAACGTCGGCCATAATGCTTCCCCCAATAAGTGTCCATAACAGGTAGGTATTGCCTTGTTTCTTTCTTTCCATGTTTTCATGATTGGTTACTCAAGCATGCCTTTTGTTGTGCATGACAGATTGACAGACAAACTGAGTGATCGAAAGTTGAGTTCAGAGTCAGATGGTATATACTAATTTGAATCTCCAGCACAACCCAATTCACACAAAATTGGAATTCCAATTATAGTATCCACTATCCAGTTCCGTTATAGCCTTATAGGATTGAAGCAAAACCTAAATCAAAAGGTATGGCTAACTATTATTGATGTTGTAAAGTCTGTATTCCTATGTGTAAATGCAACTAAATTATCTAAATATAATAAAATGCATAATCAACTGCAATGCTTACCTGAAAATGGGTGGTGTTTAGTGAAAGGCTAAAAGATACAGGCTTGTGATGTTGGATTGTTAGGCTCCTTGAACGATCAACATATATAATATGCACCTTTTTGTTGTTTTTCCTTAACATCAACTCATTCTTGTGCACATAGCAAAATAAGACGTACTAGTATAGAAAAGAGAATAGGGAAGCCTTTCTTCCAAAGATGGAATGAGAAAAAATGTAGTTTCAACCTATTCTATTGGTTTCTCAATTTACTATGCATTCTTATGTACAACATTTGCACAATTCAAATGGAATATCATAGTTTTGAATGAATTTTTTCAATTTGTACCCTGGCATTTGCATGTTTGCTTTTGCCTTAAATGTTTTGTTTGTTCGCGCACACAACACTTTTGTCTAATGTGAAATTGCATACTCATGTTGTCTTTTATTGTTTGTGTGATTACACGAGAGTTTTGTCATGTCAAAAAATTTATTCTAGAGCATCATCTTGATTTTACCCAATGAGGATTAAGTCACTAGTGTGTTTTAGACACGGCATATTTTCGTTCTATTTTTAAGATGATAATTCAAAGTATGGAACATTCACTTTTTCTATTTTGGAATTTTCATTGTTTAGTCTATGTTTTCGTTTGCATAGATATAGATCACTAGGGTTGTATCTAATTCTAATCCTTTATATTAATTACCTTTGTATTTGGGCTCTGTTTACCACATTGTACAGTTGCAAATGACACCAGAAAGTATTGATTCAGACTTTAATTGTTGTTCTTATGTGCTTTCAACATAAAAAGATCTCATTTTGGTTTGTTGGATTTGGGCAAACAAAGAGAATAAGTTTAGATGTTTCTTAATGTTATACAAAGAAGAAAGAGTTAATGTTTGGTTTTTTACACTATTCATGTGTTAGATCACTTTAATGTGTTGGGATGCAATAAGGACATGGTGCTTTGGTTTAGACTTGGCATTACGCATTACTGCATTAGGATTTAGGCAGCAACATTTGAATTTTCTAATTCTTTTAGATTTTCCCATCCCATTTTCCGAGCATCTCGTCCCAACCTCCCCCCGACTCGCTTGTCTGGTCGTAAAACTCTCCTCCATCTTTTCGATCGCTGGAAGATACCTATGTGATGTTTTAGGTGGTCTATGGCATTATACCAGTTTGGCACAATTTGACCTGGTGATGCCCAACAAAGCAAAGTAGTTGTTGCACTTAAGATCATGTGACATTACGTTTTTTTTTTCTTTTTCCTTTTTATATCATAATTTATAAATGTGGTCCGCACACTTTTTCCTTTCGGTTTTATATTCACTAGCGTTGATGTTGACACATTTTTTCCTTTCAGCTAATTTCAGATTTGTTTTTTTGGTTTTGTGTTATGTTTTTCTTTGTTTAGATGCAGATTTGATAGCTATTGCTTGCTGTTAGTGCATTTCTCTCTGAAAGATAAGACAAGTTTTCATGCATCATAATTTGTACTTTGTTTGCTCATTGTACATCCGCAAGTGACAACAGAAAGCATTAAGATTTTTCATTCGGTAGCTACTTGTATACCAATGCATAAGCGATTGCTTTGTTAGTGCAATGTTGTGCTTCGTATGTTACATACACTTTTGTTATGTTTCTAATGTAAGCAAATGTTCATGACAGTTTAATCCTGCATTCGAAAATTTTGTTTGTTAGGTAGAGTTGGCAGCATGTCGGTGCTGGCACGATCACTCTGTTTGCTCACTGTATAGTTTGCAAATGATAGCAGAAACTATCTGATTGAGATTTTCATTCAGTAGATGCTTGTCAACCAATGTATAAATGATTGCTTTGTTGGTGCAGTGTTGTGCTTCGTTTGTTACATGTATTTCTGTTATGTTTATGAGGAAGCAAATATTCATTTCAGTTTAATCCTACGTTCTAAATTGTTCTTGATTATGTAGAACTGGCAGCATGTCGTGGTCGGTGCCAGCACGGCCGAAGAACGGTGCCACCACAACTACCAACCCATTCCTTGTGTTTTAACTCTTGAGGCGGCAAAGCCAAACACAAGGGGTTTGCTTAAGCCTATAGAGAGAATGACGAAGGCAATAAATCATACCATCAAGAACAGAGTACTCAAAGGGTGGCTACATGTAGATCTTCTCACGTAGCTTGCTATTGAGAGACATTCTTAACTTGAGAGACATTCTTAACGTCTAGTTGAGAGATGGATCACTATCGAACAGAGCGCACATCAAGGAGAGTGGAAACAGTGGTTATATAGGCGACAGGAGCGAAGGTCTCATCGTAGTAATGACCATGTTCATGCTGAAAATCACGAGCCATAAGATGAGCCTTGTAATGCTCAAGAGAACCATCCGAGCGGGTCTTGATCTTGTACACCCACTTGCACGTGATAGGAGTGACACGCGTAGGTAAAGGTACAAGATTCCAAGTGCCAATACGCTACAAAGTAGCAATCTTCTCAGACATCGCAAGCTGCCACTCGAGATGAGCAGCAGCCTCACGGTAGGTTATAGGCTCATAGAGAACAGCGGCTGCAAAGCCATAGCACTCGGGAGGCCTGACAGTGCGATGATCACGAATATCATATTGGGGACGTGGAGCCAGACCTAGCAAGGACAGAGGAGAGATGGGAACAGGGCTCAGCAAAGACGAAGCTCAACTGGAGAAGGAGTAGGCCGAGGATGGCGAGAGTAGTGCAAGGGAAATGGTGGAATCTCAATAAAGTACTGGAAGGAACCTCCGGTGGAGAGAGATCGGTTGGAGCCAAAGGAGAGGGAAACGAAGAAGGTGGAGGCAGAAACAAAACAGAAGTGGAAAACTGAGAGTTGGGAAAAGTTAGAAAGGAGATCGACTCAACAAGAGAATTTGAGCTGACAGTCAGGGTACGAGGGTAGTAAGGTCAAGACTCATTGAAGGTGGCGTCTCGAGAGATCCTCACTTGGCGAATAACAGGGTCATAGAAGCAATAACCCTTATGCTCAAGACTGTATCCATAAAAAACACACTCAACTGACTGCATAGTCAGCTTGGTGCGCTCATGAGGTGAAAGAATGACGAAGCAGATATAGCCGAAACAGCGCAGGTGACTGTAATCTACAGCCCAACCGTAAAAACACTCGACAGGAGTAGAGCTCTGAAGAGCAATGGAAGGCTTGTATATTCGAGGAGGCCGACTAGAGGAGGGTGAATAGGCGGTTTTAAAAAACCTTTTGATTAAAATCGAGTTTTATGTGGAATTATAAATCAATTCGGTTTTGTCCAATTAAAACCTAAATCAACTAGTCTTGAGATAATGATATCAAACAAGCAAATACATGGGAGCAAATTAATTCTATAAATGTAAATTGCAATAGAGTAAAGCATAAGAAGGCAAACCACAATGACACAAAGATGTTTTACCGTGTTGTTCGGAGACTTGCCAGTCTTCCCTAATCTACGTTGAGGCAAACCCAACCATGTTGGACTGGCTCCATAAATTGAGCCAACACCTCCGAGGTAAGTCCAACCACTTGGATCGGCTCTAACACGAACCAACACCTCGATTCACTCAGGGTTACTCTTCTTCCACTCCGGAGATGGCGAACACCAAACCACTCACAACCGCTGGGTCTTCTCACAACCTTCTTTGAGAAGATTATCGGCGCAACTCCTCCAAGCCGTCTAGGTGTCGGCAAACACCAAGATTAACAAGTCGGAGACACTCACTTAAACGAATCAAGTGTCAAAGCTCAATGGATACACAATCCACTACCTATTGCAACACATGCACTTAGGGTTTGCTCTTTAATCTCACTAAGTGCAACACATGCACATAAGAGTGTAGAGAGCTTGCTCTTTGCTCAAGGGAAAGAATTTGGCACCAGCAACCTTGTCTCCAACCGCCACAAAGGGTATTTATACCCACACAAGAAAAACTAGCCGTGGGAACAAACTTCCTAAAAATCAAAATTTGCGATAGTACCGCCATTGAAACCCGGTACTACTGATTTTCCGCTCAACGGTCGAAATAGTAGCATTTAATGCTCCGAACTAGCCGTTACTCATAAAGTTGCAGTACTACTGCCAACTAGAAATCGGTATTACCGCAGCACGGTAGTACCGCTCGGCTAGAACAGAACTACCATTTTCCAGAGCTCAAGAATTCTCGAAAAACGCCTTCTCTGGAAAAGACGTGCCGCCATAAAAATATCGGTACTACCGCACTCCGGTAGTACCACTCAAATCATGCGGTCAAATCGATTCTCAAAGGAGATCAAAACTCCAAAAAACACACTCTGTAATTTACGTACCGCCTTCTATATTTCGGTACTACTGACTTGCGGTAGTACCGCAGTTCAAATGCGGCCGTACCGATTATCAAAGAAGATCAAAACACTCAAAAACACACTCTGTAATTTACGTACCGCCATCTATATTTCGGTACTACTAGGTCGGTAGTACCGCAGTTCAAATGCGGTCGTTTCAATTTTCAGAGAGGATCAAAAACACTTAAAAACATACTCTATGGAAAATATGTACCGCCTTATAAACATCGGTACTACCGACTTGCGGTAGTACCGCCTATCACTTGCGGTCATACCAATTTTCAAAACAGATTACACACCTCGCTTCAACTCAATTCGCAAAACGCATTTGTCAATTGTTGCACGATGCAAACAAAGGTTAAAGGCAAGATTATCAACAAGTTGTAAAAAACTTTTGTCAACTTTTAGAATCAACGCCACAAGAAATATGGTACATGGACTTAAACCATTTGCAAAGCACATTCGCAAACTAAACTCACATGCTACAGGGATTATGCATAAGCCACGACCATTTGTAAAACACGTTTGCAAATATCGGCAACATGCTAACGAGAGCTAGAGCAAGCATTAAGAGTTATCAACACATGATGATGCGGGGTGCCCGATCTTCTCGACGTAGAACCTCTCGATAACTTGTGTACCCTGACGAACCACCAGCTGATCCCCCGCGCCAATGCACGGACTTGCAACTCTATGGAAATTCGCCCAAACACACACTTGATTGGATCCTCGCTGACCTGGCGAAGATCGTCGAACCCTCAATTCCCAACGGAAAAGCAAGAACGACCTCTTGTTCTCAATGCCCAATTCCTCTGTTTTGGCTATAAGCACAACAGAGAATCAAGCAAAGCTTTGAAAATATATTAATCGTGGTGCGAGGTTACAATGGGGTCTACCCTCTATATATAGTGCCCTACTCCTCCTCATGGCTGGCCAAGAGGCCCTACTCCTATTCTAATTCGTTTTGGAGTCCTACTCCAATTCCGACACATTCCAAAACAGAAAAGGAAACTCTGATTTTACAACCGTCACATTGATTTGATCATATCTTTTGATACGGGATGAATTTCGGAGTGAGGAGGATCCGTTGGATCGGGCTTGAAGTTAGCTTTCCAACAAGCCCAAAACACTCAAATCCGACTTCGTATGAGAAAGTTATGGCCTTTTACTCGGACTGTCCTGCTGATTCCGAATCCGAATTTGAGGCTGATTCGAATCCGAATTGAATTCTGAGTTGATTCCGAATTTGAATTTGGTTGGGCTTGTGAAAGTTTCGAATTTGACTTGGATTCTTGGGCTTCTCTTCCCTTGCTTGTCTCCCACAAGCTTCTCCTCCATTGTGATGACCTTTCTTCAAGAACAACCTCATATCCTTCATCTCCGTTCATTATTGAATCTTCGAATATGAGCACAAGCAAAACACTAGTTTTAGGTAGTATGAAATTCTCAACTAATTTAAAAGTAAATTCAGTGAATAGATTCACCTGTTGGATAAGCTTCTCTTGTTTTTCAACTCTCTTAGTAAGCTCATGTTGTTCTGAGGTATTTAATGAATTGAAAACATTATATGAAACAACGTAGCTAAGGATGTCCGCATCATCCTCCCTTTCTTCAAAAAAAGCCGTCCTCGGCTTTTGATAGCCTGAAAATGTGCTAGACGAAGAAAACAACGTATATGCATGGTATATGTATGAATCAATTATTGTGTTCTTCTTGTTGTTTTGCACATTCGATAGCTCAAAATCATATTTCAAATTGCACAACTGACTCATATGATAAAATTTCACCTTCCCAATACCAAAGTCAAGTAAAGTGGGTGAAAACCAATTGATACCATTCCATAATTCAACTGCGCTACTATGATTAGTTATACATTCAAGAGATAAACAAGTTGGCATCATGTTGCATTCTAAACAATAGACACTTGTATTTAAACCCATCTTAAAGATATCATGACATTGCTTAATAGATGGTTTGCGCAAAACATGTGATTGTAAATCAACAAGATTATCATAGGTATTGTATATTTGATAAACTTGAAACATGTTGTCTACACCAACATCACCAATCAAATTGAATTTATATGTGTGTATGTAGCTATTTACTAGTGATCTTAAGTGTGAAATTTCAAGAACCTTCTTAATCACACTAGATACATGTTTAGGACTATCGAATATGATATAACACAAAGAATTATTAATGTGTATTCTACTAAGAACTTCTTTTGAGTAATCAATTTCACATTATGCAAATTAAGCATATCAAATTTAGAGCGTGGAATCATCAAATGAATAATGGAGTTCTCGGTTTCGCACCTTGTTTTCATAAGCGACCAATTCAAGACAAATAGTGTTACCTTGATCTTCAGGTATTCCCTCTCCATCTATGGTTAGCTCTTTATCTTTCTCTTCCAATGGTGAGGGCTCTTGAATCTCCAACTCCTTATTTGCTTGGTCCACCTGCAGAATGTGGGATACAACACTAGAAATAGAGGGTAAGTTGTTAGGTTCAAAAATAATCTTACTTGTCCTATCATCTATCTCTCTCTTTTCTTTTGGTGTATCTCTCACACTCTCAATTGGGATGCTCCCAATCTCGCGTATGGTGGAATCACACAGCTCACTCTTTTTATCACTCTCACTCAATTTGGCTATGTGGCTCTCATTCTCACATGGGTTTTGATACATCTCATCCTTGTAAGACTGTGGGCCAACAATGGCACAACTACCACCAACCATGACCTCCTCACGTGTTGCGGGTTGTGACGGGGCAGCACTACTCATCACCTCGGTCGAAGAAAAATTCTCATGCTCGATCTTCTTCTCAAGTGACACACCAGTGGATGACTTAGAACTAAAGAGCCGGCGCAGATTTAATTGATGTGCTTGAATGTGTTTAAGTCTCTTTTCTGCCTTCATAGCAAATTTCACAAGATCTTGCAGACTACGAAAATATTCATCTTGAAGTGCAGCAACGATCTGATAATTCAAGCCTGCTTTGAAATATGCCTTTTCTTGATATGCACTAGTGATATTGGCACGGCGCATTGCATGGTTTAACTCAATATAGTAATCTTTGACAACTTTGCATCCTTGTTTAATGCTCTCCACGTGTCGTAGTAGTTCCCGCTCATAATAGGATGGAACAAATTCTCTTCTCATGGCGCTTTTAAAACAAGACCAAGATGTAATGAATCGTTTTCCACCTAGTTGTTGCCACCAACTAGAGGCATAGTCCGTAAAAACAAAGTGGTCACTCTCACTTCCTTGGCTTCGATTCGAACTTATGGGATTCAAGCTCGAACTCCATGTCTTGTACCCACTCAAGATACTCCTGCGGATCATTACTACCATAGAAGGAAGATCGTATACTCGCGATCTGCCATTGTTAGCGACAAAGCAAAGAATATGTATGTATGTGTATGCGTATATGTAGAGGTCACTCAACTCACAATCCTAACAAGGTGAAGTTTCTTTACCGTTAGAAAGGAATTAAGATCAACAATACTTACACTTGAGGCGCAGGAACCACAAGGTGATGTGTGAGCGAATTTCAAGAGCAAGTCAAAGCACGACAACGGGTGTTTTGTGGAGTTTGGTATGGATACCTACTTAATTTGAAAATTCTAGGTATTGTAAGGCTAAGTAAATATCCAAACTAGAATTCAATGCCTAGTTGCCGATCACAAAGATATAAGTGAAAATCAAAACAACTCACACGCAATGATATTGGAACTTTAGTGCAATCAAGGAATGAGCTATGTAAGATATAAGTGAAGAACAAAATAGCTCGTATTGCACAAGTTATAGAAAGACGCTAGCTAGTTACAAATAATGAAACTAGGGCACAAGATTGCAAAAAATATTGATATTCTAACAACTGAATCAAGAATTAGTGGGGATTTTCGCTCAAGTTTATGGCTCGGCTATGCGCTTTCTTTTTCCTTTTCTCTTTTCTCTTTTCTTTTTCTCTTCTTTCTTTCTTTTTTTTCTCTTTTTCCTTCCTTTTTTTTTGAACTATTGCCAAAATTCTTGTTCTACCAAAAATGAGCAAAAATTCTTTCCCACCTTTTGATCTTTGAACAATTGCAAGAACACAAATATTAATATCTGACCCTAAGCAACGATTTAGCTAGTCTTAAATAGGTTCAAAGTATTCGCAAAAGATTGAAAGGTTCACAAAGGATAAATTGATGTCCACTTCTTTTGTTTTTTTAATAGACACGACTAAAAAAAATCAAACTAGGCTCAAATAAAAGCAACGCAAAAAAATTCAAGATCGACAAACTAAACATGATTCTAATTGACAAAAACTTAACAAAACTCACTAGAATAACAAATTAAATACTACTACTGATTTTTTTGTATGGCTTTTTAGTGTATAGGAAAAAATTAGATAAGCGGATAAAGATCCTACCGAGTCAGCAGACTCGATACCACGATGCGGGTGCCCGATCTTCTCGACGTAGAACCTCTCGATAACTTGTGTACCCTAACGAACCACCAGCTGATCCCCCGCGTCAATGCACGGACTTGCAACTCTATGGAAATTCGCCCAAACACACACTTGATTGGATCCTCGCTGACCACAAGCGAAGATCGTCGAACCCTCAATTCCCAACGGAAAAGCAAGAACGACCTCTTGTTCTCAATGCCCAATTCCCTCTGTTTTGGCTATAAGCACAACAGGAGAATCAAGCAAAAGCTTTGAAAATATATTAATCGTGGTCTGAGGTTACAATGGGGGTCTACCCCTCTATATATAGTGCCCCTACTCCTCCTCATGGCTGGCCAAGAGGCCCTACTCCTATTCTAATTCGTTTTTGGAGTCCTACTCCAATTCGACACATTCAAAAATAGAAAAGGAAACTCTGATTTTACAACTGTCACATTGATTTGATCATATCTTTTGATACGGGATGAATTTCGGAGTGAGGGAGGATCCGTTGGATCGGTCTTGAAGTTAGCTTTCCAACAAGCCCAAAAACACTCAAATCCGACTTCGTATGAGAAAGTTATGGCCTTTTTACTCCGGACTGTCCTGCTGATTCCGAATCCGAATTTGAGGCTGATTCCGAATCCGAATTGAATTCTGAGTTGATTCCGAATTTGAATTTGGTTGGGCTTGTGGAAGTTTCGAATTTGACTTGGATTCTTGGGCTTCTCTTCCCTTGCTTGTCTCCCAAAAGCTTCTCCTCCATTGTGATGACCTTTCTTCAAGAACAACCTCATATCCTTCATCTCCGTTCATTATTGAATCTTCGAATCTGAGCACAAGCAAAACACTAGTTTTAGGTAGTATGAAATTCTCAACTAATTTAAAAGTAAATTCAGTGAACAGATTCACCTGTTGGATAAGCTTCTCTTGTTTTTCAACTCTCTTAGTAAGCTCATGTTGTTCTGAGGTATTTAATGAATTGAAAACATTATATGAAACAACGTAGCTAAGGATGTCCGCATCACATGACTAACTCAAGCTATTAGCCAAGACCTCTCTTAATAGTACGGCAACCTATACTAGCAATCCGGTTTTCCAACCAAACATCAAGATCAGTAAAAGACTAGAAATACATTCTTAGCCCTAGCTAGTTATACATTTGTCTTGAGCATCCTCTTGAAGCTTGATGACGCGCATCTTCACTTCAAGTCCGGGTTCTTGACTTGTTATGCATCAACCCATGATGTATCCTTCACTTGACCTCCATTAACACATGATAGATTTCCTTCACTTCGGGATCTTGTTTTGGTGCTCATCAACACATGATGACATTCATCCGAATCTTGACTTGAATATCATTAACACATGATGATTTTCTTCACGTGCCCTCCATCAACACATGATAAGTCTTCTCTTGACTTGATGATCAACTCATGATTATCTTCTCTTTGAGATCTTGATATGCATCAACACATGATGTATCCTCTTCTTAAACTTTGACTTGCCGATCAACTCATGATGTCATCCCAAGTCATCATCATTATGAAACATAACCTAATTACTCAACTCATGGAAAATGTTAATCCCATAATGTGATTGTCATTAATTACCAAAACATACCATTAACTCATAATGGTGGGTCAAGATACTTCAATCTTTCCCTCTTTGGTAATTGATGACAACCACCTCAATTGCAAATAATTGAATATAGAGCAATATGAGTATATATGAACTGCACAAGTTTTATATACTCAAAGGATATATTTCAAAGTAGAGATCCTCAATATATGTGGATAAAAAAAATATGGATGAATACTAATGAAACCATAAAACATAGAGTGAACCCCCTAAATGTGTGCATACACGAATGTGTAATAAAAACATATGCACATATTTAAATTAAATTTTTAGTAGAGTTCAACCTATATTTTGGATCCGATGAATGCAACAAGATATAACAATATGATGTCAAATGTATACCTCCATGATTTTCATATTTTAATCCAAATAAGACTACACGATAGGTATATCAATGAAAGTGTTAGTCTCACATATAGATTTATCATTAATCACCAAAATTCTCCATTAACTTATAATGGTGTGTCTAGATTCTTCAAGGCTGCAAGTTGATGAGGAAAGCAACAGTGGAGGTAGCCTCAGCCCAGAAGTGGGTGGAACAGAAGAGAAAAGCATAAGAGCACAAGCTGTCTCAAGCAAGTGACGATGCTTACACTTAGAGCCAGCGTTCTAAGCATAAGCACTAGGGCAAAAGTACTAGGGAAGAGTATCCTACTCAGTAAAAAAGTGACATAAAGCAGTAGATAGGTATTCCTTAGCAGAGTCGGCACGAAACACACGAATGGCTGAATCAAATTGAGTACGAATCATGGTGCCGACCATCTAGTAAATAGAGATAATCTGACTGCGAGAGGACATGAAGAGGCAAGATCCAGACGAGCAGAGCTTGAGGAGTCTGAGGACAGGAGATCAAGGCAGGGGTAGCGGCCCAAGGCAGGGCAACAGCAGTGGCCTGAGGATCGAGACAGAGGCGGTAGCGAAGGCCTCGCTACCGTGGAGGTTGGTGTCTCCTAGTCACGTAGCCTCTAGGAGCATGGAGAGGAGCTCATCGCGCTCGACGCGGGCCCGCAATGCAGTGGCCTCGCCTCGGCGAGCCGTGCACTGAGAGAGGTAGCCTCGTCGCTAGCAACCGCGACGCGCACAAGGAGGCGGTGCTCGACTTCTGTCCAGGAGTCGCAATGGCTGGCGAAGATCGCTCGAGGCAGTGGAGGGATGGCAAGCACCTTCGCGGCGGCCCACTCCGCTTTGCGGAGCTTCTTGGCACGGTCGGAGGTAGGGTCCCACATGCCAGTGGGGTGCGGGTTGCCCGAGGTGGCGGGATCCGATGGCAGAATATGATGATAGGGCGTCGGGGTGATGGGATCCGTCGGCGGGCCTGCCCGAGGTGGCGGGATCTGAAGGCCTCGGTGCTGAGGGGAAGACCCAAAGCAGCCGTGGATCCAACAAGATCAACGTCTCTAAGATCTCTTGTTTCTTTACAAGTTCCATGGCACAAAACTGGCAGAAATGGAAATAAATGCGACGGGGGAGGGCCTCACCGTGAGCCCCCCCCCCCCCCTCCCTCCTGAAAGCCGATCCAACGGCTGATGGGGAGGGCCAGCCACTTCCCTTCCGGCATAAATGCCAGTTGCAGGTATACTGACACCTTACTAGAAACAAGGATTGACCGGTCGCCTTCTTAAGGCTGTTAAATAGGTGCAAAATTATTTCTTTCTTTACTCCTGCAGTTAGTCTCCTAATTAGCATCTGATTGATCATTATATGTCTTGTGGTAAAGACTTCGGAAAATTTAAAAAGTGGGGGATAACTGTTTTTCCACGGCCCCCTCTGGCCCACTGCCATGTGGTCTAGCCGAACGAGGCAGGGTGTGATGGATGCCTATACGCCGCATAGGCTGCGGATAACATTTTCCGGAATATTTTGTACAAAATAATGGAACATCCGCATTTAATATTTGTATGCAATATTCTGGATCAACGTTCAAATAGTCCCATTCAACTTTTAAATGAAACGAAACATTAAGTTCAACGCGCAAGCTTTCAATGCATACCCGAATGTTACACAAAATAGTAAGATTAATGGAAAGTTTGTGAAGGAAAAGGTTACACAAGAAAGTAATATTAATGGAAAGCTAGTAAAACTTGCCCAAAGATACCCAGAAACTTCATTGGAATTCAAAGACATGAATTCTCCATTGATTTCACATAACGACAATTTAGAGTGAGCTAAAGTGCCATGCCATATGTAATTACCAAATAAGTAGGATTTGGACATACCTTGACTTGTAGTTTATAGACTTAGTTGTGTGATTCCCAAGTGCATATATGCTAGTTTATGGACCTACGGTACACTTTTATTGTTCTAATGCTGTATATGCATCCTTTCTTACCTCTTGTAAACCATTACAAACAGCAGTCTTTCCTTGGCCGCTTGGGTTTCCATTCCACTTCCGGCCTTCCACTAGACATGAATCCCTTATGGTCCTCCAAGATGCCAGCCCAAGAAGGCCCATGCACCTAGCCGGTGGTAAAGGGCATCCCAAGTGTTTGGTGGGTGGAGTTCGTGCTCGAGCACATACGAGCACGAAACTGCAGTCTACTTCTTTGCCTTTTAGGCAATCAGGGAGGAACCAAGAAAAACACACAGTAAGAAGAAAGAGAACGACGATCAGAAGGATCACTAGCCCAGGTCACGTCGGAGTACGCTTGAAGCTGTAGTGAGGTGGAGCTAGGGAAAAACAAACGGCGAAAGATAGTCCCACGCAAGTAGCGAAGAACACGAAGAAGGTGACTGTGGTGTAGATGGGTAGGACGAGCCATGGACTGACTCAAGATATGAACAAAATAAGCAATATCAGGATGAGTACTCACAAGGTATACCAAACTCCCAACAAGATGACGATATCGAGTAGGATCTTCAAGAAGATCACCATCTGTGGCACGAAGCTGGAGGGATAGCTCCATGGGAGTCTTAGCAGTGCGATTATCAATCAAACCAGATCGGTCAAGAAGATCATGAACATACATCTGCTGGGGGGTAGTAACCCTCAGGCATGGAAGAGACCTCAATCCCAAGGAAGTACGTAAGAGAACCAATGTCAGTCATCAAAAACTGCTCACTTAGATGATTCTTCACATACGTGATGAATGAGGAATCATCACCATTGATGAGCATATCATCAATACACAGAAGAAGCAGTGTTCTACCCCGAGATGACATATGGACAAAAAGAGCAAGATCATAAGAACTAACAATGAAACCGACAACAATAATCACTTAGGTAAAACGTGCAAAACCAGGCACGGGGAGCCTGTTTGAGGCCATAAAGAGCACGACGAAGACGATAGGCATGCCTATCAGGAACAGAATACCCAGGTGGTGGCTACATATAGACCTCCTCATGCAAAACACTATTAAGAAAATCATTCTTAACATCCAGCTAAGAGATAGACCACCGACAAACATAAGCAACTGCAACAAGAGTCCGAATAGTGGTCATATGGGCAACAGGGGCAAAAGTCTCACCATAGTCACGACCGTACTCCTGTTGAAAACCACCAACCTTGTAACGCTTGATAGTACCATTATACTGGGTCTTAATCTTGTACACCCACTTGCACATGATCGAACGAGCATGCACAAGTGTCGGTATAATATCTCAGGTCTCTGTATGTTGAAGAGCATCAAGCTCCTCTGCCATAGTGAGCTGCCACTCGGAATGAGGAGCAGCCTCACGATAAGAACTAGGCTCCGTGACAGAGAGAACATGAGCTATCGGAGCAAATCCAAGATGATCAGGAGGTCAAAAGGATGTCCGGTCGAGGAGCATCATCAGGAGGATCAGATGTGGGTATTGGCAAGATACCAAGTGTCGTAGGGATGGCCCCACCGGCCACAACGCCCAGCCGAAGCACCCCGGAGAACCCCCCGAAGCCACGCGAGACCCGGAGCAGCAGGACCCTCGGGCCACCCCCGGGGCAGAGCCGAAGCACCCCGGAGGACCCCCGAAGCCCCGCGAGGCCAGGCAACAAGACCTTGAGCCACCCGGCGAGCCGATGCACCGGAGGACCCTCGAAGCCCGCGAGGCCGAGCGGCGAGACCTTGGGCCACCCCCGGTGGAGCCGGCACCGGAGGTCCCAAAGCCCCGCGAGGCCCGGAGCAGCAAGACCTTCGGGCCACCCTCGGGGTGGGGCCGGAGCACCCGGAGGTCCCAGAAGCCCCGAGGCCGGAGCTGAGAGGCCTCGGCTCGAACTCGAGGCTGTACTACCGCTCCTGGACCGGAGGCTCTGTTAGGGTGAACCGAGTCCAGGAACGTGTACCATGGACCAAAGCCTAGACGTAGGGGGCGAGGAATGTCTCTGCAACCCCTATGGATACTATACCCTGGTAGGGTCAAAAGGGTATATACAAAACCCCCACAGGGGGCTATAAATAGGGGATCACCCCCCTTTTGTGGGGGTGAGAAAAAAAAAGCAAGCGCGAATTCCCTAGCACTAACCATCTCGTTCTTGTCACTGGCTAGTCCCCTCTTGAGGATCCCCGGAGCCCTCTTGGCCTTGTCTGGGCTCCCCCCCTCTTTTACTGTATAGCTCATTTTTTGCTACTACAGTTGGCGCCGTCCGTGGGAACCGACAAGCCGAGCGCGTACCCAGATACAAGAATGGCCCCTCGAAGAGCCGCTCCTCGCACACGCGCGTCCGGGGCAACGGCAACACCCGAGCCACCCGGCACCCCGAGGGCCAACCGAGGTAGGACCTCCCAGGCCGCGGAGCCCGTGGCTCGTCCCGAAGAGGAGATCGAGCACTCCACGGACACCATGGCTGGCGACGCGCCCCCCCAGCCCCGGGCGGTCGGCCAACCACTTACTCCGGTCCCACCGGGGGCAGCACAGCAAGCTCGCGATCTACACCAAGAGCTGACAGATCTCCGCCGGGAGCTACTCGATCTCCAAAGCAGGCGGCCCCGCCACTGTCGCCACTGGGCGCCGCCTAGAACCGGAGCGCCGGCCGCCACAAGGTCCTCCGCAGCCGCTCCTGAACCAATCCTCCAGGGAGATCCCAACTCTCCCTTGAGCGGCGGTGAGGCGGCCGTGCTCCACGGCTTCAAGATCTGGGAGGTCAGGCCCTTGAAGGATCGGCGGACGGTCGGAGTTCCTTCGTGTCTACGAAACCACCATAGAGGCCGCCGGGGGGGATGACACCACGAAAGCAAAAAGCTTGACCCTGGCTCTAAGGGGGATAGCGTTAACATGGTTCTTTACTATCCCCCCGCGCTCCGTATATGCGTGGGAGCAACTGCGGGATATGGTGCGCAACAGCTTCCAAGGAAACTACGCCGAGCCTAAGGACGCAGGAGACTTGTTCGCCATGAAGCAGACCCCGGGCGAGCCCCTCCGCGGCTTCTTCAAGAGGTTTGTGGAGGTCAAATGCCAAATGAAGGGGTCAGCGAGGCGGCCGTGATCAATGCCGCAGCGTCACGGGCTCGAAGGGCCCTTGGCGGGCGCCTCGCCCAAACCCGTCCGCTCAGTGGCGGAGCTCTTTGACAAAATAGAAGAGTATGCCAGGGCGGAGGAAGACAAAGACACTGCGAGGGTACCTCGGGCGCCTCGCGTCGGGCCGCGATGGTCGGTTAGCCCCAAAGGAGCCAAGCAATGCCCCGACCAAGGGGCGGAGCGTGTAAACGTTGAAGGACGAAGAACAGACCCGTGCGGGCGCGATCGAGGCGGGTCGCGACAGACAAGACGGAAGACACACCGAGGCACGGTTGTCCTGCGACCTGCACGGCGAAGGGTCCCACTCAACGCTACAATGCCGAACTCCCCGGGACGGCCAGGAGAGGCCACTCTTGTTTTGTGACCTGCACGGCGAAGGCTCCCACACCACCCAACGTTGCCGCACAATCACGGCCATGCAAGAATACATGGGCCGCGATCGCTCTGCGGGGCCAAATGATGGGGGAGGCCACGGAACCAAGTACCCGCCCCGCCCCCTAGGCCTCGCATTGAAGGGACGCACGCAGAGCAACGACAGAGGATCATCAACATGATTGTGGGCGGCTCATCATCAAGCCTCTCGTCAAAAAGGCAACGGTGGGCTTACGCACGCCAAATACACCATGTGGCGACGTGCGCAACCTCTATTCCGCCACGCTACGCCGAAGTACCCATCACCTTCGGCCCCGAAGACGCCAAGGGCGTGTACTTCCCTCACCAAGACCCTCTGGTCATCTCGGCAAACATTGCGGACTTCGAGGTGCGCCGCGTCCTGGTGGATGGAGAAAGCTCCGCGGACCTACTATTCACAGAAGCGTTCGACAAGATGATGATTCCGAGGGACCGGCTGTCGCCGCCAGGCATTCCCCTCGTAGGCTTCGGCGGGAGGCCAGTAACAGCACTGGGGAAGATCGACTTGACCGTCACCTTCGATGACGCCTACGCCACCCGCACGAAAGTCATCACGTTTGATGTAGTCCAGATGCCGTATCAGTACAACACCATTCTGGGACGGGCCACACTAAATACATTCGGTGCTATAGCACACCACAACTTCCTTTGCATGAAGATCCCCGCTCGGGAAGGGGTAGTCACAGTGAGGGGAGATCAAGATCTGGCAAGGCAAACGGAGCACGAGCACTATCCCCCGCCCGCCATGTCCACACAGTAGGAACAGACACCGCGCAGCCAACTGGTACCCCTCCAAGATGGGCGCCGAAGGCCAAGCCCGATGGCCAGCTCCTACGGGTGCCCATCGCTAAAGATGAACCAGACAAGACGGTGGCCCTCGGCGCCGAGCTATCAACCAAGGCCTGCGAAGACATACTTACGGTGCTTCGCCGCAACAAGGATATCTTCGCTTGGGGCCCCGAGGACATTCCGGAGGTCCCACGAAGTTGCTGAGCACCGATTGGCATTCTGAAACAGCGTGCCCAAAGCAGTTCGTCACATGTCGATGGCGCACAGGCCGTAAAAAGGAGGTCGCCAGGCTCTTGAAGGCTGGGGTAATCAGGGAGATCAAACACTCGGATTGGCTAGCCAACCCGGTCCTCGTGCGGAAGGGGGAAGGGGACTGGCGTATGTGTGTCGACTTCACCGACCTCAACAAGGCCACACCCAAAGATGATTTTCCCCTACCCCGCATAGATTAACTGGTGGACGCCACCTCGGGTTGCGAATTGATGAGCTTCCTTGACGCCTATTCAGGGTACCACCAAGTGTTCATGGCAAAGGACGATGAACTCAAGACAGCCTTCATCACACCCATCAAAGTTCTGGCTCGTCAACAAAGTTCTGGCCGACCAGCTCGGCCGGAATATCGAAGCCTATGTTGACGATGTGGTAGTTAAGAGTAAGCTTCATAATTCCCACGTGTCCGACCTCCAAGAAACATTCACCAACCTCAGGATGAAGGGCATAATGCTCAATCCGAAAAAATGTGCCTTCGATTGTCAGGCGGGGAAAGCGCTTGGCTTCTGGTCTCGCAAAGGGAATAGAGGCAAACCGGAGAAGATCAAAGCTATCTGGAGATGGCACCCCGCGGCGGCCGCGAGTCTGAAACTCACGGGCGCCTTGCGGCGCTTAGCCTTTCTGTCCGCTTGGCGAGGCGGGCATTGCCATTCTTCAAGACACTCCGTGGGCGGAGCCCTTCATTGGACCCAAGATTGCCAAGAAGCATTCCAATTGTGTTGAATCTAATCGTGGTTGAAAAAGTGAGCATTCACCCCTCTAGTCGCCTTTCGTCCAACAAGTGGTATCAGAGCCTGCTAGTTCAATCTTGATCTTAACCGTCAATCGAATCTTGGCGATGGATAAGTATCGAATGTCTTCAATGGGCTCGATTATGCCTATTGGAAGAATCGCATGCGTAGTCTTCCTTGAGATCAAGGACAAGCTATATGGGAGGTTGTTCGAGCTCCGCTGCTTTTGCTCGAAATTGCCACTTAAGCTAATACTTTGGCTAACAACAACAAGGCAAAGAATCTCCTATATGCCGGGCTTGGTAGACAAGAGTATGACAGATTTGCAATCTTACGATCGCAATGAAATTTGGCACACCTCAAAACTTACCATGAGGGATCGCCCAGATTAAACAAGTGCGCCAGACGGCCTATAAGCTTGAGTACAACAAATTGAGATGCGCCCGCGCGAGCATCGATGACGTTTTTACCGCTTCAACAAGGTTGTCAATCGATGAAAGTCGCTGACATTGAGTACTCAACTGAGAATGCCACTCACCTCTTGGCCGCAATCAACACCAAGGAGTGGGAGATGAAGGCTACCGCTGGAACGCCGATCTCTCTACTCTCACCTTGAGCCGCTTTATAGTAAGCTCAAGACTCATGATGGCTTTGGTAATGATCCTCTTCAAGAGCTTCGATGGTTTTTCCGAGTCCTCTTGCTTTTTCTCTTGGCTTCGCTTATCAACAATTCGTGAAGAGGATTTTGAGAGTCTTCCCGAGTCCCGAAGAAGCCCTCATAGTCAAGAAAGTCACACGGCTTACAACAATGTGAGAAACAAAAAGAGAGGTGGCCCGTGACTTGCTACGAGTGTGGTGAGGTTTACCATATTCGCTAATCGCCTAAGTCAAGGGTAAGGGTAACCATAAGGAGGGAAAGCCACTTGGAGGAAGCCTCAAGGGAACAAATCAAGGTTTGATGTCGCTAAGTCGATGAAGGTCGCCACCGGGTCCTTGCCACTTTGGAAATCAATCCTTGAGCGATGTGGACTCGGGAGCGAGGAGGACAAGGAGGAGGAGGAGCCACCTCAAGACAAGAAAGGGAAGACCAAGGACTTCACCCATGATGTAAGCCATGGTCGAATTGGCACCGACGCCGATGATGATGATGAGGTATCCCTATCTTATGTGCGACAATGTATGAGCAATTGCTTAGTCGATAAGGCTTTAAAGTTCATCATGGTTAAGAACAAGGATCTAGAGTCACAAGTTGAAAATTTGACATTTAGAACTTGTGAATGCTAAGAGTCTAGACGTTGATGAATGTTCATCGTGCTATGCTTTACACTCCGAATCGGCTAAATCGCACCGTTTTAATATCGCTTTTGCATCAACTTGAAAATGCTAGAATCGAGCTAGTTGAGGTCAAATCTTCTCCATGTCTTAAATGCTTAGAGTCTAGCAAGTTGGATGTTTCAACCAGAGAGTCTCGCTTTGCTCGTGCCCTATGTTGACGATGTGGTAGTTAAGAGTAAGCTTCATAATTCCACGTGTCCGACCTCCAAGAAACATTCACCAACCTCGGGATGAAGGGCATAATGCTCAATCCGAAAAAATGTGCCTTCGGTGTCCGAGCCGGAAAACTGCTTGGCTTCCTGGTCTCGCAAAGGGGAATAGAGGCAAACCCGGAGAAGATCAAAGCTATACAGGAGATGGCACCCCGCGCATACGCCCGCGAGGTACGTGAAACTCACGGGCGCCTTGCGGCTTAGCCTTTTCCCCGTCCCCGCTTGGCGAGCGGGCATTGCCATTCTTCAAGACACTCCGGAGGCGGAGCCTTGGTGGACCCAAGATTGCCAAGAAGCATTCCAACAGCTCAAAGAATACCTCGCCAAACTCCCTAGCCTAGCGAGCCCGGCCGGAGGGGCGACCCTTCTGCTTTACCTCACGGCCTCGTCTGCAGCCGTCAGCGCGGTTCTTGTTCAAGACGAAGGAACCCAGGGCCCAGTGTACTATGTATCCAAGGCCTTGCAGGGCACCAGAACCCGGTATACAGAGCTGGAAAAGCTAGCCTACGCCCTCCTCATGGCCTCCCGCAAGCTCCGACCTTATTTTTTGGCCCACGCCATCGTAATTCCCACATCCTACTCGTTGGCCTTGATGTTAAGGAACAAGTAAACATCCGGTCGCATAGGCAAGTGGGCAGCCGAGTTAGCACCGTTCGATGTTACCTTCACCACAAGTATCTGATGAAAAAATCGCGGCTCGCCGCAGATTTCACACCGAGTGGACCCCGCAACAAGCAGACCAAGCACCAGACCTGGTTGAGGCACCTTGGGTGATTACCACGGATGATTCGTGGTGCACTGCGGGGGGCAGCGCCGCCGCCATCTTGACCACGCCGAACGGGCACACAATCTCGTACGCCGAGCACCTGGACTTCCCAACAACAAACAACGCCTCTGAATATGAGGCCATACTACTCGGCTTACGGAAGGCTAAAGCATTGGGCGCAAAGCGCATAATAATCAAAGGCGATTCCCGCCTCGTTGCAGGGCACTTCGACAAATCATTCATAGCAAGGGACCCGGAGATGTCCAGATACCTGGCGGCCGTCTGGGCCGAAGGGAACAACTTCCACGGCATCACCGTCCAGAGCATCCCGCACAACTCCAATGACGCGGCCGACAGACTGGACAAGATAGCAAGCGCCAACGAAAACCCACCACCGGATGTACTATACTCTAGGTCATAGAACCATCAACCGCCTCAAAGCACAACGACCGAGCGGCGGTGGATGTGGCACCAGGGACGTCACCGGCCCGGGAGTCGAGGCCGGTTCTGCAGGTCGAAGCAACGGACTGGCGGGACCCTATCCGAAGATACCTTGAAGGAGAAGAGCCCAACGAAGCAGCCGAGGCAACCCGCCTAAAGCACCAAACCCGTAACTATTGTATCATCGACGACCACCTATACAAGGGAGGTGTTCAAGCCCCATTCTTTGCGGTGCATCTCCCAGTGAGAGGGCAATCCTTCCTAAGAGAAGTGCATGAAGGACTCTGCGGAGCGCACCAAGCGCCACAGAGCCTCGTGGGAAAAACTTTTCGTAGAGGTTTTACTAGCCCACGCGCAGGGGACGCACAAAACACAGTGCGATCGCCAGGGTGCCAATGGGCCACCATCGGTCAAGGCCCCACTGCGATTCTGACCACTTGCTCCAATATGGCCCTTCGGCGCGATGGGGCCTCGATATCATCGGCCCCTACCCCACCGCCAAGGGCGCTGCGCTTCGCATTATTCGCCGCCATCGAGTACTTCTCCGGATGGGTGGGGCGAACCAAGTGGCCAAAATCACGGCCTCGGTGGCACAATGGTTTTTGGAGGAACATTGTGTGTCGATATGGGGTGCCGGGACATAGTCACCGACAACGGTATACGATTTGATTCCGCTGCCTTCGTGAGTTTTACGCGAGCATTGGCACCAATATATGCTTCAGCGTGATCCGCACACTGGCACCAGGCGACATGGTACTCAAAAGGGTACCAAACGCAGCAACACTGGGGAAGTTTGAATCAAAATGGGAAGGACCCTACATCATCACACGAGGCACAAGGGCAGGGTCCTACTACATAGCAACGCTAGAAGGACAACAACTGGATCACACATGGAACACCAAGAGCCTCCGGAAGTATTACCCCTAGAAAACACCGGCTGCGCCCGGATAGCTCCTCTCCCCGAGTGTACGCAGCTCTACCCATGTAAAGCACATTTTGACAGAAATATACAGCCATGAGCAGTAGCAAAGACGCCACACGGGGCCCAGAGCCCCGGTGCACACTAACTCACCCCTCGGGTGTGAAGTGTATAAACTACACCGCGCATGGCCAACGGCCCCGGTAAACGCGATAACTCGCAAAGACGCCACACGGGCCCCGAGCCCGGCGCACACTAACTCACCCCTCGGGTGTGAAGTGTATAAACTGACACCGCGCATGGCCCACGGCCCCGGTAATAAACGCGATAACTCGCAAAGACGCCACACGGGGCCCCGAGCCCCGGCGCACACTAACTCACCCCTCGGGTGTGAAGTGTATAAACTGACACCGCGCATGGCCAACGGCCCCGGTAATAAACACGATAACTCGCAAAGATGCCACACGGGGCCCCGAGCCCCGGCGCACACTAACTCACCCCTCGGGTGTGAAGTGTATAAACTGACACCGCGCATGGCCCACGGCCTGAATAAACGCGATAACTCGCAAAGACGCCACACGGGGCCCCGAGCCCCGGCGCACACTAACTCACCCCTCGGGTGTGAAGTGTATAAACTGACACCGCGCATGACCCACGACCCCGGTAATAAACGTGATAACTCGCAAAGTCGCCACACGGGGTCCCGAGCCCCGGCGCACACTAACTCACCCCTCAGGTGTGAAGTGTATAAACTGACACCGCGCATGGCCCATGGCCTCAGTAATAAACGCGATAACTCGCAAAGACGCCACACGGGGCCCCGAGCCCCGGGCACACTAACTCACCCCTCAGGTGCCCTCGTTTCAATCACAAGGGGCTCCCCCGGAGCCCAAACTAGAAAGAATGGGGGACGGCGCAGGCTTCGCCTCCCCCTCGTTTCAATCACAAGGGGCTCCCCCGGAGCCCAAACTATAAAGAATGGGGGACAGCGCAGGCTTCGCCTACCTCGTTTCAATCACAAGGGGCTCCCCCGAAGCCCAAACTAGAAAGAATGGGGGACGGCGCAGGCTTCGCCCCCTCATTTCAATCACAAGGGGCTCCCCCGGAGTCCAAACTAGAAAGAATGGGGGACGACACAGGCTTCGCCTCCCCCTCGTTCTAATCACAAGGGGCTCCCCCGGAGCCCAAACGAAAAATAGTAAGGGACAGCGCAGGCTTCGCCCCCCTCGTTTAGATCACAAGGGGCAACATCGCAAAGGTACAACTCAGAAAAACATACATTGTTACATCGCAACACTACAACTCCAAAAACTTACATTGTTACATCGCAAAGGTACAACTCCGAAAAACTTACATTGTTACATCGCAAAGGTAAAACTCAGAAAAATGTACATTGTTACATCGCAACACAACTCCGAAAAACATACATTGGTACAGCGCAAAGATATGACTCCGAAGTATACATTGTTGCACATCAAGGTCCCACTTTTCCACTTGAGCAGCCCACGAAGCAAGCTCCTCTTCGGAAGAATCGGAGGCAACAAGATGATTGTAACGCTCCATCGCTCATGCAAACAGCTCCCGTCGGGGACACCAAGACGCACAAGACGCTCGTACGCCTGATCCGCTCCCTGCACGGCATCGGCCACGCCCAAGCGGCCGGGGGCAAAACCAACGCCTCGCCCCGCCCAAAAGGCGCGGATCTCAGCAAGACCTCGGGCGGCCTTACGCTCACGGAAACGCCAGACGCACTCCATGGACCCCTCCGTTACGGTGTTTCCAGCGCTGCCACCAGGCACCACGATACAAGACCCTACGGTAAAAAATTTGCAGGGGCCACCCGTGGCGCGCGGGGGGCTCAAGGCTCGCGGGGCGTGCGGGGCACGCGACCCGCTCAAAATAAGCGAGGCGCTCAGCCTTCACACCGCAAGGTGCTGCTACCACTTTCGTATTCCACCCTACGGCGGGGCTGGGCCCCCGTGCGGCGGTCCACCGAAACGCCATCGGTCCGTCCTAGAGCCAAAGCGATCGTACAAACCAAACTCAAAACCAGCCATTATCATTCAACGAAGAGATGTATCATTACAAAAACACGCCCCACCCGGCAGCACAAGACGGAGCAGGGCGGGACAAATAGAATTAAGACGCTAGCCTACGACTGGGGGCACTAGGCCGGAGGGTCACACCTTATCGCCAGGAGCGGCCCCCGACCATCGGCAGCATCAGGAGCCTCAGCCGCCTTGCCCTTGGTCTTCCGCTCCAGCACCCGACGCAGCGAAGCCATCATAGCCTCGCGTCCTTCTGGCACCCAGAAGGCCTGAGCAAAGGCCTGCGTCGCCCTTCGCACCAAACGTTCATCGGCAGCGACGTCGGACCCCGAAGCCACGGGCAAGGAGCGTGCCCCAAGGGCATCAACATGCCCACAGCCGCCTTTATGTAGCGACAAGAAGGCCGCGGTCCAGGTGACCTTCGCGCAGTGATCACCGTAGGCTTGGGCGGCGGGCAAGAATATCTCGCCACCTCGACGGGGGCGGTCCAGCGTCCGATCAACCTCCGAAACACGGTGTGTTCTCGGCGGTGGCACGGCGCCGAGCGCGGTAACGTTGGACTCCACCGCTTCCATCGCCTGCCAGACAGCACGAGACACTGACTCGAACAGCTCCCGCTCCGAGGCGAGCTCCACGTCCAAGTCCGCCTTAACCCGGCGAAGCGTCTGCACCTCGTAGCGAAGGCCCTGCCGCTCCGACTCTAGCGCGGAAACCTGCACCTCGAGAGCCTTCGCCTTTTCGGCAAGCTCGTCGCGCTCCGCAGAAAGCGCCTCGCTACGAGCGAAGGACGAGTCCACCTGACCTTGGATCTCCGCGTACTCCCACGTAATGTCCACGTCAAGAGCGCGGGAGAGCATCATTGTCTGCAAAACGATACGGTCGAGCACGTACAACCTCATCAAAAAAAGGGGGTACTCACCCTAGCGGAGTTCGCTTCAATTAGCCAAAGCATCTCGCTCATCGGCATTTTCACAAACAGCTGAGACACGACGGGCGGGGCGGCAAAACGAGACACCTTCTCGCACACGGTGGGCCCACCAGGGCTGATCTTAAAGTCGTTGGTGCACAACGGCCCAAGATTGGTCGCGGGAGCGGCCCCGCGAGCACCAGCGACGTCGTGTCCCCCGGCACTAGATTGCACGCCCACATCAGTACCCCCGCCCTCCAAAGACTCGTTGAGCGCTCCTTCGATTCGACCACCTATGAGATTTTTGGCTACTTTCTGAAAATTGAAGCTATCTGTACTCTCTTTGCCTTATCTCGCTTGCCTATGCTATTCTGAAGCCAGCTTGGTCGTTTTCTAAGCTTTCTTTTGCTTATGGACCAAGTTGTGTCTTTGTGCGAAAACTGCGAGTATTTTATTTTTCAAACCACTTAACTACATTTTCCGGTAAATTTTCAATGTGTTCATCAAGGGGGAGATTGTGGATATCGTGGGGATATGTGCATGATCTTAGGGTGATCAGTCAATTGGCAATGGCGTTGTTGGTTTGACAAATCTCGCGTTTTCGGAAAACTTCAGTGTTGTCAGGTCATTGGCGGTCCGACCGACGAAGCCGCGAGTCAGACCAGCCGTGTGGCAGTCCGACCGCGATGCTTGCCGGTCCGACCAGCCACAGTTCAAAGTGGAGTTTGGGGCTAGGCTAAAAATAGGTTGTGTAGGCATGAGAGGGGAGTCTCCTGGATGTGGTCACATAATTTTTAGAGCTCCCAGTCAAAAGTTCTATACATTGGAAAATTCCAGAGATGTTGCGGATTTTCAAGTTGAAATTTGGCTAAGTCTTTTGGGGCGGTCAGACTGCCGTTATGGAATCGGTCCGACCGCTGGGAAATCGGTCCGACCGGCATGGGAGGGCGATCAGACCGGCTTTCACTTGGACTTTGGCCATTTTGGCATTGTTGTGTTTTCGTTGTGTTTAATGCATGAGGTTCAATGCTTTATTGTTGCATATTGCATTGTTGAGCTAATGTGGGTCAAGTTGTGAAGAACTTGTTCCCGGAGACGATTTCTTTGTCTATTGCTGTGCAGGTGGCTTGCAGGTCAACGACGTCAACGGTGAGTTGGATCGGGACTACGCTTGGAGAGCTGAGGTCTAGAACGGTCATGGATGCCGAGTGAGGTCGTGTGACTCAAGCATGGTGCATAATGGACAAGATGGATCGAACGGGCAGTTCGTTGCATCTGGTTGGATCAAGCGGCGTGGGGGTCGGTGCAAGTGCCTTGGACGTTCTGATGGGATTCGGACGGGAGAGACTTGCCAACATGATGAGAGCCGCTGATCAACCTACACGTGGTGAAGCAGTCGATTGCTTCAACAGATGTGTGTGTGGGTCCCATTTGTGTTGGGCCTTAATGGGAGCCCATGAGAGAAACCCTAGCCTCTCCTATAAATAGAAGGGGGGAGATGGGAAAAAACCCGTAAGCACTCTAAGTACTCATTTGCAAAAACCCTAGTTAGGGTTAGGGTTTGGAGAGAAAATTTGTGTGTGTGCTCTTGGATTGAGCTCTTGTCCTCCTTGAGGGAGTGGCTTTGTAAGCAACATCTTGAATCAATCAATCTATGGATGTTTGTTCAAGGATGAAGTCTCATCTGTTTTCTTCTCTCTTTTGATGATTTTGGTGCTTCCTTGATCCGGGTGTTTTTGCTTGGTCTCTTGACCGATTTTACCTTGCTGTGATGTGTGGGAATACTCCTAGAATCATCTAGATCATCAATCCCCCACAAGCAAGTTTTGGATCAAGATTATCATATTTCTAGGTTTTGAACACTTCTTTGGTAAAACCTTAAGAGATCGATTCTTTAATGTGGATCTGGACGATCGTCGCTATAAATAGGTCTTAGATATCCTTAGGGAGGTGTGCTCCAAATTTGGTCAAGTTTCATTGGTTGAATCAAAAGTTGGACCAATTTTCGTTTTGGATTTGGGCATTGTGCGTTGCCTCTGGACTAAATCGGTCTGACCAATTTTTCACCGCCGGTCCGACCGCCCGACAGTCAGACCGCCAATTGAGCGCCGGTCCGACCGCCAGGCAGTCAGACCGCCAGCACTACACCGGTCCGACCCGCCCAGTGAGATCAATTCTCTATTATTGAGTCTTGTGGTTGAGGGGGTAATCTAATTCAGCACAAGGCTTCCTCTGTGCATTTACTTGATCTTCTTAGCTTTCATAGCTAAAGGAGAAAAGTGCGTGTTGAATTTGATTAAGGCGAAAAATTGAGAAAGCGCCTATTCACCCCCTCTAGTCGTCTTTACGGTCCTACAAGTGGTATCACAGCCCGGTTAGCTCTTCTCATAGATCTTAACCGGTCTTTGGAGCCATGGCGACTGACAAGTATTCAACCAAATCACATATTTTTGATGGAGTTGATTTTGTTTATTGGAATGCCCGAATGCAGGCCTACATCGAGGCTCAAGGGCACGCAATTTGGCTTAAGGTAAAAATCCTTATGTCGTGCCAGCTGATGACGATGTGATCACTCCAGATGTGGAGGCCAACAGCAAGGCTCGGAATTTTTTGATCCAAGGACTTAGTCGATCGGAGTTTGAGTGTGTCGCTCATTTGCGGTCTACTCGTGAGATCTGGCGAACTCTTTGTGATTATCACGAGGGTTCCACTGCGATCAAGGAAGTGAGACAGAACCAGCTCAAGAAAATTTACTCTAAGATCGAGCAAAGACCTGGTGAGTCTTTAGATGAGCTGTGGGGAAGATTTTCTAATATTCTTCATGATCTCCGTGTTGTTGACCTCGTCTTCACTGAGTCAGAAAATGCACGCCAACTTTTGGGTGCTCTTGATGTGAAGGTCTGGGGAATGAAGATCACTTCCATCAATGACAACACTGTCATGAGTGAGCATACCATGGATAAGCTATACTCGAGGTTGAAGATGCATGAGATTGATTTTATCTCGCGTCTCCCCAAGACAGAGTCGATGGCTTTAGTGGTCGACCAATCTAAGGGTAGTTCTTCTGATTCTTTGGATGTTAGCTCATCGGGTTTTTCTTTATCAGCTTTGCATTCTTTGAGCGATGAGCAACTTGAGAAACTACCTGAAGATGATTTAGCCCTCCTATCCACCAAATTCACAAGAGCATACAACAAGGTGAGGAACAGAAGGAGAGGTGGCCCTATCACTTGCTTTGAATGTGGTGAGCTAAACCACATTCGCTCTAGGTGCCCCAAGCTGAAGGGCAAGGAGGAGAAGGAGTCACAAAGGCATCCTCAAGCGAGGGATGCTAAACCCAAGAAGAAAAACTATCGCAAGTTTGTCAGCCGGGTCCTTGCCGCTCTAGAGAATGTGAACATGAGCGATGTGGACTCGAGAGACGGAGGACGACGAGAGTGACTCCCGTGGCAAGAAGAAGGCCCATGACTTCACAGGCATGTGTTTCATGGCCAAGAACAGCCACGACACTAACTCCTCCAATGACGAGGATCCTTTCAGCGATCCCGATGAGGTATGCACTTCGCTTGCTGATATGAAAAGGGCTTTGGTACTTGCTGAATAAAAATTGCATAAGCAAGCTAAAATGATTAATAAACAGGACACTATAATTGATAATTTGAACCTAGAAGTTGTTAGGCTCAAATCCATTAATCCTGATGATATTTGTGATTCCTACTCTAGCTTGCTTAAAGAATTGACAAGCTTAAAATCTGCTCATTCCTCTGTAGTGAATCAATTAAAAGATGCTCTTGATGAACTAGAATCTCTCAAGTCTAGTTCTGTTTGCATGGATGCCATTTCTCTTGATGTGACTGCATTGGATGCTATCCCTTTAATTTGCTCAAACTGTGCTTTGCTTGAATTAAAATTGGATAGCGCCTTGAAAGAATTGCAAAAATTTGATGCTAGTCACACTTGCTCTCATTGTAAGAATAATAGGATTAAAATGCAAGAGATGACAGAAATGGTTGTGTACTCTAGATCTGCTTCATGTGAAAATTGTCCTAAGCTCGCTATTGAGATTAAAGCTCTAAACAAGACTCTAGAAGAAAAGGCTAAAATTGAAAAATCCATGTCTTTTACTGCTTCTAAGAAAGTTATTGACTCTACCTCTTGTGTTTTGAATGCTGAAGTTGAAACTATTGTGAGTAAGATACAAGAGGTTTTTAGAGTTAAATTTAAGGAGCAGTTGAATAGGATTAAGGATTTCTATTGTGTGTCTTGTGAGGCTTTGAAAGTGGAAGTAGCACTTCTTAAGAGTAAACATGATGAGGCAATCAAGTCAAGAAAGTGCACTAGATGTGAGGATTTAGCCAAAGAGAATGATTACCTCAAAGTGACTCTTGAGAGGTTTTCTATTGGGAAAAAGAAACTCAACATGATTCTTGATCAATCCAAAGTGAGTGTGAAAAATAGTGGTCTAGGTTTTAACCCCCTAGAGTATTCCAAGAATCACCCACCTAAGATTGCAAGAGTTGTGAAAAGTGGTCTGATTGAGGTAGAGCCTCCTAAGCCATCCAAGGTTGTTTTCAAATCTGCAGGTTTTGCTCAAACTCTTTCTGGTAAGAAAGGTGCTTCTGTTTCACCAGTACATACCCCTCAAAAGGTCAAGTACCATTGCACCTTCTGCAAGAAAGATGGTCACACTGTTGAGTTCTGCTTCCGGAGACCAAAGATTGAGAGAAAAGAGAGGATGAGTGCTTTGAGAACCATTAGAGGAGTCCCTTCCCCTGCAGTAGTCTCTAGAGCCAGGCAGCCTATTTATCGTACTACATATAGGCCTAGATTTATAGAGAACTTTGTTGACTCTTTTAGTGGGTCTAGGCAGCATTCTGGTTTAGGATATCGTGAGGAGAGACCATGGGTAGCATCTAGACAGGGGGAGTATCGATCTTTTGGTAGATCGTTTCGGAGAGGTCTAGGTGGTTCTCGTGTGCATTCTTATGATTTTGTTCCTGATCATTTTTCTGCTGCTTCTACTGTTGTTCCCAGACATCGTGCATCTCAGTACTGGATTCCTAGATCTTTTATCACTAACCCCAGTACTGAGGCACATATGTTTTCTGCTTGTGCTTTTTAGGTCCGTCGTGCGAGGAAGGAGGACATATGGCTTGTTGACTCCGGGTGTTCTCGACATATGACCGGAGATTCTAGATGGTTCTCCTCCCTCACACGTGCATCCGGCAATGAATTGATTACATTTGGGGATGCTTCTACCGAGACCGTGACTGCCAAGGGCACTGTGCGCGTCAACAACAAGTTCATGCTTAAAGACGTCGCTTTGGTAAGTAAGCTGAGGTATAATCTTCTATCTGTTTCTCAGCTGCATGATGAGGATCTAGAAGTGAGGTTTAAAAGTGGTGAGTGTAGAGTTCTAGATTCCTCGGGTGAGCTTGTCTTTGAGAAGATCTTTTGTGCAAATTTTAGCATTTCTTCAGCTTCTAGTCCTAGATGTCTTGTAGCCTCTGATTCTCATGATCTTGTTTTGTGGCATCGTAGACTTGGGCATATAGGTTTTCATCATCTGTCTAGAGTCAGTTGCAAGGACTTGATTAGAGGTTTGCCTAGGCTGAAGGCTGTTAGAGATCTTGTGTGCTCGCCCTGTAGACATGGTAAGATGATGTCTGCTTCCCATCCACCTCTTACCTTAGTGATGACTGATGGACCAGGACAGCTTATGCACTTAGACACTGTTGGTCCTTCTAGAGTTCAGTCAGCAGGTGGGAAATGGTATGTGCTTGTGGTTGTGGATGATTTCTCCAGGTATTCATTTGTTTATTTACTGGCTTCTAAGGACGATGCTTTTGGCTTCTTTAGAGAATTGGTCCTTAGACTTGCTGTTGATATTCCTGGAGCTTTGAGAGCCATTAGGAGTGAAAATGGGACATAATTCAAGAATTCTTCCTTTCTACCTTCTGCACTGATAGGGGAATTGAGCATCAGTTTTCTTCACCTAGAGTTCCCCAGCAGAATGGTGTTGTAGAGAGGAAGAACAGGACCCTTGTAGAGATGGCTCGGACCATGTTAGATGAGCATTCTACTCCTAGGAGATTTTGGGCTGAGGCGATCTCTACTACTTGTTATATCTCTAATAGGGTTTTCTTGAGATCTGTGATTGGGAAGACTTCTTTTGAGCTTCGATTTGGTCATTCACCCAAAGTCTCTCATTTCAAGATTTTTTTGTTGCAAGTGCTTCATTCTTAAACATAGCAATCTTGATAAATTTGAGTTTAGATGTTCAGATGGCATATTTCTTGGATATCCTGCTCATTCTCGTGGCTATCATGTATTTAATGTTGACACTAACAAAATTGTTGAGACTTGCGAAGTCACTTTTGATGAGGCTAGTTCTGGTACTAGACCCGATACTACAGGTACACAGGTTCTTGAAATTCAAAAAAGCATCTTCGTCGATGATGACTCTGAGGATGAGGACCCGATACATCCTCCAGTCACTTCTGAGAGGGTTGGAGAGCCTGCTACTACTACTCGATTTGGTGAGCAATTTCTCCTATCTTCACCGACGACTTGAGTGGCTCTGTTCCTACCTCCACAGCTCGTGAGGTAGAGGCAACTTCTGCACCAGGAGCTCCTCTTCATATTCAGTGACTGCATCCACCTAAGCAGATGATTGGGGATCTTCAAGAGCGAGTCACTCGCTCTAGGTTTATTTCTCCTAATTCACATGCTCATTCTGCTTTTGTCGCTTCTTTTGAACCCCGAGATATCACTCATACTTTATCTGATGCCTCTTGGGTCAATGTCATGCATGAAGAACTTGAAAATTTTGAAAGAAACAAAGTCTGGACCTTAGTTGAGCCTCCTTCTGA
The DNA here is from genome assembly GCA_036346395.1 of Hsuehochloa calcarea. NCBI lineage: Eukaryota > Viridiplantae > Streptophyta > Magnoliopsida > Poales > Poaceae > Hsuehochloa > Hsuehochloa calcarea. Next base: position 44,473,546 of record CM070609.1, on the reverse strand, counting down.
TTCTCATGTTATTGGAACAAAATGGATTTTTAAAAATAAGCAAAGGGAGGATGGATTGGTTGTTCGCAATAAAGTTAGACTTGTTGCTCAAGGTTATTCCCAAGTAGAAGGCTTTGACTTTGAAGAGACCTTTGCTCCTGTAGCTAGATTGAAAGCCATTCGTATTTTACTAGCATTTGCAACATCCAAGGGTTTCAAGCTTTTTCAAATGGATGTTAAAAGTGCTTTGTTAAATGGTTCTATAGAAGAAAAGATTTTTGTCAAGCAACCACCTGGTTTTGAAAATCATAAGTTCCCAAACCATGTTTTTAAACTCTCCAAAGCCTTGTATGGATTGAAGCAAGCTCCTCGAGCTTGATATGATAGGCTTAAGAGTTTCTTGCTTGAAAATGAATTTAAAATGGGAATGGTTGATAAAACCTTGTTCACTCTCAGACATGGCAGTGATTTCTTATTGGTTCAGATTTATGTGGATGATATCATATTCGGTGGTTCTTCTCATGCTTTGGTGTCCAGATTTTCAAATTCTATGAGCAGTGAGCTCGAGATGAGCATGATGGGTGAGTTGACATTCTTCCTTGGTCTTCAAGTCAAACAACTGAAAAAAGGCACTTTCATCCACCAGAGTAAGTATACAAAGGACCTTCTTCGGCGCTTCAATATGGGAAGTAGTAGGCCAATGTCTACTCCCATTGCCACAACCACCGTGTTGGACCCTGATGAGGATGGTGAGCCCGTGGACCAGAAGGAGTACCGCAGCATGATTGGCTCCCTCCTCTACCTCATAGCGTCGAGGCCGGACATACAATTTGTTGTATGTCTGCGCGCTCGCTTTCAGGCTTCCCTCGTGCTTCTCATCGTCATGCAGTACGTCGCATATTCAGGTACCTTCAAGATTCTCTTGACTTTGGACTCTGGTATTCTTCTTCTTCTGCTCTCTCAATTCGAGCATTTTCTGATGCTGATTTTGTGGGGTGTAGAGTGGATAGGAAGAGTACTTCTGGCACGTGTCATTTCTTAGGCACATCCCTTATCTCTTGGTCTTCTAGAAAACAGTCTTCTGTTGCACAGTCCACAGCCGAGGCCGAGTATGTAGCTACAGCTAGTGGTTCCTCTTAGGTTCTCTGGATCTTGTCCACGCTGCGGGACTATGGGTTATTTTTGGGAAGTGTTCCTCTTTTCTGTGATAACAATTCTACCATAAACATTGCCAAAAACCCAGTGCAACATTCAAGGACTAAACACATTGATATTCGATATCATTTTCTTATAGACCATGTTGAGAAGGGTGATGTTGTGCTTCACTTTGTAGAGTCAGAGCAACAACTTGCAGATATTTTCACTAAAGCGCTTGATTCTTCTCGTTTTGCTACTTTGCGGGGAGAATTAGGGGTTATTAGTCCTCTTGGGCTGTTTTGAGAGGGAGTTTGCTCTTTTTGCATTCATTGTATCATCATGCATTTTAAAATTCAAATTTCTTGTATTGTATTATAAACTTGTGGAGCTTTAATTATTATCTTTGTATGGCATGTTTTCATACTTTATACCATGCCATGTCTTGTGCTAGTCTGCTAGACTTTTTATGGCTCTTCTTGTTTAGCCTAGATTTTGCCATGCTAGCTTTATATCTGTGAGCAAATTGGATCAAATCATGTTTTGTTGGATCTTGTGACTAGTTTTGCTTTAGTGATCCTCTCATGATTCATGCCATGTCATATAGGTTAAATTGTGTTTTGAACTGAGTTTGAGCTGTAAAATGAGCTTGGTTAATTCTTAAGTCAAGCAAATGAAGAATGAGTTTTTATGTGCGAAAAAACTGATCTCACTAATTCTTTCTCATGAGACTGTTTGCCATTGCACTAGGCATGAACTCAGGGGGAGTTTTGGATGACCTAGACCATTCTTTTAAGCTTCATGCTTGAGATGGTCGCGGCAAGGCTTGAGATCTAGCACAATGCTATAAAAACATACATATCATTTTCAGCAAAATGCTCAAAAATGCTAAGTGCATGATTAAATTGCTTCTTATTTGAACTCTTAATGCTCAAAATGCCCCAGTTTCTGGTTTTTGGTCTCCATTTTACTTATAGACATGGCTTGACTCATTTTTGGATATCTTGGTGAAACTATGATATTGAGCAACTTATCATGGTATCAATTCATTTAATCTCAGATTATTGCTATTTTGGTCTTAGCTTTGCAGTACATAATTTGCCATGATTGAACACAGCTTCTTCACTTAATATGGCTTGGTGTAATACTTGTACTGTCTTCATGGTTAATCCTCATGTCTCCTTTTGCTAAAGTTCAAAAATAAAAAAATTAGCCATTCCTTCATGCTCTAACTTTTTCCTTGCATCTTGATGAATTTATTGTCAAAGGGGGAGAAAGATTAGAGAAAATGTGGTTTTTAGAGCTTTTGGAGTCATAAAGGGAAAATGAATTTTCTGGAAATTGGTGATCATAGTGAGTGGATTCTCTTGGTTTTATTGTCTTTTCTGATGGTATTTGCAAATCTAGAAGACTCACAATGATCAAAGGTCAAATAGAACATTTGTTCTTTCATATGGACCGAAGTGAGATTTTTGGTTACTTTCTGAAAATTGAAGCTTTTTGTACTCTCTTTGCCTTATCTCGCTTGTCTATGCTATTCTGAAGCCAGCTTGGTCGTTTTCTAAGCTTTCTTTTGCTTATGGACCAAGCTATGCCTTTGCGCGAAAACTGCGAGTATTTTATTTTTCAAACCACTTAACTACATTTTTGGTAAATTGCCAATGTGTTCATCAAGGGGGAGATTGTGGATATCGTGGGGATATGTGCATGATCTTAGGGTGATCAGTCAATTGGCAATGGCGTTGTTGGTTTGACGAATCTCGCGTTTCATAAAACTTCGATCTTTGTCGGTCATTGGCGGTCCGGCCGTGAACCGCTGTCGACCGTAGTGTGGCGATCCGACCGGCGATTCTTGCCGGTCCGACCGGCCACAGTTCAAAGTGGAGTTTGGGGCTAGGCCAAAAATAGGTTGTGTAGGCATGAGAGGGGAGTCTCCTGAATGTGGTCACATAATTTTTGGAGCTCCCAGTCAAAAGTTCTATCCATTGGAAAATTCCAGAGAGGTTGCGAATTTTCAAGTTGAAATTTGGCTAAGTCTTTTGGGGCGGTCAGACCGCCGTTATGGAATCGGTCCGACCGGCATGGGAGGGCGGTCAGACCGGCTTTCACTTGGACTTGATCATTTTGGCATTGTTGTGTTTTCGTTGTGTTTAATGCATAATGTTCAATGCTTTATTGTTGCATATTGCATTGTTGAGCTAACGTGGGTCAAGTTGTGAAGAACTTGTTCCCGGAGACGATTTCTTTGTCTATTTCTATGCAGGTGGCTTGCAGGTCAACGACGTCAACGGTGAGTTGGATCAGGATTACGCTTGGAGAGCTGAGTTCCAGAACGGTCATGGATGCCGGGTGAGGTCGTGTGACTCAAGCATGGTGCAGAATGTACAAGATGGATCGAACGGGCAGTTCGTTGCAGCTGGTTGGATCAAGAGGCGTGGGGTCGGTGCAAGTGCCTTGGAGGTTCCGATGGGATTCGGACGGGAGAGACTTGCCGACATGATGAGAGCCGCTGATCAATCTACATGTGGTGAAGCAGGTGATTGCTTCAACAGATGTGTGTGTGTGGGTCCCATTTGTGTTGGGCCTTAATGGGAGCCCATGAGAGAAACCCTAGCCTCTCCTATAAATAGAAGGGGGAGATGGAAAAAAAAAACCCTAAGCACTCTAAGCACTCATTTGCAAAAACCCTAGTTAGGGTTAGGGTTTGGAGAGGAGAGGAGAGGAGAGGAAATTTATGTGTGTGCTCTTGGATTGAGCTCTTGTCCTCCTTGAGGGAGTGGCTTTGTAAGCAACATCTTGAATCAATCAATCTATGGATGTTTGTTCAAGGATGAAGTCTCATTTGTTTTCTTCTCTCTTTTGATGATTTTGGTGCTTCCTTGATCCGGGTGTTTATGCTTGGTCTCTTGACCGATTTTACCTTGCTATGATGTGTGGGAATACTCCTAGAATTATCTAGATCATCAATCCCCCACAAACAAGTTTTGGATCAAGATTTTCATATTTCTAGGTTTTGAACACTTCTTTGGTAAAACCTTAAGAGATCGATTCTTTGATGTGGATCTGGACGATCGTCGCTAGAAATAGGTCTTAGATATGCTTAGGGAGGTGTGCTCCAAATTTGGTCAAGTTTCATTGGTTGAATCAAAAGTTGAACCAATTTTCGTTTTGGATTTGGGCATTGTGCGTTGCCTCTGGACTAAATCGGTCTGACCGATTTTTCACCGCCGGTCCGACCGCCCGACAGTCAGACCACCAATTGAGCGCCGGTCCGACCGCCAGGCAATCAGACCGCCAGCACTACACCGGTCCGACCGGCCCAGTGAGATCAATTCTTCATTATTGAGTCTTGTGGTTGAGGGGGTAATCGAATTCAACACAAGGCTTTCTCTGTGCATTTACTGATCTTCTTAGCTTTCATAGCTAAAGGAGAAAAGTGCGTGTTGAATTTGATTAAGGCGAAAAATCGAGAAAGCGCCTATTCACCCCCCTCTAGTCGCCTTTACGGTCCTACAACTTGTGGTGTACGGTATAGCCTAGATCAATGGCGTACAAAGTTAAGTTCTTAGTGGCCACTTAGGCGAAACATCATCATCCCAATGTGTTTCCTGCACCCCCTTTACTACACGATCATTCGCTTGAGCATGAAATCATTTTTAGTTCAACCCGACCAAATGCCAACCATTGCCATGGCTCAACAAATTTTATCAACAGTGGCTCCGCCACAATTTCATATGTCTTTAAGTTAAATTTATCATCATTGAATCATGTGATCGAGAGACCATTGCATAACTAAAACATGACTAAACATAATACACGCCCATATTGGTATCACAATAATGTCCAACTAAGATTACCCAACCAACGGTGTCCAAGGGTACATGTCAACATGTCGTTCACAATTAATCAAGGAGTCATACTGTCAAGTAGGTGTTTAACTATTCCCAAAACCATTTTTATACAACTAGCCATGCATGTTGATATAAAAAATATATAATTTTATGAACTAGTTACGACATGATCAAAGGCCTACGACTTGCCTTCGATGAAGAGTTGAGATGCTTCAGTCGAGGTCATCGGGTCCAAGAACTCTTCGGAAACGCCGTAATGTATACGTGCGAAAAGAGCCAAATAAATAAAATAATTATAAATAAAATCCAAAAAACCAAATTAGAACGAAAAGAAAGATACTGAATTAAGATGATATTAGAAATTTGAATCACTCGAATTTGAGCTCGAATGAAGGAGAATGAGCCATTTGAAGGAGGTTCAACTGGTCGGAAGACTTCGACTACCTGGTCAAAGAAGGTTCGACTACAGATGGTCGGGAGGAGGTTCGATTACCTGATTAAAGGAGGTTCGATTGGTCAAAAAGTGGTTCGACTAGTTGAAGAAGGTTCGACTGCTCGACGCGGTCGAAAGAACAAGAGAGAGAACATGGCTCAGGGAGCTCGCCAAGACTGAGAGAGAGGCCGGAGGAGGTGGGTGGATGGCGAACAGTGGTAGGGAAAGCTCGCGGTTGAAAGCGAAGAAGGATGGCGACGAAGGGGTTGGCCGGGACTAAAGGAGAAGAGGGAATGCGGCGGCTCCTACGAAACAAAACTGAAATTGAGTGAGGAGATTGCGTCAAGAAGCTTTGGGGCTCGAATTGACGCAGGTAGAAGAGGAGGGGGCTGCATTGGTGCGACGAGGCGACGAGGAGGTGCGCACCGGGTAGGCCGCAATCTCACGAAGCCAACCACAAAGACCACATCGCACCAATGCACCACATCGAGAGTCCATCTCAAGATCGACTCCTAGAACTTTTATCTTGCATTGCATAATAAAAATTGTGGAGCTTTGATTATTATCCTTGTATGGCTTGATTTCATACTCTATACCTTGTCATATCAAGTGATAGTCTGCTAGACTTCTTGTATGACTCTTCGTGTTTAGCTTAGCTTTTGCCTTGCTAGCTTTATATCTGCGAGCAAATTGAATCGAATCATGTCTTGTTGGATCTTGTTACTAGTTTTGCTCTAGTGATCCTTCTATGATTCTTGCCATGTCTAATAGGTTGAATTGAGTCTTGAACTTATTTTGAGATGAAAAATGAGCTTTTATCTTCTTAAGTCAAGCAAATGAAAAATGAGATTTTCGTATGCGAAAAAACGATTTCACCAATCCTTTCTCATGAGACGGCTTGCCATTGCACTAGGCATGAACTCGGGGAGTTTTGGATGACCTAGACCACTCTTTTAAGCTTATCGCTTGAGATGGTCGCAAGAGGCTTGAGATCTAGCACAAGAAAAAATCATTTTAGGAAAATGCTAAGTGCTTGAGTTTTGCTTCAAAAGAATACTCTTGATGCTCAAAATGCCTCAGTTCTTGTTTTGAGTCTCTTTTTACTTATAGACATGGCTTGACTCATTATTGGTTGCTTCTAGTGAAACTTTGACATTGAGCAACCTTTCATGATTTTAATTCATTAATCTCAGATTGTCTATATCTGGGTTTTAGCTTTGCGAAGACATGTTTTGCCATGATTGAATATAGCGTCTTCTCTTTATATGGCTTGGTATATGTCTTGTACTGTCTACATAGATAATGGTCATGGCTCCTTTTGTTAAATTTCAAAAATAAAGTCATTTCTTCATGCTCGTTCTTGTCCCATGCATCTTGATGAATTCATTGTCAAAGGGGGAGAAGGATTGAAGAAAATGCTGCTTTGGAGCTTTTGGTTTACAGAAGGGTTCATACATAAAAGAACACACACACACACAAAAAAAAAATTTGTGAACCTTTTGAAAATTTATGATCATAGTGAGTTGAGTCTCTGGGTTTTATTGCCTTTTTCTGATTTGAATTGCAATTCAAGAAGACTCACAATGATCAAAGGTCAAATAGAACATATTGTCTTTCATATGGACCTTAGTGAGATTTTTGGCCATCTTCTGGAATTTGAATCCTTTTGTGCGTTCATTGCCTTATCTCACTTGCCTGTACTATTCTGAAGCCAGCCTGGTCGGTTCTTAAGCTTTTTCTTGCTTATGGACCAAGTTGTGCCTTTATGCGAAAACGGCGATTTTTACTTTTCAATTTGAAAAACCACATTTTCTGGGAAATTGCCAATGTGTTCATCAAGGGGGAGATTGTGGATATCGTGAGGATATGTGCACGATCTCAGGATGATGAGTCAATTGGCAATGGCTTTGTTGGTTTGCAAAATCTCGCGTTTTCGGGGTTTGCTTCTTCTTTGTCGGACCACAAAGCGGCCGACCGGGTGGTGTGGGGCGGTCGACCGCCTGTGGACTGGCGGGATCGGCAGTGGTGGCCTGGCCGACCTTGAGCTAATCCAAAAATAGGTTGTGTAGGCAAGTGTGGGGAGTCTCCTGGATGTGGTTGCATCATTTTTGGAGCTCCCAGTCAAAAGTTCTATTCGTTTGAAAATTCCAGAAGGTTTCGGATTTTCAAGCTGGAATTTTGGCTTGTCCTTTTGACCGGTCCGACCATTGCCATGGGAGCCGGTCGGACCGTACTGAATCGGTCGGATCGGACCTTGTGGGGCGGTCGACCGCTTTGACTTGGAGGTGAGCCAAATTTGCATTGATGTGGTTTCAATGTGGTTTGTGTTATGGTTATCAATGCTTTATTGTTGTATATTGCATTGCGGAGCTAACGTGGGTCAAGTTGTGAAGAACTTGTTCCTAAACGGTTTGTTTGTCTATTGTTTGTCGCGGTGGCTTGCAGGTCACGACGTCAGCGGTGAGTGGATCGACTACGCTTGAGAGCCGAGGTCCGAAGATCATGGATGCCGAGTTGAGGTCGTGTGACTCAAGCATGGTGCGAGAGGGCAAGATGGATCGAACGGGTGGTTCGGCTCCATTTAGCGGTGCGAGTCTCTGGGAGGTTCCATGGGATTCGGACAAGAGAGGCTTGGCGTCGATGAGAACCACGTCAACTTACACGGAGAAGAAACCATTGCTTCAACAGATTCAAGGGTCCCATGTGTAAATGGGTCCCAAATGTGAAACCCTAGTCCTCTCCTATAAATAGAAGGGGAGATGTAAAACCTCTTGAGGCATTCATTTGGTTTCCCCTTTTAATGCACATGTGGAGAGGATGATAGCATTTAATGCAGCTCTTGTCCTCCTTGTTGGAGTGGCTTTGTAAGCATCTTGTGAGATCAACAATCTTGTGATGCTTGCTTGAGAGATCATTTGTCTCCTCTTTGTGTTCTTCTCTTTTTGGATGAATTTGGTGCTTCCTTGATTCAAGGGTTTATCAAAGATTTTCATATTTCTAGGGTTTATGCACTTCTTCGTTTAATCCTTGAGAGATCGATTCGAAGTGGATCCGAAGGATCGCCGCTACAAATAGGTCTCTAATATCATTAGGAGGTGTGCTCAAAATTTGGTCAAATTGGTTGAATCAAAAGTTGGATCAAATTTCGGGATTTGGGGTGGTTTTTCAAGATCGATCAGAAAACGAGTTCGTGCCCTGTTTTCAGGTGGTGAAACCAAAAGGTGTGGTCCGAAGCCGAGGATGGTTGAACGTCGGTCCGACCGGATGGTCGAAACCGTGCCCGAGTATGAGTTTAAGTCGAAACCGTGGGGATGGTTCAAGGGCTTTCATAGCTAAAGGAGTAAAGTTCGTGTTGAATTCGATTTAAGCGAGAAAGTTTTGAAAGGATGGTCGAAGTCGCCTTCCTGGTCCTACTGGAAGGATGGATGGTCGAAACCAAGAGGATGGTTGAAACCAAGAGGATGATCGAAACTGAAATGATGGTCGAAACCGAAAGGATGGTCGAAACTGAAACGATGGTCGAAACCAAGAGGATGGTCGAAACCGAAAAGATGGTCGAAACCAAGAGGCTGGTCGAAACTAAGAGGATTGTCGAAATCGGAAGGATGGTCGAAACTAAGATGATGGTCAAAATCAAGAGGATGGTCGAAACCGGAAGGATGGTCGAAACCAAGAGGATGATCGAAACCAAAGGGTAGAGCGGGTCAGCACGCGGGGAAAAGGAACAGACTGATGGGAATTCAGAACAAACAGAGAAAATAGATCTTAAATACGAGAGAACTTTAATAAACTCAAAATAAATCAATTTTTGAATTAGTTGAAGTTTGATTTATTCAAATTAAATCGTTTTCAATTTCTAAAATTTCAAGTTAAGCTTTAGCAATTCAACAAAACCAAATTGTTATTTTTATTTTGATTTTTTTTAAAAGATCCTAAAAATTGGGATGTTATAGGAAGTATGCACTAAAAATAAAATTCCAAATGACAGTAAACTACGCGGATACTTCAATGTATTACCAAATTTTAAAAATAAAATTATAAAAATTTAAAAATTCATCTACACTACATATAAAAAAGACCACAGAACCAATCGTTCAATTGTCGACAGAGTCCTATCGCTAAATCAAATGATAACAACAACCTCCCTCTACTGTTCCAATTGACAACAAGGTTCCTGTTATCAATTGAAATATTGTCATTCCAAATGACCATAGAGACCTAATTTTTTTAAAAAAGATTACTATTTAATTCTAGAATTAGATTTTAAAATAGTATTGTTTAAAAAAAATCGATTTGTGTGTGCCGGATTCGGCGCACCCGAAGAAACGGCAGCGCTTCTTGAAGGCTCGCGGTTGTTCGCCAATCTGTCTCTTGATGGCGACGCCGCCGAGCAGCCGCCGGTCGTAGCACACCGCCGTGCACCGCGCCGCCTCCGCCCCGCGGCCACTCCACGTCGAAGATCATGTAAGTATGTAGCACGAACAGCACCCCCGGCGCAGAAAATCGGCGCATTCAGTGGCTCGTGACCAACAGCGTGCCACGTGTACGGTGCGGTGCACCTGCTATCTCCCTTCGTCAGTTCCTCCCCAGCTTCCAGGTTCGCCAGTCTGTTGTCTCTTCGAGCAATCTGCCACTACCTTCTCGACGCCGACAGGTGGGCCCCACATCGCTGCCCATATGCCTCCCCTGCTGCTCCGCTCCCCCGCGCCGCCCTCCGCCGTCTGCTGGCAGCGGCGGTGGCGGCGGGGGAGGTGTCCCGCGCCTGTGCGGGCGTCGTGGCAGGAGCTGGCGGGCGTGCTGGTGTTCTCCGCCGTCCCCTTCACCGCCGTCAAGGCCATCGCCAACAGCGCCCTCGGCGCCCGCCTCCGCCTCCGCCTCGAGGACAGGAAAGCCGCCGCCGCCGCCGAGGCAGACGCCCTCCGCGCTGCCGCGCGCGACGCCCGCAACTCCAGGTAGGTACCCTCTCCTTTAGAGAACCAAAGGCCAAGATGTTCTTGGTCTGTTCTTGTTAATTTGCATGAATCAACTGACGCTGCGAGTTGTTGGGTGAAAAAAATTGAAGCTTCTGGTACGGGGGAGATCGGCCGCGGTGGCTGGGTCCCATCCAGTACGACTACCCGGCGCATCTGACCGGAGAGTACCCGGGCGATTACGGGTTCGATATAGTAGGTCTGGCCAGGGATCCCGTTGCTTTCGCAAACTACTTTAAGTATGTCACAGTTGTTCTTTCTGATTAATTATTCTTTCCCTTTTGGAAAGTAGTACAAGAATACTACTAGTTAGTACCTGATGACAGCTTACACATTGCAATCAACTTGTTTATCTGCTCCAGATAGTACCGTGTACTCATTGTTAAATGCTGATAATTGTCGCCCCCTTCTTGTTCGTCTTCTGGTCCACCAATCATGGTCGGTGTATATGTATTCGGATAGTTGGCTGGCTACAAGCTGTTGTGCTAGCTGTGCAGGAGCTTGCTCCGAGTTGATTACTTCATTTGAATGATAACAAGATGCTATGTAATAAAATCAAAGTAAAGAACTCCTTATGTTGGACGACCTTATGACATCTTCTATCATAGGTATGTTAGCACGTATTCACCTGGCAATATCTTCTATGCTTCCCCCAGCAAATAATGTCCTAACCCCAGAAACTTTATGAAGTAGTAAAAAGCATTTAAGTTGTATAGTATTGTATCTTTCTGAATGTATGGATGAACTTGTTTGCAGGAGTTAGATCATTGAAAGATGTTCCTAGAAAAAGCTGTGTTACTTGTAATATAACATTAAATATGTGTATTTGTGCTCCACTTTGCCCATAGTGCTTTTAGATTAAAATAGTTGCAGAAAATATGCAAAATTATGCTTTGCAGTTCATTTTTCCCGTGATTCTTTTAGATTAAAATAGAGGTCCTTAATGCATAAGGTAACATAGTAGGCTTATCCTGCAATAATTGATTAGGTCTGATTTTGGTAACATTTATCTCTCTTTCTTTTGGGTTGAACTGATCCAATGTATAGTTCATAATGGTAAGCATTTCCTTTTGTGCAGCTGAACTACTACTAGCTTATCCCTTCTAGTTTTTATTGTGTGGTTCTCCTTATTGATGATGTTTGTGTTACTGGGACAACTGCCACTAGCCATGTTATGTGTTGTAGGTTGTAACTGGGAGTGGAATGAATGAAGTGTTTATTTGAATCTGTTGTTTTCAGTAGCTTCTGAAACCTAATATTTCGTGTGAGATCCTGATCTGAACTTTTCTTGTTGTAACTTTGTAAGTGCCTTTTTCCTATACACAAGTTCTCTCCTTGTTTTCACCAATAATCCTCTTCGCAGCTTTGAGATCTTGCATTGTCGGTGGGCCATGCTTGCTGCTCTTGGTGTTGTTGTTCCTGAGATGCTAGATCTATTTGGGGTAGTGCATTTTGTTGAGCCTGTCTGGTGGAAAGTTGGTTATGCAAAACTTCAGGTGAAATGCCCATCTTTATGTTTTCCATGTCTGAATCCATTTAGCACATAATTGACTGTTCCTATTACAGAATTGAAGAACTTTTGTATATTCTGAAGGCATCACAAGACCATAATTTCTGTCATGTTACAATCACAATATCTTTTGTTTATGTCATTTAGTAGTGGATGATATATCCATTCCACTTGCTCCTAATCGGTTGTTGGTAAATATATGTTCATCATCTGAAAGCTATAATGGAGCATCTCCATTGTTGTTCAAATCCCAGAGCTGGAACATGACCTAGCATGAACTGTTGTGCTCTAAGGCATATTGGCAGTTCCCACAGAGTTAGGAACTTTCAAATGGAGGTCTGGCAGCTCAGCTTTCTTGATTGCTGTGAGATAGAATAGACATGGAATGATGGCTGCCAGTTAGCATACATACATGCTCTTCTAACAAACACAGCAAATTGTATTACCAAAGAATGAATTATTTGTTAGTTGAGTTAAATTATAATCTTTAACTAATGAGTTGATTTTACAGGGTGATACTCTTGATTACCTTGGGATTCCTGGGTTCCGAATTGCTGGTGGTCAAGGTGTCATCGTCATCGCTATCTGCCAAGCCCTGTTGATGGTAATAAAAACATTAACTTTTTATTTTTCGTCTTGTACTTTTCAAGATGCTGATGTGTCCAGCAGTTCAAACATCGCTGTTTTCTGTGATTTCTCGGTAAGCAGTGTGCAAACACTTTGGAATTGTAGACAATCACTTCGCATATATTCCTTAACCTCATAAGATTATTCTATTGTTACATCATTCCCTTGTTATTTCTTGTTTAAAATGATAAAATACCACATTCAATAAGGTTTCTATCTCATTATTTGTTAGGTTGGGCCAGAATATGCGAGATACTGTGGGATCGAGGCGCTAGAACCCTTGGGAATATATCTTCCTGGGGACATAAACTACCCAGGAGGAGCACTTTTTGATCCCTTGGGGCTGTCCAAAGATCCTGTCGCATTCGAAGATCTCAAGGTGAAGGAGATCAAGAACGGTCGCCTGGCAATGGTTGCATGGCTCGGGTTCTACATCCAGGCAGCTGTAACTGGCAAGGGGCCTGTAGAGAACCTCGTCGAACACTTGTCGGACCCACTCCACAGCAACATTTTGTCCTCTTTTCTTTGAGGCATTTTTACTGGAAGTAGCAGCTGTATTTTGCTTGTGCATCATTACAAAGTAGTACTTGTGTACAGCGTTTACATTGATCAGTTTGTAAATACTAGTTAGCTAGTATTTAGTGTTTACTACTTACACATGTAACAATGGATATAAGATTCTCGTACGGTTCTGTACTCTGCACTTAAGGAAACCTTACATGCTGCAAGTAATATCCTGACTAATGAGCAGGATAAGACTAGATTGATCCTTTTTAGATGAATACTTGATCGATATGTGTGGCTTCCGGTGTTGTACTTGTTCAACTGACATTGTGGGTCTCTCGAAATAATTACTGAAGGGTGTTGCGGTAAGTGAAATTAGGTGTCTCCCAGGACAAGATACTGAAATATAAAGTTATGGCATGCAGTAGAAGATATGCTATGTACTGTTAAACATTTTTAAATATTTTTTTAGGGAGTATAACGAGAATGCACGCCCCACTAACGCCATATCGTGCACACAAACACACACACTTGACACTACTTTTTTTTAGAATCACCTGACACTCGTAAATAAGCTACTACCAGCAGTTATTGCTCTCCTTTTGGCGTCCGCCTACACTCGTGAGAACCCGAAATACTTCCCTAGTGTTTGAGGGAAGCCAACAACGCTAACATATGAATTGGGAAACCATATACTGCTAGTCTGCTACCACTTCAGCGTTTGGAGAATGTGCAACCAACTCCGTGCTAGTCTGGCGTTTGGAGAATCTGCAACCAACTCCGTGCTAGCCTGCTTTGCCGACGGCTGGCTGCGACAAGTTAGGGTTCAGTTTCAATGGGATTAGGTTTTGGATTCACGGGGAGCCTGACTACAGAGTTAGGGGGTGTGGGCAGCAGCAGCAAGGCAGCAATGGCCTCACGGGATGAGATGACGGCGGTGGGTGGGACGACGACGGTAAGACCAACAAGTTAGGTTTTTTGGGATAGCGGGTTGTAGCTGCGGCAATGGTAGGAGTGGAGGTGGCATGTTGAGTCAACGAAAGGTGCCACTAGCTATAGGGAGTGAAAGTAACGAGTGTGGTGCTGGAAGCCTCAGGGAGAGGCCGAAGTAGGGGTGGATCCAACGTGTAAGCATTGGGTCATACGACCTCAATGCTCTTTGGAGATAACAAATGCCACTTATAAACATACAATAACACATTTATACCTATAAGAGTGGCCCTCTGATTTTTTTTTTTTGGATCCGCCCCTGGACAGAGGAATAACAAATGCCACTTATAAACAAACAATAACACATTTATACTTATAAGAGTGACCCACTGATTTTTTTTTTCTGGATCCACCCCTGGGCAGAGGAAGAAGCGAAGGTGCCAGGGATGGTGCGCGATGCCGCAAGGGCATTAGAGTCGGACATGGTTGGAGAGGAAGGAGATGTCGGCAATGTAGAGTAGTGTTAGCGCGGTTGCGATAGCGCATTGATGACATGATTCATTCTATAGGAACCTGATAGGCAAGATACCAAGTTACTTTTGAAAGTGAAAACACCCATTGGTATTGATTCCTATCCTCTATCGAGTACCACAACTAGCAACACCCAAATATTGCTAGTAATCAAAGGACCCAAATATCATTAGCGATCCTTGAACGATGAACCTAGCGACGCTAATGTCTCATGTTTGGATTTGGCGAACATGTTATATTCTCACGTTAGTCGGATGTACAAGGCAGCTTTGTAGTAGAGTTGCCCGACATACCGAATTCTCTCTAATTTTTTGTAATCTAACTGCGCACCTCATCCTTTGATGCTTTGAGTTTCCCTTCTGTCGATTTTGGAACGTGGTTGCACTTTAGTATGCAAGGGATCCCTTTTTTTTTTTTCTCTCCCTCTCTATTTCGCTACTGCCTCTTTCACCCCTCCGAAACTCTCCTCCTCGTCCCCTTCCTTCCCGTTGGCGGCGGCGGCTGGCCCTCCTTCCTTACGTATTCACTCCGCCATCTCGGGGCATCGATTTTCGCGGCTGAGCCGGGCCGCCGTCGCCGGAGGTCGAGGGCCGTGTCACCATCGTTGGAGGCTGGGCCTCTCCGTCCTTGCAATCCGCCTCAGGCAGGTAATTTCGGTGCCACAGTTCATAGCCAACCCATGCCTGTAATGATGATTGCTCGCCTTCCTGCCTTAGAGGACGATGAAGGGGTGGTGTTCTTGGACGGGATAGTGGATAGGGGCGGTGGACTGTGAATCTTGGGGTAGTAGATGGGGTGGTGTTCTTGGATTGGATTGTCTGCTGTTGCGAGAGAGAGGGCAACCAGATCTGTGGTTGAATTGTGCGGTTTATGCCCGAAACTAGGATCATGTTTTCGTATTATTCTTGTTCCATTCAACTACTGCACATGCTAAATAGGCCATGCATTGGTTTATCTGATTAGAACCCACCGAAAAGTTCTTAGGCCATGCATATTGCAATTGATTTTCGGTTTTTTAAACAAGGCATTGCACGGAACGAGTGACTAGGTATTATTCATTTTATTGCCCTGAGATTAGATGGTCAGGTTAACAAAATGCTCAAAGATAAGACCGACAGAGTCAGAGTGAAAGCATGGTCTGTGCTGTTTCTTCTTCTTCTTCAGAGGTGTTCATTGATAGCTCTCTGTTTTTGAGCTTGTTTCCCAGGTTACTGCTATGTTTTTATTTATCTCTCAAAGTTTGTAGCACAGGTGAAACAATACATGGAGCTCGTTATCCATGTTTGGTCATTTACTAGTAGGGTGCCTATGCGTTGTAACGGAACCCTTAAAGAGAGTGACATATATAAGCAGAAATATTAACTTTGTCTATTACCTCACTACCTAGAATTTAAAATTTTGAGCTGATAGATTGTTTACCTTTGGAAGTTGATGTTGATGTCGACTTCCCTCCCTGGCGCGCTACCCGTTTCCAGCCATTGTCAGCCGGCAAGGAAGAGGGGTACGCATCGGCGGCCACCTTCTCCCACCTTGAACCCAAGCCGCGACTCGATTCCCATGGCCATTGACCTCTGCGAGCCTCGCCAGCACATCGCGCAATGAGGTGTGGGTCGGGAGAAATGGTGGTGGTGTCACGGTCGTAAGCGAGGAGGAGGTGGCGATGCTTGCTCGGCCGGCGCGGAGCAGGAGGTGGCGGTGGCGCAGGGGAGGATTATGATCAATAGAACGCGATGCTTTGAACTCGAGACTTCGACGCGACGAGGGAAGTACGTCTTCATCTTTGCCTCTTCCTCATGCATCGTCGCTGCCTCCCCTCCCTTCCCCAGCGCCGCTGCTCCTCCTCCTCCAAGGTATCGTTGCCTCCTCTCCTCCCTTGCCTCCTGGTGCCTTCTCCCGTCCCCAACTCCACCTTAACGCACCGCCACCTACAAGGATTGCCAAGAGCATTGTATTTACCAATTGCTCACTTCACACTGCTGCACTAGCACGGAGGCACGCCGCCGCACTGCCATAGGTCTATCGCCTTGCCGACTGCTCCCTTGCCGCAACTACTCTGTGCAGCAGATCCCGCTCCTTCATCAAATGCGCGCAGAGACATAGGGGTGCATTTTGGTGGTGATCTGATGGAGGCTGTTGATGGAGCAGGTGGAGCTCGGTAGAGATGCATTGTCGCCGATCTGGATGTCGGGAGCTCGGTGGGGGTGCGCCACCGTTGATTCCCGGCGCCATTGTCGGCTTCCGTCATGAGAGAGAGAGAGAGCACCCGCGAGATAGAGGACCGGTGTGGTGATGGAGAGGGTGGCGCGATGAGTCGATGAGGATGGGTGGGAGAAGAGGTGGGGGACCGGGGAAGAGGATGGGCGCCTAGGTGGGGTGAAAAGAAGAGATCGTGGGAGTTGGCCTTTTCGGTTTTCACAGAGATTGTGAGAGATGAGCTGTGAGCCGAGGGAGGCACCGACGGTTTCAGAGAGAAGCCAATGCACCCGGTCTTGGGTCCACCTCGGACGGGTGGAAGAGGAGAAGGGGCGAGTGTTTTTCTCATAGCGGGAGAGGGAGTGGGACGATTTGTCCTGCTGCGCGGGTGTAAACTCCTTTTATTAGTTAAGATACGATTTTTAAAACTTACCTAATCCATGTCATGCTTGATTTCATGGCTTTGTAACTTACTATTTAGTTTTTTCTTACTGAAACTTACTATTTAGTTGAGGTGTTATGGCATCCTAAAGTAAAGATGTTCCTAGGAATAAGGTTTCCAAATATCCACTCAATGTTGTTCAAAGCTTGCCCTTACCGTGCATGTAAGGTCTTCATAATGGCAGTGTGTTTTGAGTATGATTGGGAGTAAAAGTTTCCATATTACGTATCCCACTCTCATCATAGAGTGTTGGTAAAACAATGTTACCTCTTGATGATGATTATTTGTATGTCCGTGGTGCATCAGTGTATGAATATATTGGAATCTTAACCATCACCTAAACCCCCTGAACTTTTAAACCGGACTTCTAACACCACCCTCTCTCCCCTCTAAACTTCTAAAACCAGACCAACTTCAGACACATCCTAGTTTTCGTGGTGGTTTTCCACGTTAACATAGGAAGTTGTTTATACCATGACATGGACATTTTGATTGTTCTCGCCAATGATGAATGAAATCAAATGAAAAAAAGAGAAAAAGATCTCTCAGTGACATGGTGTTGCATTGGCATCCAGAATTCAGCTTCCGGGATCGCAGGACAGGCAGCAAAGCATCCTTTCCTGCCGCATTCACAGGTCGGCAGGGACGACTACTAATGGCAATAGGTTCGTTGGAAGGCTCGTTGGACTCCAGGATGCACACGAGCTGCTCCGCCACCACCTCTATCCTGCCTCAACATTTTGTCATGCAAGCTTTACCAATTTTACCATGCCGCGACATAGACCTAAACAATATGTATTGGTGGAGTATGTTGGCACAAAGTTAAACCCAAGTTTCACAATTCAGATTAGAAAATTTGACAGGTTCAGTTCAGCCAACATCCACAACACACTACCAAAAACTAAAGTTCTAGCAATCTAGTGTCTCTTTTTACTTGCATAGTTTTAATCATTTGTTGAAATTCTGTGATCAAGCTGTGAAGTATCAAGATCTCCATTCACACCCCCTACGGCCTACCCGAGATAAAAGAATCCAAGAATGATGGGAAAGAGGCAGACATGGAGGAGCAAGACCAGAAACAGTGAAAAAACCAAGACAAAAGCAGACATCTCGGTAAGCACATCAACTGTCTGTGGCCTCCCAATTGCTGTAAGCCCTCATGCTGCAGATTCTTCTTCATGAGTGTTGCATTTGCTGGCCGGAAACACAGTGACATAAAGGCAGCGGCTGTGGGCAGAACCTGCATGTGGGCTTAATGGTGATATCTTGGGTTGCAGAGATAGAAGTACGTTGGAGAAGACCTTGGATTGCTGCAGTACTGCCCAGTGTTGAGAGATTATGGGTTGTGAAGGGAGAAAAGGGGATTGATGGGGGAAGAAGACAAAAACATTGAAGAGTTCCCTCTTTTATTTTCCTTATACTTCATTTGCTTTGTCAACACATGAAAATACCTACGCCATCACAACTGAAGGTGACATTATTGTCAGGTGTCAGCATGGCAAAACAACCATTCAAAGTGGGTTCAAGGTTGAAGTTGGTCTGGTATTACAAGTTTAGGGGGTTTACTATCCTGTTTTAAAGTTGAACAGGTTATCTGAACTTTTGCGAAAATAGAGGGGGTATAAATTCAGAATAGTTATTTCTTTGTTCATGATTTGCATCCCATTAAGTGTAAAAGGATCCCCCCCTATTCATTCTTTTGATTAAAGATTTTCCAGTTGGGCCCACCAATGAACAGGCTCAAAGCTAGTTTACAATACATTGTTCACCCACCAATTAGATAAAAACATTGAAAAAACTTCCTAGGTTTATGATGTGGATGCTCAAATACTGATATAGTTCACTTAGATGACTACCCTGTAAACACTTTTAAATACTCTTCCAAGCCCAAAAATGAAGCCAACATGTTGTAGCCCATATTTAGTAAGACGTTAGTGTGGTCTTGTTAAACAAGTGGTGATTGAATAGCAAATACATTGAAAAACAATTTACACAATTACTTATTTAGAAAGCAAAAGGGATCAAAACATAGGTCACCTTATCCACCATTTTTGGCGATGCTTGAAAAATACAAAAAATTGTCAAAAAATATACCCAAAAAAGTAGCTACAAGGTGTATGGGAGATGTTTGAAAAATACCAAAAGTTGTCCAAAAATATTCTGAAAAAAGCAGCTAAAGGTGTATAACTTTTGTAATATGAAACACTTACTTTTCAGTCATTCTCCATTTTGACGTACACAATATTTTTATGAATTTATCTAAATTGCAATAGGTCCATTTTCTACCTTAGTCGTAATTGTGTAATCATATCAGGTGATGTCGTGATTGTTCCACTTTTCTTGGTTCTCTACTTAAGGTGTTACTTTTGGAAATTAGGGAACGGTATAGCGTTGCAACGGTATAGCAGCAAGTTTCATGATGTTTCAAGAAGTTTTTGACAACATTTTAAAAGTTTGAGGTTTCACTGAGTTTCGCACATTTCTAGAAATTTCTAGAAGATTACAACGAAAGTTTCAAACCAAGTTTCAAGGAATTTCAGATTTTGGAACTCAAGTTTCAACAGTTTGAGCTGGAGAGTTTCGAGAAGTTTCAAATAATAGTTTCAACAGGTTTCAACCAAAGTTTCAAGGAAGTTTCAACGAGTTTCAGCTAGTTTCGGTCTTTCGGAGCTCACCTAGCTATGATGGTAGTACTGCATCGCCACGGAGCCACCCGACACCGTCCACTGCCGACACTTCCTCTTCTCCGGCTCTGACCCGACTATTGTCGCTGCCATGTCGCCGACCGTCGTCGTCCGCTGCCGAATCCGTGCTCGAGCTCCGCATCAAGCATCCATCTCTATGTTTCTTCCCACACCACCGAGCTCCGCCACCGCTGGATGCGCCGTCCAGAGCTGTGCCGCTGCCGGATCCGGCCATCTCGAGTCGCGTTGCCGCCGGATCTGGTCATCCTGAGCTGTGCCGCCGTCGCCCGTCGTCAGATGTGGAACTGTAGGTGAGTAGGTGAAGCACTTTGCTGCTGCCCATGCTAGATCTGGAGTTGGAGGTGAAGCACTCCGCTGCCGCCCACGCCAGATCTGGAGCTGGATGTGGAGGGGGAGGGCGGCGCCCGAAGTGAAGGAGGGGGGTGGCTGCTTGCCTCCGTCAGCTCGCCGGCTGCACTTCGTGTCCGGACGTAGGAGAGAGAGAGGGGGGGGTGCCTGTGAGGGAGACACGGTCTTATGTTTTTTGCTGGGTGGACGACTAGGGTCTATACCGTTGTAACGGTATAGTGTTCTATAGTATTTCTCAATACTTTTTGCAATCTCAATACTAGGGCCAAATTTGTATACAATTGCAATCTCTGAGAAATAAGCCACATGTCGGTCTCATTGTTTCAAGTGATCAAATGTACAATTCTATGGTAAAATAGACAATTTTAGAGGGGGAAAAGGGAACTGCATGAAGAATACATATTGCAATTAAGAGATTAAGTATGATTTCACCTATATGTTTCTGCTTGAATTTTTTTGGGAGAGTATTTACCGTTCACATGCATACTTTTGGAATAATTGTATCACCTCTCATGTACCAACACAATTAAGGCAGTAATAAAACTAAAATCTGCCTCACCATGCCCCTTTCATCCCGAATCATTTAAAGCCCAACTTGCCAACTTCCTCAGAATCAAACACGCTCAAAACCACTCTCATCAAACTAATTTACGTCTCCTGATCTAACTCCTCATACCTGTTAACTAACCTTTGAGTTGACAAACTACCATATTTTCATGTCTCATGACACACAGAGGAATAAATCTAGAGGTTGCTAGTCCAAACGGAGGAGGAACCCCTATCCTAATTTGGCCCTAGACCCCAACTGAATTCGGTAAACTCTTTCTTTACACACCGAAAACATTCAATATCCACTTGTGCCACTCTTTCCTCCTGCGCCCTCTTCCTCCTCGTCCTGATTGGCGAAGGCTTGCTGCCTCTTCTTCCTCTAATTGCACAACACTACAACTTGTCTGTCTTTGCCTCTAGTACATCTTGTTTTTGATGTGCTTATTGATTCGATTAAGTCTTGGCCGAATTGGGTCTGTGAGAAGGATTTGTTGAAGTTTCAAGCTTTTGGGGTATAAGCTGGTATATGGGGAGTACTGTGACGAAGGCAGATCATGAAGTTGGCTGTCCTGGCCTAATCTGGTTTTTGATTCAATTGAGATTTTTTTTATCTTTGATGTTGAGGTGATTTCTCAATCTTATTATTTCCTGGTAGATGAGCAAATCCTTGGGCCCTGTCTATATGCGCTTGGTAAATCTTGATTGATTGGGCAATTTCAGAGTGGTGGTTGATTTGTCGAGAATTCACTTGGGAACCATTTTTGGACAAGTCGGCTGTAAATTTGGTTTACCGTGTTCAGGCTTTTAGTTGTTGGGAGAAGGAAAGTTGAGGTATAGTCAAGTGATGATGGATTGTTGGATCTTTTGAATTCTGATACATAAGTTGGGGTTGAGTAACTTGTGAAAACTGTTGGGGCGTACTCTTCCTCCCTATAAGTTATAACTATGCATCCAACTTGAATCTCCCTGTAGCAATGCATCCAGTTGTTTCAGCATTCTCACAACTACATGCCATCTGATTTGCTGCTAAGTTATGTCTCTTAGATCCCCCCCACTGAGACTGAGCTATTAATTATTGCCTGGTTAGCATGTTTTTGTTGTAAACGGGAGATCTCAATCTAGGTAATTTGTAACACTTTTTTATCATTCTTTTAATAGTGGCCTCTATGACCTTGATGACGGCCAATATCAACGAACTGCTAGGTCTACCTTGATGATATATGCATAGCGGTAAAAATTAGTGATTTAGCAGCGGGCCTTGAAATGCTGAAATGGCCTTTACAGCGCCCAATAAAAAAAACCTGTTCTTTTATTTGGCTCAAATGAAAGTGAGGAGGACTTGATACTCGATGAATGATGACGATGACTCTGATGGTGTTAGCCATATTGTAAGTGAGAGATAATTAGAAGGCTAGAATCTAGGAACAGTTTTTAGTTTAGAAGTTCGTAGCTATAAATTAAATGGGTGTGGTTAGGACACAACTAGAACCTTATTATGTGGAATGGAATAGAGTATAGACACTAACTTACGTGCCATTAATCCTTTTTCGTATGGTGCTTGGATGTTTCTTTTTGTTGTTTTTGTCACAATTCACATAGCCCTAAGCCGATCAAATCTCTTTCACCCTTCGAAAGTTCAAACTAGTAGTGACTCAACTCCTATAAACATGTCCTCATATGAAACAATATCTGACATTTTTGGAACTCAATTGTTTAGTTGCGGGCTTTTCTTTATAATTCATATTGCACATATACATATTTATATTTTTAATTGTTAAACTGCTTTCAAGGCCACATACTGTAATAACGCTACAAGGTGGGGGTGGGCACTCGCTAACGACTATTTTAGAACATTGCGTTTAATAAGTTGTACTCTATATGGACGTGGCATGTAATAAAGGAATACAATTTTAATGTTTTATGTTTGCAATGTTCATATGCTTTGTCAGCACACATCCTGTCGAACCGTGGAAATGAAACGTGTAGTTCAATCTGTCGTGATCTCCATGAGAAAATTTGTTGTTACAAGCTTGTAGAATTATAAATACTAGAAAAGTATATTGGTATAACAAATCATCTGAACACAGGAAGTTGGACCAGGCTCATCATCCATGCCAGAAAAACAAATAATTATTTTCACACTATTGGATCTTTGCTCTACAATTTTAGGAATTTCTTAAATGGAAGAATCTTACGAAAACATATTTTACTTGGAGTTACATGATGATCCAATCTGCAGTGGCAACTTGACCTTTATCACACTAATTTTGCATAGGAAATGATTGTTGCAAACGAGGACATGATGTTTGTCACCGCTGCTACGCTAGGAATTGTTAAAACATACAACTTCCTGAGGTGTCACATTTTCTGATGTTTGGGCTATCATTCTCTGTATCGGGTTAAAGTTGTTTTTGCCTGTGCATCACTTTGAAAATTCTTCACTTTACTTTACATGCCATAATGTTAAAAAGAAACAATTCTGAATAACATTTGTATTTATTTTATATTTTGTTCTTTTAAATTATTTTAGGTGGGATATGTTAGATGTTTGAAATGACTGAAAGTTGGACAGAAGGCTCAAAGCATGCTTCAGTTCCAGAATCAGTTTCATGTTCGGTTTCTAAATGTCAAACATCATCACCAAGAAGATTAAGGCAAAGGTAAGTAAATGATAATATATCATTATTTTCTACTTGCATTTTCGGCTGAGAAACACGCTATTAATTTTAATTGAGGACAGTAGTGTCCTACACTGTGGTATTAACCCCATGATCCATTCTGTTGAAATAAATTGTGGGTCCATTTCTAAAATGTTACTGTAATGCGATCACCTGCTAACTGTAACTTTTGTTTTCTTTATTATCATCAGAAACATTTTTCATCTATTAGCTAAGCGGGAGGTCTCTCCTCGGACAAAACACCAAGCTAAAAAGCTTTGGACCAAAACTCCAAAGTGTGATGCTGGTTCTATTGAGTTAAGATTTTGGGCTACAGATGCTAGACATGATCTCTTTTCATGGTAAATGAACTTTCCTTTAACCAAGATGAATATTCGAGAACAATTAGTCATTAGTAGTATTTTATATCTATATTAAGATTAAAGCTCGAACTGTTTGTCTTACTTCTACCATTTGATTGGGTAAGCTTTTTAAACCCTACTTTTTACAGGGCTGAATCACAATCCTTGCATCGCTGGTCCGCCAAATATTGCCCTCTTCTGCCTGCTCCAAGGTCAACTATTGCAGCTGCCTTCAGTACGGATGGGAGAACACTTGCGTCCACGCAG
Organism: Hsuehochloa calcarea; assembly: GCA_036346395.1. Lineage (NCBI taxonomy): Eukaryota > Viridiplantae > Streptophyta > Magnoliopsida > Poales > Poaceae > Hsuehochloa > Hsuehochloa calcarea. The sequence goes on along the minus strand of CM070609.1, from coordinate 44,449,554 downwards.
TAAGTTAATTGACTTGCTGGGAATATGACCAAAACTGAAGAACATTTAGACTAACTGCTCTTTTCTCCCAGTGGTGACCATACTGTTAAAATAATTGACTGTCAAACTGGGAAATGTTTGAAAGTGTTGAGTGGACATCGACGCACTCCATGGGTGGTATGCCTGTTAGCACTAGCTTCATTTTCCTTAGTGTATTTCATTTTCTGAGTATGTGCTTGAAGCTCTTTTAAATAAATAGCCCTAATAGTAGTGTGGTTCTTATGTTTCTTTAATGATCACTGGGTCTAGGGGTTAAATAATATCAGCTTGTCATGTATGTGTCCATATCGGCGTATTTGTCCGTTGCCCACAAACTTATAAGCTCAGGATGTTAAGAGTATTTGTGGTATTTCCCTTGTACTAGGGTTTAGTCTTGTGTCCCCTTTGTACCATATATATATATTGCCCATTAAGCCTCATGAATACACACACAATATTCATAACATGGTAGCAGAGCAAAGGTTAGGATTAGGGTTTGCTGCCACCACCGCTGCCTCCTAGCCTCCGCTCGTCTCTTCCGCTACCCGCTGCCTCGGGAGGAGCTATCTCCGCTCCCGGGGCGACCACAGCAGCAGCATCCGGTCGCCGCCGAGCTTGGTCTTCGTCGCAGTGGAGCTTTACAGTGCCGCCGACCTCGAATCCGGACGCCCCGCCGTCGCCAGGCTCTCGGATCTGCCTCCACGTCGACGCCAACGACATTGCCCCCGACGCCATGGCTGCCTGCCTCCGCCTGGTCGTGATTCACTTCTCGGGGGAGCTCTTCTTCCAGATCACGGCGTTGGGGGGTGGTGACGAGGTGGAGGGAGCCTTTGAGCTTCCCTGCTTCGGCACGGCCACCAAAATCCTGTTGCCGCCGCTCCTCCCCGGCTTGTGTCCACCCCAGCAGCTCACGCCCATGCTTGAGGATCTTGAGGAGCACAAGGGGGGAGATGGAGGAGCACGCGGAGACCTACCTATACGTGTGGGGCTCCTACATCCTCGTCTACGGCTTGAGGAAGATGGATCGCAGAGCCGCCAAGCCACCCTGGGCCAGGTCGTTGCCTTGCCTCGCCTCGGCTCGGCTAGGCTGCCGCCACTCTCCCTCGGCATCGGCATCGGCTCCGCCTCCCTGGCCTCCTTGGCGCCGACTCCGCCGCCGCCTCGACCGCATTGGATGCTGGATTCCCGCTCTGTCCGCGCGCCCGATCAAGTAAGATCTAGTTTATAACCAGATACCGCTCCGGATTTCTGTCGCCTCTGCTTCTGCTTTTCCAGCTCCGACTTCTTGCAGAAGCTTCTTCCGCTATTAAAGCTTGTTGCTGCTCCTGCTAGTACCTGCTGCTAGTTATCCTTTCGTGTCGTTTCTTCCGTTGCGTTCATCCAAGTCCATACCGCTCTATCTTTGAGTTCGTCTAAGCCATGTGAGTCCACAAATTTATTGTCAGTCATAGAAGCATAGGAATTCCCTTTTGCATGGTAGCAGCCGTCGCTCTTCTCTTCGAGTTGCTGCAGATCGTAGAAGTTGTTATGATGTCGCTGCTTCTCTCTGAGCCGCCGCCCTGAGTTTCTAAGGCCGCCACACTTCTTCCGCACCGCGCCTTCGTTGCATGCACTGCGCCGCCGTCGTCTTGGGTTTCGATCTGCACCGCTATGCTTCTATCTATCCCTCTTCGGCTTGATTTGACAGTTTTCTCTATTCCTGTCTGTTACATCATCTTCGTCGTGTTACCGCGGTCGACTTTGCTTCCGCTTGCCTCTACTTTCTCAGCTTCTGCACCTTGTGCTTTATAGGCTGTCGCTTGAAAGCATTATAAAGATGTTTTACTAAAAGAATGGTAATTTTTTCCAATGTTCACCTAAGTGCTAGGCGGAAGGCGGGCGGAGGGTAGCCGCCTAACGCCTATCCCGCCTAGGCACCGGAACAAAATAGTAGTCGGGACTCGGGAGAGAAAACCAGCGGTCGGGGGAGGGAAAAAATGATTAAGAGAAAGAAAAATAAAAAGGAAAAAAATCAACTTAACTGGCCGGCTGGCCCAGCCCATCAAGTGGTTACTTGCTGAGTTGCTTCTCCAAACTCCAGTTCTCTTCGTCCTGTCGATCTGCCATTCACTGCCGCCGCCTCAATCTCTGCTTCCACCTCTCTCTCTCTCTCTTCCTACTCTCCCCTCTCCCATCCCACTGCCTCTGCCTGGTCTCCTTCTCTCCCCTTCTCATCCCGCCGCCGCCTCATCTCCTTCTCTCCCTTCTCATCCCGCCGTCTCATCTCCTTCTCTCCCCTCTCCCACCCTGCCGCCACCGCCTCATCTCCTCTCCCCTCTCCCATCCCACCGCCGCCGCCTCATCTCATCTCCTCTCCCCTTCTCATGCTGCTACAGCTGCCTCATTTCCTTCTCTCCCCTTCTCATCCCACCGCCGCCACCTCATCTCCTCTTCCCTCTCCCATCTCGCCGCCACCTCATCTCCTTTTCTCCCCTCTCCCATCCCGCCGCCACCGCCGCCCAGCCTGCCAATTACGGGCAAATCACGGTGGCAGGCTGGCGCTGAGCGCCTAGGCGGCGCCTAGGTAGTCTAGGCGGCCGTCTAGGGGAACACTGTTTTTTTTTTCAGTTTTATTTGTTACCTGCCAGTATTATTCTGAGAACTTATTTATTAAGGTGCTGTTCTATTACAGGTCAGATACCATCCGTTGTATTCTGATACCATTGCTAGCGGAAGTTTGGACCATGAAGTTTGTCTCTGGGATGCTAAAACCTCACGCTGCATTGGATCACATTACTTTTGTAATCTCTCTTGACAGACTCATTGCTATATTTTTCTATTCATTGGTATTTCTAATGCAACACTAATGTTTTATTGCATTCCTTTGGCAGATAGGCCAATTGCGTCCATTGCATTTCATGCAAAGGGGGAGCTTCTGGCAGTTGCATCAGGTCACAAAGTGAGACCTTCAACGATGAACTTACAAAAGAATCAGTCTTTTCTGTACTTATTTCATTATTTAAAATAATATGTACTTGTTTCATTATCAGTTATTAAAACAATGTGCACTAATTTTCAAAATGTGAACTTATGTATCAGTTGTTCATTTGGGACTACAATAAGCGGGTTGAAGCTCCAGACCCACCAATGATACTAAGAACCCGCCGCTCACTGAGAGCTGTTCAGTTTCACCCCCATAGTGCTCCATATCTATTGACTGCTGAGGTAGAATTTTGTGTCCTGTGCATTTACGCCTTTCCTAGACCTATGTTTGCTGTTAAAACTCATCCAGAGGTTCACTTGCATTGCAGGTTAACAATCTTGATTCCGCAGATTCAGATCTGACCCCCGCAACATCTTCTGGCTATTCAAACTGTAATTCAGCTGTATTTTTTGCGAACATTAACTCCACATGCTGTCCACATCTTGAGTCTAAGTTGTCATCACCTTGCTTTATCTGGCCTGCATATCTCCGGGATGATGGAAGCATATGTCTGCTTCGCAATGACTGGGCTAGTGGTTCAACCAATGTGCAGCAGAGATTATCATCTTTAGATCCAAATTCATTGCCATCAGATGCTGAAAATGAACAGGCTGGCCAGTTGGTTACACCTATGGATGTGTGCCCTGGAGAACCAGGTGTGACTAATGACGATAATACAGTTTCTGCGTCTTTATCAACTGGAATTGAAACACATACAATCAGAGGGCAGTCTAACTCAAGATTGCACAACAGTAATGCTGCTACTAATCTTGAAAGGTTTAGTGTTAGAGATAATACACAAATGCCTTACATAAGCAGCAGTATTCAAAATCCAGAGATGGCTGTCCATTCAAGACCTGATGTCCCAAGTGGTATGCCAATGGATTCGTTCACCGCGTCTAGTGGATTAGATGCTCTAGTGTTTCTAAGACATGCAGAGGCTGGACATCACCATCATAATTGCATTGGTGGTTCACGTAGCTGGGAGATGCCCTTTTTTCAGGGCTGGTTGATGGCACAAAGCCATACAGGGTTGCGTCCAGCACTTCTGAACAATGATGCTCTCAGAGACCTACCTCTTGGCGGCAGCGCCGAGGCTGATTACTTGACTAGTGAATTGCCATACGTGTATAATTTCGAACATGTGGGTGCTTCCTCATCAGTTCCAACTACTAATGGCAGTTTTGGAGAGCCAAGTCGACAATATACCTCACAGCACCATCTGATGGCCTCTGTGCCTGGTGTTGGGAATTCACTTCTCGGTACTCAAATTGGTGAAGCTGATGTTCATGCTGTCTCATTAGGTATTGGGTCAGAGGTTACTACCTCTCTGCTTGCCCCTGGTGCTGCTGAATTACCTTGTACAGTGAAACTTAAAATATGGCGGCACAATATCAAGGATCCATGTGTTACATTAGAACCTGAGGCATGCCGCTTGACAATTTCTCACGCCGTACTTTGCAGGTGCTCCATTGTGCATTTGGTTTCCTTTTCTTTCAATGCTCCCCTGTGTAACACAAGCCTGTTAAATCTTTGTTTGCTAATGTCTTTGATGTACTACTACACACAAAGACAAGTTCTTTACTTTCTTCTTGTGCTATTTCTGAACTGGTACATAGCTAGTGGTAATCAGCAACAGCTATGTGTTTTTTACACTACAAAGCAGTAACAGATAAAATAGTTAACGCACAAATGCAGCTTTTATATGAGTTGGTGCATCTGAGTTGCACTTTTACCATGTTTGATGAATTCTGTGTTGCTGTTGAGATTTGAGACTTATTTACTTAATTTGAAGTTATTAATTACTGCAGTGAAATGGGGACCCATTTTTCCCCTTGTGGGCGATTTTTGGTAGCTTGTGTAGCGTGCTTGCTGCCTCAAACAGAAGGTGACTATGAAAGCCAATTACCTGTGCAGTATGATTCTACCAGTGCTGGAACATCACCAACTCGCCACCCACTTCCCTCCCACCGAGTTATATATGAGCTTCGGGTTTATTCTCTTGAGGAGGGAACGTAAGTTTTCTATGCTATAGTGTTACCATTTGAACTTTATCTGGCTATAGTTTGTAAATGGACTAGTTAATTCAGAATTGTTTCTATGTTTTCCTTGTAGGTTTGGGACAGTTCTTGTGTCCAGAGCAATAAGGGCTGCTCATTGCTTAACTTCCATTCAGGTTATTTTCTTTCCATTTTTTGGCCAGGGTCTGAGCAAGTCACTAATGTTTTTGTGGGGTGGTTGCTTGTTTAAAGAGTCAAATATGCGTCCCGACTCATTCCTGCCCCAACTTTGTGACAGAACTACTAAGATCATCACAAATGATTCACTATATATGAGACTTTTTGTTTTTGTCACATGGCCTCTTATCATAAAAGGCTGAATTTGTTGTAGTGGCCGAACATCAATTTGAAAAGATCAAAATGATTAAGAACATCTTGTCACCAAAAACGCCCTTGTGAACCAGTTCCAGTTGGGACTTGGGACTTGGGACTGAGTTAGCATAGTATCTTCGCCAAAGAAACTTAACACAAAGGATGTCAAATCTATTGGAAGAATTTGTGAACTAATTTCAGTAACAGCTTTTTTTTCTGCCCCTCGAGGTTTTTGACTTCTAAGCCTCCATGTTTCTTCTGAAGTGCTTTCTAAAGTGCAGTTCTGATCATTTAATTTTGCACTGATGTGCCGGGAAATTTTGTTCTGCATACGATATTTTTCATTCGCTGCAGTTTTCACCTACATCAGAACATATACTATTGGCATATGGCCGTCGTCATAACTCACTGCTTAGGAGCATTGTCATGGATGGGGAGACAAGGATTACTGTGTACACTGTCTTGGAGGTAAATATGATTAACTTACCCTAAACTATTTGTCAATTACTAACCAACAGCTCTATGAATTAATAAACTATTTTACAGAAGTCTGGCAAAGCTTCTCTCACGATGCAATTTACTTGCTATAATTCACAGTTCAGGATGACCTTATACTTTTAGAATCCAAGTCTATGAGCTAATGTCATTGTTTTGTCCACAACCATAGGTGTATAGAGTTTCAGACATGGAACTTGTAAGAGTTCTTCCTAGTGCTGAAGATGAAGTCAATGTGGCATGTTTTCATCCTTCCCCTGGAGCAGGTCTTGTTTATGGGACTAAGGTGAGTAACAAGTGAGGTCAACAACCAAGATGGAACAGATATTTGCATTGCTGATGCTTATGGTGAACTACAGGAAGGGAAGCTCAGGATTCTACAACACGATGGTTCAGACACTACAAGCATGGGGCTGAATTTCTTTACTGGGGGAAATTTGCTTGAGGTAGCACTTTCCCATTATTTATTTCTAGGTCCGATGTGCTTAATTGGACACATAGGCATAATCAGCTTTTGTTTTAGCCTTTTTCCAGCATATGTATAAAATTTGAGTGTTACCTTGCGTGGGATCTTGAATTCTTGATCAACCAGGTTCAAGCATTTCAGCTAGTGTTTTATTGTGTCTAATCTACCCTTGTCAAGGATTCCAGTTCATGCTAGTTCGATTTTGTTGGATGTTTGGCTGGTTGCCTGGTACAAACTAAAATCGAGTGGTTGGGCTTGAACATTTAGTGTGATTTCCTCATCTATGATTGTTTCTGGTGTTTCTGACTATTGGATTCTCTGGTTTACAGCCAGGGATCGAAATCTTGTCCCCGGCGCAATTCACGGCCGTCGACCGGTACCGGTAACCGGTCGGTTACCGGCTGGTTACTGGAAAATTCAAAAATTAACTGGACAAAATTTGAATTTGAAATTTTGAACTCCTTTTTCCCGGGACCGGTAACCGGGAAAACCGGCCGGAAAAACTAGAAAACCCGGAAAATATAGAAAAATGGTAATTAACAAATTGAAATTTAGAATAATGCAAATATTAATGAGAAAGTGTTTCAAGTTGTACATGAAAAGTCCTCCTTAGTAGCTTCACTCTTTAGAGCAGTCGTCTCGTCCAAGTGTTCTAAAGCATGTAAAATAATAAAAAACATAAGTTAATGGTAAAGAATGATAACTTAACTAGCATACTAAAAATAATAATGAGTAGTATTTCATACCAATACATTGTCGAGAAACACGAATGTTGTGCAATGTACAAGTCCTTCAAATTGAGATAGGTGAGCTTTGTATTGATCCCAAGTGTGTGTTTCGTGGGTATATTATAGCCAATGGTTATAAATTTGTTGGTAATATTCGGGTTCGACCCACTGGTAAATCATTCTGGCATTGGTATTGAAGGATACAAAACCGTAATGGGAACTAGGATCAGAAGAGATGTCTGACAAATGAGAGTCATCACCACAACGTAATAGATTGGCATCTCGACGTCCATAAGTCCGAGTAGACCTTGAGCTAGCATGAGATTCATAGGAAGAAGAGTCATGTGGCTGAGATTGATCTTTTTGATGACCCTTAGCCCTCGTGTAGGTCTTATGAATTGTTCTTAAAGTATGACAACTATAGTCTTCATCCTAGGAAGCATGCATGAAGTTTTGCTCGTAGGTGAATTCCAATGGTTGGTCTTGTCCTGCATCATGAGTTGTCCCACCATCAGCACCATCATCGGATGACGGAGAGCTACTATCACCAGACTCTTAGTACTGGACTTCATCAGATGGCGGACTTTCTGTCCATGATCCCAAACATTGATCGATTTAGGAGCCATCATCTACAATAATCAATACCACATTCTGAATATATGTTTCAGAAACTCATGGAGACACTCTAGCAAATGGAGAGAAAACTCACCGTGCTTGCTCTTGCGCTTTCTTTGCCTGCTGCTGCTGCTGCCCGCTCTTTGCCTTCTTGCCATTGCTTGCTTGCTGCTTGCCATTTCACCATTCTTGCCGACTCTCTTTGTTGCTACTGCCATTCTTCTTCTTCTTTGTTGCACGCCATCGCTTGCCACTGCTTTATTTGTTGCATTGCTACTACCGCCATTGCTACCATTGTTGTTGCTTTTGAGGAGGGAGGGAGGGAAGCAAGAGGGGAGAGCAATGATGCTTGCTTGCTGCTTGAGGGAGGGAGGGAGGCTGCTGTCCAAGCCTCCGAGGCATCCAAAGAGCATCTAAAGAGCATCCAAGGCTCTTTTATATATTATAAGTGCTAAATATATTAAAAATCAATGTTTCAATACATAATCTAGCATAACAATGCCTAAACTAACTGGGGAAGGACATTATGGAATAAAAAATTCAAATTTAAATTCAAAGTTTTTCGGCTGGTTTTTTTTCCCGGCCCGGGCCGGGAAAACCGGTTACTGGTTAACCGGCCGGGATTTCTATCCCTGTTTACAGCTTCCCTCTGTGTAGTGCTGGATTCTCCGTGACACTGAGTGACTCACTCAAGTCTTGTTTAGAAGGTTTCATGCTCTATAGAAACAGAACAAAAATAGGTGTCTGAGAAAAGCTAGCTTGTAAGCAAAAGCTCTGGTCAGAGGGATTTGGCTAGCTCTATATTCTTAATACTAATTATTTTAAGTACACAAACACAAATATAACCAAATTGATCTTGAGCTCGTTAAACTCAATTACTCAAGCCAAAATACTTTTTGGTTCTTGGTTTTGGCCCAACCGAGCAATAGACAATATGATCTTAGTTTCTTCGCCTAGGGCTTTTTGTCCAGATGTCTTGTTTGAATTGATTGCTCATTTTTGTGAAATGCTAATATTTCTTGTACTTGATTCAATTATAAATTTATAATTACTATCAGCGCTCTTAGCCACAAGAGAGAACTTTATGCTTCTTTTTTTGCCATTGTAGACTCAGAGGCATGCGCTGTAAGCATGTAATGCCAAACATATGAATTGCATCATATGCTTCTGGTGCTTCCCTTCCCTGGTAACTACTTTTACAACATCTGGGAAAAGGTTCGTTCTGTTCTCTTCTTCAATATGTTCATGTTATGATCTTTCAAAAGAAATATGTTCCTGTTATGGTGCTTTTGTTAACATTAACTTTAGTAATGTTCATTTATTAGTAATATGAAATTGAATCTTAGGACTGAGCTACATTGAACTACATTCAGGTCATACCTGCCAACCGACTAGGCAGTTACTATCAGCATAAGGTTTGAAAATTGTCCTCTTTACAAGGAGTCAACGTTTTTTTAAACCATGGTACAACCGAGATTTAATCATGGTATTGGTTGGATAAGTTTTAAGCTGCCATGACTAGTTGAACTATTATTGTTCTCTAGGGGTGCAATCGGAGTGGATACGGACGGATATCTGTATCCTATTCCGTATTTTTTTCGGAGTTAGAGCCGGACACGGATAGTGTCAGATATCCATTTCGTCATCTCATATTCGCTCTGCGAACCTTCGGTTGGACGGAAATTATCCGGTTTTTTTGCTCTCCTACATAGGACATTAGACAGTAGGGGTGCAATCAGAGCGAATACGAAGAGACTAATTGCTGAGATATTGAAGGAAAAACACTAAGCATCCACTGCTTGCACAGATGCAGCAACCCACCTATCTATTATTCTGTTCCTAAGTGAAGTTACAAACTTACAATGGTCTTTTCCCATACCACCGAACAAACAGACACATATGGACGGCTATCACTTATCCTATATTCTATTCCACATTTTTTCCTCGGAGTCAGAGTCGGATACGGATAGTGTCGGATATCCATTTATCCCTTTCGTATTCGCTCTGCAAGCCTTCGGTCGATCGGATGAATATTATCCGCTCCGTTTGCACCCCTATTGTTCTCTTTAAATTATGTATTTTTTCCGGTGATTGATTAAGTTGTTGCAAAACTCCAAATTTCATGTTGAATGCAGCATATCTGCATATGGTGACTGGTGAGTGCAGCTACTTGATCTAAGAGTAAAATGCACCATAGGTCCCTATGCTTATATAACTGTAAGTGAGTCCAGGTGGGCCTTTGTTGGCAAAGGGAAATGACATGGCAACTTTTGGTGTGATCGAACCTGTCATTTGACTCATAATTATGCAAGTTTATGGACCTATATACGCCATATCACGTACAAACTCGCTTCATAGTATGAATCCATGCAAACCATCATTTAAAACATCTAAAATCATCTTCAAAATGTTTGAAAAAACAACATAAAAACCACAAGTTTGCAAAAATTCGAGATCTAATTCGATGTACAAAAAGGAAAAAATTTCAGTGCAGTCTACAGTCTACACCATGTCAATTTTTTAGACTTTTCGGGGGATACTTTTGTTTTCACAAGGGTTTGCACCACAGGAGTCTGAATTGATATGCCTCCACCCTCCAGCCTTCCATGTTGAAAGTTTGCATAGCTATTCAAGATTTGTATTATATTGTTGTAGCACCGTATTATTTGGTGAATGGTTAATTTGATTGGCAATGAGCAGTCAATTGTTGACACTGTTCTAATTTACGCATGGAGGTTAAGCGGATGTCTAGCACCCTTTTTATCGTGTCCATTTTCAAAATGAAGTCTACATTTAGTACTTGCTTTTTTTATTATCAAACAAACTATTTTGAAAAGCTCTGCTCTTTAAGTGGCTCTGCTGGTTACTAAGGCAATGGTTGATTCTTACTACAGGAACTTTTATGTGCGGACTTCATCTCTGTCCAAGTGGGCCTAACTAAAAACATCAGGTTTCGGCCTCCAACTAAATCATGGCAGATAATAGTCACCGAACAAAGGGATCGATATGCAACTATTTGCATGTCCGAGTTCTCTGCAAAACCTTCATACCGGTGTTGGAGAAATTGCTTTGCTTGTAGGTATGGCGTGACAGAACCACCAAAGAAATTGGTGCCTCAGGCAGCATCAGTGATCGAGTTAATCGTTGACAGCTTGTACATGCCGATATACTGACGCCTGCCCCCCAGGCTAGACGGGGTAGCAGAAATGCAAAATCTGCTATAAATGTGTTGCTTTGTTTGATGCCCAAATAGCCTGAAAACAACTGGATAGTTTTTAACAATTTTTTCACTGTTCATCTAAAGCATAATGTCGAAACATCTGTTTTCTTGGATCCATGGGCCATTGTGGACTTTGCATAATTCGATCTAGTGTTGGACCTATATAGACACTGCCTATGGACTCAATTTTACATTTATAGTGTGCTTGGATGCATCGGATGCATCGGTGTAGACGTAGTGGACATTAGCTAGTACTACCTTGTTCTAAAAATGATATGAAACTTTGACTATTAATTCCTTGAAAGATCGTTAAAAAAAGTACTTCCGACATATATATATATATATATATATATATATATATATATATAGGATAAATACTTTCTACTCCCGGGTGTAGTTACTCCCACCTTTGATATACAACCTAAAAGAACTTGACATACTCCTTTATCACTTTGGGTATACTCATATACTAATTATAAGGTAATCCAATGTGAACCATATGAAAAATTTATAAGAGAGCCCATAGTTTTTAGCATATTTTGTAAATACATTCATATTCGCACTAAAAAGGAGTATGTCTAAAAAATTGTACATACCACACCTGAAAAGTTGTGAATACCACCTAGATCATCTTATATACTCGTATACTACATATACATACTCTCGGTTGCGCAAAATACTCCCTACATTGTGAGATACGGAATAGGGAGTAACTACTCCCGAGAGTAGGAAAAAGGCTTCCTATATATATATATATATATATATATATATATATATATATATATATATATAGGACACCCGTTTAGTACTCAGAGTACATACTCCGTTCGAATATACCACTTAAATAAATATATTATACTTCTTTATCATTTTGAAGATACTTAAATATTAATTATAAGATACTCCAATGCGACTTGATTGAAAAATTTTCATTGGGTCCTTTATTTTTGCTATATACCCTTTTTCATATATAAAAGAAGTATATACACAAATTTAGCTATAAAAGATGGACTTTAATGATTTTTTTTCGTATAACTCACTTTGGGGTATCTTATAATAATTATTGGAGTATACTCAAATAGATAAAAAGGTATTATCATACGATTTAAGTGGTATATGAGAGACGAGTACATACTCAGTGAGTACCAAACCATTTTCATATATATATATATATATATATATATATATATATATATATATATATATATATATTATTAGAAATAGTTAGAAAACATAGTGATCAAATGTGTGTTAGAGATCGTGTCGATGTTTAAAATGACAAGTAAAAAAGAACTAATGTGAGGTAAATATCATGCCAATTTAAGAGCAAAATAAGCATACTTGTCGATACAACTCTGGAGGCTATACTTGTTTGTCTCTTGGAATGGTACATTTCGGTATTGGCTTATACCGGTGTATTGTTCCAGAGTTTGATATAATACCATCCCACTGCGTGTGATCCAGGCTAGGTGCTGTGTGATGCTCGCGCAATTCTCGTACGCTTGGCCCACCAACTATAGTCTACGGACTAGAAGCGTCCGCACCCGCATGTGATTCGATTTGATGTTAAATTCGATTTGATGTTAATTGCTATGAGACGTGATAGTTTTTTTTTCATGAATCATTTTACTATCTATTTGCGGATGCGACTTTTTGAGCTCCTACGTCTGATAGTAAAACATAATGATTAACACAATAAAGTTGTGATGTGTTTTACTATTGAATCACATCCTTTTTTTTTATCGGGTCACACTCGCACTATCTCCCCGATGTTCTATCCAGCAATAACTTACATACCACAATAATTACATCGAGCATATTTTCAAGTATTATTATCATGTCACAAGGAACTTTCGTGTGTAGTTAGTGCCAAGGGCCCTCAATACACGCCGCTGGAGACGCCAGACGTTTGACATTAACAAAGTGTAACACACGCGATTGTTTTGTGATAATAAGCGTATCGCTAATGACCACAGTAATTACACTATACTTTTTCTACTGCACCGTCATTTGTTTTTACTGTTACAAATGTTTACTTTTTGTATAGACAGGAGAATCGTGTGAGGCCAGTAATGCTTAGCGGGTAGTACATCAAAAGTTTCTTGGGACAGTAAACTGTTATACACGGAACGGTAAAACGGACAGCAGTAAGTTGTAAATGACCAGCTCGAGAAATACCGCACCAAAAGGTAGTGAGATAGTAAACGTGCACACTACAAGCGGTAAATAGTAAGCACAAAGCAGTAAACGCGCATACATGAAGCAGTTTTTTTTATTCAAGCAGTAAAATTAAACAACACTTGCAGTAAATTTATATATACATAACAGTAACAACTAAAGATGAAACTTCTTACATATATCCGGCATATGATAAATACGAAAAAAAATAAGGCCCTAGTGGCCAAGGTAGAACCTTATCACAGTCCTCAAGCGTTCGTAAGCGTGCTTGTATGCTTCGGCGAGAACGAGATCAGGGAATATGTGGAGAAAGGCCTCCACCTGATCCTTCGTGGCGGCGAGTCATGCTTGGAGCCTTTGGTACTAAGGATACATGTCGAACATGTGCCAGAGGAGGGCTTCAGCCTCTTCCACGCTCTCGGTATCGTCGACCCTCGCGCTCAGCATGTTGATGTATTCATCGTGCCTCCAGATCGACGTTTCGACATGATCCGTATAGTTAGTGAGCGTGATCTCGAGTACGATGTTGGCACGTTGGATGTTGAAAACCAAGTCATTGGTGCGACTGAGTAGGGGGTGCTACCCGTGGATGATCGGATATGCGATATCCGACAGACATGAGGGGGGAGAATGGAGGAGGTCACAAACATAACAATGGTTCGCAGTCTAGCTCAGGCTCCAACCATACAAGTGATTTGTATATAAGTGTGATGTAGGCCAGAACAACTGTGGGCAGAGGAGTGTGTGTTTTGGAGTTTTGTTCAGTAGGTGAAGATGGGTGGCTTGTGTGTTTTTTTGGTAAGCCGATGTCCATCCTTATAAGTCATAGTGGGGGAGATGAAGAGATGCATTGGGGACTCGAGTGGCGATGTCTGACAGTTTTTTTAATGAGGAATCGGTTGATATGGTACCCTTTTTCATTCTTTCACACGCAAACATACAAAAACAAAATAGAGTGGCGATAGTACAATAAAATATAAGCCACAATACAGTAAAAATATGTTACTCATGCAGTAATTCCAAACAAAATAGAAGGTTCGTAATTTCATGTGCATCGTACAGTAAAAGAGCTCTCACATATCATCTTGCAGTAAATGACTAGCTCGAGAATCGTTCTGCACCAGTAATGTTCAACAGGTTGTACAGCGAAAGTTAGTGTGATAGTAAAGCGCACACATGAAGCGGTAAAATGGTCACTACAAGTAGTAAATGTGTGTTTTTTTTTGTGTTTTCTCAATGACAATGTATCCCTTTATTTGTTCAGATAGTAAAACCAAACAAAACATTGCAGTAATTTTGTATATACATAACAATAACAAATGAAGATAAAACTTCTTAAATATATTTAAGAGGTTCGGCCAAATAGCGTGGCCGGTCACATTTTTTAAAACATTGCATGATAATAACAAAAGAAGGGAAAAAAGGAAAACGAAAGGAGGCCCTAGTGGCCAAGGTAGGACCTTATCGCAGCCCTCAGGCGTTCGTAAGCCCGCTCGTGGACTTCGGCGGGAGTTGGATCAGGGAATATGTGGATAAATGTATCTACATGCTCCTTCACGGTGGAGAGTCGAGCTTCGCGCCGATCGTACGGAGGAAGCATGTGAACGATAGTCCAGATGAGGTGGTTACTCTCTTCCATGGTCTCGGTGAAGTCGATTCTTGCGTTTTGCCTATAGATGTAGTCATCGAGCCTCTGGATCGAGTTTGACATGATCCATGTAGCTTGACTGCATGATCTCCATAATGAGGTTGGTTCACCGGATGTCGAACACCGTGATATTGGTCCGACTGAGCAGGAGGCGCAACGTGTAGATGATTGCAGCTAGCCTCTCCAGTAGTCACGAGGGCCAAGCACGGAGGAGGTTGGGGACATAATCATGGTCCACATCCTGGCTCAGGCTTCGCCCAGATAGCTGGTCGTATATGAGTGCTAGGTATGATAGAACCATCGTTGGTAGGGGAGCGGAAGAAGAGTTTGAAGGCATTTTGTTCTTTTTTTTTGTTTGCATTTTTGAGTCTGAGTGTATGTTTTTTAGTTTTTCAAGGGGGGAAGGCTGGGGCGTGTGTGTATTCAACCTTCGCAAGCTAATGTACATATTTATAAGTTGTCGGGGAGGGGGGGAGGGGGGAGAGGGATACAAATAGACGCATCAGGAGTAGGAGCGGAAGTGTTTACGTTTTAAAAGTAAAGTCTTTCTACACATACAATAATTCAAATAAAAACATATGTGAAAACGTTGTTGGCATCATATAGTAAAGCAGCTACCATATATCAGTATACGAAGACGACGCCTGTAACATCCCAAAAACCATATTTTGGGAAAGTATAATGAAAATGAATGGGAGAATAATATTGATCATGTTTATGTGTGGGAAAACTATTTTTAGCATGATTTTGAACCTTTGCATAAATAAATTAGTGAATTTACATGCAAACAACAACTTGAATGAATTTTTGAGAAAATAACATAATATATAAAATCTTGAAAAATTTACACAAGATGACATACTGTGTCAGAGGCAATCACAATTTTTTTTTATAAATTTTGTAGCCCATTTACTATGTTTATAAATTCAAACAACAATCAGTAGTTTGAAAATTCAAAAACCTATTTTGAATTCTCGTCGGGCGAATGGGCCAAATCTGCTGGCCCAACTCCTCTCACACAGCACTTCATCCCACACCAGCCTCCCTCTCCCCCTCTCGCTGACGTGCTAGGCCCGCACATCAGGCTACTTCTTCCACCTCTCGCAGCCATCTCCTTCGCCCTCTAGCGCGCTAGAGCTTCGCCCATGCCATCGCTACCGTCACTCTCGGGAGCCCACGGGAGAGGGCCACAGCCGCCTGGTCTTACTTGCTCCGCCCACTGTTTCGCTCCGCCTGGGTTCCGTTTACGCGCGAGAAACTTGTGAACATCCGAGCCACCCGCCTTTTTCCCATCGTCGTTCTCACCCTCATCTCGCTACTTGATGCCCCTCCTTCTGTGCAGAAACCCTAAACCTTCAACAGCATTTCCATTTCCCCCCTCCCCGTTACGTTTCTTCCACAATAACGCCCAAAACACATCGTCAATCCCGAGCTCCGATGCACGTGCTCTACATGAGCTCAAGCGTGCCCCGATGAGCCCAGCCCTTGACGTGCACATCAGCATGTGCCATTTGGCTCACTCATTCACCTCCTCACTTCCCTATTCTTCTATTGCAATGTAGCTCCGCAGTCAAGTCTTCTTCCTTATCTCCGGTGCCATGGTAGACGCGGAAGATCTCCACGCTCGGTGAGCCCCTAGACACTTTGTGTCCGGTTTGAGCATTGCCTCACCTCACTGAACCTTCTCGTGTAGTCCATTTCAGCTACGTTCTCCCACACCGAGCCATCAACGCCAACCCTTCTCCGGTGAGTTCTTGACCCCACCAAGGTCAATTCCTCCATCTATGAGGCCCCCTGAAGCTATGCATGTGCTTCATTTAAGCTAATTTCCACCGAGACGACCCGTCACCGTGAAGCTTGCCGTCACTACCTCTGTTCATCGCTATCAAGCCGTCTCAGCCCTTCTTCGACCTCATTATTAGCTTCCTCGTGATTGTGGTGAGCAACTCTAGCGTAAGCCTCCTTCAATTTTGATAGCGTAAGGCGTTTGTGCTGTAATCACTAGTTGAGCTCATGGCGCTGTCGTAGGGTATTTCCATTGGCTCGCCTCAGGTGACCCTAGGGCCCTGAGCCACGGTAGTTAACCTTGCGAAAGCACCATAAGCCGATTTCAGCTTAAAGCTCGCCTTATCTTTGCCCCAAGCGTGAATGCCATGTTGACCCGAGACTTCCTGCCGCCTCTCGCCGCCGCAACGCCAACTCCGTCCACCTTTCCGGCCACCTTCACCTCCCCTAGCATTGTAATGACTCCCTCTTTCCATTTCCGAGATCCCCCAAGCTTTTCCAAGCACGCTTCGCCGCTGACAAGCTTTCCTCTTCTCGGGCGCACACACCTCTACTCCTTTTCCTTCCCTTTCTCTCTGACTGGTGGGACCCGCAGGATTAAGTATTGGTTAGCGCTAATGACAGTTCTTAAAGTTAGTGAGTGTATTAAAAGTGGGTATGGTAGAAAAGTTAACAAAAATCTAATTCAAAGCATTTTTGGAATATGTGTCGCTGACATGTGGGACCACCCATAGTTTTTAGTTTTAAAACCAAGAGACTGACATGTGGACCCCAACCGCCAGTTAATTAAAATTAAAAAATAGGTTTAAGCATTAGTTAATAAAATAATAAGTTTGTGACATGTGGGACCACCTCTATTTTGTAAATAAAATCAAGGAAATAAAAATATGAGTCAATGACATGTAGGCCCCACATGTAAGTTAATAAAATTAGAAAAAATGAGAAAAGTCGTTTTCAGTTAAGAGGAAAATATGCTTTCTCTGTTGGAAAGTGTAAAACTCAGAAAAACTCAGAGGAAAATATGATTTGTCTGTTAGAAAGCGTAAACCTCAGAGAGTACACTTTCGACATTACCTTTTTATTTAATTTATGGATTTTCAAAACCGAAGCAAATTAAAACGTTAATAACTTTTGCATACGAACTCCAAATTGAATGAATCATTCTTATAAATTCATTAAAAATCATGCTCTATGATAATTTGAAAAAATATTTGGATTTTGTTTCTGTTGAAATTATCTTTCTATAATTAACTTGCTATCGGCTCTTTTTAAATAGGCATCAATACTTCGAACGACATTTTCGACGATCCTGCATCTCCATACTCTTAGATACCAGAGCAAGGTAAGCTCCTCCTTTGACCATCTTGATCCTATTATTTCAACAATTGTATTTATTTTTGTAAAATCTATTATGCATACGTGTATGTTTACTTAAAATTACTATATTTGGGGATAACGGTAGTTATATTCCTATTCATTGCATGATCCTCCTTGAAATCTTGGCATCCTTACTGTTGTAGCCATTAGGTTATAGTTTAGGCAATAAATGATGGAATTGGGTCTTTCGAATACGAATATTGTATATATGCTTAGCTGGACCCTAGTCTTTACTAAAATTTGAAAGTGGATGAAATATTGAACATGATTTGGGAGACTTTGAAATGATGGTCCATGAGGGGTTACCTCTGTTAATTTTGTATAAAAATAAAAATAAAAAACCTAGATTTCGACGCGGGTGAGTTGCATTACGAACTAATGAATGTGAGAGGGTTTCTCACATCTAGATAGAGGAAGATCATCGCCTGTGTCAATTAAGGACTGAATGCCGTTGCGACTAATCTAAGCCTAAGAATACAACCACATGTGCTGGTATGGGATGACCTTAGCTAATTAAGTCATCAAAGACTAGTCTTGCATGTTGGTAGGCCGCAGTAGTGCGAGCATGACCGGGTAGGCATGCTCGAAGGGGCTCCCTTCACCACGGTGTTGGGAACGAAGCTTGCCGACACAACGGCGAATGCCTTGATTTGATGGGAGGTACCCGGGATCGAAGTGAGGGTTATCATTGTTGGGCTAGTGCAAGGTTAGGACTAGGTAATGTAAAGGCTTCGATACGTGTTCTAGATTGCATACTATAATATTGTGTGCGGTGATATCAACGGATGCTGGAAAAACTAGAGAATTCGTAAGCTGTTAGTAAATTTGTACACCTCTGCAGAGTGTAAATATATCTAAATAGCCATGCTTGCAGTCAAGAGCGTGCTATGAGCAGCCACATCGGGTATAGTCTCTACTTTTGTAAAAACAATCTTATCGAAAAATGTTGGGATGTATATTTTTTATAACATCCAAAAAATTAGTTTGTTTCTAAAGCTTTAAAAATAAAAGTAACAATTTGAATTTTCTTATTTTAGTCAAAGCTTAACTTGAATTTTCAGAAATCAAAACAATTTAATGTGAATAATCTAAACTTCAATTCAATTAAAAAAATTTTATTAGAGTTCCTGGTGTTCGAGATAATTTTTTGGAATTTTAAAAGGAATTTTTGAAGTTTATTTGCTAATTCTTTGAGCTCGGTTTTAAAATCAATTTCCTAAATTCAGAAAACATTTTTTTTCCAGATTTCCTTTTGGGTTAAATTTCCTTTCTTTCAGCCCATTTTCCTTTCTTTCATCGCCGGCCCATTCTTTCTTTTTCCCCAGCCATTTTTTCCTTTTTCCTCGACCCGACAAATTTTCCTTTTCCTTGGCCCAGCCTAGCCGCACTTCCTTTCTCTTTTTCTCACTGACGTGTGGTCCTGCCTCGTCAGGCTACCACATCACCGTCATCTTCAACCTGGATGCCTTCATCCCATGTCCAAACCGCATACGCCTCGTTGCTAGCTCTATCTCAAACTCGCCCGAACCAAGCCTATATAAATCCTGCTACCCACATCATAATCTACGCCTCAACCTTCTCTCCCGAAGCCCAAAGGTTCCATCGCCGTTTACGTTGTCTGTTCGTCAGTTGAAGCTCAGAAAGCCACAGGCCACTGCAAGCTTTCTTTGTCAGAATTCGTTGTCATCGCCGTCACCTCCATTGGATTCGCCTTGTGACGTTCTATGTCCTGCTCTCACCATCTTCGCCCGAAGACCATTGCATCGCCGTCGCCTTCGTCTCCTCCAAAACCGTCTGCGTCGCCTGTTGTCGATCTACTCACCAGTGAGCTCCTTTGCCATTTTGCGCGTCATCTTGTGCCCACTTCGCAGCTCCATTTTTGCACTTCATTCTAGTAGATTGGAAAGCACTTGTCAATGCACTAGTTTTCATTATCTTCAGCAAAGGCACTTTATGTGGGCCATCAGATGATTGTTCAGCAGCACCCTTGCATTCATTGGGAATTTGACATATTCCATGATCCAATATCAGCACTGGCACTAGCAGCCCTTCTGTGCCCACGACGCACATATTCCTTCACTCTCGCTGAACTCAACTCTGCAGAGCCATATGAATCCTTGGAACTGTCAGCTGACATATCTTTTTTCACCCTTGTTGCATTGCTGCCCACTTCAATATCACCCCCGCAGATGGAATTGTCACCACTTTGTCTCACTGTTGAACAGGGCCTGCAGATAGGAAAGCTGCAAAGCTGCAAGGTCGCTCCATTCATTGTTGAATATATAAGTATTTTTTAAATTACTTTAATTCAAAAATATACTATATGAATCATGAACAATATTCTAGCCTTTTGCATAAGACAGATAAACATGAACACCATAGTCATACCAATTTCTAATAGAACAGAAACTAGCATTTCTATCTCAGTGTTCAAAACAATAACATAAATTAAAGATAAACATAGTACAAGGATTAGATTGATATACCCAGAACCAGTTGAAGGAGCAGCAGCAGGAGAAGAGTTGACGAGATAGTCGTTCGCCATGACGTAATGGATGTAGTCGTGCAGTTGATGTAGATGAGGCAGAGGATCGGATGATGACGAAGAAGCGAGCAGTCACGCGAACGCTCCCCAAAAACCTTATTCGTCCTCGCTCGTGTAAACCTTCAAGGACGGGGTTCCGGAGGCCTGCTCTCTCGGTTCGACCGTACACGAGCCTCGCCGGGAAGGAGATCGCCAGAGAGTCCACAAAAAACAAAGAGACTGAAAACTGTCGCCATCAACGAGTGCTAACAGCAGCCACTAATAGCGATCGAATTCTATCGCGGTCCGTTTGTAAATTCCATTACTGCGAGTCGGTGCGTTTCGATTTCCGAATAGATAAAGAAAAACGCGCACGCGCACGCGCACACGCACGGCGAGCGAGGGAGCGAGCGCGCGTGTGTTGACTCTCTCCAATTCCACAAGGGGGTTAGCACGATCCACCTTATAAAGTGGTGTAACTCTCCACTAATACTCCATGTGGGACTAAACAGTTTTAGCACGTGCACATGGGCCTTTGAGATTTTTCAAGAATTAATTAGAGTTAAAATTAGACCAAACCCGTATTAATTCCAACATTCATCGTCATCCAAATAAACCCATTTTAGCGTGCCCCTCCCCTCTGCAACATTGGATTTTTTTTCAAGATGTTATAGCCTCTAGCACGCGATAGCCAATTGCTGCGATGAAGTCATAATGCCGTGCTCTTGTATCCTTTCCTGCCGAGACAGCCTCATCATTTGATCTAATTGCTCGCTCCAATTCATCAAGCTAAAAGTAGAAGAAATCGCACACAGTAATTAGCTTTTGAGTTGGGAGACATTTTTACTGGCTAGCAATCTTCGAGTTTTTGTTCTGAATTGTAAGTGGCACATTTTTGGTCAATTTTGGTTCCTGACACACACCATACGGATACTAAATCAAAATTTGGGATCGTATCACCTTAAATCACACCCATATCTACATAAATGCAGTTTTATTTTTAAAAAAAATTCTACAAAACGACTCGCAAGCGAAAAGGAATGAATTAAATCCTATGTTTAGACCAATTGTCAAAAAATGTATCATCAACAGAAGAAAAAAAATCCCCCGTGTCAAACAATTCTCCTTGATACAACAAAAGGACATGCTAATCAACAAACTTCATCTAGCTAAATTATCCACACTTTGAAGCAAGGGAACCGTTTTTGGAGGAATGTTGCATATCTATGTAGGAAACACCAGCTACTTTACAAAATATTCATCAATTCACGGTGATAACAAATCTAAGAATATCAAAGAGCTCTTGCAATCTGACCCCGGGGCCTGGAACAATATACAGCAGCGAAAATGAACGATTAAAGCAACCAATTCACCCGCCACTTGGCCGTGCCGAGAGCAGTGTGTAGCTCGCGGCGCAGCGACCTCCCCGCCAACGGCCGCCGACTTCGGATCGCCTCCGCTCCTCTCCTCTCCTATACCCATATCCTATACAACGAATCCATCCTACATAGAAGCAAACAAAAAAGGCACAAAAAATGAGGACCAAATCCATTAGAACGGAACGGACGGAACCCAAAAAATCAAGGCGAAAAAAACCCCAAAACGGGAATCGGTAACGCACCGATCGGCAGATTCCTGGATCTCCTCGGCGGCGGGGAAGAAGGGGTCCTTCTCCCAGTGGTCGAATGACGTCGCCATGGCGAGCTCGCCCAGGATCGAAATCGAAAACCTAGGATTTGATTGGCCAGAGAAAACCTTACCCCTCCTTGGGGCAAAAGAGGAGGCTAAAAGCTAAACGCATCTGAGTAAATCGAAGCTAATGACGAAATTATAGAAGCCATGGATGGAAGAGGGATGTGGTTTCCACCTCGGATGCAGAGGGAGGGATGCGTGTGGTGGCGCTGATGCGGAGGGAGGGAGGCGGTCAGGGAGGAGGGAGGGACCGTCGGGTGGGAGGAGGAAGAACTCAGGAGCGAGACAGGTGGCGCCGAGGAGAAATTCCCGAACTGAGGAGACGTGATCTCTTCCCTGTGGATTAGGCCAGGCCGAATTTTTTCTGTGTCATCTATCTAATCAGACCTACAGACCGAACTGAGAAAATCTATCATGGAAGATATTTTTCTTGGATTGGGTCGAAATCCCGACCAAGATTGACCCTACCGAAACAAGCCCAGAATATATAGGATTTTCTCTCCTCATGGTTGGCCAAGGAGGTGGTCCCCCCCTTCATTTCGGAATAGGGGCCCTACTTTCTTTCCAATTCGGATTTGGGTGAAGAAAACTTTTCCAATTCGGAATTGACATTAAATTCGGAATCAGCAACAAAACCTGGACTTGAAAAGCCCGTAACTCCCACGTACGGACTCCGTTTTGGATGCACAAGTACTCTTTGAAAAGCTTATTCTGAGGCCTACGTGATAGATGAGGTGACAACATCAGATTCTACATGTACTCTACTCGGATTTGGGGGAATCCGAATTCCACTTGGTTTCAGCCTTGTGGCTGAATTCCCTCTCTCCCTTTTTTATAAATTCAAAAATAAAAGCTACCCTAATTTAGAAGTTAAACTAACCTAATTGATGAAAATAAATAAACTTTTAAATGAAAATTCAAATTGGGATCAATCCAATCCAATTCCAATGCGGTTTGCCCTAATTTTGCTCAATCCGAATGCAATTCAGATCTATTATGTCCTTGGCTTCTTTCTTCTTGATTTGGCCGAATTGCAACTCTCCATAGCTTGATCTCCCTCCTTCTTGGCCTACCTTCCTCTTAGCCGCATGAAAAGTTTCTCCCTTTTGTTGCAAATCAATGCCAACTAAAGATCTAGTACAAGTTGGTATTTTAGAGTTACTCACCATTGTACTAGATGCACTTGGGCCTCATCACTAAAGGATATTACTTTATAAGCGAGATAGTGATAAAGTGTTTGTTGCCTGAATTAGTGTCTTCTTGGAGAAAGAGTTTCTTTTGAAAGGAGTTAGTGGGAGCAACGTACAACTCGAAGAAATTTGAGAAACATCTGAAAAAGTTTCAACTCCTACCAAACCTCTACACGATGAATAAAATATTGTAGAACCTGTAGACGAGGCTTCAACTCCACGTACATCTAAAAGGTTATGTCAATTGCCTATAAGGTATAAGCATGAAATTTTATTATTAGGTAATGATGAGCCTAAGGCTGATGAGAAAGCAATGATGGGCACAGACTCTCAAAAATGGCTTGAAGCCTGGGATTCGAAATAAAATCCATGAATGATAATCAAGTTTGGAACTTAGTTGATCCACCTGATAGCGTTAAAACCATCGAGTGTAAATATGGTTTTTTTAAGATAAAAATAGATATGGATGGAAATACTCACATTCATAATGCACGATTGGTGGCAAAAAGTTTCAAACAAGTTTAAGGTGTTGACTACGATGAAACCTTCTAAATGCATCGCTATGCTCAAGTCTATTATGATCATTCTAGCTATTGTTGCATATTTTGATTATGAGATATGACAAATGGATATCAAATCGGCTTTACTAAATGGAAACCTAAGTGAAGATATGTATATGACATAACCTGGGAGTTTTGTTGATCCACAGAAAGCTAGGAAGATATGTAAACTTCAGAATTCCATCTATAGATTAAAGCAAGCATCTCAAAATTGGAATATTCATTTTAATGAAGTAGTCGGAGGGTTTGGCTTCATCAAAAATAAAGACGAACCTTGTATTTACAATAAAGTTGTGGGAGCAAACTTATTTTCTGATCTTATATGTGGATGACATATGTAACATCCCAATTTTTGAGAGTTTTTGAAAAATTTTCCATTCCAAAAATAACCATTTGTTTTTGTTACTAAAAGCTTAATTGGGACCTTCAGAAAAAAAATAGTTCAATTTGAATTAATCAAACTTCAATTAAATAAATATTGTTTGATTTGATTTTCTGTTTTTATCTGGTATTCTTTTTCCCTTCGTCCGGTTGTTTTCCCGTGGAGTTCCTTTTTATTCCTTTTCAGTTTGCTTTTGTTTCAGGGTTATTTTAAAAGCTTTTAAAACAAAATAAACTATTTTCATTTCCTTGATTAAATGTGGAGCTTAAAATTTAATTTCCAAAGCAAAAGCATTTTAAACGATTAAATCAAACCTTACTAAAATTCAAAATGAGTTTATTGGATTTTCTGTGTTTTTGGATTTTATTCTTGTCGGTGTTATTTCTTGCAACCTAGTCTGTTTTATTTCTTTTCTATCAACAAAAAAAATTAATTATTTTATTTGTTGTAAAATTTAATTAAAAATATTTAATTTAAATTGGTGGCCTATTTTGAAGTTTGAAAAATAAAAATAATCGTTCGGTTTTTCTCGGTTTAATTTAAAGCTTAAAATTAAATTTTGAAGGAAAAATATTTTAAATGGCTAAAATAAACTTTAAAAAAATGCAAAACTATTTTATTTGGTCTATTAAAGTCCCAAGTTATTTTCTAAAATTTTCTTGAATTTTTGGATTTTTGGATTTTCGGATTTCCCGGATTTTCTTTTTCCTTCTCTCTCCAATCTCTTTGTTCTTCCGTGAGTTCTTCTTCTTCTTTGCTTGCTTTCCGGCCGCCCCATGCCACAGGCCTGCTGCCCCTCGAGCCATGGTGCCTCGGCCGTGAGCCCCATGTCTGGCGCTGCAGCCTCGAGCCCGTGTCCTGCTCCTCCGTGAGTCCTCCCGGCCAAACCAAAGCTCCCCGTGCTGCTCTTCTCTCCCTTGTGCTGAGCTCCACCTCCCGCGGCTCTTCTCTCTTTCCCCTCCTCCCTTCCTTCTACTACAAAGCCAGCAGCCGAAGCTCCCAGTGCTGCTCTCCCTATTCTATTCCCCACTACCGAGCTCACTTCTTCCCAACCGAAGCTCCACCGGCAGCAAGCATAGCAGCTTCTTCTCCATCCGGCCTCCTCCTGCACATCGCGAGTCTTCTGCTGCCAGCATGCCCCCTTGCTGACCCCCAGCCGCGGCAGCAGCTCCCCTCCCCTCCTCCTTCTCCCTCCCTTTCTTCTTCCTCTCCAAGCTGCCGTGCTCTCCTCCCACCCGCAGCTCCTCTCTTTTTCCTCCCCAGCCGAAGCTCCCTCCTGCATGTGCGTGTGTGGCTAATGCATGCAGCATGCATGCACTCATGCACCTCACGCCACCTCCATTCCCTCCCAGTCGAGCTCTCTCTCCTCCAGCAAGAAACCAGTAGAGCCCCCACCAAGAAAGCGGCTAGCTCCTCCATCCCTCCCACTGCCGAGATCTCAAGCCTTCCACAGTGCTGCCACTCTGCAGGCCTTGCTCCTCACTCTCACGCTGCTGCCTGAAGCTCCCTTGCGTGCTCCCTCTCCCTCTCTGCAAAAATCAGCAGCAGCCGCCCTCCACTTCCTTCCCTCTCCTCCCCTTTCATTCTTCCAAACCGAGCTCCCATGCATGTGCATGTATGTATGATTACGTGTACATGCACGTAAAGAAGAAAAAAAGGAAAACAGCACAACTTCTCTCCCTTGGTTCTCCCTCCTCGGCTATCCATTTCCCGAGCTGACTGCGTCGCCGCGTGCCCACGGGCATCCCCTTCTTATCTCTGGGTTTCGACGCTCTCTTTTTACCGCGACTAAAAATGTTCCGCCGGCGGCCGAACCGCCTTCTGTCGTCGTTTTCGGCGTCGTCTTTGATCCCCTGGTGATGTCGTGACTGCTGTTAACTTCGTCTCGCGATGCTCTACGTTGTGCTACCTTCCTTTGCTCCAAAACATCATCGGGTCACCGGTGCCACTATTCTCTATGCACTGTTTTGCGCACCACAGCCACACCGGACCTCCGTCGGCGACGCGACCACTACCATTGGGTCCGCCTCGCTCTCGGGATTCTATTTTGCTAGTTCGCCGGCCGTCCCTCTCTTCCCCTCGCTAGCGGTATCATTTTTAACTCTGTCTGCACTATTCATCTCTGAGGATTTTCTATATTTCATGTGAAGGAAACTTCCGGATATTCGTTCTCCTTCATGCGAAATCCGATTCCATCGATTCTTGCCTCTAAATTCATCTAAATTCAGCCCCTTCTGTTCGCTACTAATTTTGTAATTTTTGGATTTTATTGGATTTTGTATTTATTTGGCTCTTTTCGCGCGTGTAGATTCCGGCGTCTTGGAAGAATTCTTCGACCCGACGACCGAAGACCCGCTCCTCGTCAACGAAGGCAAGTCGTAGGCCTTTGACCAT
The DNA here is from genome assembly GCA_036346395.1 of Hsuehochloa calcarea. Classification (NCBI taxonomy): domain Eukaryota; kingdom Viridiplantae; phylum Streptophyta; class Magnoliopsida; order Poales; family Poaceae; genus Hsuehochloa; species Hsuehochloa calcarea. The sequence continues at coordinate 44,422,948 of CM070609.1, read as the reverse complement.
GTTGAACCCAGTTTATAAATGTATATTGTTTTAAATTATCATGCATGGCTAGATTTATTAAAAATGGTTTTGGGAGTAGATAATTACCAAATTGCCATTATGCCTCCTTGATAAATTGAAAATGAAATGTCTCCTTAAATGACATATATCCTTGAACCCCTTAGGATGGTTAATACTAGTTGGACATAATTGTATACCAACTTGGGAGCGTATATTTGCTTAGTCTTGCTTTAGTTACCCGTGAGACTCACGATCATTTGTTCATGATGAATGAAATTTGACTAATGGAACTATGGAATTATGGTGTGATGCCACTGTAATTAAAATGTGTTGAGCCATGGCAGGGATTGCCATTTGGTTGGGAATGAACAAAAATGATTTATGCTCGGGCTTGTGGTAGGGAGTGAAGGTGGGTGTGTGATGCACATTGGGATGTGGAAAGTCTCGTCTGAGCAGCCAACTAAGGACTTAACTTTGCAAGTCATTGATCTGGGCCACCTCGTGCAACCACAAGTCCGGTATGGGACGGACCTGGCCAACTAATTAGGAAAGTTTTGAGTCAGTTCTGTTGTGGCTGATTATTGGCGCAAGAGGGGGCTGTGATGGCGAAACCTTAGCGGGCAGAACCGAGGCAAAATGGAACTTTGTAAAGGTTTTGTCACGTGCTCTAGACTGCTCACCTAAGGAAGTGAGCGGTGGTATCGACGGATACCAAACAAACTAGAGAATTCGTGTCTTGTGGGTAAAGCTGTACAACCTCTGCAGAGTGTTAAAATCTATTCGAATAGCCGTGTCCCCGGTTACGGACATGCCTGGTGATTTCGCATAAGGGGTAGCATCTTCAAAAATGTGGTATTGGTTCGATGAAAAGGTTTGGTTGGAATGGTTGGGAAGTGAACGGGATGTTCACTGTTTGTTTCAAAAGAACTTGGTTATCTATGTATTATTCTTTTAAAATCCTGCTTTACAATCTAATTATGGTATTTACTGTTAAACTTGCTTTCTGCAAATTAGCCATAAAGCCATTCTTTTTTAAGCCTTGCATTAATACTATATGCATACATTTCTCTACGACTTGCTGAGTACTTTATGTACTCACGGCTTTATGCCTTTTGTTGATCAGTCCTAGCAGAAGAATCAGGACAGGTTGAGTACTGTGAGGAAGGCTACTTTGAAGACTTCGCGAACTAGGTCACGTCCTCCACTCGATTGCCTGTGGGCATGTCGATTGGGCTCCACGTATTTTGAGATTTCATTGCGGATACTCTGTTGTTGCTAAGCCACGTGAGGCGACTTTTGTAAGAACTTGACCATAAGGTCTTTTGCTGTTAACTAATATTACTTTGTCTGCTTCATTAGTTCGTTGTTGAATGGTTATGATAACATCATTGTTGCAACTGTGCGAGCTAGCTACTGATCATGGGACTAGCTTGGTATGCACAGAGGGTCTCGGGGTTGTATGATACCCGGGGCGTTGACAACATATTAGTGTGGATGACATATTGCTAGTCGGCAATGATATTCCTATGCTTCAACCTGTTAAAGCTTAAGAGATGCAATGTATATTTGGGGTACGAGGATCTACAGGGATAAATCTGATAAGCTAGTTGGATTAAGCCAAGATATGTATGTTGACAAGGTGTTGAAGCAATTCAACATGCAGAATTCGAAGAAAGGTTTCTTGCCCATGTCACATGACATTAGTCTTAATAAGAGTCAGTGTCCTTCGACACCTAATGAGCGAGACAAAATGAGTAGAATTACATATGCTTCGGCAATTGAATCTATCGTGTATGTCATGCTTTGTACATGCCTAGATATGTTGTATGCTCTAAGTGTTAAAAGCAGATACCAGTCGGATCCAAGTGAAGGTTACTGGATAGCAATCAAGAATATCCTGAAGTACTTAAGAAGGACTAAGGATGCATTCCTTGTTTATGGTGGTGAGGGAGAGCTGGTCATAAATGGTTACACTGATACTAGCTTCTAAACTGACAAGGATGATTTCATATCACAGTCTGGGTTTGGGTTTTGTCTTAATGGAGGAGTCGTGAGCTGGAAAAGTTCCAAGCAAGGAACAATTGCTGATTCTTTAACAGAAGCTGAGTATATTGCGGCTTCTGAAGCTGCAAAAGAAGTTGTGTGGATAAGAAAGTCCATTTATGAACTGTGTGTGGTTTCTAGTGCTTTCAGTCCAATAGATCTCTATTGTGATAATAGTCGAGCCATTGTACAAGCTAAGGAGACTAGATTGAATCAAAAGTTCAAACACATACTTCGACAATACAAGCTAAGGAGACTAGATTGAATCAAAAGTTCAAACACATACTTCGACAATATCACATTATCGTGAGATTGTTAAAGAGGTGATGTGAAGATATGCAAAGTGCACACAGATTTTAATATTACTGGTCCGTTGATAAAACCTCTCCCGTGACTCAAGCATGAGGTGCACCTAAGAGCTATGGGTATAAGATACTTTTATGATTGACTGTAGTGCAAGTGGAAGACTACTGGCGATACGCCCTAGAGACAATGATGGAGATGATTGTATCACGTCTATATGTATGAGTTATAGTATAAATGTTATTATGTTCCTTGGATGAATTATCATTTATAAAGATCAGCAAGTATATGACTTGTTGGCGAAGCCTTTTAATAGTTGTATGATGTCATTCTAAAAGTATCCCTGATCAGATGCCTCCTGAACTTGCGAGATTGTGCTAGTTAGCTCCCTAAACTTGCGTTGAAGTGAAGTTCGTCAGATGCTATGCACGCGACTTCGTCCCCTTAGGGTCCGATGAACTCGTCGTCGCCTTGTTTCGACTGTGTTCATCATTCCCGTCACCTCAAGTCGATAAAAATGGATTCTTCGGGCCCAGGAACACACCGTGCTCGTGTCTTTGCCGGTGCTCCACTGTTGCAGCTTGCTGCCGCCCTCTCCTTTGCCTCCTCCGAGTCGGCTGTGAGAGAAAGAGAAGTACATTCGCATTAGTTTGCATGAAAACCAAATGATGCCAAAAGTCCAAAGGTCGTGACTCATTTTCACTCCTTGCATCCTCCAACACAAACCGCCACCATCCCCCAAGATTTTCAACCAAAAGATCCATTCAACTCCAAATCTGACCGTCTGCATGTAGATTATCTCATCCTCCATGCCACCTTCTGGCTTTCCGTTTTTTGATTCTTTGAGGAACCGATGATGATAGTTCTTCGAATGAGATGAAGTTCTGAACTTTTCCTCTCCTTGTGTTCTTATGTTTCCCTGTCCCATTCTCTAATTCTCACCCCAATTCTTCCCAAATTACCCAAAGTTACCCCAAATATTACAGGTGAATTTGTGATTCAATCCCCATGAGACGGGGTCATAACAACATCGTGATGCCAGATCTGGCGAGGCGACCAGGAGCAGGGGAATCTCAGAGATGAGGACGGGCAGCGACATGCATGGTTAAGATAACTGTTATCAAAATTTTAGCGGGGAAAAAATTTCGGCGAGTTTCGGCTGAAATATTCAAATCAAAATTTGAATTAAAAAATTTGGTCAAAAAATAGGCCAAATTTTTTGAAACTAAATTCCAGCACAAATTTATTCTATATTTAACGAAACTTGTGGAAAACAAAATTTTCAGAACTGGTTAAAAAATTTAGCAGGGGTATGGTAGAAACGATTTTCACTGATTTTTCGATGATAATCGGTCGAAATTTTGAACCATGGCGACAACGACATGCTGGGAGGTGAGGACAAATGGCGTCGCAGATACAACAATGTGCACGCTTGATCCGGCGAAGGCGAGCTACAAATGTGCCATGGAAAGCAGAAACAGTGACCATGTTCGCCTTCGTCTATGGCTCCCAATGGCACCTGCGTTGAGGGCGACACATGTGCGTACTAGCAGCAGCATTTCTTGGCCCTGATCCAGTCGACAGGTGAGCCTTGTATTGTTTTTTATTGGTGTATAGAGGACGTGTTTGGGATGGTTTCGGCTTTACGCTCGAAAAAGCCAGAAGTCGTTCCAAACGGGGGGCTTTTTACAGTCACTTTTCTTCGAAGCCGCTTCGTGTTACAACGCAAGGAAGCCAGATGCTGCCCGTGGGGAGGTTTCACGGCTCCCCGCAACCTCTATTCTGAAATTACCCCTGAAGTTTTGGGGTAATTACCCACCAAATGCCACTACATAAAACCCCCCGCAAGCTCCCCCAATGACTACTACGCTGCTCCAGTTCTGCGCACGCCATTCGAGATGAGAAATATCTTAAATGCCCATAAGGCACGTAATGACTTGTTTGATGCCATTTAGCGGTAATTAACTCAATTAACAATAATTAACGACAACTAACGCAATTGACTACAATTAACAACGACTACCGCAATTAACGCAATTGATCGTATTTGATGATAATTAACGCAATATACTGAAATTAACGTAATATACTGCAATTAACACCAATAATTAAGATAATACCTTTTTATTATCGTATCACTCATGCTTGCTGAACCCGATCCTGCATGTGCACTAATTAGACAAGTAGAAGGTTCCAGGCTGAAACCGGTTTTTCCAAAAACTGTGTTTAAAAAACTGACGATATACTTATAGTTTAAGACTGAAATAAATAGCAAAGGGTTCCACACTATCCTTGTTTGAATCCAAATATGAACTATGTCCAATCACAAAGACGCTATCTCGTAGTGGAAGATGGGCATCACATTTGAAAAATAGAACAAAGTCACTGTTTTGAAATTCTTGTTACATTGAATTTTACAACAGGAAATCATAACCAAATTTACAATTGAACCTGCAGTCTCAAACTTTTTGCACATGCTCGATTCTACACGCCTAGCACGTCATGAAAAAGACATGCTCAAATGCTACATGTCTAGCACAAGATTGCTCTTTCTTTAGTTCTTGATCATGATGAACTACAGGAAGCAAATTCACTCGGCTAAACACAAAATTCTAAACAATCCATGAATATTTTTACAAGTTCACTCACCAAATACCAAATTGTGAATTTGAATGTTTCACAATCTCTTAATATCTTTGCATGCCTTGTCGTCACCACAAAATTTAGTTTGATCAAAAATGTCTTTCCTGGATCAAGAAATAAGCAATATAATTTCAGCAATTCTTGGCATGCTACATTATCTACAATTGAAATGGAGTTCATCAAATAACTAATTCAATAATCAATCATCATAATTCTTTGTGTGTAACTTTTCTTCGCGAGTTGTACTACATCTCAAGGAGCCGAGACAACCACATCAATCACCAAAAATATAAATATATGCACTTCGATCGGTTATATCTTTGTGGCGCAAAATACATTTGGCAACTGTCCAAGACACATAAAGGAATGGTTCAAAATGGCGACAGATTTAACAATACAATCAATATATTGATTTCATTTCCCCCCTATGGATAAGAAAAACTTCAATGCCATTTATTACATTAGAATTCATGTTGGAACATTTTTTTTAACAATCTCTAAATGGATATGCATGCTGCAAACTCCATATATGTCATTTGAAATTTGTAGATATGGACTCCATTTGGCATACTCCATACTCGGACAGAGCTATCAAAAATGAAATTCTGGGACACGAAACCCATGTTGTCAACTCAACTAAGCTCAGCTCAACTCAACTGTATACTCCATTCTACTTAATTGCATTATCAAATCTCGAGTCTTGCTTCCCGTCAACCGTTCATATAAGTTAGGCTAGAAATTGTTTAGTAGAGTTACCCTTCTTCGCTTTAGAATCTTTTTGAGTGAGTGTCGTCTTTATTGCCTCTTAATAGCTTTCCAGTTATCTGTTCTTTGGGTTTTACCGATTTTCCCCAGTTAGGTGTTTCTGTCTTTCTCCCTTGTTTTCTCTCGTCTACTGTGCTATGCCCTCTCACCTATTGTGCTTTCTTCATCTCGTCTATTAAATCTGGGAAGATTTGTTACAGATAGTTCAAACCCGCAACTCTGCAAGTTAAGATAAACTTGTGGATCCCAATACACCACCTCCTTTGGCCGCAATAGCAGATCATTGTTTGGGCCAGTTCATGGCAGCCCAGACGCAGTTGATGAACACAATGACGCAGAATATGAATAAGATGATGACTTAACAAAACCAAACCACTGCTTCTCTAGTCACAATACTGAACCAAAACAATCAAGCAGCTACCATACCACCGCCACCACCACCAGCTTTTCCTCAGTCAAGGTTGGTATATTTCATGAGGACCTACCCACCTACTTTCTCCAGCTCCTACGAGCCCGTAGACACAGATGACTGGCTGCGCTCTATTGAGAAGTTCGCCATCTCCTGGTGTGACAACCGTGAGAAGGTTCTCTATGCTGCACACTAGCTTGAAGGTACTGCCACATAATGGTAGGAGAATTACTGCATCGCCCATGAAAACCACCAGAGCATTAGTTGGGCCGAGTTTTCAGAAACTTTCCGCCACTCTCATATTCCTAATGGAAATGTGGGAATGAAGGAGTTTCGCTAGCTGAATCAAGGAAATATGCTAGTGAGTACCTCAACAAGTTCACCCAGTTTCCTCGTTATGCTCAAGAGGACATTACCACAGATGATACACATCAGAAACATTTCAAGCGAAAGCGAGAACTCAACCCTGGCTTGAATGTTAAATTGTGGGCAACGACTATGCAGATTTTCAATACCAGAAAATAATAAACAAGCAAAACCAGACAGACAAGATACTCCTATCATCGATCATCTAATGATTTGCCAGGCCAATATACCACCCAAGCTCAGATTGTAAGATTCAAATCTATTACCTATATTAACCACGGTAACTCATTCACCTCTGCCTAAAAAAAGGTTTTTGATGCAAATCTCAATAAGGGGAAAACTATGTGCATATTCAACAGGTTGGCACATAAAAAATAGTGCACAGTTGTCTTTTTCCATGTAGTGTAGCTAAAAAAAAAATTCAAAGACCATCTAACCACATGACACGGTAACTCATTCACCTCTGCCTAAAAAAGATTTTTGATACAAATCTCGATAAGGGGAAAACTATGTGCACATTCAACAAGTTGGACATAAAAAATAGTGCACAGTTTTGTCTTTTTCCATGTAGTGTAACTAAAAAAATTCAGAGAATCTAACCACGACATATAACAAAACAAATCTACATTTGATATCTTTCCAAATAATACATCAGAGAAAAGTTAACTCGACACCTTCGTGTTTCAACAGGAGGTACCTTCTGTTTTCTGTTCCTAAATGTGCGGAACCAAATAAATAAAACAATCACCAAGACGCGGATTAGAGCCTTTAATACATGTGAAAATGACATTAATCAGGTTCACGTGTCAATCCTTGTTGGTAGCCTCATGCGGTCTTCGTAAGGTAGATATTGTAGATGGTGAGGCGCTCGGTGATATCGTGAATGCTGGAGCTGGAAATTTGAAACACAACATATGCAATAACGTTAGGAAATGAAAATTGTTTTTTAAAAGGTTAACGGTAAATAGGATACACATGAAAGGAGGGTATTTTTATATGATATGTAAAAAATATAATTTCACGAAGCATCATTTCTAAATCACCACATCAACAATCACAAGTTTATCAATGAAAAGAATCGTACTTTTAATTTAACCTCACGTTGGTGGTTCACAGTTAATTTCCAATAGATAACAAAGGTTCGTATTTTAACATCACGTTGGTGGTTCACAGTTCACACTATATACATACCTAGTATTATCATGTGATACAAATATTCTTCAATTTCTCAAACAAAGTAAACAATGCAGACATAATTAAAGGATCAAAACCGAAGTGGGCTTCCAGTTTTATCTAGCTGGACACTAAGAGGACTGCCAGCATTGTGACAGATAGAACAACATGTAGATGACAAAGGATTACCAGGAGCTGGAGCCAATTACCTGAACCATGTTAAATTAAGAAGGTTGCAATCCCCAACCAGTGCAGGATCGATCATATGGATGGTATACCATCCATACCATCCATGTCATTGTGTTTTCACAACGGACTTACCTCTGTGGGATTTCCAAGTTTTCCCATTTTCCAGATTTTTGCATCATCTTAATTTACTTTTGCAAGATGAGCAATGTTCCTGTAGTTCAGCAAAAGCCGTGCCAAGAATGATGTGAGCCAGGTACAATGTTATCAACAAACCTTGAGTATTTTTTCTGTATGTACGAAACTGATATTGAATTTGTGACTAATGTTATTTTTCGCAAGACATTTCCATGCTCAAGTTAATGGCCACAAAGGAATCACCGTGACATGCATTGGATGACATAAAGAGGCACAGAACTCCACGAAATGTGTAAGAATATTCCTGGGTACATATAGAAAAGATGGTTATACAGATATAGCATGGTGCTGCATAACTCAAAAAGGTTCATTTTCTCTCTTTCAACAATTGGCATCTAAACAACTAAATTTATGGATGGAGAAACATATAGTATAAATCAAGTATACTGACGTAGATGAAAGCAAGAAGCAATCATCAAGAATTCTAGACAAAACAATCATAAGTAAGTTCTGTACAAATAGGCTGAAAAATATCCGGATTAGATATTTTGCTATGTTACTCGGGGTCGGGGGCGGCAGAAGGTGAAGGCGTTGTAGTCACCGGCGACGAATGAACACGATAACAAAAGCGAAGCGTATTTAGACAGACGGTAAAGGATAGCAGTACCCATGTCATCATCCATATCATCATTCTGACGCCACGTCACCTGCCGCCTCAAAATCGCTTCCATCTGTATTAGCATCTGGCACCGGGCGGCTCAAAATTTCTTGGAATCGGCGTGATGAACCGGCCGGCCGCAGTCTCATCCGTCCATTTCTCGATCCAACGGACACCAGCCTACCGCGACCTCACAAAACTACACGAACGCGAACAATTCAAACGTTAACCAAACTCGTCGAAGCCTTCGCCGGAGACGCCCGCGATGTCGAAGGCGGCCGCCTCGTCCCTCCCGCCGCCACCGCCGGAGGTGGCCCACCTGGTGGAGCAGATCCAGCGCCACCACCTCGCCCCTGACGCCTCCCTCCTCTCCAACTCCGCCCACTCCGATCTCCTCCAGGTACGTCGCGCCCGCCACCCTCCTCACTGTCCGCTCCCCATCTCCCTTTTCTTACCACTGCTTCCGTGTCTACGTGACGCCGCAGGCCCGCGAGGAGGTCGCAGCGGAGCGCGCGCGCTACCTCGAGGCCCTGGTGAGTGCCCCGGCCCGCTCGTCGGATCTGGATTTTAGGGTTTGCACGGGTTCTGATCAGATCTTGTGCGATGCGGTAGGCGGTGTACGCGGAGGCGGTGGCGATGGTGGAGGAGTACCAGCACGCGATCGCAGCAGGTGGCGCCGGCGCAGGCAAGAAGCTCAATTGCTCCCCGCAGGTTCCACTCCTCTCATTCTCTGAAAAGTTCTCATCTTTGGGCGATTCGTGCAGATAGAGGTAGAAATAACCTATCAAAATTGGAATCTGGTACTTGAGCTTACATTGTTGGGACTGATTCAGGTGTACGAGTCTTTGGACCACCATTTAGCGGTTGCAGAGGCGGCACAGAGGTTGAGGCTCCCACTGCTCTCGCAGGATGGGGAGGTACACGAGGAGGAGATTGAAAAGCTGAGCACTTTGTCAAGGAGTTCATTTGATAGTACCATGACAAGTGCCACACCCAGCTCAAGTTCGATCTCGTCTAGTCACAATAACTATAGCAGCACAGGAAGTGCAGTGACTGCTGCGCCTGTTAGTGGTAGTTCGGAGCCGGTCGAGCCTGGAGTCGGTGGTGTCCCTGATCGTTTTCTTGGAATCACATCGGATTATCTCTATCAGGTGCATCAAGAGCAACCGGCCATGACTATGGTATGTATATTGATTGACGCATTTGCAATCGAAATTATTGTCTGAACTAGCAATTGGTGATTTCAGAGTTTATTTTAGTTGATACATCTTGTATGTTTCTTGTGGAAATGTGAACATGTTCAGTGCTTCTTAATTGGAATGAGTTTAACCCTTTTGGTCAAATAGTGAAGAAATACATGATTTTGTTTCAAAACTCGGTTGTTTGAACTTTGAAAGCATCTACGTTTGATCTGTCATTGCAGGACATGGTTGATTATCAGAGAACTCTGGCTAGAGAGATTGAGGCTCGTTTAGAAGCCAAGTGTGATGTTTTAGCTGATCTATTTGCAATGGATGAAAGGGGTCAGTTACTGAAACTTGTGGATGAAAAGAAACTATTTTTGTGATTTATAAGTGTCCACCTTGTCTTCCTATTCATTTTATGCAATATATCCTGGGCAGCTCAGTTGAAAAAACAAAACAGTCAGGGTTCTTGTGTTGGGAATTATTTTGTCTCATCTTAACATTTAAAATGTGCTGCAGATTCATCATCCGTCAGTCAGATTTCAAGTGCCAGACTTCCAGAAAGGTAAATTTTGCCTTCTTAGTCTGTCTTGCAATGGTTGTTTTACTTATTTAGCGAATGCTGAAATGCTTGCTATGTCCAAATTCTCTTAGGACAAGTTTAACATTTTGGTAAAATGTCCTTATTTGCTTTTGTAACATTTTATCTCAGATTGTTCCTAGTGCATTTTTTGTACCAATATCATATTATCATCCCTTCTCTGGGCAAGCTCGTCCATTTATATAGCTAACTTATCTTGATGTCAATGACCAATTGTCTTAGAATTAAATAGTAATAGGGGGTCTGTGATGAGTGTTTTTCATAATTTCCTCTTCCCGTTTGACAGGGTGAAGTTGATCATCGAAGAGATAGAAAAGGAAGAGGCCCTTCTACTGGAGGATCTTGCTTCCATGGACAGGAAATTTGCTGAACACTATAATGTACGGTTGTAGATGTTGACTAATTGCTTAAATTTCACTTAGGCAATTAGCCCACTTTATTTTAGTAGAAATTCTCTCTGAAAACTGAATTCTATCCAATTACTTATGCTCCTCAAATTTCGAAAGGTCCTGGAGCAAATTCTTGCTGTACTTATACAGTTCGTTAAAGACAAGAAATTGGAACATCAGCACCAATATGTAAGCCTTCTCGTATTCCTTTTGTGATTCTACTTCTTTGAGGAAAACATGGAATCTCTTCATATTGTTAGTACCTTCGTATGATTTGTTTAAGCGCTTTAGCTTTCTCTTGTATGGGCTAACAGGACGATCTAAAGAAGACCTGGCTTATTAAAAGATGTCGTACAATGAATGCTAAACTAAGGTTGGTACCTGCATCTGTGACCATATCATATCACTGATAACAAATTTAATCTATATTCTGTTAAACATAACTGATTCTTCCTTGCACACTGAGATTTTTTTATATTCCAACTGTGATAGGATTGAGACTTAATTAACTATAATTCTATTTATTTATTTTTTATTTGGTTCTAGCTATCTTGAGCATCATCTCTTGCGCGATACCTACACCAAGGAAACAGTACCAGCATTGCTTAGGATCAGGTAAACATGACTTAATTGATCTTAAAATTTGATCTGATATGTTAATTAGCATATATTATTCTCAAGATGGATCCAATAATTTGAGTACTTCTCTTTGCAGTAACGGACCATTTTAGTATATTTACTGTTTGTTGCAGGAAATATCTTGTGGAGGCCACGAAAGAAGCATCCAATTCATATAATGAGGCGGTATGATACAGCATCTTCCTTGCTCGTCATAATCTTTGAAATGCTTGGCCCTTTCCTTCATTTGTGTCCTTTTGAGAATTGTTGTTGGTTAGGTTTATTCATAGCAACCAGTTTGACCGGTATACTTTGCTACTACAACCATAATACGGGAATAGGGCTATCACTGACAGCGGACTGTTAAAATCTAGGGCTCACTGGCAGTAGATTGGTTAAAATCCTGTAGGTTTTGCTACCAGCTGGTATATGAGTAACTCATGCTGTCATGCAGTCTTGTGGGCAAATCCTTGATTGTGGTGCATGACTGTTCACACACCTTCCACATTTTTTGACAAAAGCTCACAAAGAGTAGGACTGTAGGAATCACAAGAGGCAACATTAGCAAATGCTTGTGAGTGAAAAAAAGAAGATTACATGAACTAAGTGATACCTAGAAGTTGTATGGAGTCAACATCAGAGGTGCCAGTAATATCGTATCATTGAACAAAATCCAGCCCGCGGAAGATTGTATGGTGCAGATACGTTCTGAGTTTTTGCAAGCTAAGAGTTAGGTTTTCTGTATTAGTAGGCGATTACTTGATGACTTGATGTTGATTTTCTTGGGGTGCATTGAGAACATGAAAAGTTTAATTCACCTTATTCAAGAGTATCTTATGATTACAGCCTAGAGAGTATTTCTAATATATTTCGTAACAAGAACCGGGCTTGTGATATTCTATAATTATCACTTAACTGCATTTTTGGGGGAAAGAATGGATGCTATCTTCAGTATCCACTTTATCTGAGAAGTATAGGAGAAAAAACAACTTCCTGTCATTTAACAGTTAAGTGTGTTATTTGATCTTGTGTCAGGTTTCACGACTACGTGAGTATCAAGGTGTAGATCCGCACTTTGATGTAATTGCAAGGCAGTATCACGAGATTGTAAAGGTAATTGGACTCATTTCCATCGCTCCTAATTACCATATGTTTGATGGATTTTTGCTAACCTATTTGAACTGCAGAAACTGGAGGGCATGCAGTGGACCATTCATCAGGTTGAAATGGACCTGAAGCCTCATCATGATCATGCAGGTGTCTAAATCCCACTACTCTAGTAGAGCAGGTATTTTTCATGTTTGTTACCAGAATGCCCAAGATGTAAGTTCGTGGATGCCGTCAAGAACTTTACTTGACGATTTGTTGTTTGTTGCCCCCGACTGATTGGGCCGGATGGCATCTAAATTATGTATAGTTTCACCCGAGCGTGCATCGTATATGGAGATGATTCTTATCTGTACCACTACTACGATGTGTCGTGTTTTGTGTTCCAGAGAGGAAAACGCTGGCATGAACCAAACACAATGATCTTGTCGTTTGAACTTCAAATTGGGCTTTGCTCAGAGAAATTATGCCTACGTGTTTGTTGATAGTGTAAAGCACGATGTTGGATTCAAAAAGTTTCAGCACTCTTTCCAATTTTTTTATGGGTTAATGACTGTTTTGTTCCTGCGGCTCAGTTTGGCCTCTCAGGTCGCAGAAGCACCAATCTAATCCCAGGCCCAAGTATAGTTTTGGGTCAAACGGGGGCCTTGGTTGACTGTCATGCCACGTGGTCTGCTCAGTCAGCGCCAACTCACCTCCCATTACCCCTGCTGAGTCAGCGCTTGTGGAACAGTCTACGTACGTACATGTTTACTTGTTTTAGTTTTGAATAAAGCTTTTGGTGTTATGCCTATCAACCAATCACCAATGAGAAATAATAAAAAGAGAGATAACAGATGGAAACACAATATGGATGAACCTCTTTATTCATTGATCAATCTCTTTCTGTGTGCATAGGGAGGTTCCATTTATAGATTAAAACCCACACAATATGGAGGAACCTCTTTATTCATTGATCAATCTCTTTCTGTGTGCATAGGGAGGTTCCATTTATAGATTAAAACCCATCAGCAGTAGTTTTGGTATTATGCTCATTAATGTTTAATTCAGGGTTTCTTAACACTCCCTATTGGACGAATACTGCGTCATGCACATGTTTTTATTAAAAACTCAGTGGGAAAAAGGGATCGAAGAAAAGAGTACATTGCATCCACAAGCTGTATTGCATCGTTGCCTTGTTAAAAACTTTTATGTGAGAAATCTTTAGGGAAACTCACTAAGGGAAAAAGAGTGCAATATCTCAACCTTCTGGGTTAATCTTCAGGATTAAGGTAAAGCTTTAGGACCTTAAATTTATTATGATTCAAGGGATTCTCCTCCTTAATTTCTGCAACTCTTCAAGCCGTTTCATTCCAATACCACGAACGCATCGTTGGAAACTGGACATATGCAGAGATTTAGTGAATAAATCAGCTAGATTTTTGCAAGATCTAGTTTGCGGGATCTTTACCTCATCGTTCCTCCGAAGTTCACGAGGAAAGAAGAATTTGGGAGCAATATGCTTCGTGATATTACTTTTAACATAACCTATTTACATTTGTGGAACACACGTAGTATTATATTCATAGATAATTATGAGGGTATTGACGGTGTTAATGCCACAATACTTATGGATTTTGTTAGTCACACGTCTAAGCTAAATACATTCAAGTGAGGCTTCATATAGTGCTATAATCTCTGAGTGGTTGGTAGAAATAACTACCAATATCTGCTTAGATGGCCGCCAAGAAATGACTGCATCACAACAAAGTAATATAAATTCATTTTGTGATTTTGCACTATAGAGATTTGACAGATATCTTCAGGATTTAGTAATAATCATCAGGATCTATGCATGATCTTTATGTTCTTTGCATTGTTGACCAACTGAATCTAAATTGTTAAGTGGTAAAACCTTTAAGGTGAATTTAACCAGTAATCATTGTATTAATACCTTCTAGGCTTGACTAATATTTCCAAAATATCAAATATGATGATCAGTGTTTAGCATATGCTCCCCCTGAAGACAACTTACACTGAAGTATTGTTGCTCCAATGCCTTTTATACATTTTTTGAAAATGAACATAGGCAAGAATACTATGATCAAATCTACTGTATTATCACGATGCGGAGTCTTACATACAAATATCATACTACTCATCTGGAGTTTTAAGATAAATACTATTCGGAAGTAATATGTTTAACTTATCAAATACCACTATTTAATTATGCAACACAAATAGATTATCCTTGCAGAGGATATGGGGTAATACTAGTTGCAAAGTCATATGCCTTCTGGATACAATTTATCAAAATATTTGAGGGTCTTAATATTTTGTAACTATCTTTGGGTGGTTAAAGTTACAATGAATAGTCTATTACGCAGAACTATAAAGTATAGTTGTACCACTCTAGAGTAAAATATAACTAGTCTTGGTTTTGACGTTTAGGGGATTAATTGCCAATATCGCTAGTGTATGCCATACCTTCCTAGTACGAGAGGAAACAACCATTCCACTAACTCCTGGTGGAAGATGCACTTTATAAGTGCTTATATGGCGCACTTCTAGTTTTTAGGTTCCACATTACATTCTTTTCGGGTGTTGATGAGTCCTTGACCACTTCTAGGGATCATATGATCATTGGTGTGATTAAAAAATTGATTGGTAAGATAATTATCCTTGAAGGAGATACTCTCTCTTCTGGGAGACGGTCTTACTACAGGTAAGAGACTATTGGGTACGAGTTTTATATATATTGCGATTTTGGTTCCGTTCTTACTAGGAATTTTTTCAAGTCCTTGAGGATCTTATCAAGGATTTTCATAATCCATTGACTGTATATTTTATTTATTTTTTCATGCCACTTGCTAGAATTATTATGCAACACATTATATCATTCATAATATGAGAGTAATGGTCTCTACGGGGACCTTTGGACCATAGCTTTCACCACTTAATTATATTCATAATGACCCATCAAGTCTGAACTACCTGATTCCATGACTTTTATTTAGCAATTACGGTTCAGGCTCATATGCTTTTGTTATGTGACCCGATATAAATGCTTCGAGCGCTCGACCATGGACTTTGATTCCGGATCCGTGTTCTCAAAAGAGAAACTTTAGCAATTGTAGAGGCAAAGTGATTGTCGACAACTTTTCTCCCATATCCTCTAAATTGAGGGAATCTTAGTGTTAACCAGATCTTTGTCATTTCCCAAACAAAAGATTCTTGGTTGTTCCGCATTCCTAGCATTGTAATATGTGCACATCAAATTGATGGGGATTTCATCTTCATGATGAATCTCTTCATGAGGTATTTTACCTTCAAGGTGAGTTCTCTTCAGGAGAGTTAATGTGACCCCCTGAAATCAAATCCGTTTCAAGCCAAGTGATTGCACCAGAGGTACAACAATTAACAAGGAACGAAAGAGATTTCGAGTGCCCGGATGTGTCTCATGTTAGCTCCCAAGGATTAGTGGTTAACATGCACATATCCAACACAACATTGCATTCACATCCATACACAATGTACAAAATAATAGAATTGTTATTACAACATCATTAAATAGGACCTTAAGGTACAAGTTTGCATAAGAGGGCCGAACGACCAAATTTAAACATAACTCAAATAAATCGCAGCGGAAGATAAATAAGAAAATAAAAGAGAAAAACCAAGTTGGCATGCTCAAACCCAAGCAACCAACTGGGGTTAAAGTCGCAGCGTCTGTCTTACTGAAACCCGATTCGAAAGACTTCTCACATGCAACATGGATAATCCGGTTGAATACAAAAATGTACTCGCAAGACTTACAAATAGCAATATATAATAAATGCATTCAAGTGTCAAAGGAAGGCTACTACACTAGGCAATTTTCAGCATAAAGCAAGTTTTTCTTTGAGATAACCAATATAGATTCAAATTGCCATTTATTAAACATTTAGAAACATTATATAACAGTAGGTATTACCAAAATTATGATCAATATTACCAAAATTATGATCAACAACAATAGATACTCCAATAATAATCAAGACACAAACTTACCATTCGTGACACAATCTATTTATTAACAAATCAACACACGAACTTCCTGTTCGTGACAACATATAAGATTTGAACAATTCAACACATGATACAACATTTCCAACCATACCACAAACCCAAATTTTCCATAAGCTAACTATGCATGGTTTCACCAAGCGATGTCCATAACCGGGGACACGGCTATTCGAATAGTTTTGTTAACTCTGCAGAGGTGTATAGGTTTACCCACACGACATGAATATCTCATTATGTCGGCCAATGTACTCTTCCTTAGGAGTGTGATTGAGATAACATAACGGGGCCGTTACAATGCAATTCATGATGCTTGTCGGCTAGGAAACAAGCTGGCCAACACAGTGGGTACGTGTTTTACTGTTGTCACATTCTAGTTGCGGTTTTCTTTTGCGTAGATCGATGTGTAGATTCGGGGTCGAATCCTGTTAAGGGGGTAGAATGTAATATTCTGATTTATTATAAGGAAGAAAATCATTCAAAAATGCCAAATTGCATCCTTCCCTCGTGGCGAACGTGGTAATGCAACCACAAAGTCATAGAGATATCATCCCAAGGCCACTGGGTGCCTCCAAAGGCTGTAACAACCCTGCAGGATTCTTATGTTCAGCTTTCACTTGTTGACTAACACCACAAGAAGCCACATAATTCGCAATATCCACCTTCATCCTTTTCCACTAGAAATTCTATTTCAGATCATGATACATCTTAGTCTCACTGGATGAACAATGTGCAGTGTGATGAGCATCTCTCAAGATATCATCTTTGACGGTAGCCTTTGCGGCACACAAAGCGGCCTTTAAACCGCAAAACACTAGAATCATCAATGCTGAAATCTCCGTATGTGCCCTCATCCAGACGCTTCTTGACCCCCTGTAATAACCAATCACTCTACTGTACTTCACGCACACAGTCTAGAATAGCTGACTCAAGGATCAACTGTGTCTCAACATATGTTGTGCCCGCATAACAATAGGATATCCCCATGCGATCAAAATCAGCAATGAGACAATCTAGAGTAGCAGGAGTCGCCTTGCGACTAAGGGCATCAGCAACAACATTTGTCTTACCTGGATGATACTAAATAGTGAGATCATAATTCTTGATCAATTCCAGCCACCTCCTTTGCCTCAAATTCAGATCCTTCTGAGTGAAGATATACTTGAGACTTTTATGATCTGTGAAAATATCACAAGACTCACCGTACAGATAATGCCTCTAAATCTTGAGAGCAAAGACAATCGCAACCAATTCTAAATCATGAATACGATAATTCTGCTTGTGCTTCTTCAACTGCCTCGATGCATAAGCAATCACCTTTCCACCTTGCATAACCACACAACCAAGACCCACTCGAGACGCATCTGAAAAGACTGTGAAGCGCTTCCTTAGCTCAGGAAGAGTGAGAATAGGAGAAGTCACCAACCTCTCCTTTAAAGTGTTGAAACTGAGCTCACACTCATCGGTCCACTAGAATCTCACACCTTTCTTGGTAAGTTGAGACATCGACTTGGCGATGATAGAGAAATTCTGCACAAAACATCGACAGTAACTAGCCAAACCCAAGAAACTCATCACCTCCATCACTTTAGTCGACCTCTTCCAATCCACCACTGTAGATACCTTGCTAAGATCAACAACAATGCCCTGAGGATTTGTCACATGACCTAGAAAATCCACTTCTGAAATCCAAAACTCACATTTCTTCAACTTGGTATAGAACTTGTGCTCTCTCAAAGTCTCAAATACTGGCCTCAAGTGATGCTCAAGGTCCTCATTGGTCTTGGAATAGATAAGAATATCATCAATGAATACCACCACGAAGTCATCCAGATACTCGTGCAACATGCTATTCATGGTCTCTATAAAAACGACAGGTGCATTAGTCAGTCCAAAAGACATAACTTTATATTCATAATGCCCATACCTGGTTGTGGCGACCCCGGGATCGGACCCATTTCAAGCTAAGTAATTACGCCGAAAGAGCAATACTTAATGAGAGTCGAATACGATTCCGAGTGCCCGGATATGTGTCTCATATTAGCTTCCAAGGATCAGTGGCTAACATGCACATATCCAAACACAGTATTGCATTCACAACAATACACAATGTACAAAATAATAGAGTCTCTATTACAACATTATTAAACAGAACCTTAAGGTACAAGTTTGCATAAGAGGGCTGACTGGCCAAATTTAAACATAACTCAAATAAATCGCAGCGGAAGATAAATAAGGAAATAAATTAGCAAAACCGAGTTGGCATGCCCAAAACCCACAAGCAACCAACTAGAGTGAAAGTCGTAGCGCTTGAAAGTGATTTATATTGGTGTGCTTCGGTGAGATTGTGATGTTCTAGCATCATCTTGTTAAAAGAGTTTTATTTCAATTTTGTGGCTTGTGCACTAGGCTTCCCCTAGATAAAGTAGTCGCAATCATATTTAGATAATAGGAACATGATGAAGCAATTTATTGTGTTTCTTTTTGAAAAGTTTGTGAAGGGATAAGAGGATATGATGATTCTTGCTAAGAATGTAATATTTTGTTGTTAGTATGATTGTTAGTATGTGGTTGTGATGATAATGTTGAATGTTCTATAAATAAAATAATTTGATAGATTTTGTGATACTGTTTAAATTAAAGGTTTCGAGATTTGTGTTCGCGAACTTTTTGACTCCATGATTTATGTCGTAACTAGAAGCAATTTGAGCAAGTGATGTGTTGGAAAACTTTATTTGTTCTTAAGTGATTCATGTGATTTGGTCTTAAGAGTTTTCTTGTTTGAGCTGGCAAAGTGATGTAGTAATCAAAGAAAATAACTTTCTTTGCTAAAGGAAAGAGTGAAGTAGAAGTATTTGAGATTGAAGTCAAGTTTTGTAACTTACGGTTTATTTGAAGTGTGCCAAAACTTTCTTCTTTTGCCCCATAAGAGTTTTCCGATTTTCAAAAGCAATGCTTTATTCTCATTTGAGGTTTGATATTATCTTCTTGTGGTACTTGTTCCTTCAACTATAGACCCCCTTATGCTCTCTGGGTTCATTGCATATTGACTAGGTCTCTTGGTCTTGTGTTTACTATGAATGGTAAACATTTTTTTGAGTGCTGAATCATTATTTCTATTTGCCTCTTCTTTTGAGGAAAGAATAATGGAATTGTTTACATAACCTTATAGAGTGCATCGGTGCAACTGTTTGGTGGTGGTCAAGTGAATGATTTTATGAGACTTTAGGTGTTAATTTTGTTTGAGATGCATTGAATGGTAAGTTGATTTCTTGGAATAATCCTTAGAGAGGATTTGATTTAAAAGAGAATGTTGGTTTTTCGAGCTAACTGATTATGTTGTTGCAACTATTAGAATCTATAGTGAAATGTGGACCAAGACCCTTATTCATTTTGATGGAACATTAGAATTATAAAAAATATGAGAATCTTGATCAATTTATTAGAGTATCGCGATTAGGTACTTTGCAAGGTTGTGTAGGAGAATATTGACGGTGTAGTTTAATGA
Organism: Hsuehochloa calcarea; assembly: GCA_036346395.1. Classification (NCBI taxonomy): domain Eukaryota; kingdom Viridiplantae; phylum Streptophyta; class Magnoliopsida; order Poales; family Poaceae; genus Hsuehochloa; species Hsuehochloa calcarea. Next base: position 44,402,816 of record CM070609.1, on the reverse strand, counting down.
GAGTAGAATCGCGAAGAAATCTAATCGTTATGATAATTATTGGGATAGTAGGTAATGCAGAGTTGTTCTCAGGTATGATTTGGTATCAGTGAGTAACCCTCTGGGAGTTAGAAATATTTCTAAAGATAATTTGGTCAAAAAAATATTTATCTATTGACGTCAATGAGTATGTTTAGATTGTGAGAATTTTAGTCATCAAATATGAGGATTTCTCCATAATTTAAACCATAAGTTCATTGTAGGAGTCTGAGGTTGAAATCGGGCTTGTGTTTTACACTAGCACCTTGTTTGCCTAATGACTATATGTAGAAGTAGTAGAACAAAGTGGATTCCAAAGAGTGTGATGATCATTGATATAATCCTTTTGGGTAGTAAATGAGAGTGTGTGATGTGAATTTGAAGTTGACTATCCTTAACGGATTAGGGTGATGTGATTGTGGGTGAAATCCATGATGAGGTGCATTGGAAATTATTTATCAAAGTAATTCCGTCGATAGAGGAGTTGGTTAGAGTATGATGTTGTGGGGTAAGTAGAGTCTCTCAATAAAGGTGTGGATGATGTATTCAGTTTGATCATAGCGTTGAGGTTGCCAATTTAAGATAAATGAGTGAGTGCGTTATGTGATAGTTTGGAATCCCATGATTTGTGAGAAAGTTTATTGCTAAAAGAAAATTTGAAAAGAATGATTTCTCAGGTAGTGAAATGCTTTCTTGATTCTTGTCTAAGCTATGTGTTTATTACAGAGATCATTTGCAATTTGAGTTGGCGTTATGTTGGCATATGTGGTTCTTTCCAGTTCAGAAAAAAATAAAGGAAATGATTGATTTGGGTATTTGAGTGATTTCTCCTTTGGGTTATGTGGTGTTTATTTGCAAACTGCCTAATTGGAAAGTGAAAAGGTTTTCGTGATGTATCTTCAATTTTAGATTTGACACCTTTGGTGGGGAGTTGGTAATGCGCGGTTGTGACGAGAATCCTTTATTTTCAGTTGGGTTCTGTTTATAAAAGGGATTGTTTAAAGCGAGTTCTGTTGTGTGTCCCTGGTTAAAGGAGGTGCTTCTTGTTCAAGTGAAGAGATCGATGGAGAGATGGAACAAGAGTTATGTGTGTTATGTGCAGGTTGTGTGGTTTGGACTAGATGATGTTGTAATATCCCGAATATAATTACAAGAGAAAAGTGTTTTAGAGAGGAGGATTGATTTAGAAAATGATTTGATCAAAAGTTTCTAGGGGATTTTTGCTTAAGTCAGAGAACCTGGGCCCTGGGCCGAAAGCCCACAGCCTTTGGCCCAAGGGGGCAGCTGGCCAAAAGGAGGGGGCAGCCAAATCCTAATCCTCCCCCTCCCTTGCGTCACCCCCTCCCCTCCCCTTTCCAGCCACCGCCCCTTCAGCTCCTCCCCTGCTGCTGCCGTCCCCTCTTGCGCAGTTTGCATCAAGACGTCGATCGGAGCATCCAACATCATCCGATCGGGCTCAAACGTGGTAAGTGTGTTCTCAACTTTTTTATTTTTGATTTGTATGGCTGGATTGGGGATTAGTTGAAAGGAGCACCTGTTTTGAGAGGGGTCGCGTCAGCTTGGACTATTGCAGTTTTAGCCCAAAGTAGTTTTGGTAGATGATCTGTTTGAGTGGTGAAACGATCACGGATTGGGCTTAAATTTTTACATTTTGTAGAGAACACGTGTAACTACATTCCTACCAATTTTCATGCACTACTTGTGTAATACCCCGACGATTATTTGAGAGTGCAATAAAAAATTGAGAGAGAATTAAGGGAAACAAGATAGAAAATTCAAAATTTTAGGAGAGGAATGGGCCTCCAACCCATATACGAGAGGAGAGGAGCAAGCCATAGGGGCCCAAGGTCCATGAGTGGGATGACAGCCCATTAGAAGGCAAGGGAGGGGGGGGGAGCAAACCCTAGCCACTCTTTGCTACAGTAGCTACCATGCTATAGTAGCCCCATGCTATAGTAGAGGCTGTGCTACAGTACCTCCACCTCCTGCTGCTCCTCCTCTACCCGGAACCATCCTCCCTGCTGCCGGCCATCGGAAGGAATAAGAAGGGAGAGCAAGAGGGGAAGGAGGGGAAGTCTTCGCAAGGGATTCAGTGAAGTTCATCGTGTTTTCGTGGGTAAATTCACATTCCCCATAAGATTTTATAGGAACTTTCTCATGCGAATTGTCTCTAATAGCCATATTGTAACTGCTGTTGTAGATCGATGTCTCTACTGTTCTTTTGATGCGTGAATTTGAGTTAGATGCAAGCAGATCCAGCATTTAGTGTCTCCTAGACTTATGTGGGGTTTCGCGTGGTATTTCTAGAAAGTATTAATTCATAATTTTTGGTTGATTAATGAATTAGTTATGAATTTTGCAAGTCTGGGTGCTTGTTCAGTCTCTAGATTCGGGCAGCGAGCGTACTTCTGTATATTAGTGTCTTGAGACGGGCGAATTTGGTCGGTTAGTCTTCATGAGTTATGTAGGTAACTTTATTATGTTTCCAGGAAGATCAAGTTCATATTTCATGGACATTTAGAACGAAAGATATGAAGTTTTTAATTTAATATTGTAGTATGTCCTTCTGTTATGGACAGAAGAGAAAGACTGGGCTATTAGCAACCTTTGTTGCATAGTGGGGATAATTGTGATAAATTTTTTGAGGAAGCTAGTTTTATGTAGTTTCCAGAATAACTTAGAACATTGAATTTAGTTGTACGAAATAAAAGTTACGATATTCCCAAGTCAGTAGTACTGAAGATGACATAACGGTCTTCGGGGTTAAAAACTGTAGGACCGTAAAGGCGACTAGAGGGGGGTGAATAGGCGCTTTCTCGATTTTTCGCCTTAATCAAATCCAACACACACTTTTCTCCTTTAGCTATGAAAGCTAAGAAGATCAGTAAACGCACAGAGGAAGCCTTGTGCTGAATTCAATTACCCCCTTTAACCACAATACACAAATATGGAGAATTGATCTCACTGAGCAATCGGACCGGTGTCTTCTTGGCGGTCATTGCTGAGGCGGACCGGCCTCAATCGGCGATCAAATGTCGAAGCGATCGGACCGGCGGTGTAAAATTGGTCAGACCAATTTAGTCCAGAGGCAACACACAATGCCCAAATCCAAAACGAAAATTGGTCCAACTTTTGATTCAACCAATGAAACTTGATCAAATTTGGAGCACACCTCCCTAAGGCTATCTAAGACCTATTTCTAGCGACGATCGTCCAGATCCACTTCAAAGAAACGATCTCTAAAAGTTTTACCAAAGAAGTGTTCCAAAACCTAGAAATATGAAAATCTTGATCCAAGACTTGCTTGTGGGGGATTGATGATCTAGATGATTCTAGGAGTATTCCCACACATCATAGCAAGATAAAATCGGTCAAGAGACCAAGCATAAACACTAGGATTAAAGAAGCACCAAAATCATCAAAAGAGAGAAGAACACAAATGAGACTTCACCCTTAAGCAAACATCAATAGATTGATTGATTCAATATGTTGCTTACAAAGCCACTCCCTCAAGTAGGACAAGAGCTCAATCCAAGAGCACACTCAAATCTCCTCTCCTCTCCTCTCCTAACCCTAACCCTAGAAATGGTTTTTGCAAATGAGGGCTTAAGTGCTTTGGGGGTTTTTCCATCTCCCCCCTTTCTATTTATAGGAGAGGCTACGGTTTCTCTAATGGGCTCCCATTAAGGCCCGACACAAATGGGACACATACACACACATCAATCTGTTGAAGCAATCGTCTGCTTCACCACGTGTAGGTTGATCAGCGGCTCTCATCATGTCGGCAAGTCTCTCCCGTCCGAATCCCATCGGAACCTCCAAGGCACTTGCACCGACCCCTACGCCGCTAGATCCAACCAGCTACAACGAACCGCCCGTTCGATCCATCTTGTCCATTCTGCACCATGCTTGAGTCACATGACTTCACCCGGCATCCATGATCGTTCTGGACCTCAGCTCTCCAAACTTAGTCCCGATCCACCTCACCGTTGACGTTGTTGACCTGCAAGCCACCTGCAGAGCAATAGACAAAGAAATCGTCTCCGGGAACAAGTTCTTCACAACTTGACCCACGTTAGTTCAACAATGCAATATGCTACAATAAGGCATTGAAACTCATGCATCAAATATCATCAAATCACAACAATGCCAAAAAGGCTGAAGTCCAAGTGGAAGCCGTTCTGACCGCCCTACCAAGCCGGTCGGACCGATTTCCAAGCGGTCAGACCGATTCCAAAACGGCGGTCGGACCGCCCCAAAAGACTTAACCAAAATTCAACTCGGAAATCCGCAACCTCTCTGGAATTTTCTTTTGAATAGAACTTTTGACTGGGAGCTCCAAAAATTATGTGACCACATCCAGGAGACTCCCCTTTCATGCCTACACAACCTGTTTTTGGCCTAGCCCCAAACTCCGTCATAAACTGTGGCCGGTCGGACCGGCAAGCATCGCCGGTCGGATCACCACGGCCGGCTCGGCCGGCGGCTTGGCGATCGACCGCCAATAACTCGACAAAGATCGAAGTTTTCCGAAAACGCGAGATTCGTCAAACCAACAACGCCATGGCCAATTGACTCATCACTCTAAGATCATGCACATATCCCCACGATATCCACAATCTCCCCCTTGATGAACACATTGGCAATTTCCCAGAAAATGAAGTTTAGTGGTTTGAAAAATAAAAACTCGCAGTTTTCGCACAAAGGCTCAACTTGGTCCACAAACAAAAGAAAGCTTAGGAAATGACCAAGCTGGCTTCAGAATAGCATAGGCAAGCGAGATAAGGCAAAGAGAGCACAAAAAGTTTCAATTTTCAGAAAGTAGCCAAAAATCTCACTCGGTCCATATGAAGGAACAAATATTCTATTTGACCTTTGATCATTGTGAGTCTTCTAGACTTGCAAATATAATCATATAATCAGAAAAAGGCAATAAAACCAAGAGAATCCACTCACAATGATAACCAATTTCCAGAAGGTACATTTTCCCTTTATGACTCCAAAAAGCTCTAAAAACCACATTTTCTCTAATCTTTCTCCCCCTTTGACAATGAATTCATCAAGATGCATGGGAAAAATTAGAGCATGAAGGAATGACTATTTTTTTTTTTATTTTTGAACTTATAGCAAAAGGACCATGAGATTATCCAAGAAGACAGTACAAGTATTACACCAAGCCATATTAAGTGAAGAAGCTATGTATTCAATCATGGCAAATCATGTACTGCAAAACTAAGACCAAAATAGCAATAATCTGATATTAAATGAATTGATACCATAATAAGTTGCTAAATATCATAGTTTCACCAAGGTATCCAAAAATGAGTCAAGCCATGTCTATGAGTAAATGAAGACCAGAAGCTGAGCCATTTTGAGCATTAGGAGTTCAAAAATGTTGGACCGAGAAGGCGACTAGAGGGGGTGAATAGGAGCACGCTCACTTTTTCCCAAATAATGAATTCAACACAATTTCACTCCAATAGCTATTAGGAAGCTATGAAGATCAATATACCAGTACAGCGGAAGACTAGTATTGAATCCAATTAAATCCCCTAAGCAAAATAACAAAATCAACTAAGATTGCAAAATCACAAAGCATGGGCGGTCTGACCTCTGGACCCAGCCGGTTGGACCGATTACCGGGCGGTCTGACCGCTGTTGTACTAGCGGTCGGACCGCTCCAAAATCGGTCTGACCGGTGATGACGGGTGGTCTGACCGGCCGACTCCAGAACCGATCCAAACAAGAAAATCAGCCGATGACGGTTGCAATTAGGTCAAACTTTTGATTCTCAACTCCAAACTTTATGAAACTTTGCACACACCTTCTCTATGCTATTGAGGACCTATTCCAATCGAATATTATGATAATTCTTGGATAGATCCTGAACAATTGCCAATTGATTAACAGAAGGTCTAAAATCGGGCAAGAACGAAAACTTGATCCTAATGCTTGTTCGTGAGAGATTGATGATCAAGATGATGCTAGATAGATTCACACATATCACAGCAAGCTAATTCACGTGAAAGAATCAATCACAAACTCACGGATCAAAGAAAGCCCTAAAATCACGAAATTTAAAGCAAGAACGAAAAGAGACTTATCTCAAGCAAACCTTGCATAGATTAAGAACGTGATCGTTGCTGGATTACACCCACACCATCATGGATCAGTGGTCAATCCAAGATCACAAAATTCACCTCAAACCATGAAAAGCCCTAGCCTCCACTTCAACTCCCCCTAAGCCAATTAGGGTTTGAAGACAACAAAAGAGGTGAAAAATAGCGAGAGCAAGAGGGTGCAGCCACCACCTCCTCCTATTTATAGTGGAGGCCTAGAACTCTCTAGGGTTTGACTCAATTGGGCTCCCGTTAAGGCCCACTAACAAACGGGTCACTTATGCACGCTTCGCAAAGCGCCGTCTTCAACCTTTTGACCTAAACCGCTTCACCATGCGCCATGGATTTACCAATAGGTCACCCTTGTCCATCTTGTGTCACGCTTGAGTCGTTGACCTCACCCGGCATCGTCGATCGTTCTGGACCTCAACTCTCCAAGTCTAGTCCCGATCCTCCTCGCCGTTGACCGTCGTTGACCACCAAGCAACCTGCACAACCATAGACAAGCAAACACGAATTCGGGAACAAGTTCTTCACAACTTGACCCATGTTAGTCAAAACATGCATCATGCAAACCATATGCCACGATACCGATGACTTTGACCTAACAAAATAACATCGCCACGGTTGGCCGACGTTCAAGTCAATACCGGTCCGACCGCTCCATGTGGCGGTCGGACCGCCTTGGCCGGTCGGACCGCTCCTCGTGAGCGGTCGGACCGCCTTAGGACTCAGTAGAAATTCATGCCTTGAAATTTCAAACCTTCGAAATTAAAACGAATAGAACTTCTTCTCGAGACTCCAAAAATCATGAGACCAAGTGCATTGGGATCCCTCACTTGCCTACAACACCTATTTTTGGCCCACTGCTTTTGACCACTTTTAGGTCACAATAGGTCCGATCACGCACACATGGCGGTCCGACCGATTTGGGACCGGTCGGACCGCCCTGTCTAGAATGCACCGTAGCTTTGTCGAAAACTCGTGAAACGACAAACCGTAAACACCATTGCCAATTGTCACATCATCCTAAGATCTGGAGCATATTCCCATGATATCCACAATCTCCCCCTTGATGAACACATTGGCAATTATCCGAAAAATGAAGTAAGAGGTTTGAAAACGAGTTTACTCGCAGCTTTAGACAAAGGCACAACTTGGTCCAAAAGCAAGAAAAGCAATGTAAATGACCAAGTGGCATCGTAATAGTATAGGCATGTGAGACAAGGCAAAAGAAAGCATAAAAACTTTGATTTCCAGAAAAGGGTCAAAATTCTCACATGAGGTCCATATGAAAGAACAATTGTTCAATTGACCTATGATCATTGTGAGGATAAAAGAATGCAATTCAAGTTCAGAATATTCAATGAGACAATAATAATGCAACTCAAGAACTCCCCCTCACTATGATCCTCAAATTTTAGAAATTTTCAAATTTTCAGTTTCTCCCCCTTTGTATAATCTTCTCCCCCAACAATGAAATATCTTCTCATTAACACACATCTTCTCCCCTTTTGACAATTGATTCATCAAGGAATCACGCCTTCCTCTCATCCAGAGATAACAAATATAGAATAAAGAAAGAAGCAGAAACAAAAGAAGCATAAAGAGGAGTATGCATGAAGTGCAATGGAGTGGCTTCATTTTTGTATTTTTTAATTTTAAATTACAAGAAGCTTTGGAGATTACCCAACAGAGCTAGCCAGTATTTCTAATATTGCACAACAACATATCACGCTTTGAAATACTAGCAAGATCATGGTAAGACATGTATATCAAAGCTAAGCACAAAGGCTCAAAAGGAAAGCAGTAGATTTGATCAATTTAAGCAACGCTTCAAATTCAGTAAGTTCATCAACAGGGATCCTAAAGTGAAATTGGCCATGTCAAAATGTCAAAGTGAGATCAAAAAATCTAACAAAGACCACATTAAGAGTCAATCAGTTCCTGTATTGAATCTTTTTGCTCAATATTTTGTAAAAGCCCATTTGTCAATATTTTTCTCATATGCATTGAATATTGAAGTTGACTAATGATCTAACTTAGTGACAAGATCCTGAACTAGGAGCCATCCACAAACTCATCCTAAGCTTCGACTAAAAGTTGATTAAAGGTATATCTTAGTAAAGAAGATCCTGGACTAGGAGCCATCCACAAACTCTTTCTAAGCTTCTACCAGGGCGACAAATCTTGAGGTTCATGTCATTTCTGACAAGCAGTCCCAATGAGATCGTCTGGTTCATCAAACTATCTCCAAGTTCATGTCATTTGACAAGCAGTTTTGTAAGAATAGTTTGACACAATTTAAGCATAAGACAATCTTGATTTTCATTTTTCACAAGAGCATTTTTACAATCTCAAGAACACAAAAGCTCAAGTAATGGTCAATTTTAGACCAAAGAGCTAACAAAGCAATTCTGACAGGGCCAATGTCACAAGAGGAGCACTAATTGCGCAACTCGTTAAAACATCCACAAATTGCAATTTCTTAGTTCGAGTTGTTTTAAAGTTCTAGCTCATATAGCAAAGACTTAGCTACACATGTAAAAGCATGATAATTCTAGCAAGTCAAAGAACTGGACATGACATTGAGCACGAATTGAAGTACTAAAGCTCCAAAGGGTAATAGGCAAAGCTTCATCAATTTTAAAAGATAAGCAGAAAATCTTATATTACAATGCATCTTTTTGGATTTTTCATACCACTTGTTGTATTTTTCATATGAATGCAATATGATACAATGAGATGCAATAAAAGCCTAAAACCTAAAAAGTTCAAAAGATCACTAAGTTCGTAAAAGAACAATAAAAGATCAAAAGAACAAGGAAAGATCAGAAAAGATCAAAACTCCCCCTCAAACCAACCCATAGGGATAAATTACCCCTAACTCACTTCTCAAGGTGGTAAACCTAGTTTGATCTAAAGGCTTGGTGAGAATATACGCCAACTGAGCATCGGACTCCACGAAGTGCATCACAATATCTCCTTTTTCAACATGATCTTTAAGGAAGTGAAAGCGAATGTCTATGTGCTTAGTCCTAGAATGTTGCACTGGGTTTTTAGCAATATTAATAGCAGAAGTGTTATCACAGAAAAGAGGAACACTAGCAAAGTTTAACCCATAATCTTTCAAAGTGGACGTCATCCACAAAATCTGGCTACAGCAACTAGCAGCAGCTACATACTCCGCTTCAGAAGTGGATTGTGCAACAGAAGACTGCTTCCTAGAGGACCAAGATACAAGAGAAGTGCCTAGGAAGTGACAGGTGCCTGAGGTACTCTTCCTATCTAACCGACAGCCCGCAAAATCGAATCAAAACCCCTAATGGACAAAGTCAAGAGCAGAATACCAAATGCCATATAAGAGGGTAGAGTGTAAATACACGAATATGCGCTTAACGGCTTGGCGATGGGAAGTTCTCGAGACGCTGAAATCTTGCACAAAGGCATACCGTGAAGTGAATGTCCGGTCTCGAGGCCACAAATCTGAAGGGAGCCGATCATGTCATGCGGTACTCGCGTTGATCCACGACTTCTCCTTCCTCATCCGGATCCAAAAAATGAGGTTGCCATGGGAGTGGAAATTGGCTTGCGATCACCCATGTTGAAGCGTTTGAGTAGATCTTTAGTGTACTTTGTCTGATGGATGAAAGTTCCTTCCTTGCATTGCTTGATTTGAAGTCCCAAAAAATAATTAAGCTCTCCCATCATACTCATCTCAAATTCCCTGGACATAGTCTCAGAAAAACTGAAAACAAGAGCATTAGAAGAACCACTAAAAATAATATCATCCACATAAATTTGAGCAAGCAGGAAGTCATTGCCACGCCTAAGAATGAATAGAGTTTTATCCACTTTACCCATCTCAAAATTATTTTTAAGAAAGAAGGTCTTAAGTCTATCATACCATGCTCTAGGGGCTTGTTTAAGACCATACAATGCTTTAGATAGTTTGAAAACACGATTTGGATACTTGGGATCCTCAAAACCAGGGGGTTGCTTAACATACTCTTCTTCCTCTATGAAACCATTTAAGAATGCACTTTTAACATCCATCTGATATAATTTAAAACCTTTTGATGCAGCAAATGCGAGCAAAATACGAATGGCTTCTAGTCTAGCAACAGGAGCAAATGTCTCATCAAAATCTAACCCCTCAACTTGGCTGAAACCCCGAGCTACCAATCTGGCCTTGTTTCTAACCACAGAACCATCCTCACCTTGTTTATTCTTGAACACCCAACGGGTTCCTATAACATTATGACCACTAGGAGGTTCTACTAGGTTCCAAACCTTGTTTCTTTCAAAATTCTCTAACTCCTCATGCATGGCATTTACCCAGCTAGAATCAGATAACGCATGTGATATATCGCAGGGTTCAAAAGAAGCAACAAAAGCCGAATGAGAGTAGAGATTTGGATCATTATACCGGAGCGAGTTACACGCTCATGTAGATTACCTATTATCCGATCCGGAGGATCTTTGTCTCTGAATGCGAAGTGGGCGCCGGGTGAGATACTGCTTTCTTCGACCTCCGCAGTATCATGATGATGATGATGCAGCAGAGCCTCAATCAAGGTGAAGTAGGCGTAAGGTTCTTGTATCAATATGGGCGCCTCAGCAGCAGCAGATGAAGGAATGATATCAGGTTCGTTCTCATCTTCCTCCACAAAAATGCTCTCTGTCACACCGTGAATCATCTCAGCAATTGATCTAGCTCGTGGCTAGTCTCATCAAAAGTGACATTACAAGTCTCTGAATAAGGTTAGTCTCAGTATTAAAAACCCGAAAACCCCTCGAATGTGCAGGATAACCCAGAAATATCCCATCAAAAGTTCTTGATTCAAATTTATCTAAGTTCCCTGTCTTAAGATTAAAACATTTTGATCCAAAGACTCGAAAATGCGAAACAGAGGGTTTTCTACCAAAACGAAGCTCATAAGGAGTCTTGCCTAAAGAGGGTCTCAAAAAGACACGATTTGCAATATGGCAAGCTGTAGCAATAGCTTCGGCCCAAAATCTCCTAGGTGTGCTATACTCATCTAGCATCGTCCTAGCCATGTCGACCAAGGTCCTATTCTTCCTTTCCACCACGCCATTTTGTTGAGGGACGTGTGGAGAGGAGAACTGATGCTTAATACCACGCTCGGCACAAAAAGAAGCAAAAGAGGCATTTTTGAACTCCGTGCCATTATCACTGCGGATCGCTCTCAAGGCACCAGCAAGCTCAGAAGCCAAACGAAGAACAAGGTCATGAAAATAACTAAAAACTTCATCTTTTGAAGCAAGAAAGAACACCCAAGAATATCTTGAAAGATCATCGACTATGACAAGAATATACCATTTTTCACCGACTGACTGGACTCTAGCAGGACCAACAGTATCCATATGAAGCAACTGTCCTGGTCCATCAGTCATAACCATAGTCACAGAAGGGTGTGAGGCAGCAACTTGTTTGCCATACCTACAGGGCGCACATACGGCATCTTTGACAGCTTTGAGTTTAGGCAAACCTCTCATGAGATCAAGGTTGCTAACTCGCGTTAGATGATCAAAACCAATGTGCCCCAAACGTCGATGCCAAATCCAGAAATCAGAAGAAGAAGTAAGCAAACATTTAAGAGATCCAGCAAGAGATTCTGAGAAATCAGCTCCAAAAATTCTACCAACTCTAGATATTCCAAACACACGACAAGCATTTTTCTTAAAAACAGTCTCATAGCCATCATCAAGAAGCTGAGATACAGAAAGGAGATTATACCTAAGCTTGTCCACAAGAGCGACATCCTTTAGAATGAATTTATTGTTCACCCTAATTGATCCTGTTCCTTCAATTCGTCCTTGTGTATCATCTCCAAAGGTGATGAAGTCATCACCTGTTGCCCGCGTGAAAGAGGTGAACCATTTTGAGTTTCCGGTCATGTGGCGTGAACATCCGGAGTCAACGAACCACGTGTTCTTCCCCTTTCCGCGGTAATCCTGAAAATCAAAGAACAGAAGAACGATGTGTCTCAACATCAAGTTAGATAAACAAGATTTAGGAATCGATCTTCGAGACACACGTCCAAAGGAGTATACAAACCGAAGTACTATCCTTGATTTCATCTAAAATTCGGTTATCGAGCAATGTTTAAATTAACATGAGAATTAAAGCGGCGATGGCGGTCGGACGGCGTTGTCAAGTGATCGATCAGCGACCAAATCGGTCGACCGGTGACCACCAGAGGTCGACGCCACCACTGATAGACATTAGAATTAGGATATTTAGAAACATAATGATTTGCATGTGAGAAAATCCTAATCCGTGTTTATTCTTTTCGTGTTACCATGTCTCATAAAAGCTCTAGGTTGCTGAATGAAATTCTATCAAGATTTTTCCTATCATTTTTCAACCTACGCCAACAGAATTCAATCAAATGCCCACCTTTCTTGCAATAAGTGCAATGGTACTTGGTACTACTAGAAGAAGCACCATTTGAATTAATACAAGGTTGGGCAAAACTGCAGATTTAAAAGATATTTTTGCGAGGTTGGGTTTTGAATTCAATTAAACCTTTTCCGAGACTTGAATGACTTTTGGGTTTGAATTGTCTTGAAAAGAATTGAATCCTAAACCTTGCTTCTTATAAGGAGTTTTAGACTTGTCAAGAATCATGTTTAATTGTTTCTTACCTTTAGAAAATTTCTCTAATGTATCATGAAGGTAATCATTTTCTTTTCTCAAGTTAACACAATCATCACAAGTTTTATCCATAGATTTCTCCTTATACAAAGCAATTTCAAGCTTAAGAGCGGAACAAGAAGCACAAGTAGTATTTTCAATATTGTCCTTAAGCTTAGCATATTTGACTCTAGCAGCTTCTAAGATATCTTTGATTTCACGTTCTTTTTCTAAACATGAAGTGCAAGGGCTAGAATCAAACACATCAAAAGCAATCAATTTACTAGATTCTAAACATTTTTCACAAGGAGCACTTTTAATTTCATTTAGTTCAGATCTAGCATTCTCAAGTTGTTGTACAGAAATATTATGAGCATATTGTAACTTGGTAATTTCTGAATGCATAGCATGACAAGATAAACATTCATCAGGTTCAAGAGTCTTAGCATTTTTAAGCTCTACTTTCAGTTTGTTAATCTTTGACTCTAATTTCTTATTTTTTCTCAGGACAAATTCTAGCGCTTTATCTTGACTAAGCAATTGCTCAACTATAGAATCATATTTAGCAGAAAGCTCGTCATAAGAAAAAGATACCTCATCATCATCAATGTCGCTTGTGTCGACCATGAAGCACATGCCAGTGAAGTCTTTGGCCTTCCCTTTCTTTTTGCCTTGAGGGATCTCCTCCTCCTTGTCCTCCTCACTCCCGGAATCCACATCGCTCAAGGATTGATCCTCAAAAATGGCAAGGACCCGATGAGCAGCCTTCACAAGCTTATTAGCCTCATACCTTGATTTGTTGAAAGGAGGCTTCTTCCAAGCTGACTTTCCTTCCTTATGATTGCTCTTACCTTTCAACTTGGGGCAATTTGCCCGGATATGGTTTAGCTCATCACATTCATAGCATGTCACCGGACCACCTCTCTTTTTGTTTCTCACATTATTATAGACCCGTGTGAATTTTTTAGCTAGAAGAGCTAACTCTGTCTCAGGAATACTTTCAAGTTCCTCCTCATGAATCGCAGATAAACAAGTAAATGAAAGATCAGAAAAAGATTCAAGAGTACCATCAGAAGACCTTTTGAGAGGATCAGCTATCAATGCCATGTTGTCTTTCTTAGGATGATCAACTCTTTTAATTTCATGAGTCTTGAGTTTATTATAAAGCAATTCTAAAGTAAGACTTGAAAGATCAACATTTTCCTCTATAGCAGTAGCCTTCATCTCCCACTCCTTGGTGTTGATTGCAGCCAAGAGATGGGTGGCATTTTCAGATTGAGAATATTCAATATCAACAGCTTTCATTTGATTAATTACTTTATTAAAGCGACTGAAAATGTCATCGATGCTCTCTCCTGGATGCATCTCGAATTTATTGTATTCACGCTTGTAAACTGTATGGCGCACCTTTTTGATTTGGGACGAACCCTCATGATATGTTTCGAGAGTGTTCCAAATTTCATGCGCAGTGGCAAGATTGCAAATGCGATCATATTCTTGTCTACCAAGCGCACCATATAAAAGATTTTTAGCTTTATTGTTGTTTGCCACAAGAATCGCTGAAGCAGGTGTTGCAATTTCAGGAATAACAAGCGGGGCTCGAACAACATCCCAAATAGCTTGTCCCTCGCTCTCAAGAAAGACTCGCATACGATTCTTCCAATAGGCATAGTCGTGCCCATCGAAGATATGCGGTTTAGTAGAAAACTTATCCATCGCTTAAAGTTCGTTGACCTGTTAAGATCAAGAGTGAACTAACCGGGCTCTGATACCACTTGTTGGACCGAAAAGGCGACTAGAGGGGGTGAATAGGAGCACGCTCACTTTTTCCCAAATAATGAATTCAACACAATTTCACTCCAATAGCTATTAGGAAGCTATGAAGATCAATATACCAGTACAGCGGAAGACTAGTATTGAATCCAATTAAATCCCCAAAGCAAAATAACAAAATCAACTAAGATTGCAAAATCACAAAGCATGGGCGGTCTGACCTCTGGACCCAGCCGGTTGGACAGATTGCCGGGCGGTCTGACCGCTGTTGTACTGGCGGTCGGACCGCTCCAAAATCGGTCTGACCGGTGATGACGGGCGGTCTGACCGGCCGACTCCAGAACCGATCTAAAACAGTAAAAGCAGCCCGATGACGAAGTTACAATTAGGTCAAACTTTTGATTCTCAACTCCAAACTTTATGAAACTTTGCACACACCTTCTCTATGCTATTGAGGACCTA
The DNA here is from genome assembly GCA_036346395.1 of Hsuehochloa calcarea. Lineage (NCBI taxonomy): Eukaryota > Viridiplantae > Streptophyta > Magnoliopsida > Poales > Poaceae > Hsuehochloa > Hsuehochloa calcarea. The sequence continues at coordinate 44,387,783 of CM070609.1, read as the reverse complement.
TTCCAATCGAATATTATGATAATTCTTGGATAGATCCTGAATAATTGCCAATTGATTAACAGAAGGTCTAAAACCGGGCAAGAACGAAAACTTGATCCTAATGCTTGTTCGTGAGAGATTGATGATCAAGATGATGCTAGATTGATTCACACATATTACAGCAAGCTAATTCACGTGAAAGAAACAATAACAAACTCGCGGATCAAAGAAAGCCCTAAAATCACGAAATTTAAAGCAAGAACGAAAAGAGACTTATCTCAAGCAAACCTTGCATAGATTAAGAACGTGATCGTTGCTGGATTACACCCACACCATCATGGATCAGTGGTCAATCCAAGATCACAAAATTCACCTCAAACCATGAAAAGCCATAGCTTCCACCTCAACTACCCCTAAGCCAATTAGGGTTTGAAGACAACAAAAGAGGTGAAAAATAGCGAGAGCAAGAGGGTGCAGCTACCACCACCTCCTATTTATAGTGGAGGCCTAGAACTCTCTAGGGTTTGACTCAATTGGGCTCCCGTTAAGGCCCACTAACAAACAGGTCACTTACGCACGCTTCGCAAAACGCCGTCTTCAACCTTTTGACCTAAACCGCTTCACCATGCGCCATGGATTTGCCAATAGGTCACCCTTGTCCATCTTGTGTCACGCTTGAGTCGTTGACTCACCCAAAGATCGCCGATCGCTCGACCTCAACTCTCCATATCTAGTCCCGATCCTCCTCGCCGTTGACCGTCGTTGACCACCAAGCAACCTGCACAACCATAGACAAGCAAACACGAATTCGGGAACAAGTTCTTCACAACTTGACCCGTGTTAGTCAAAACATGCATCATGCAAACCATATGCCACGATACCGATGACTTTGACCTAACAAAATAACATCGCCACGAAGTTGGCCGACATTCAAGTCAAGACCGGTCTGACCGCTCCATGTGAGCCGGTCGGACCGCCCCTTGGCCGGTCGGACCGCTCCCTGTGAGCCGGTCGGACCGCCCCTAGGGACTTAGCCGAAATTCATGCCCCAAATTCAAACCTTCGAAATTAAAACGAATAGAACTTCTTCGAGACTCCAAAAATCATGAGACCAAGTGCATTGGGATCCCCTCACTTGCCTACAACACCTATTTTTGGCTCAGCTCGTTTTGACCACTTTTAGGTCACAGCCGGTCCGACCGCCGCACATGGCCAGTCCGACCGATTTGGGACCGATCGGACCGCCGTGCTAGGACCGGTCGGACCGCCCCTGTCCAGAATGCCTGTAGCTTTGTCGAAAACTCGTGAAACGACCAACCGTAAACACCATTGCCAATTGTCACATCATCCTAAGATCTGGAGCATATTCCCATGATATCCACAAAAAATGAAGCAATTTAATCAAGCACTTAGCATTTTGAGCATTCTGCTGAAAACGATATATATAATTTTTATAGCAATGTGCTAGATCTCAAGCCTTGCCGCAACCATCTCAAGCAAGAAGCTTAAAAGAATGGTCTAGGTCATCCAAAACTCCCCCTGAGTTCATGCCTAGTGCAATGGCAAGCAGTCTCATGAGAAAGAATTGGTGAGATCAGTTTTTTCGCACATAAAAACTTATTCTTCATTTGCTTGACTTAAGAATTAACAAAGTTAATTTTGCAGCTCAAACTCAGTTCAAAGCTCAATTTAACCTATATGACGTAGCCTAAATCATGAGAGGATCACTAAAACAAAACTAGTCAAAAGATCCAACAAAACATGATTTGATTCAATTTTGCACATAGATATAAAGCTAGCAAGGCAAAAGCTAAGCTAAACAAGAAAAGGCCATAAAAGAAGTCTAGCAGACTATCACAGGACATGGCAAGGTATAAAGTATGAAAACATGTCATACAAGGATAATAATCAGAGTTCCACAAGATTATAATACAATGCAAGAAATTTGATTTTTTTTTTTAAATGCATTATGATACAATGAATGCAAAAAGAGCAAACTCCCTCTCAAAACAGCACAAGAGGACTAATAACACCTAATTCTCCCCGCAAAGTAGCAAAACGAGAAGAATCAAGTGCTTTAGTGAAAATATCTGCAAGCTATTGCTCTGACTCTACAAAGTGAAGCACAACATCACCCTTCTCAACATGGTCTCTCAGAAAATAAAATCGAATATCAATGTGTTTAGTCCTTGAATGTTGCACTGGGTTTTTGGCAATGTTTATGGCAGAAGTTTTGTCACAGAAAAGAGGAACACTCTCCAAGAATAACCCATATTCCCGCAGCTTGGATAAAATCTAGAGAACCTGAGAGCAACTACTGGCTGCAGCTACATACTCGGCCTCGGCTGTGGACTGTGCAACAGAAGACTGTTTTCTAGAAGACCAAGAAACAAGGGATGTGCCCAAGAAATGACAAGTGCCAGAAGTACTCTTCCTATCCACTTTACACCCCGCAAAATCACCATCAGAAAATGCTCGAATTGAGAGAGCAGAAGAAGAAGAATACCAGAGTCCAAAGTCAAGAGTATCTTGAAGGTACCTGAAGATGCGACGTACTGCTTGACGATGAGAAGCACGAGGGGAACCCTAAAAGCGAGCGCACAGACATACAACAAATTGTATGTCCGGCCTCGACGCTGTGAGATAGAGGAGTGAGCCAATCATGCTGCGGTACTCCTTCTAGTCCACGGGCTCTCCATCCTCATCAGGGTCCAGCACGGTGGTTGTAGCAATGGGAGTAGACATTGGCCCACTACTTCCCATATTGAAACGCCGAAGAAGGTCCTTTGTATACTTACTCTAGTGGATGAAGGTGACTTCTTTCAGTTGTTTGACTTGAAGACCAAGGAAGAATCTCAACTCTCCCATCATGCTCATCTCAAACTCACTGCTCATCGAATATGAAAATCTGGACACTAAAGCATGAGAAGAACCACCAAATATGATATCATCCACATAAATCTGAACCAATAAGAAATCACTGCCATGCCTGAGAGTGAACAAGGTTTTATCAACCATTCCCATTTTGAAATCATTTTCAAGAAAGAAACTCTTAAGCCTATCATACCAAGCTCGAGGAGCTTGCTTCAATCCATACAAGGCTTTGGAGAGTTTAAAAACATGGTTTGGGAACTTATGATTTTCAAAACCAGGTGGTTGCTTGACAAAGTCCTCTTCTTCTATGAAACCATTCAAGAAAGCACTTTTAACATCCATTTGAAAAAGCTTGAAACCCTTGGATGTTGCAAATGCTAGTAAAATACGAATGGCTTCCAATCTAACTACAGGAGCAAAGGTCTCTTCAAAGTCTAAGCCTTCTACCTGGGAATAACCTTGAGCTACAAGCCTAGCCTTATTGCGAACAACCAACCCATCCTCACTTTGCTTATTTTTTAAAATCCATTTTGTTCCAATAACATGAGAATCAGAAGGAGGCTCAACTAAGGTCCAAACTTTGTTTCTTTCAAAATTTTCAAGCTCTTCATGCATGGCATTGACCCAAGAGGCATCAGATAAAGCATGGGTGATATCTCAGGGTTCAAAAGACGCGATAAAAGCAGAATGTGCATAAGAATCAGGAGAAATAAACCTGGAGCGAGTGACTCGCTCTTGAAGATCCCTAATGATCTGCTCAGGTGGATGCAGTCGCTGAATATGAAGAGGTGCTCCTGGTGCAGAAGTGGCCTCTACCTCACGAGCTGTGGAGGTAGGAATAGAGCCACTCATGTCGTTGGTGAAGATAGGAGGAGGCTGCTCAGCTGAAACTGGAATAGTAGTAGCAGGCTCTCCAACCCTCTCAGAAGTGACTAGAGGATGTATCGGGCCCTCATCCTCAGAGTCATCATCGACGGAGATGCTTTCTTGAATTTCAGAACACTGTACCAGTGAGCATCGGGTCTAGTACCAGGACTAGCCTCATCAAAAGTGACTTCGCAAGTCTCAACAATTTTGTTAGTGTCAACATTAAAAACATGATAGCCACGAGAATGAGTAGGATATCCAAGAAAAATGCCATCGGAACATGTAGACTCAAATTTATCAAGGTTGTCATATTTAAGAATGAAGCATTTGCAACCAAAAATCTTGAAATGAGAGACTTTGGGTGAATGACCAAATCTAAGCTCTAAAGAGGTCTTCCCAATCACAAATCTCAATAAAACCCTATTGAAGATATAATAAGCAGTAGAGATCACCTCAACCCAAAATCTCCTAGGAGTAGAATGCTCATCTAACATGGTCCGAGCCATCTCTACAAGGGTTCTGTTCTGCCTCTCTACAACACCATTCTGCTGGGGCACTCTAGGAGAAGAAAACTGATGATCAATTCCCCTATCAGTGCAGAAGGTAGAAAAGGAAGAATTCTTGAATTCTGTCCCATTGTCACACCTAATGGCTCTCGAGGCTCCAGGAATATCAACAACAACTCTAAGGACCAATTCTCTAAAGAAGCCAAACACCTCGTCCTTAGAAGCCAGAAAATAAACCCATGAATACTTGGAGAAATCATCCACAACCACAAGAACATACCATTTCTCACCAGCCGACTGAACTCTAGAAGGACCAACAGTGTCTAAGTGCAGAAGCTGTCCTGGTCCATCAGTCATCACCAAGGTAAGAGTTGGGTGGGAAGCAGACACCATCTTACCATGTCTACAGGGCGAGCACACAAGATCTCTAACAGACTTCAGCCTAGGCAAACCTCTAATCAAGTCCTTGCAACTGACTCTAGACAGATGATCAAAGCCTATATGCCCAAGTCTACGATGCCACAAAACAAGATCATGAGAATCAGAGGCTACAAGACATCTAGGACTGCAGCTGAAGAAATACTGAAATTAGCACAAAAGATCTTATCAAATCTGGAGATATCAAAGACAAGCTCACCCGATGAATCTAGAACTCTACACTCACCACTTTTAAACCTCACTTCTAGACCCTCATCAAGCAGCTGAGAAACAGATAGAAGATTATACCTCAGCTTACTTACCAAAGCGACGTCTTTAAGCATGAACTTGTTGTTGACACGCACAGTGCCCTTTCCAGTCACGGTCCCGGTAGAAGTATTCCCAAATGTAATCAATTCATTGCCGGATGCACGTGTGAGGAAGGAGAACCATCTAGAATCTCTGGTCATATGTCGAGAACACCCAGAGTCAACAAGCCATATGTCCTCCTTCCTCGCACGACGGACCTAAAAATCACAAGAAGAAAACATATGTGCCTCAGTACTGGGGTTAGTGATAAAAGATATAGGAATCCAGTACTAAGAAGCACGATGCCTGGGTGCGACAGCAGAAACAACAGAAAAATGATCAGGAACAAAATCATGAGAATGCACACGAGAACCACCTAGACCTCTCCGAAACGATCTACCAAAAGATCGATACTCCCCCTGTCTAGGTGCTACCCGTGGTCTCTTCACACGATATCCTAAACCAAAATGCTGCCTTGACCCACCAAAAGAGTCAACAAAGTTCTCTACAAACCTAGGCCTATATGTAGTACGATAAACAGGCTGCCTGGCTCTAGAGACTACAGCAGGTGAAGGGACTCCTCTAATGGTTCTCAAAGCGCTCATCCTCTCTTTTCTCTTAATTTTTGCTCTCCCGAAGCAGAACTCAACAGTGTGGCCTTCTTTCTTGCAGAAAGTGCAATAGTACTTGACCTTTTGAGGGGTCTGTACTGGTGACACAGAAACACCTTTCTTGCTAGAAAGAGTTTGAGCAAAACCTGCAGATTTGAAAACAACCTTGGATGGCTTAGGAGGTTCTAGCTCAAGCAGACCACTTTTCACAACTCTAGCAATCTTAGGTGGGTGATTCTTGGAATGCTCTAGTGGATTAAAACCTAGGCCACTATTTTTCACACTCACCTTGGACTGGTCAAGAATCATGTGGAGTTTCTTTTTTCCACTAGAAAACTTCTCAAGAGTCATTTGAGGTAATCATTCTCTTTAGCTAAAACCTCACATCTAGTGCACTTTCTAGAATTGATTGCCTCATCATGCTTACTCTTAAGAAGAGTCACTTCCACTTTATAGGCCTCACAAGACACACAATAGGATTCCTTAATCCAATTCAACTGCTCCTTAAATTTAACTCTAAACGCCTCTTGAATCTTACTAATAATTGTTTCAACTTCAGCATTCAAAACACAAGAGGTAGAGTCAATAACTTTCTTAGAAGCAGTAAGAGACATGGATTTTTCAATTTTAGCTTTTTCTTCAAGAGTCTTGTTTAAAGCTTCAATCTCAATTGTAAGCTTAGGACAATTTTCACAAAAAGCAGCTCTAGAGTACACAACCATTTCAGTCATCTCTTGCATTTTAATATTATTATTCTTACAATGAGAGCAAGTGTGACTAGCATCAAATTTTTGCAATTCTTTCAAGGCGCTTCCAATTTTAATTCAAGCAAGGCACAGTTTGAACAGGTTAAAGAGATAGCATCCAAAGCAGTCACATCAAGTGAAATGGCATCCATGCAAACAAAACTAGACTTGAGAGATTCTAGTTCATCAAGAGCATCTTTTAATTGATTAACAACAGATGAATGAGCAGATTTTAAGCTTGTCAGTTCTTTAAGCAAGCTAGAGCAGGAATCACAAATATCATCAGGATTAATAGATTTGAGCCTAACAACTTCTAGGTTCAAATTATCAATCATAATGTCCTGTTTCTTAATCATTTTTGCATGCTTATGCAATTTCTGTTCAGCAAGCACCAAAGCCCTTTTCATATCAGCAAGTGAAGGGCATACCTCATCGGGATCGCTGAAAGGATCCTCGTCATTGGAGGAGTCAGTGTCGTGGCTGTTCTTGGCCATGAAACACATGTCCTTGAAATCATGAGCCTTCTTTTTTGCCACGGGAGTCACTCTAGTCGTCCTCCGTCTCCGAGTCCACATCGCTCATGTTCACATTTTCTAGAGCGGCAAGGTCCCGACTGACAAACTTGCGATAGTTTGTCTTCTTGGGTTTGGCATCCATCGCTTGAGGATGCCTTCGTGACTCATTCTCCTCCTTGCCCTTCAGCTTGGGGCACTTGGAACGAATGTGGTTTGGCTCACCACATTCAAAGCATGTGATAGGTCCACCTCTCCTCCTGTTTCTCACCTTGTTGTAAGCTCTCATGAATTTGGTGGATAGGAGGGCTAAATCATCTTCAGGTAGTTTCTCAAGTTGCTTATCGCTTAAAGAATGCAAAGCTGATAAAGAAAAACCCGATGAGCTAACTTCCAAAGAATCAGAAGAACTACCTTTAGATTGGTCGACCACTAAAGCCATCGACTCTGTCTTGGGGAGACGCGAGATAAAATCAATCTCATGCGTCTTCAACCTCGAGTACAGCTTATCCATGGTAAGCTCACTCATGATAGTTTTGTCATTGATGGAAGTGATCTTCATTCCCCAGACCTTCACATCAAGAGCACCCAAAAGCTGGCGTGCATTTTCTGACTCAGAAAAAACTAGGTCAACAGTGCGGAGATCATGAAGAATCTTAGAAAATCTTCCACACAGCTCATCTAAAAACTCACCAGGTCTTTACTCGATCTTGGAGTAAATTTTCTTAAGCTGGTTCTGTCTCACTTCCTTGATCGCAGTGGAGCCCTCGTGATAATCACAGAGAGTCCGCCAGATCTCATGAGCAGACCGCAAATGAGCGACACGCTCAAACTCCGATTGACTAAGGCATTGGATCAAAAAATTCCGAGCCTTACTGTTGGCCTCCACATATGGAGTGATGACATCGTCATCGGCTGGCACGATATAAGGATTTTTTTACCTTAAGCCAAATTGCGTGCCCTTGAGCCTCGATGTAGGCCTGCATTCGGGCCTTCCAATATGCAAAATTAACTCCATCAAAAATATGTGGTTTGGTTGAATACTTGTCAGTCGCCATGGCTCCAAAGACCGGTTAAGATCTATGAGAAGAGCTAACCGGGCTCTGATACCACTTGTAGGACCGTAAAGGCGACTAGAGGGGGGTGAATAGGTGCTTTCTCAATTTTTCGCCTTAATCAAATCCAACACGCACTTTTCTCCTTTAGCTATGAAAGCTAAGAAGATCAGTAAACGCACAGTTGAAGCCTTGTGCTGAATTCAATTACCCCCTTTAACCACAATACACAAATATGGAGAATTGATCTCACTAAGCGGTCGGACCGGTGTCTTCTTTGTGATCGTCAAGGGTCGGACCGCCTCAATCAAGGGTCTCAATGCTCGGGCGGTCGGACCGGCGGTGTAAAATCGGTCAGACCGATTTAGTCCAGAGTCAACACACAATGCCCAAATCCAAAACAAAAATTGGTCCAACTTTTGATTCAACCAATGAAACTTGACCAAATTTGGAGCACACCTCCCTAAGGCTATCTAAGACCTATTTCTAGCGACAATCGTCCAGATCCAATTCAAAGAAACGATCTCTAAAAGTTTTACCAAAGAAGTGTTCCAAAACCTAGAAATATGAAAATCTTGATTCAAGACTTGCTTGTGGGGGATTGATGATCTAGATGATTCTATGAGTATTCCCACACATCGTAGCAAGATAAAATCGGTCAAGAGACCAAGCATAAACACTCGGATCAAGGAAGCACCAAAATCATCAAAAGAGAGAAGAACACAAATGAGACTTCACCTTTAAGCAAACATCAATAGATTGATTGATTCAATATGTTGCTTACAAAGCCACTCCCTCAAGGAGGACAAGAGCTCAATCCAAGAGCACACTCAAATCTCCTCTCCTCTCCTAACCCTAACCCTAGAAATGGTTTTTGCAAATGAGGGCTTAAGTTCTTGGGGGGTTATTCCATCTCCCCCTTTCTATTTATAGGAGAGGCTATGGTTTCTCTAATGGGCTTCCATTAAGGCCCAACACAAATGGGACCCATACACACACAGTAATCTGTTAAAACAATCGCCTACTTCACCACGTGTAGGTTGATCAGCGGCTCTCATCATGTCGGCAAGTCTCTCCCGTCCGAATCCCATCGGAACCTCCAAGGCACTTGCACCGACCCCTACGCCGCTAGATCCAACCAGCTACAACGAACTGCCCGTTCGATCCATCTTGTCCATTTTGCACCATGCTTGAGTCATACGATTTCACCCGACATCCATGATCGTTCTGGACCTCAGCTCTCCAAGCTTAGTCCCGATCCACCTCACCGTTGACGTCGTTGCCCTGCAAGCCACCTGCATAGCAGTAGACAAAGAAATCGTCTCCGGGAATAAGTTCTTCATAACTTGACCCACGTTAGTTCAACAATGCAATATGCAACAATAAGGCATTGAAACTCATGCATCAAATATCATAAAATCACAACAATGCCAAAAAGGTCGAAGTCCAAGTGGAAGCCGATCTGACAGCCCTACCAAGCCGGTCTGACCGCCCTACCAAGCCGGTCGGACCAATTTCCAAGCGGTCGGACCGATTCCAAAACGGCGGTCGGACCGCCTCAAAAGACTTAGCCAAAATTCAACTCGGAAATCCGCAACCTCTCTGGAATTTTCTTTTGAATAGAACTTTTGACTGAGAGCTCCAAAAATTATGTGACCACATCTAGGAGTCTCCCCTCTCATGCCTACACAACCTATTTTTGGCCTAGCCCCAAACTCCATCATAAAATGTGGCCGGTCGGACCGGCAAGCATCGCTGTCGGATCGCCACGGCCGGTCGACCGGGCTTGGCGGCCTCGACCGCCAATAACGTGACAAAGATCAAGTTTTCCGAAAACGCGAGATTCGTCAAACCAACAACGCCATTACCAATTGACTCAACACTCTAAGATCATGCACATATCCCCACGATATCCACAAAAACAAAGGCTTAGACGTGATAATTTGGTCTTTCGGTCACCTAAGAAGTTGTAGCTATACTTTTTTAGATTCCAGCAAAGTTGGATTCATGACTTTTGGATTTTTGACTCAAAAGTTATGGATTTTCCTTTGATAGCTGTCTGTTTGGACAGATTGGGATTTGGGAGTGTAATGGTTAAGTTTCGGGTTGCGATTAGGAGCGGTTGATTTTATTTTATTCCATTACTATGCTGTGCACTTTTAAGTGGTATATTTAGTATACTTTACGGTTGCCAGGTGGTGGTGAGCACCGGGGTTAAAGTCTTCCTGTCGTCGTCTTCCGTCTCGCGGTTAAGGCAAGTACAAATAGTATATAATGAATTGGGATGCAATATTCATGATAAATGCCATGGTTTAATTATGAGTTTATTTCTATGCTATTGTCGCTGAATGCTATTTCTCTTATGTTGGAATGAGATTATGAAATTCACTTGCATCACGGCATTCATTTCTGATTCTTGGACTACTTGGTAGCCAAGCCTTGTTTCTTTTGAGGTCCCCGTCATACATTGGATGGGCATGAGGTCCCCGTCATGTATTGGACGGGAATGGGTCTCCACACTCGTGGAGTGTGGGCATGAGATCCCTGTGCCTGAGGGCACAGGTTTGAGTATGCATCGACGGATGCACTACTCGGTATTACTGGTAATTGCAAAGAAGGAAGAAATAGCATTCTTGTCATATGCATTGCATGCAAGTATATGAGTTTTATTTATGGTTCATTGCTGATGTTCATATGATGATTTGATATCCTCATTGGCTACCCGTGAAGTTTTGTTTATGACCTCTGTTGTACTTGGCTGAGTCGTGGACTCACTCTTGTTGTTGTTGTTCTTTTAGGTACATCTCGAGGCCGCGACATGCATGAGAAGGTGTAGTCTTGATGCAAAACACACTTACATTATCTATGGCAAATAAAACTAGCTTATTTATCTACGATCTCAAGTTCATGCTATTTCCTTCATGGTGGATATTTCACTTGTGTTCGTAGATGATCTGTTTATGGTTTTAAATCTTAGATATTGATTCATTTAATTCTGTTTGATAGATTAAATTGAGTAATTTGTTTAGACGTCTGTCCTCGTAGTTCTAATGAGACTTGATGATTTAGATTTAATTGTTAAAGATCTGCTCTCAATGTGTACCATTAACCGTTTGGTTCGGTTATTGGTTGAGTAAGAGCAATATCCATGCCAGTTCATAATTAGTTGACTGGCGGTATTCTTAAACTTGTCTATTTGTAGACATTGCTAGTTCTTGTTGATTAAAATTATTTCGTTATTATTGAATGTGCTGCTGAAATTGTGTTAGTAAATTGAAGTAAATTAATTCTATAAGGTGGTTTAGTAACTGTAACACCCCAGCCCAACACTGAGCCTGGAATGCCACTAAACTACCCTTAACAACTAATAAACATCAACACACTATGAAATTTCAGTAAGCAAAACAATAATAAAACCCATCCATGGGTCACAACAGAACATGAATAAAGATTGGTCAAGCATGAATAAATAAGCAAGGGAAACATAGCAAGGTAAACAGTCTAAAATAACACCAAACTAATAAATCCAAAACCTTGGAATAAATAGACTAGTCCAAAACATTGACCTAAGCTTATTCAATCTCCAACATGTCCTAAAAGTAGTCCACCAAAAATGAATCAGATCGTTCTCATTGCGAAATAATAATGTGTCTGAAGTATTCAACTATCCTATGTGCACTATTCGCTCTCAATCGTGGCGCACTCAATGATCACCTAAAAATAATAAAAGAACAAGGGTGAGTCCACGACTCAGCAAATACATCAATATACAACGAACAATGATAAATCAACAGTAATCAATAGCCTCATTATCATCACATGTACTTCTATTAATATTCTCATGCTACCCTCTTCTCTTGGTTTCACACCCATTCATTTCATATCAATGCAACTCTACTCTACATGTCCATATGCACTTCTTTCGCGTATACCCCTATAGTGTGAGTGAATGCTCGCGAGAACATTCACTCTTAAGCCCGCTCCCCCTCAAGGATTGGGGACCTCCTACACTCCCGTGGAGTTGTGATCAATCACGATCACCTGCTCATATCCAAAGATGTATATGAGTGCAAACATGCAAAATTTCATAATATTCATCATATCCAATTTTTCCTCATGATTGTCAACAAGATATAGCCATACCATTCCATTTGCTTGCAATTAAATAAAAATAAAAGCACAACAATAATGGTATTGAAAGATAAAGAAACACAGTGATCAATCATTGATTGCTGTCTACCTTGCACTTGCCTCAACCGTGCGAAGGTAGAAGACGCAAAGAGGGCGCTGCTCCCGGAATCAAACTCTCACCTGGATTAATTTAACAAGCACTCTAACATAGCAATTCTGGACAAAAAAAAATTAGGAGAAAATATGAACTCGCTATAATCTCTAGCGCAAACCCAACTCTAAAATCCTAAATATCGTTCTGTCCCCTCGACAGATAGTCATAATCTAAAATTCATAACTTTTTGACCATATATCCAAATGAGGCATTCTTGGAACCTCTGGAAAGATTATCAAATTCCCCACCTAAACCTAGTTGGAGAGCTTTCTAAATATGGCCATCTTCTATCCTTAACAAACTGATTAACAAAACATGTAATTTTCGTCAGGGTTTCTGGACAGCGGCACAAAAGCCAACTTAACCTTCAGTACACAAGGCCAAATTTTATAGTCTTTAGCTTTCTAGAAAGCTTATAAATTTTTTTTAAAACATTATTTATGGTGAGATCCCCTAATTATTCCATTAACTACTCGCTAATGACCGATTACTATTACCTATCAGAATTACGACAGAACTGCAGAACAACAGCGCCACGAAAACCATTCTCCCAATCCGCTCATCCAAAGACCTGAACCAATACTCCACGGAAAGCTAGCAACATCGGCCTCAACTCTCTAGGAGGCACCCCGATCGAAATTCTCCTTTAACTGGCCCAAAACAAATAATCTCTACCGACTGCCAAAACCGATCTGCTATCAGTAATGCCTAAATGCAGAAATTAAACACCCAACTATCGAGATTAGGAGCGTTACCCGTGGAGTCGTGCTAGCCCGATGAACTCCCAGCAAGGTGCTCCTCCCTCTCTTCCTCTTCTCCCTACCTTCCCTCCCTTCTTTCTTCCACGGCCGGCCACCACAGCGAGGAACCGGCGACCATGGGAGACGACAGCACGAGAAGGGAGCAACAGGAGCACTCGGCTGCAGGGGAGAAAGGACACCCAAGACCAGGGAGGGGCGGCGGCCTGGTGGGGAGGGGAGAGAGGTGGCGGCTGGGTGGAAGGAGTGGGGGAAAAGGGGGCGGCTAGGGTTTGGGTGGGAAGGCAACCCCCTTTGGCCGGCCCCCTGTTGGGCTCCTGGGCCGCGGCCCAGGTTGCCAGGATTTTACGGTAAACTCCCTCAAAACATCTGAAAATCCCATTTTTTAATTATTTTTTCCCTCTCGAATCTTTTCTGAATGCCCGATTAAATTTAGGGGTATTACACTCTACCCCCCTTAAACGGAATTCGACCATAAATTCTAACCAAACTTAACGTGCCAGGATAAAAAAACCACTAAAACTTTACTAACATTTTCACATACCTCTTGTGAATAAATCTGGGTAAAGCTGGCGCATGCGGGACTCCCATTCCCAAGTCACCTCTCTCTTGGACTGATGTGTCCACAACACCTTGACGTATACCAATGTCTTGTGCCTCAGCACTCGCTCTGACCTCTCCAGAATACGCACCGGACGCGACTCAATTGTGAGGTCTTTCTCAATAGTCAGCGGCTTCAATGAAATCTTATGCTTCGGGTCTCTCAAAAACTTTCTCAGCATTGAGACGTGAAACACATTGTGAACTCCACGCATGGACTCAGGAAGGGCCAGGTGGTAGGCTAACTTCCTAATTCTTGCAATAATCGGGAACGGTCCAATGTACCTCGGGCTAAGCTTCCCTTTAGTACAGAATCAGACAATGCCTTTAGTGGGAGACACTCTCAAGAGCACCTGGTCACCCACCGCAAACTCCAAGTCACGCCTCCTCACATCTGCATAGCTTTTCTGTCTGCTCTGAGCTGCTAAAAAATTCTGCCTCACCATGGTCACGCGCTCAACGGTTTTCTGAATCCAGTCCGGACCCAAAACTGCCTTCTCACCCGCTGCAACCCAACAAAGTGGTGATCTGCATTTCCGCCCATACAAAACCTTGAATGGTGCGGCTCTAATACTGGAATGGTAGCTATTGTCATAAGCAAACTCGACAAGTGGCAACTGGTCCTTCCAACTACCCTTCCAAGACATAACACAAGTCTACAACATATCTGTGGGAGACCCCAGTTTATCGGGCTTGTAATGCTTAACCATCCATTCGGCCCTAGCATCACAAATCAGATAATCCGAGACTCGAGACATGTATACCTCCCAGAAATGCAGTATACACCCCTCATCACAAAGTTCATGCATCAATTCCATTCATTCACATAGAACCGAAGCAAAAACAACAATCCAGAAGATAACATAACTAGAAGATAGTTATTACAAAAGAGAGGCCGACCGGCCAAAAGACATATACATAAGGAAATTTAACAGCGGAAGCAAAAGTGCCATAAGATGGCTATAAACAAAAGAGCCGACCAGTGTGCCCTTAACCCACAAGGCAACCGACCGGACCGCCAAGCTAATCGTCGAAACCACAGCACATTTCACAAAAGTGAGGCCCTTGGGGCTCACCTTCCCCTGCAAACAAAAGCAGCCGGCAAAAGCCGGTGAGTACTTTGAATGTACTCGCAAGACTTACAGATGGTGTAACAAACCTGTACATATGCTACATGCAAGATCATAGAAGTGGAGGCTGTATGTTTTAGTTTTAGCATAAAGCAATTTTCCATTTGCAATAATTTAATAGGTTGAAGGCAATGTTAATCAAATCTGTTTTTAATGTTCAAATAGTCGCAAAAGACAACAATATAACAGTAGATAGGGAATAGCAACAATCCTGGAGGTGCATGAATTACCCATTCATACCACCCATGTCAAATTTTAGTTTAAAAGGTTGAAGTCTAACTCTTACAAAACCTAACCAAGCGTGTCCATAACCTAGGACGAGGCTATTGAATAGTTTTATCCTGCAGGTGCACCAATTTCCCCACGCGGACCGCCTTTTGCCAAGCTATTAAGCACACTTCCAAGGTATGCTGCACGGCTAAGTCTTACGAGACGTTTCCAATATTGTGAATTATTCACGAGCCGCGTATGGATAGAAACCCATACGTTGTGTCGAGTCATCGTAAAGCCTCGGTCAACTACCCTTCCCGTAAAGCCTTGGACAACTACGACGCTCCTCGAGGTGGAGAGCCTACCCGGAATCTCCACCACCGCACACCCAACACAAGAACACGACCACATAAGATGTTTCACACAACACACACAACCCCCTCCTGCGACTCGGAGATAACCCACGCCAAAGTACTAAGTCAAGAGAGGTCCCATATCCCTCTCGCGTGGTTAGTACGCAAAAATGCTTGGAGAGTGTGACACAAGATGTTCGGTCCTTGTTGACTTAGGTAAGACATCCACAAACCCAATAACCCACCATCCGACCACTTGCCCAAGTCCAAATCAGTTTTCCATTTTCAGGTTTTGACTTTACAAAATAACAAAGCACAAGTGCTGGTCGTAATGACATAATAAGTAATGTGATCAAGATCATCGACTACAATCGATGATCGCCCGACTCTGGAACTAAGCATCTCTAAGCAATTTCAAATCGGAAACTACTAAGTGACCGGAGTCCATCCATCGAACTCCGACCACAGCCAATAACCTAAGCTCATGGTAGTAGCGGATGAACAAGTCCTACAGATTATGCAACTATAGGACACTAACCGTATTTTAACAACAAAATAGCCATGCATACATACGAGTTGAAAGCAATATAGTAGACTTAAAAAAAATGGGATGAACATGATCAAACTGCTTGCCTGTTTGCTGCGGGTCAAGATACTGCTGAGGATCAACAGTATTGTCAATGTGCTCTTCGGATCCTAACGGGAAAAGCGAAAAGCAATCGATAAGAACGAATAAAATGCAAGGACTCAACATCAAACTTTTTCCAAAATTCAAAACCTTCTTCAAGCAAGGTACTGATTTATAAAGAATTTAGCAACAAGAACCAATTGATTTGGATTCTTAATGCCAAAACTACGATCAAAAGAAGGTCTTACGACCAGGTGGTGGTCGTAGAAGGACGTCTGTTGGTTACTAGTCGTGAGCGGACTTACGACTAGGTGCCAGTCGTAGAAACACTTACGACCATGGCGTAGTCGTAGCAAGTCTTACGACTAGATACAAGCCGTAGAGGAACGTATGACCACGCCATAGTCGTAGTGAGACTTACGACTATGGGGGTGATTGTAGGAAACTTACAATCACTCGGTGAGGCCTCTCCTTATAAGCATAAGGGCATACGGGGACTACGAGACTTCACATCTACCCAACATAAAGCGCATCTGGTCGAAATGACCAAGCCATACTGACTGGTCGAAAGTCCGACCACGAGGCAGCGCCTCCCGCACTCTTTGCAGTTCGGCGGCTTCTCCGACCCCAGCGGTACGACCACGGAGTGCGGCCGAGTGGTATGGCTCGGAAACTCGCCGAACGGGCAATGCCAAAGGACAACGAAAACACACTTACTTTCCTATAGGGCAACGCGAAGTACAGGGTGAAGAACGACTAGAGACCCACGGAGTGCTCCGCGACAGTATCCGAGCAGCGGTGGTAAGGTTCTCGCTAGGCCACAATGACACAGGCACAGAGAGAACCAAACCGTGTGAGAGTAAGCTCCAAAGAGTAAAGGGGGAGCAGAGGGGGCGAAGACTTGAAGAAGAAAACCCCCGCTGCACCGCCTCCACCAAGCTCTACACTCAACAATGTCGGTCGAAGAGAGTGCGAGGGACTGCAGCTCAAGCAAGAGGGTGAGTGCTAGCTGGAGTTGCAGAAGTGCTAAAGGAACTAAGGGCGAAGCAACGGGGTTTAAATAGAGCAATGGCGGAGAGCAACGGCCGGATTTTTCCAGTCGGGTCAACACTGCCATGAGAGCACTTGAGAGCGACGGGAGCGGTTGAGTTCGGCCCTCGAGGGTGGCGCGACAGCATTTAATGCGCTCGAGCTAGCCGTTTAAAGGTGGACATAGAGTGGATCGCACACCACGCTTTTCTCCTCCGCGCACGCCATGGCGAGCTCACGCGCGGACGGAGGAAGGAGACGACTCGTTGGTCGTCGGATTGAAATCGAACGGCTGAGCTAGATCGAGCGGATTGAACCGATCCCATCGTTCGACTGGTCGAAGACCGTTCGATACCGATCCAACGGCTGAGTTAGATCGGGTGGTTTACAACGACTTCAGCGTTCGGCTGGTCGAAGACCGTTCGATGCCGAT
Organism: Hsuehochloa calcarea; assembly: GCA_036346395.1. Taxonomy (NCBI): domain Eukaryota; kingdom Viridiplantae; phylum Streptophyta; class Magnoliopsida; order Poales; family Poaceae; genus Hsuehochloa; species Hsuehochloa calcarea. The sequence goes on along the minus strand of CM070609.1, from coordinate 44,370,481 downwards.
CCAACGGCTCACGACCTGGCGCCGAGCGACCGAGTTGGCACGCTTAGTGGATGGACGCGCCCGTGGCTCGAGCCCGAGTCTGACTCAAACCCAAGGAATAGTGAAACCAGTTAGGGTTGGAATTTGAATAACTGATTTTTGGAGAATTATTTAAGGTAGCAAGCAAGCTCCAAAAATTACGAAATTTTACTGGAGTTTGCTAACAACCGGAGGAATCTCATATGAAATTTTCAGAGATTTTAATGTACTGAATTTTCCTTCAGAAATTCCAGAAGGTGAAAGCTATGGTTTGACCAAGCTTTGACTCGCCTCCAGAAATTATCAAATAATTTCTAAAAATCATGAGATAATTCAGAGGTGCTGCTAAGCCTCCCTAGAACTCCGGAGAAATATCTCCAAGGGTTTGGCACAAAATCTAAGACAAGGAGGTTTTTGGTTAGAGTCGAATGAGGATTTGAATTTGATCTTCCCTAATCCTTTTAAAAGAATCACAAAAATGACCAGGGGTTTCAAGATGCAAGAATAGTTTTAATTTCTTTGCATTTTCTTACGTTCGAAACACAAATCCGTATTTGGGATGTTACAATATCCTCCAAATCTTGAATAGTACGCTTTGACTTCTCATCTGTCTGAGGATGAAACGTTGTACTAAGACGAAGTTGTGTGCCCAACACACTATGCAGACTCTCCCAGAATTTGGAGACAAACTTCGCATCTCTGTCCAAAATGACGGTCTTTGGCACACCATGAAGTCTCACAATCTCACGCACATAAATAGGAGCTAGATCGCTTTCTGAACTTGTCGTTCGGATAGGAATGAAGTGCACAGACTTGCTGAAACGATCCACTACTACCCAAACTGCATCCTTCTCTCACGGCGAACGGGGTAACACCACCACAAAGTCCATAGAGATATCATCCCAAGGCCACTGGGGAGCTTTCAAAGGCTGCAATAACCCTGCAGGACGCTTATGCTCTGCTTTCACTTGCTGACAAACACCACAAGAAGCATCATAATTAGCAATGTTCCACTTCAACCTTTTCCATAAGAAATTATGTTTCAGATCGCAATACATCTTAGTCTCACTAGGATGAACAGTGTACGGAGTACGATGAGCCTTCCTCAAGATATCATCTTTGACCTCCGCTTTTTGCGGCACACAAAGGCGGCCTTTAAACCTGAAAGCACTAGAATCATCCATGCTAAAATCTCCCTCTTTGCCCTCATCCAGACGCTTCCTGACCCCCTGCAATAATCGGTCACTTTGATGTGCTCCCCGCACACGGTCTGGAATAGCTGACTCAATGATCAACTGTGTCTCAACATGTGTTGTGCCTGCATAATAATAAAATATCCCCATGCGATCAAAATCAGCAATGATGTAATCTAGAGTAGCGGGAGTCACCTTGTGACTAAGAGCATTAGCAACAACATTGGCCTTGCCTGGATGATACTGAATAGTAAGATCATAATCCTTGATCAAGTCCAACGACCTTCTTTGCCTCAAATTCAGATCCGTCTGAGTGAAGATATACTTGAGACTCTTGTGATCTGTGAAAATATCACAATACTCACCGTACAGATAATGCCTCCAAATCTTGAGAGCAAATACAACCGCAGCTAGCTCCAAGTCATGAGTGGGATAATTCTACTCGTGCTTCTTTAACTGCCTCGACGCATAAGCAATCACCTTGTTGTCTTGCATAAGAATGCAACCAAGACCCACTCAAGACGCATCTGAAAAGATTGTGAACCGCTTCCCTGGCTTGGGAAGAGTGAGAATAGGAGAGGTCACCAACCTCTCCTTCAAAATGCATAAACTGCGCTCACACTCATCAATCCACTGGAATCTCACACCTTTCTGAGTAATATGAGACATCGGCTTAGTGATGATAGAGAAATCCTGCATAAAACGCTGATAGTAACCAGCCAAACCCAAGAAACTTCTCACCTCCTTCACATTAGTCGGCCTCTTCCAATCCACCACTGTGGAGACTTTGCTTGGATTAACAGCAATGCCTTGAGGATTTATCATATAACCCAGAAAACTCACTTCTGAAATCCAGAACTCACATTTCTTTAACTTAGCATATAACTTGTGTTCTCTCAAAGTCTCTAATACTTGCCTCAAGTGACGCTCACGATCCTCATTGGTCTTCGAATAGATAAGAATATCATCAATGAACACCACCATGAAGCCATCCAGATACTCATGCAATAAGTTGTTCATGATCTCCATAAAAATGGCTGGTGCATTAGTCAATCCAAAAGACATAACTTTATACTCATAATGCCCATGCTTGGTGGAGAAAGTATTCTTCTCTACATCCTGCTCACACACACGAATTTGATTATACCCTGACTGGAGATCGATCTTGGAGAACACCTGAGCTCCGTTCAACTGATCAAACAAGTCCTCAATGCGGGGCAATGGATATTTGTTCTTGATTGTGACTGCATTAATGTCGGGACCCGAAAATACATCTCAGGAACCCTTTGTGTATTCTGAACTAGTCCCAGATCAGTAGCTAGCTCACACAGGAAACAGTGATGAAATACCATCCATTTATTCGATTTAACTAGAAAGATCTCAAAATAACGAATAATAATAATAACTGGACCTTATGGTCAATGTTTACTTAACTTGCCACGCAGGGCTAAAGAAACAATTAAACTCTTGCAGCGGAACGAGAAACTTGGGAAGGCCAATCAACATGCCCACAGGCAATCGAGTGGAGAAAGCATCCTAATCCGCAAAACCTTCATAGTCTTCCTTCTGAAAGAACTCACATGCGACTTGATATTCTTCAACGGATCAACAAAGGCATGAGCCGTGAATACATAAAGCACTCAAGAGTAGTAGGGAAATGTATGCAAATAGTATTCATGCAAGGCTTACCAAAGGTTAGTCAGATGGTTCTTTTGCAGAAAATAGTATTTATGATAAATACAATAAATAGATTGAAATGCGAAATTGAAAAGAATAATAAATACTTAAACAATTTCTTTGAAACAACCAGTGAACTAACCATTCACTTCTCAACCAAACCAATGACAAGTGAACTCCCCATTCACCCATCGACACAAACCACCAAGTGAGTTACCCATTCACCGAACAAACATTATATTCATCAATTGAGCTTCCCATTCACAGTCCGACTTATTTTTAGAAGAAACTCTATCTCCCGTGTGAAATCCCCGAGCACGTCCATAACCGCGGACACGGCTATTCGAATAGTTTTACACACTCTGCGGAGGTTATGCGACTTGACCCGCAAGACATGACTTCTCTAGTTGGTTTGGCATCCGTCGATACCACTTGCTCACTACCTCGGGTAGCGTGCTAGAGCACGTGACAAAGCCTTTACAAAGCTCCTTCTTAACCCGTTACGCGTAGAGGTTTCAACACTTGAATGTCTCCATCCGACCAAGCAGGGCCCCCTCTGCGCCATGGTGAGTAATGTGCCCGTAACTCACTCTTCCAAGACAGAACCAGAAATAAGATATTGCTAATTAATCAGCCAGGTCCCGCCCATACAGGACATGTGGTTGTACGGTTAAGGCTCAGTTCAATGGCGCACAAGATTAAGTCCTTGACAAGTTACTCAGGCGATCTTTCCACAAACCCACAACGTGTTAAATCCACACCCTCAATACACCATCCACTCGTCTGAGTGAAAACCATTTGGTTTAAAAGAAACCAATGACATCCCCTGTCATGGAACAAAAATTTTACAAAGTGGCTAACCACCACAATTCCATTTATCATTAAATCAAGATTAATCATTATGACACATGTGATGATGATCCCATCGAGACTAGGCTTGACTAAGCACTAATACGACACCCATGTTGGTGATACAAATATGTCCAACTAAAATTATCCAAGCTAGGGTGACAAAGGATTCATGGCATTCAAATGTTCAATGTAGGCATAATGACAACAGGTAATAACTAAACCCAAAATAATTGATATAAAGATAGCATGCAATTGTATAAAACAATATACTTTTGAAATCATAGGATCAATACGATCAAAGGACTACGGCTTGCCTTGGAATAACTCCTAGGATTGATCTTGATCTTGGTGTACTTCTCCTTGTTCAAAACTTCCCGAAGTAGCAAAGTCTACTCGCAAAATAAGCAAATAGAACAAATAAATATCAACCAGAGATAAAACCAACTCCAAAAATTAAATAAAAATCATAAATAAATAGAGCTCGAATTTAGATGAATTTACAAATTTTAATGGGCTCAATCTTTGTTCGGATGCAAAAGATATGGCCTTTGGAAGATTGAAAATAAATTAAAACCCTATTTTGGATTTTAATTTGATTTCCCGATTTATTTTTCAATGGAAAAATCGACTTATGACGGCAGCTGACGTCAGCGAGGAATTACCGCTGGAAAAGAAAAGAAAAGAAAAGGAATTCAATCGGCTGACATGTGGGACCCGCTGGTGAGTCGCTCGGTCCACCGTGAACTGAGTCCAAGGAGGTTTGGTTTCGGGAAAAACTGGACGTGCCACATGGCGCTGATGAAGCATCCGACGGGGCGCCACATGGGTTGACACCGAGACAAATCCGCAGAGGTGGCTGCTGATCGGACTGCCACGTCGGCACCGAGGCCACGCAGAGGAGGCAGCGGTCGGCAAACCGTGGCGGCGGCGGCGGATGGCGCGAGCGTGGCGGGGCGATGGCAAAAGCGGAACCACGGGAGGCGGTGGAGCTCGGGAGGTGGTGGCTTGGCTCAGCGGCGGTGACTCACCGTGGCGGCGACAAAGGCGGCGGCGGTTGTCGGACAAAACCGAGCAAACGCAAGCTCTCGGGCCTCGGCGACCAGCGCAAAATGTAGCCCTTGCAAATGAGGACACAGGCGGTGGAATCACGGCCGGGGCGGAGTGTCAACGCAATTGCGGCGGCGAAGAGGCTTTGGCCATCGGCGGTCTTTCGGCGATTGCGGCGCGCGAAGACGATCCGGCGGCGCCTTAGGGTTTTAGAGGAGGAGGAGGCGAAGAATTTGGTGCGGGGCTCGGGCCTTAAATAGCACCGAGCGGGGACTCGCGAGAAGCAATGGCGGCGCTCGGGCGAGCAGACTCAGTCCGGGTTGAAGACGATGCGGCGTGGGCTGCACGGGCGGGCCACCGGGCGTGGCGAGCGAGGCGGCCGCTACTGGCTGCGATCTTGGCCCACATGTAGAGAGAGGGAGCGGCGAAGCGTGCGAGCGAGCTGGGCCGAGGGAGGCGCGGAGATGGGTCGAGGGGTTGGGCCGGATTGGAATAGTGATTGGGTTTCGGCCCAATTACTGTTTCGGAAAATAGAATAGGTTTTTTTTCTTTTTAGAAAATAGCAGAAAATCCAAAAGGTAAATAGAAAATAGCAAATTAACTCAAAAAAATTCTAGAAAATATATCTAAGCCCATAGAATCTAAATAAAATAATTTTGATAATAGTTGATGTTGGAATTAATCATGTTGAATTGTTTTGATCTCTGAAATTTCTAATTAAGCTTTAACTTTAGTAGAAAAATTCAAATGGTTATTTTTCTTTTAAAACTTTAAAACATACCAAATTTTCGGGATGTTGCAATTAAGCGCACGGTAATCAACACACATGCGCCAACTCCCATCCTTCTTTTATGTGAACAGAACAGGAGCTCCCCATGGCTATACACTCTGCCTGATCAAACATTTAGCCAACAATTCGTCCAACTGCTTCTTCAACCCATCCTGAAACGGACGTGCCAGTCGATATGGTGACATCGAAATGGGCAGAGTACCCAGAACGAGATCAATGCGAAAGTCCACGTCTCACACAGGTGGCAAGCCCGGAAAATTAGCCGAGATCACATCTGGATAATCACTAACCACTGGAATCTTATCAATCTATGAAGCCATGATCAGTTTCTCAGCAAAAGCTAAAAACAAGCCTAGTTTTCACTGCACGCTGTCCCGGAAACAGTTTGACCAACACCGAAAGAGAGTGCGGAGGCGCACTCCCTTGAAAGGTCAAAGTCCCCCAGACGGGGTCTGCACAGAGACTGTCCTATAGAAACAGGATATCATGGCTCGGTAAGAGTGCAACCAATCCATGCCCAAGATGACATCGAACGGCTCCAACTGTATGACTATCATATTCGCCGTGAACTTCTCTCCATCGATAACAATAGAGCACCCAGGACAAACAGTGGAGTTTGTAATAATGCCCCCTGGAGAACTGACCAACACTGACTGAGAAATCCACTGCAGACTCAAGTTCGCTCTCCTAGCAAACGCCGTCGAGACAAACGAATAGGTAGCCCCTGAATAAAAAAAGACTAAAGCATCAAATGAATCCACAAGCAAAGTACCTGTCACCATGTCAGGACGACCCACGGGCTCCGCGGTAGGCATGGCGTACACTCCAGGTGTTGCCATGGTGAAAGAAGACGACACCGGGGCGGTGAGATCCCCGACAATCTATTGTGGCGGTGCAGGTAAAGCCGGTCGTGCAACCTGAAGCGGTGCAGGAGGGGGCGGCTGCCAGTAGGACCCTACTGGAGGCGCCCAAGCTGAAGTGGCGGCACAGGAGGAGCAGCCATCATTTGGAAAGATCCTCGAGCAGGACCTACTGAAGAAGAAGACGGCACAGGCTCCCACTTGATCACACTGGTGGGGTTCTTGCGACACACCCGCTTCTTGTGACCCGATCGGCAACACTGACGGCAATCTCCCGTCCAAGAGCACTCAGCAGCGCGGTGTCCATCACCATACTTGAAGCAAAGCATGCCCTGCCCTGGGACAGGACGAAGGGCTGGAGTACCTGCAAAAGGACAAGGCGTCGAAGAAGAAAACGGCCTCAACTGCTTAGACTTGGAGGACTGCAGTCCTCCCTTGAATTTCTTGAAAGAAGGTCACTGAACAGACCAACTCCCCTCACCAGAGCTCCTCTTCTGGTCACCACCAGAAGCAACCAGTCCACCAGAGACTTGCTGCCCCTTAGTGAGCTGCATCTCCAACTCCATTCCCCTGGCTTGGTCCACAATAGAGCTGAAGTCACGAGTGGAGTAGCTCCCAACACATGCCAGTACTCAGAGTTGAGACCCCGACAGAACCTCTTGGCCTTGTGAAGATCATCATTCGCTACCGAAGGGACAAAGCGGATCAAGTTGTTGAACTCAGCCTCATATTCCGCAATGGACCTCTTCCCCTGAGCAAAAGTCATCAAGGCAACCTCCATCTTCTCAACGAAGGAGTAGGGGTAGAATTTTTCCTTGAACTGATCAACAAAGTCCTCCCAAGTAACTGGCCCCTGAGTGGCATTTCTCGAAGACAACATGCCCTCCCATCAAATGTCTGCTTGCCCTTTTAGCTGAAAAGCTATAAAATGGACCCTCTGATGTGAGGACATCTCCAAAGCTCCAAACTGTCTCTCCATGTAGCGCAACCAGTCCCCTGCCTGGATCGGTGTGCCCGACCCGTCAAACGGATCCAACCTCAACCCCATCTACTCTCGAAGTGTCATCGCGTCTCAAGTGCAGTTGGAGGTGCGACAGGAGTAACAACAGATGCTGCAGCAGCAGGGGCTACTGGCGCCTGTTGACGGAGAGCACAGATCTCTCCCACCAACTCTCTCAGCAAAGCGGGGGTCTCATCCTGACCCCCAACCGGAGGCGAGTCAACGGCAACCCCCTCAACTACCGACTCAACTGCCTCAGGAGGTGGCTCCACGGGACCACGCTCGCGGCCCCGACCTCCCCCATGGCCTCCATGACCACGTCTTCTACCTCTCGGCATAGATATCAACCACAATCAACAATACACAATAAGTGTAAAAATCAAATCATGCATCAATAAACAACGTAACAGAAGTGCAAAAATGGTATTCGTACCACTCTCTAACCTACTGTGCACTAGTGTGTGTGAAATTTTAGATTATTTAACCATTAGTAAGTTTTAGTTGATTTACTAAACCTAAAACAAAATTTAACAATTTTAGTTTACTTAAGTTGTTAATCTATTCACCATGGACCTAAACCCCGCTTTGATACAAACTGTAACACCCCAGCCCAACACTGAGCCTGGAATGCCACTAAACTACCCTTAACAACTAATAAACATCAACACACTATGAAATTTCAGCAAGTCAAAACAACAATAAAACCCATCCATGGGTCACAATAGAACATGAATAAAGATTGGTCAAGCATGAATAAATAAGCAAGGGAAGCATAGCAAGGTAAACAGTCTAAAACAGCACCAAACTAATAAATCTAAAACCTTGGAACAAATAGACTAGTCCAAAACATTGACCTAAGCTTATTCAATTTCTAAAATATCCTAAAAGTAGTCCAGCAATAATGAATCAAACAGTTCTCATGGCGAAATAATTATGTGTCTGAAGTTTTCAGCTATCCCATATGCACTATTCGCTCTCAATCGTGGCGCCCTCAATGGTCACCTAAAAACAACAAAAGAACAAGGGTGAGTCCACGACTCAGCAAATAATATACAACGAATAATGATAAATCAATATGTGGATATCATGGGGATATGCTCCAGATCTTAGGATGATGTGACAATTGGCAATGGCGTTTACGGTTTGTCGTTTCACGTGTTTTCGGCAAAGTTCGATTCTGTCGGTCGAACCGTCCGGCCGGCAGTGCGGCGATCGAGCCGGTCGATCGACCGACCATAAACTATGATCGGACCGGAATGTCGAGCGGTATTTTGGTGGGCTAAAAATAGAGGGTGTAGGAAATAGAGGGGATTCTATTGCACTTGGTCCCATAATTTTTGGAGTCACCAGTCAAAAGTTCTATTGGTTTAAAAATTCCAGTAGGTTTCGGTTTTTCAGAGATGAAAAATGGCTAAGTCCCAGTTGGCGGTCTGACTGGCCTATAGGTGGCGGTCAGACCGGCTAAAATGGGATCGAGCCGGACACAGGGTTTGTCGACCGGTTTTCACTTGGTTAGTCCCCCGTCGTGGCGGCGTTGTTCGGTTGTTAGGTCAAAGTGATGAGTTTCATGGCATATATGTTGCATGATGCATGTTTTGACTAACATGGGTCAAGTTGTGAAGAACTTGTTCCCAAATTCGGTTTACTTGTTTATTGTTGTGCAGGTTGCTTGGTGGTCAACGACGGTCAACGGCGAGGATGATCGGGACTAGGCTTGGAGAGCTGAGGTCCAAAACGATCGACGATGCCAGGTGAGGTCAATGTACTCAAGCGTGGGGCAAGATGAACAAGGGTGACCTATTAGCTAATCCGAGGCGCAAGATGGCGCAAGGAGTAGCTAGTTAGGTCAAGGGATGTTAAAGACGATGCATTAAAATACGTGCGTAAGTGTCCCGTTTGTTTTGGGCCTTAACGGGAGCCCAATAGAGTCAAACTTCTAGAAGGTCTAATCCTCCACTATAAATAGGGGAGGGAGATGGCTGCACCTCTGCTTCGCCTCTTTTGCAATTCTTGTAAACCCTAATTTTCTTAGGGAGAGCTTTTGTGGAGGCTAGGGTTCTTGATGTTTGATGTGATTTTCGTGCTCTTGAATTGAGCATTGTCCTCCATTGATGGAGTGGGTGTATGTCCTGATCATATCAATCAATCAAAGGAAAGTTTGATCAATGTTTTGTCTCATTGCGTTCTTTCTCTCTATTTGACGATTTTAGGTCTTTCTTTGATCCGTGAGTTTTTGCTTAGTTTCTTCACGTGATCTAGCTTGCTGTGACGTGTGGGAATCTATCTAGGATCATCTTGATCATCAATCACCCACGAGCAAGAGCTTTGACCTAGTTTTCGTTTTGACCCGGTTTTGAACCCTTCTTTGATCCAACGGAAAAGGATCTTAATTCCTCCAAGAATTATCATAATCTTCGATTGGAATAGGTCCTTGATATCATAGAGAAGGTGTGTTCCATGTTTCATCAAGTTTGGATTAGTAGATCAAAAGTTTCATCTATTTGCATCTTCGTCATCGGGTTTTCAATGCATTAGGCGCGGTCAGACCGCCCGTGGCCACCAGTCAGACCGGCCGGAAATCGGTCTGACCACCCAAGGCTAGCGGTCCGACCGGCAGCGCACTGATGTGCTTTAATCTTTGTTGTTTTTGTCGTTGTGCTTAGGGGTTTACATTAGATTCAATATTAGTCTTCCGCTGTACTGATATACTGATCTTCATAGCTTCTATAGCTACTGGAGTAAAGTTTTATTGAATCTTGTATTTATGAAAAAGTGAGTGTGCCACTATTCACCCCCTCTAGTCGTCTTTTCGGTCCAACACAACAGTATTCAATAACTTCATTATCATCACATGTAGTTCTATTAATATTCTCATGTTGTTCTCTTCTCTTTGTTTCACATCCATTCATCTCATATCAATGCAACTCTACTCTACATGTCCATATGCACTTCTTTCGCGTATACCGGTATAGCGCGAGTGAATGCTTGCGACAACATTCACTCTCAAACCCGCTCCTCCTCAAGGATCGGGGACCTCCTCCACTCTCGTGGAGTTGTGATGAATCATAATCACCTGCTCATATGCAAAGATGTATATGAATGTAAATGTGCAGAATTTTATAATATTCATCATATCCAATTTTTCCTCGTGATCGTCAGCAATTATATAAACCGTGAAGTGGTTGCATTCACAAAAACTCTTGTGTGTTTATTTCTTGGCTGCTATGAACAATCCATAGGTAATAGGTTGGCAGGGTGATGTCAACCAAAACACATGTAGCATTTTTCACACAAAAAAGCTTAGGCAATGTATTGCCATGTGCACCAGAAAGTAGACTCGATGCGCTTCCGTAGCGGTATATGACATGTATTCCAAAAGTATCGGTGTTAACACAAAATTCATTCCCAATGCTGAGAAAAGGTAAAAATGCATATCGCACTTTGGGATGTAATATAGAAGAATGACCTTTGTACGGACAATAAAAGTTGACTAATCAGCCATCCTACATGGATGCTACCTATCCTGTAGTTCTCGTCTCAACGCTCCCTGCCTCCGGGACCCCACCATCAACCAGTCATGGCAGATGCATATATGAGAGCCCCTCCACGTGCTATGATGCCACCATTGACGAAGTGCGGTCGACGCAGCTCCCGTGGCCGCCGCGTCATCTCATCGTGGAGGAGCTCAGCCAGATCATCATATGTTTGTGCGGTAGGCTTGGTTGGCCGTCGCAGTTGCCGGCTGCCGGCAACTCGCGGTCAACGCCACTCTTTGCCCCGACACATTGTTTGTATAGACAAGCAATAGGAAAAAAAAAATCCTTCCATCAAACACGCTAGAAGCATAAAAAATACACGGTTATATGGCTTGAAAATGTTTAATTCAATTATATTAGATCCCATTATATATGAATATATGATTATAATGTCAATAGTTCTTAAACCTAATAGTCGCATATGTTTCTTTCAGCGTGTCATGATGGCCCTGCGCTGATGCCTACTTTAGCGTGTTATCTGCAACAGCCCAATTTTCAATTTCCAATTGAAAATAAAATTTAATTATTTTTGTGAAATTTCTAAAATTTTAAAAGCTTTTTCCTATTTTTTCCAAGCCAAAATAATTTATTTGAAAAAATTATTATCAAGAATAAGTTGGAAATAATTTTATTAAATCCAAAATGTCTCAGGGAATTATTGTGAATTTTTTCATAACTTTTGAATTTTATTTTCTATTTTCTAAAACCATTTTTAATTAATCGAGTTATTTAAATTGATAAATCAATTAAAAATTCGAAAACAGTGCTCGGGCCGAATTCGTCCCGGCCCATTCCTATTTCACCGCGCCCGGCCGACGAGCGTGACCCACTACACGCGCGCCCCGCGCCTCAGTCTCGCTGACACGTGGGGTCGTTCCGTCAACCGCATCTCTCTCTCCTGTTCTCTCTCCGTCTCGCTTACAGGTGGGACCCGCTGCGCCGCGTCATCATCTCCCACATTCCTTTCTTCTCCCTCGAGCGTCCACGCTCTCCGTCCACCATTAGCGCATATTGGAATCTTTCCACACTCGGCGAATCCAGCCATATCTCTGGAGATTTCGCGTGCATTAAAACCGCCTCGTCAATCCACGCCCGTCCCAGCCTCGCCCCTTCCATCTTTGGCGCCAAACTCCTGAAATCACACTATCGTGTCGCTCGGACCTTATTGCGCCACACGAAGTCCCAGCCTCGCCCTTGCCCTATAAATAGGAGCCACGGGTGCGCCTCTCTCGGCTCATGCCAGCGCCGCCAACCACCGCTCTCCTTCGTCCCTCTAGCGTCCGGATTTCAAAGATCCTCTGCCGAAGCTTCGTCCATCTTCGATTTCACCGCTGACGACCGCGCACCTGCCACCCCGACCGCACAATCGACATCGCCTCGACGTTGCCTACCTCGTGCATGCCTCAGCTTCGCCGGAGAACCCACGGAGCTCCATCGCCGCTATCGACCTAAACTCGCCGCCGCCAAACCTCGTCACCGACGACCTTTCCGCCGTGCCCCTCCGCCGCAAGGTAGCGCGTTAGATTTAGTATCGCACCATCTACATTTTGTGCACCTCCGTGAACCTCGCCATGGCACGTAGCGCCAGCGACGCCGTCTTGGAGAACCGCCGGCCTCGGGCCTATGTGGCTCAGCCACGTGTGCGCCACCTCAGCGCCGCGATAGCCATCGAGTCTGCGTGGCTACCGTGTTAGTGCCACGTGGCGCCTACGCCAGCAAACCCGCACCCTTACACTGTTCCGTGAGCCGAGTCCACCGTGGACTTTCGACCATTCGTGGACCCAGTCATTGACTGTGGGGCCCACCTGTCGTAGACACAAAAACATTTCCTTTAGAAAAATAATTCGGCCAAAATTTGAATTTCCGTACACTGACGGCAGCATGCGCAATAATTTGAATTTCCTTTAGAAAAATAATTTGGAAAATCAATAAAATCTGAAACTAGGGTTTTCTTTAGATTTAAAACTTCAAGGAGCTCGTATTTCTTCATACGAACTCCGATTTAGGTGAATCAAATTTCTAAATTTTATATTAAATTTAGGATCTAGTTAACTATACTAAAATTATTTTATTTGTAGTTGATTTGAATGTTCATTTTAATTTATTTGATTATTATTTGAATTTGGCATGTGTTCCGCGTATAGATTTCGGCGACTCCGGAGAGCCCAACCCTTCTGAAGAGTTAGATTATCAATAATTCGAGCAAGGCAATTTATACCATTGATCACGGTGTTCCTACTATTTGAAAGTATTTGATTCTGTTTTAAATTACTATTGCATGCATAATTTTATTATGTTATTTTAATTCATGTTTTAAATTTCCTAGTTATTCTAATTCCTTTGAATGGCCAATGTTGTCATTTGAGTTATCATTTCCTTGTCACCTTAGTCAAAATAAAATTTTGAAAATAATTATATGCTTAGTTAATGCATAGATCAAAATCTTGAATTTGGGGAGTTTAGCCAAATTAGTCAAACTATTTTTAGTTAAGCCTATGGTATTGTTGTACCATAGATAAAACTATTCGAATATCCATGTCCACGGTCATGGACATGCTGAGCAAAGTCACGCTAAGTTAGACCTTATTTTTGGTTTTAAAATGATTGTTAGAAATGATTTTAGGATGGTAAATCCTTATGGTAAAATTTGGGCGGTTAGCCATGTGATAGGAGGGTATCCATCGCCATATTTCATATGGAGGTTTTCCGCTATAAAACTATCAACTTAAAATTCTGATTTTAGTTATAGATTAAAAATTGCGTTGAAACTTAGTACGAGTATTTAAATCTGAAAATAATGCTTTACGCAAAATAGACCCTATCAACCTCAATTGTTTACTTATGCATGCATCATATTCTTTTATTGGGTGTAACTTGCGACCACGGAAGTTGTGCTCACTCTTGCTAAATAATATTTATTCAGGTGAAGAATTCCATCAGGACGGTAAGGATCTTGACAACTAGACATACGCCCTCAGACGATTGCCTGTGGCCCATCGTGTGGCTCACTTACTTTCTTTTTTTCTGCTGTGTTAATTTATTTGGCCCCAGGCCCCATGTTGTAATAAACTGTGATATATATTAACTAAACACGTGATATGATTGTGATGTCCCTTTTGTTTGACTATGTACACTAGCAATCCTGGACTAGTGTATGAAACACAGAGAAATCGGGATCCTTCGTTCCTGGGTTCGACATTACCTCTCCATGTCAACAGACTCAACACTCGTGTGCAATGATAGTTTTACCCTTGGAAGAATTATAACACCCTCAGCAATTGCAAGGTAGCAAATATTGTGAGTTTGGGACAACTCAATATATATTATCAGAGAAGAATATTTCCAATTTGTCATACATGTCATCATACCAATACGAGGTTTTCTGAAGGTTGATATGAATTAAATCAAGCCCTAGGGAAAGGGAATACAGTTCCACCTTAGGCATGGGAATATTAGCCATAGTTACCATGCATGGAGTCTTCCCAATGAAATCTGACTGCTAATCGAGGAAAAGCTAGCTCGTGCAACAATGATTCAGCATATTATCACAGGCACGCAGTTTGCCAAAAACATACCAGGGAAGCTGATGGCACATGCATGAATCATCTGTTGCGCTGAAACGCCAATTCTAACTCTCCTAACGATCCATAAACAGGTACGAATTAGGGAGGGTAAGGTATTTTCTTATCTGATTAATTTCAGATGTGTAATTGTGTTACTTAACCTTGGCTGATCAGAAATGGAAGACCAATCAGCTGAATTTCTATTTGATCTTTAACTCATTGTGTATTCACTAATAACAGATCTCAATCTATACCCCGTTAAACATAACTGAGTAAAAATGTATAAGCCCTTTGAGAATAATCATTTTGCAACTTTTCTTCCATGTGCAACGAGAATTTTTTATTACAACTGGGACAACGATCAACAGACTTGAACTGCACTTCTTCTTTCTTTTGGTTCTAGCTATATGGAGTTCTAGATTCTATAGCAACATCTCTTGCGTACAACCTACAAAGGACTGCAGCGCTTCGTAGGATTATGTAATTCTGACTTGCCCGATCTTAAAATGAACCTAGTGCTTATTGTTCGAATCTTTTTTTCCTTCATTTTAGAGGGATGGATCTAGTATGTTGGCTGATTTTCTGTGTTGTAAAAAACCATCTCATTTCTCAAGCATATAGCAAGCGGGCTTGATAAACCCCTGTTACTATTGCATGCATACCGACTCGTGTAGTCATGTGGGAAAAACCTTGGATGTGGTGCATAACTTGTCACACATCGATGTGCCAAATTTTATTTTAACAGCTCACAAAGACTCGCGGATCACAAGAGATTAGCAATTATTTTGTGTGACATATTCTAGGTGTCACTTTGTACCAAAAGGAAAGAAAATAGTTTTGTGAACATGTTGTACAAAGTTGAAATAGGTTGAAAATTTGCACAGGCTAATTCTTTTTTTTATTGTTATCATCCTATGACATCACTGTTTAATACCCTAATCCCGTGCGGTCGTGATCAACAGGCTCTTCAAAGGTGCATGCCGTACTTGCCCTGGTTCGTTATCGTCATACCGGTCGCGGTTGAGCCGCAGATGGAGATCAGGCAGATCTTGCTGCAGTCGAAGACTGACATCGGGGCAGCCACCTTTTCCTTTATGGGCCTGCAGTCATTGACGCAATGGCTGCCACGTGTTGCTGGCCTGACAGCAAAATGAGCATGCGCAAGGCAACAATGGTTCCTGCTCTGTTCCCCTCCATTCCTTTTGTTGTTGTACAATCAGACAGGCTCACACAGATTAGATTTGAGACTGACATTTCTACAGTGATGTTTGATCATGGAACAGAAATGAAATCAAATGGACAGATAATATTAAGATGTTTACCTATGTGTGTTCGAGGACAAGAGAGATTTGAGAGACTACTTTTTTTTGGTGGGCTCAGGTGATGCCTTGGTGTAGCAACCATCTGATCATGTGTCCCATATATACAACATCGTAATGAAGGCGTATTCAATGCATTCTGGTTTGTGAATCAGTGGTTAATGGTAACAAGTGATTCATCCTTGCAAAAGCCTTCCAAGATTATTCAGATTTGATAACCTCCCCAAAATGAAAATATATTATCCTATGTTTGTCCCGTTGATTAAAAGAGAGAGTTGAACTCTTTTCAAATTTTTGGAAAGAAATATTCCATGGATTGGAAGTCTCTATTTTCTTCATAATTCTCTGACATGTATGGCTGATTTGCATATCTTGTTCCTTCCTATTTGTTTACAGGTTGGATAAAATCAAAATATGCATGGTGTATGTTTATTGTAGTTGAAATATATAATATTATTATACCACTACATCATCTCTTGATATAAAGAGAGGAACCAACACACCAATTTCACCGCTAGTAAGAGAAATGTGCAGCTCATGTCCATGGAGTCAGATACTCAGATGTCACTAGTGTTCTTCCTCATGAAACAGAACAACAAGGGGGTGAAAAAATATAACATGGGCTACTTCTTTTCTTATTATATATGATCCGTGAATTGGATGCACTCACAAAAACTCTTGTGTGTTTATTTCATGGCTGCTATGAACAATCCTTGGGTAATAGGCTGGCAGGGTGATGTCAACCAAAACACATATAACATTTTTCACACAAAAAACCTATCCTGTAGTACTTGTCTCTACGCTCACTGCCTCTAGGATTCAGCCCTCTACCAGTCATGGCGGATGCATATAAGAGAACCCCTCCGCATGCTATGATGCCACCATTGACGAAGGACGGTCGACGCAGCTCCCGTGGCCGCCGCATCATTTCATCGTGGAGGAGTGCTGCTAGGCTTGATCAGCCATCACAGTTGCCGGCACTACCGCCACCGCCCATCGAAGACCCAAAAATGGCGGTGCCACCCTCGCCGTCACCACCACTCTTTGCTCCGACCACTAGGAAAAGCTGATGCTAACCTACCTTATCAACCGTTTCCACCACGGGCACCCCAATCATCGTGGTCGAGTAACAAGCCCACGGGCTCCTCTACCATCGATGTCCCTCAAGACACCGGTGCTCTAGGATGTTGTCCTCTCCCAGGTAGTCCTGGGAGTTGGGACATGCCGTGTCTGCGTAGCACGGGCACAACGACCTGTAGCCGGCAACTGCGACACGTTGTTTGTATACGACAAGCACTAGAATAAAATCCTTCCCCCAAACACTCTTAAAGCATTAAAAATACACGGCTATATGGCTTGAAAAAGATCAATTGAATTATGTTGGATCTCATTATATATTCGAGATGCGTCCCGGAGAGAGCATCAATGACGTCTTTACTCGCTTCAACAAGGTGCTTAACCAGCTGAGAGCGGTTGATATTGAGTATTCTCAATATGAGAATGTCACCCACCTCTTGGCTGCAATCAACACCAAGGAGTGGGAAATGAAGGCTACCGTCATTAAGGAGAATGTCAATCTTTCTGCTCTCACTTTGGAGTTAGCAAGCTCAAGACTCATGAGATTAAGAGAGTTGATCATCCCAAGAAGGAGAACATGACTTTGGTGGCAGATCCTCTCAAGAAATCTTCTGATTATTTTTCTGAGTCTTCTTCTGGATTTTCTCTAGCTTGTTTATCTGCTATCCATGAAGAGGAACTTGAGAGTATCCCTGGGGCTGAATTAGCCCTCCTAGCCAGAAAGTTCACACGGGCCTAGAACAATGTGAGAAACAAAAAGAGAGGCGGCCCTGTGACTTGCTATGAGTGTGGAGAGCTCAACCATATTCGGGCAAATTGCCCTAAGCTGAAAGGGAAGGGGAACCACAAGGAGGTGAAGGCGGCTTGGAGGAAACCTCATGGGAACAAGCCCAAATTTGATGCTGCCAAGCTTATGAAGGCCGCTCACCGGGTTCTTGTTGGTTTTGGAGAGCAATCCATGAGCGATGTGGACTCCGGGACCGAAGAGGACAAGAAGGAAGAGATCCCTCAAGACAAAAAGAACGGAAAGGCCAAGGACTTTACCGGCATGTGCTTCATGGCCGACTCCGTCGACGTCGATGACATCAATGAGGTAGCTCCATCTTATGATGTCCTATTTGCTAGATATGATACCATGTATGAGAAACTGATTAGTCAGCATGAAGCTTTAGAGTTTACCATGGCTAAGAATAAGGACTTAGAGTCACAAATTGATAATATAAAATTAGAACTTGTGAATACTAAAAGTCTTGAAGTTGACGAATGCTCTTCCTGCCATGCGTTACACTCTGAACTTGCTATATTACAAATTGCTCATGATGTTGTCTTACACCAACTTGAAAGTACTAGAACTGAGCTAACTGAAGTTAAATCTACTCCTTGTAAAAATACTTAGAATCTAGCAAGTTGGTTGCTTCTGGTAATGTTGATTCTAGCCTTTGCTCTTTCTGCATTGAACTTGAACATGAAGTAAAAGACATAGTAGATGCAGTTAGAGTTAAGTATGCTAAGCTTAAGGATAGAATTGATTCTGCTACTTGTATTTCATACGAAACCCTTAAGCTTGAAGTCGCTTTATATAAGGAGAGATATGCTAGAGCCATTAAGGGTAAAACTTGTGAATCATGTCTTAATCTTGAAAAAGAAAATACTTATCTTAAGGATACCTTAAAAAAATTCTCCAAAGGTAAGAAACAGTTAAACATGATTCTGGACAAGTCTAAAACTTCTTACAAGAAGCAAGGGTTATGATACAACTCTATCCAAGACAATTCAAAGCCAAAAATCACTCAAGTTTTGAAAAATGGATTAGTTGAATTCAAAACTCAATCTGCAAAAATAATTTTTAAATCTGCAGGTTTTGCCCAACCATCTGTTAAGTCAAAGGGTGCTTCTCTCAGTGGTATCAAGTACCATTGCACCTATTGCAAGAAGGATGGGCATTTGGTTGAGTTCTGTTGGCGTAGGTTGGAAAATGATAGGAAAAAGTTTGCTAGAAATTCATTTCATCAACCTAGAACCGTCATGAGACATGGTCATTTTGAAAAGAATAAACCTGGTCTAGGATTTGTTTCATATGCTCGTAATTATCATGTTCCTAGACAGGATGCATCCCATGTCCAAGTGACATTGCTCATGATAGAACTTTGAATAGAGTCAAGGATAGCACTTCTGCTTTGTATACTACTCGTAGACGTGTGTCTCAGTACTGGGTTCCCAAGTCGTGTTTAACTAACCCCAGTATTGAGACACATCGTTCTTCTGTGCCTTGATTTTCAGGATCGCCGCGGAAGGGGGAAGAACACGTGGTTCGTTGACTCCGGGTGTTCACGCCACATGACCAGAGAGTCAAAATGGTTCACCTCCTTCACGCAGGCGACGGGTAATGACTTCATCACCTTTGGAGATGGTACACAAGGCGGATTGAAGAGGCGGGATCGATCGGGGTGAGCGACAAATTCATTACGAAGGGCGTCGCTCTTGTGGACAAGCTAAGGTACAATCGCTTCGTCTCACGACTTCTTGATGATGGCTATGAGACTAGATTTAAGAAAAATATCTGTCGTGTGCTTGATTCTGCTGGTGAGCTCGTTTTTGGGATTTCTAGAGTTGGTAGAATCTTTAGAGCTGATTTCTCGGAATCTCTTGCTGGATCTCTCAAATGTTTGCTTGCATCTTCTTCTGATTTCTGGCTTTGGCACCAACGGTTGGGGCACATTGGTTTTGATCATCTAACGCGAGTTAGCAACCTTGATCTCATGAGAGGTTTGCCCAAACTCAAAGCTGTCAAGGATGCTGTATGTGCGTCCTGTAGGCATGGCAAGCAAGTTGCCTCCTCACACCCATCATTGACTATGGTCATGACTGACGGACCAAGACAGTTGCTTCATATGGTATATTCTTGTCATAGTCGATGATTTTTCGAGATTCACATGGGTGTTCTTTTTTGCTTCAAATGATGAAGCTTTTAGTCATTATCATGATCTTGTTCTTCGTTTGGCTTCTGAACTTCCTGGTGCCTCGAGAGCGATCCGCAGTGACAATCGCACGGAGTTAAAGAATGTCTCGTTTGCCTCTTTCTGTGCTGAGCTTGGTGTTGAGCATCGGTTCTCTTCTCCACACGTCCCTCAACAAAATGGTGTGGTGGAAATGAAGAACATGATCTTAGTCGAGATGGCTAGGACGATGCTAGATGAGTATAGCACATCGAGGAGGTTTTGGGCCGAAGCTATTACTACAGCTTGCCATATTGCAAATCGTGTCTTTTTTAGACCTTCTTTGGGCAAGACTCCTTATGAGCTTCGCTTTGGTAGAAAACCCTCTGTTTCTCATTTTCAAGTTTTTGGAGCCAAGTATTTCATTATGAAGACAGGAAACCTATAAAAATTTGAATCAAGGACTTTTAAAGGTATACTTCTGGGATATCCCGCACATTCGAGGAGTTTTTGGGTCTTTAATGTTGAAACTAACATTGTCCAAGAGACATGCAATGTCACTTTTGATGAGACTAGCCCTGGAGCTAGATTCGATGTTTCAGGTGATTTACAGGTGACAGAGAGCATCTTTGTGGAGGAAGATTGGGACAAAGCTGATACTTGTCTTCCACCTGCTGCTGTTGAGGCACCTATTTCTGCACAAGAACCTGCTGCGACTACTTCACCTTCAATTGAGGCTCCTGTTGCATCTTCATCATCAGTAGTACCTGCGGAGGTCGAAGAAACGCTATCACCCCGGCTCTCCACTTCACATTCGGAAGAGTCACCCTCGGATCGGATCATTGGTCGACTTCATGAGCGAGTCACTCCTCCGGTATCATGATCAGTCTCTACTCCCATTCCGCTTTTGTTGCCTCTTTTGAACCCCACGATATATCACATGCTTTATCTGATTCTAGCTGGGTTAATGCCATGCATGAGGAGTTAGAGAATTTTGAGAGAAACAATGTCTGTAACCTAGTAGAACCTCCTAGTGGTCATAATATGATAGGAACCGTTGGGTGTTCAAAAATAAACAAAGTGAGGATGGTTACGTGGTTAGAAACAAGGCTAGATTGGTAGCTCGGGGTTTTAGCCAAGTTGAGGGTTAGACTTTGATGAAACATTTGCTCTTGTTGCTAGATTAGAAGCCATTCGCATTTTGCTTGTTTTTCTTTGCATCTAAGGGTTTTAGGTTTGCATCGGATGGATGTTAAGAGTGCTTTTACGAATGGTTACATAGAGGAGGAAGTGTATGTTAGGCAACCCGGGTTTTGAAAATCCCAAGTATCCACATCATGTTTTCAAGCTATCCAAAGCCTTGTATGGTCTTAAGCAAGCCACGAGAGTGCAGTATGATATACTTAAGACCTTTACATTTAAGAATAATTTTGAGATAGGTAAAGTGGATAAGACTCTATTCATTCTTAGGCATGGCAATGACTTCACCTTATTGATTTATGTAGATGATGTTATATTTGGTGGTTCTTCTCATGCTCTTGTTTCTAGTTTTACGAGACCATGTCCGATGAATTTGAGATGAGTATGATGGGAGAGCTCAACTACTTTCTGGGGTGTCAAATCAAGCAATACAAGGAAGAGATCTTCATCCATCAGACGAAGTACACTAAGAATCTGCTCAAGCGCTTGAGATGGGTGGCGCAAGCCGATCGCCACTCCCATGGCGACTTGATTTTTTGGATCGGATGAGGAAGGAGAAGCCGTGGATCAACGCGAGTACCGCAGCACAATCGGCTCCCTCCTGTATCTGACGGCCTCAAGACCGAACATACACTTCACGGTCTGCCTCTGTGCGAGATTTCAGGCGTCTCCGAGGACTTCAAATCACCAAGCGGTTAAGCGCATCTTCAGGTACCTTCACTCTACCCTCCAGTATGGCATTTGGTATTCCTGCTCTTCTTTTTTGTCCATTCGGGAGTTTTTTATGATTTTACGGGCTGTCGGTTAGATAGGAAGAGTACCTCAAGCACTTGTCACTTCTTAATCACTTCTCTTGTCTCTTGGTCTTCGAGGAAACAGTCCTCTGTTGCACAATCCACTGCAGAAGCTGAGTATGTAGCTGCTGCTAGTTGTTGTAGTCAGATTTTGTAGATGGTGTCCACTCTTAAGAACTATGGGTTATCTTTTGCTAGTGTTTCTCTTCTCTGTGATAACACTTCAGCCATTAATATTGCTAAGAACCTTGTGCAACACTCTAGGACCAAGCACATAGACATTCGCTATCACTTCCTTAGAGACCATGTAGAGAAAGGTGATATTGTGCTACATTTTGTGGAGTCCGGGGCTCAGTTAGCCGATATCCTCACCAAGCCTTTAGACCTAACTAGGTTTGCCACCTTAAGAAGTGAGTTAGGGGTAATTTACCCCTATGGGTTGGTTTGAGAGAGAGTTGGTTCTTTTCTGAACTTACCTTGTTCATCTGATCTTTTCTTGATCTTTTCTGAACTTGTTGATCTTTTTTATCTTTTTAGGCTTTTAGGTTTATCTTGCATCTCATTGTATTATATTGCATTCATATGAAAATCACAAAAAGATGCATTGTAATATAAGCATTACTACTTATCTTTTAAATTGATGAAGCTTTGCTTATTACCCTCTTGAACTTTAGTTTTTCAATTTTTGTTCAATACCATGTCTAGTTCTTTGACCTGCTAGAATTATTATGCTTTCACATGTGTAGCTAAGTCTTTGCTAAATGAGCTAGAACTTTAAGTCAACTTTAACTAAAAATTGCAATTTGTGGATCTTTTAGCTAAATTGCGCAATTAGTGATCCTCTTGTGACATTGGCCCTGTCAAAATTGCTTTGTTAGCTCTTGAATCTAGGATTGAACATCTCTTGAGCTTTCTGTTCATTGTGGATATCGTGAGGATATGTGCACGATCTCAGGATGATGAGTCAATTGGCAATGGAGTTGTTGGTTTGCAAAATCTCGCGTTTTCGGGTTTGCTCGAGTTTGTCGGACCACAGTGATCGGCCGGTGGTGATAGTGGTCGAACCTTCAGTGGAGGAGTCCGGCCAACCATGGTGGCGGTCCGTATAAAATAAATTTAGGTTTTGGAGTGGGCCAAAAATAGGTTGTGTAGGCAAGTGAGGAGTCTCTGGATGTGGTCCCATCATTTTGGAGCTCCATCAAAAGTTCTATTCGTTTGAAATTTCGGAAGGTTTGAATTTCTCATGGAATTTTAGCTAAGTCTTTTGACCGTCCGATCCGCCGTTGTAGGAAGCGGTCCGATCAAACTAAATCGGTCGGGCCGACATGTAAATTGTCGGGCCGACAATGGCTTGAAGTTTAGCCAAGTGTGCATTGAGTTGATTTTGATTGTGTTTATTGTATGAACTTCAATGTTTTATTGTTGTATATTGCATTGCGGAGCTAACGTGGGTCAAGTTGTGAAGAACTTGTTCCGGAAGCGGTTTGTTTGTCTATTCTTTGCGGGAGGCTTGCAGTCAGCGGCGTCAGCGGTGAGTGGATCGGGACTACGCTTGGAGGCGAGGTCGAGCGATCATGGATCTGGGTGGTCGTGTGACTCAAGCATGGTGCGAATGGGCAAGATGGATCGAGCAGGTGTTTGAACATTTGGTTGGATCGGCGGTGCGGATATCGGTGCGAGTCTCGGGAGGTTCGATGGGATTCGGACAAGAGAGGCTTGGCGGCGCTGATGAGCCGTGATCAACCTACGTGGTGAAGCGCGATTGCTTCAATAGTTATGTGTGTGTGGTCCCATGTGTAAGTGACCCCAAAAGTGAAACCCTAGCTCTCTAGTATAAATAGAAAGGGAGATGGAAAATCTTCTAAGCATTCATTTAGCCCTTCTTCCTTTTCTAGGGTTTGGAGGAGAGGAGAGGAGAACTAGGGTTTGGAGTGTGCTCCTTGTTGAGCTCTTGCCTCTTTGTTGGAGAGGCTTTGTAAGCATCTTGTGTGACCAGAACAATCTTGTGATGCTCAATTGAAAGATCGTTTGCTCCTTTTGTGTTCTTCTCCTTTTGGATGATTTTGGTGCTTCCTTGATTCAAAGGTTCATGCTTGGTCTTTTGGCCTACTTTATCTTGCTTTGATGTGTGGGATTACTCCTAGAGTCATCTAGATCATCAACCCCACAAGCAAGTCTTGAATCAAGATTTTCACATTTCTAGGGTTTGTGCACTTCTTTGGTAAAATCTCGAGAGATCGATTCTGAAGTGGATCGACGGATCGTCGCTAGAAATAGGTCTCTAATATCATTAGGGAGGTGTGCTCGAAATTTGGTCAAGTTTTATTGGTTGAATCAAAGTTGGATCAAATTTCGTTTTGGATTAGGGTGGAGTTTTTCATCTTGGACTCTACCGGTCCGACCGATCTTTCAAGCTGATCGACCGCTTGTGTATCTCGACCATTGGTTTCTTGGGTCGACAAGCTTTCCACCGGTCCGACCGCCGATTAGTTCCGATCGGGCCATTGGTTGGCCGTCGGTCCGATCCGCCGTGGTAGCCGGTCGGACCTTGATGCCGATGAAACGGTGACTTCTTTTCTCCGTTTGTGTCGTGTGGTTGAGGGTTTATCAAATCCAACACAAGGCTTAGTTGTGTGCTTCTTGATCTTCTTAGCTTTCATAGCTAAAGGAGTAAAGTTCGTGTTGGTTTTTGATTTAGGCGAGAAAGTTTGGAAAGCGCCTATTCACCCCCCCCCCCTAGTCGCCTTTCCGGTCCTACAACCTTTAATCAACATCAATATTCATTGCAAATGAAAAGCATTGTAAAATGGGTGGTGAAGTTCTTTGAGCAAAATTATTCAATTCCGGACTTTTTGTCTCTAGGATGGTCATTGTTAGCTTCTTGATCTAACATTGACATTATGACATGGTCATTATCACTTTAGGATCTCTGTTGATGAACTTGCTAGTTTTGAAGCTTTGCTTAAATTGTTACAATTCATCGCTTTTACTTTGAGCCTTCTAGCTTAGCTTTGATATATATGTCTTAACATGATCTTGCTAGCGCTGTCAGGCTTGATGTGTATCGTGTGACTATAGAAATGCTAGCTTGTTCTTTTGGGTAATTTTTAAAGCTTCTTGTACCAAAATATGCAAAAAAAAAAAATTAAAAAAAATGAAACCACTCCATTGTATTTCATGCATGTTCTTTCTTATGCTTCTTCCTCATTTCTGCATTTATTTTCTCGGGATGAGAGGAATGCGTGATTCCTTAATGACTCCATTGTCAAAGGGGTGAAGAAGTTGCAAAAATGTTAAAAGGGAGAGAAGCAGCAAAAATGTTAAAAGGGGGCTATTTGGAGAATTTGGAGAAATTAAAATTTTCTGAAGAAAAAAATGATGATCAAAGTGAGGGGGAGCTTTTGATTTGCATTCTTATGATCTTATTGTCATTTCTGAACTTGAATTGCAATTCTTGGAACCTCAAAATGATCAAAGGTCAATTTGAACAATTGTTCTTTCATATGGACCTTAAGTGAGATTTTTTACTCTTCTTTGGAAATTGAAGCTTTCTAGCTTTCTTTTTACTTATCTCGCTTGCCTATACTAATATGAAGCTAACTTGGTCATTTCCATTTGCTTTCTCTTGTTCTTGGACCAAGTTGTGCTTTTATGCGAAAACGTGAGTAGTTTTACTTTTCAAACCTTAAATTTACATTTTTGAGAAATTGCCAATGTGTTCATCAAGGGGGAGATTGTGGATATCATGGGGATATGCTCATGATCTTAGGATTATGTTACAATTGGCAATGTCGTTGAAGGTTTGTCGAATCACGCGTTTTCGGTAAAAATTCAGTGATGTCAAGTCTTAAGCGATCGGCCAGGCGGTGATGGCCGGCCGAGAGGCGTACGACCGACCACCCCTAGCGGTCGGACCGGTTAGTGGCAGTCCGACCGGCCATGGGCGGCGGTCGGATCGGCCATTGTAAATGTGTGAGTTTTGAGCTGGGCCAAAAATTGAGGGTGTAGGCAAGAAAGGGGATTCTCATACACTTGGTCTTATAATTTTTGGAGTCTCCACTCAAAAGATCTATTCGTTTGAAATTTCCAGAGAGCTTTGGTTTTCAATTGAAAATCGGCTAAGTCCTACAGGCGGTCTAACCGGCCAGTAGTGGTCGAGGCCGGCGGAGAGAAGGCGATCGACCGGTTTCACTTGATTAAATCGGCTTTCATAGCGGCGATGTTTATTTGTTGAGTCAAGTTCATGGGTTTCAGTGCATATGTGTTGCATGATGCATGTTTTGACTAACATGGGTCAAGTTGCGAAAAACTTGTTCCCAGAATTGATTTCTTGGTCTATTGTTGTGCAGGTTGCTTGGAGGTCAACGATGATCAACGGCGAGGATGATCGGGACTAAGCTTGGAGAGCTGAGCTTCAGAACGATCGAGGATGCCGGGTGAAGTCATTGGATTCGAGCGTGGCGCAAAATGGACAAGGATGACCGAGCGGGAGTTCGGTGCGACGGAGTTGCATCAAGCGGCGCGAAGTCGGTGCAAGTGCCATGGTGGTTTCGGTGGGGCCGGATGGGAGAGACTTCGACATGATGAGAGCCGTTGATCAACCTACACGTGGCGAAGTATGGAACTGTTTCATGAAGATTGGACTCGGTCTTTGGAGAAGGATCGAGAAGGGGCATTTCGGTAATATCACTAAAAAACCGCCTTGATTGCTTTTGGCTAAACCACGGCGCAAGACGACGCAAGGAGAAGCGGTTTAGGTCAAGAGAAGATGAAGACGGCACTTTAAAATGCGTGCATGAGTTAAACCCGTTTGTGTGTGGGCTTAACGGGTGCCCAATAGGAAACTCTTCTAGAAGGTTAGCCTCCACTATAAATATGGGAGGGTGCTGTGCACCTCCTTAATCTTTTTACTTATTTTGAAATCCTAGTTTTATTTTTGAGATTAGGGAGTGGAGAGGTTAGGATTCTTGAAGAGAAGATTGATTGTGTGCTCATGTATTAAGTTTTGTCCTCCGTGTTGGAGTGGCTGTAAACCAGCAACAATCTCAAATCAATCTATGCAAGTTTTCTTGAGATGGGTCTCTTTTCGTTCTTGCTCACTATTTCGTGATTTTATGACTTTCTTTGATTATCAAGTTTTCTGTTGGTTTCTGCCCCTGATCTTGCTTGCTATGATATGTGGGAACTCATCTAAGATCATCTTGATCATCTCTAACCCACGAGCAAGGTTCGGGATCTAGTTTTCGTTTTGACTCGGTTTTGAACCATCCTTCACTTAAACAGGAAAAGATCGGAACTTTGCCAAGGTTCTTCATGATCTTTGATTGGAATAGGTTCCTGATATCCTAGAGAAGGTGTGTTCCACGTTTCATCAAGATTGGAGTTGTAGATCAAAAGTTACACCTATTTGCAACCGTTTTGGTGATTTTATTGTTCTTGAGTGGAGGTCAGACCGCCATTAACATAGAGGTCAGACCGCCCAACACTTGAAAATCGAGTTTTGGTTGATTTTGGTTGTTTTGCTCCGGAGTTTAGATTGGATTCAATACAAGACTTCTGTTGTGATTGGATATTGATCTTCATAGCTGTCATAGCTATTGAAGTGAAAATCGTGTTGAATATGATCTTTGTGAAAAAGATATTGTACTCCTATTCAAACCCCCCTCTAGTCGCCGTTTGGTCCAACAAGACCAGCCGAGGAGGCTCGGGTGGTACGTTGGAGAGCCGAAGCCTCCCCAAAGGGGCACCTAATGCCCTCCGAAGACCCTTCGGGGGTGCTCCGGGCCCTCCTCGGAGCCTCCTCGAATGGGCGCCTGGTGCCGCCACAGAGTGGGGCCTTTATGCTCGTGGGTCGTGAGGTCTGCTCCGCGGTATTTGCCGGGTCATTGGGGCTGATGGAGCCACCCCTACAACAAGGTTGATCTTACCCACGATCCAAAGAAGCATGAAGAATTTATTTCTGAACAATATGTGTATTGTATTTTCCTACTACTGCTGCTACATATTCAATCACTTGTAGCAGTAAAACATGGAATAAGAATTAGTGGGTAGCTGGGTGCATAAGAAATGTACGAGCACCATCAAATCAACCAAGCATTTCTATGTTGTTTCCTCCATGATTGAATGGTTCACGTATAGGTTTGTTGGCCAAATTTAATTCCTCCATGATTGAATGGTTCACGGATAGGTTTGTTGGCCAAATTTAAACAAATAAGGTTGACTACAATACCTCAGTGAACGCAGGTGGCGAAGCAGGTAATGTTATGGGCGCACCACTTCGTCATCTTGCTCATACCAATACCTGTATCACACAACCACAAATCAGAACTACTGAAGACAACACAATTGCAAAGATGGAGGAGGAACCCTGACAGCATTTACCTAAGCCCACTGCCTTTCACCATTTCCCTCGTGCATTGCTGCAACCATGCATTTCTATGCATGCAGATAATATAATTGTGACGATAGCAGTTATAGGACATTAACAATTAGCAACTTTGTTACGTCGGTTTTAGGATTAAATATGTTCAACAATTGTAGTTACTGTTGGACCGAAAAGGCGACTAGAGGGAGGGGTGAATAGGAGCACGCTCACTTTTTCAACCAAGATTAGATTCAATCCAAATCTCACTTCAATAGCTATGGAAGCTATGAAGATCAATATAACGATCTGTGAAGACTAGTATTGAATCCAATCTAAACCCCGAAGCAAAATAACCGAAATCAACACGGGCTAAAAATTCGAAGTGTTGGGCGGTCTGACCTCTGTGTTAAGGGCGGTTGGACCGGTCCATTGGGCGGTCGGACCGGTCACGGTGGTCGACCTCGATCGATGAACAATAAAACAGCCCGAAAAATGAAGTTGCAAATAGATGTAACTTTTGATTTACAACTCCAAACTTGATGAAACTTGAAACACACCTTCTCTAGGATGTCAGGAACCTATTCCAATCGAAGATCGTAAAGATCCTTGGAAAAGTTATGACCTTTTTCAGTTTGAGAGGAGGATGGTTCAAAACCGAGTCAAAACGAAAACTAGATCTAAAAACTTGCTCGTGGGTGATTGATGATCAAGATGATCCTAGATGCGTTCCCACATGTCACAGAAAGCTAGATCATATAAAGAAATCAATTAAAAATATGCGAATCAAAGAAAGACTCAAAATCACCAAATAGAGAGAAGAAAGGCAAAGATACACATTTTTGATCAAACTTTCTTTGGATTGATTTGATAGGGTTTGGGTTTACAGCCACTCCATCAATGGAGGACAAAGCTCAATCCAAGAGCACGAAATCAAATCAAAACTCTCTAGAACCCTAACATCTACTAATCCTCTCTCTAAGCCAAACTAGGGTTTCAACAATAATGAAAAGGTTGGAGGGGGTCCAGCCACCTCCCTCCTCTATTTATAGTGGAGACTTAGACCTTCTAGAAGTTTTAACTTAAATGGGCTCCCGTTAAGGCCCAACACAAACGGGTCACACACGCACGCATTTTAAAACGCCGTCTTCAACACCTCTTGATATAAACCGCTTCTCTTTGCGTCGTCTTGCGCCGCGGGTTGGCAAAAGGTCACCAAGGTGGTATTTGGTAAGATTACCAAAATACCCCTTCTCGGTCCTTCTCCGAAGACCGGGTCCATCTGTCTGAAGCACTTCGCTGCTCCATGCGTGTAGGTTGATCAACGGCTCTCTCCATGTCGGCAAGTCTCTCCCATCCGGCTCCCACCTGAAACCACCAT
This sequence comes from Hsuehochloa calcarea, assembly GCA_036346395.1. Classification (NCBI taxonomy): domain Eukaryota; kingdom Viridiplantae; phylum Streptophyta; class Magnoliopsida; order Poales; family Poaceae; genus Hsuehochloa; species Hsuehochloa calcarea. Next base: position 44,340,877 of record CM070609.1, on the reverse strand, counting down.
GGCACTTGCACCGACTCCGCGCCGCTGATCAAACCGGTCGCATCGCCGAACTATCCGTTCGGTCATCCTTGTCTATTCGCACCACACTTGAGTTCATTGACCTCGCCCGCATCGTCGATCGTTACGGACCTCATTCTCTAAGCCTAATCCGATCATCCTCGCCGTTGACCGTCGTTGACCACCAAGCAACTCGCACAACAATAGACAAGCAAATCGAATCAGGGACAAGTTCTTCACAACTTGACCCACGTTAGTCAAAACATGCATCATGCAACACATATGCATCAAACTCATGACTTTGACCTAACCTCACGAACAACGCGCCACGAAGACCGACGTTCAAGTAACAACCGGTCGAGGCCAGCCCCTCGGGCGGTCGATCGGCCTTCCTCTTGGTCGGCCTTGCCTCTGGTAGGTCGGGCCGGCCAAATGGACTTAGCCAAATTTTGGCCCTCAAATCCAGACCCTCTAGAATTTTATATCTCGAATAACTTTTCTTGGAGACTCCAAAATCATGAGACCAAGTGCATTGAGATCCCTCACTTGCCTACACCTCTATTTTTGGCCCGACTGTTCGACCATTTTGGTCACGGCCGGTCGACCACCGCACATGGTCGATCCGACCGATTTGGGACCGGTCGGACCGCCATGCTATGGCGGTCGGACGCCTACATCGAGAATGCTGAACTTTGTCGAAAACTCGTGAAACGACAAACCGTTAACGCCATTGCCAGTTGTCACATCATCCTAAGATCTGGAGCATATGCCCATAATATCCACAGTTACAAAACTCACACTGAATTTATCATTTGCACATGGAAAATAATGACATGGCTTCATCAAACATTTTCCAATAGAATCTGACATCGATTTATGGCATATATTGTCGCTTAACTGAAGGTCACCACAGTAGTGGTTTTTTCAGCTTCTTTAATTCCTACTGGTACTGGTAAGCACATCTAAAATAAGCTGTCTCAATCAACTCATTCTGAAACGGCATTAATAATTTGAATGTTCCCTGTATAAGATGGATTATTCCAATGTTTTTTTATTTTGCACTAAAGCATTACATGATGAAGCTGCAGATAAGTATAAACTGATTAGATTCAATCCATAAAAAGACAACAATTAGAAATTACAGTAAGTTGACACATACGTGTTCATCAAGAAGAGATCATCAAAGCAATTGAGTTTACTTATGTTGCAACTCGAAATTTCTTGCCTAGTTATACCAAGCATTATAATTAGCCACAAAATTCGAAGAAAAAGCTAATGCATAATCTGAGTTAGTGGGTCTGAAAATCTAATGGTGGAACTTGAAACAAAAAGGGCTTGCATTCTTTCATTTGGGCCATCACAGGCAACTACGCTTCCCTGTATGTCAATTACTGGATCAAACCTTGAAACAAGGATGAGCTCAAGGGTAATGTGCACAATTAAAAAGGAGGAAATTGCATAAAGCAAAAGCTACCTTAACCTTTTTTAAAAGCTACCTTATCTTCAGCCTTCTAGCATTGTATGCACCCATGTTTAATGCTTAGTTCAACTCTGGAAGCAAAACATGCAAAAGAAGCTTATGAGATTAATCTCGATAAATTGACCAGTAAAAACGTTGACAAAACTGAGAATATATGTTAGAACATTGCATGGATGCGTTCATGTGAGCTCATAGTATTGTAAAAAAAAGGTTTCTTGTATAGATGATCACTTGTTTACACTGTCACCACTCATCCCCTAAAACCTAAGCAGCAGAAGCATTCTGTTATATATCCATAATTATACATCACCAATTGTGTGGTATTTTTACGATAAATATGCATCCAAATATTGACTACACATATCTAAATGCTATAAGACAGGAAATCAAACTGCAGGTAAAAAAATTTGCCCAAAGAACCAACCGGTATTCAATCACCATGGGCCAAATTCAAGGACAGAAAGTAATATGTGACTCGACTTACTGAATATATGCTAAACACTGTGGACATCTTTTAATCATAACTTGGCAAACCAATTTTAGACTTTTATATACTACATCATTTATGGGGAATTAGATCTATCTTGCAAACCATTCAGTTATGGGGAATAAGATCTATCTTGCAAACCAGAAAATTTTAGTTTTACAATCAGTTCTCCAGATAACACTTAAATTTCATTGTACAATCATCTTGAAAGAATACCTCCAACGAAAGAGGCACTAAAAGTGTTTAGGGCACGATTAAAACGATAGTAAATGCCAATCAAGATTTGCAGAGGACATGCGTGATACCAAGCATAACTTGCAGCTTTGTAAGTTGTAACTGAAAGGGCCACATACGAATATGGATAGATTCAATGTACTATTTGTGAGAAAATGTACTAACCAATATGTAATAGTGCTACCAGAACCAAGCTTCTGCTCAAAGCTACTTAAATACACAATCCATTCGACGACCTGCTGAAATATCTTCGTTCTCAATGACCTAGTACTTTGATAAGCAAAGGAAAAACATGAGATTTCATAAGCTGGGAAAAATACTCCATAAGAAAAACCTTACTTGCAGCTTTGCATCTTATCCCATTACTTCAACGATCACAAAGCAGGCACCCGCTAGGGCCATTGAACTCATTTACATAGCAGTTGTGCAAAGTAATCACATATCCGTCACAAGAGCATTGATTGTAAATATTTGATTTAGCAATAAGGACGCGTCACTCTCTAGTTTTACTAAAGCACAGGATCTTCGAAATCAGATTGCGTCAATCAGCAAAGTAGATGCAAAATATAAGACATGTTTGAGATGGGAGACGGATGCAGCGTGCTCATGGAGTAGAGCACAAATTTCTCTATGTACGGACTCAAAATAAACCAAATGATCCACATACCATTGTCCACCGTGGCTTCTATCTCAGTGGGCTCCATGCTGGCGCTGCCATTACCCGCACATCGTCCTTCACAGATGGGTGGTGTATCACACACACACACACACACACACACACACACACACAGAGGGAGAGAGGGAGATAGAGAGGATACCTGGATGGAGATTACGCAGCGGGACTTGAGGTGACGGAGAGGTCTACGATGTCGGTGGCCGTGATATCGGTGATTGGCCCCCATCTGAACCACAGCGGCGGCGGCGGCGGCAGCGTAGAGTGTGGGGTTGGGGCGCTCAAATCAGCGTACGGCGAGGGAGCAACCGGCGGTGAGCTGACCAGTGCCACTCAACATGGGTCTTGCCAACAAATATGGCAAGTTTCCGGTGTAGGAAATGGAGGGGGAGGACAAGGGGACGAGGGATCAGAGCCTCAAAGGGGAGAGAGCAGTTTGGGGCGCACCTTACGCAGGAGAAGGAGAGCGTCGTGGAGAGCAGTTGGAAAGCCACCAAGCAGTTAGCGCTCAATCCCCACTGGCTCCAGATCCTCCCCAAGCACACTGAAAGGATTTGTTTGAATACACTGTGATCCGACTCAATTCTTTCAGATTGACTCAAAATTTGAACTAAAATCCATTCCAATCCGAAGGGATTGGTTCTAATCTCTCTCTATCCAAACTAGCGCCGGATCCAGCCTTCCCCAAACTCGCCAACACGGATCTGGCTTTCCCCAAGTTCCTAATCCCGTCGGCTAGGTTTAGGTGTGGGAAGGGGAGAGACAAGAGTGGGGCTGTGGGTGACAAGAAGGATGGAGAGGAAAGGACTGGAAAGGTTGGAAAAGAGGGTGGGTTCGAGAGGTGGCCACCGCCGAGGGATGGACGACGGTGGGAGGATGTTGACGTGGGGAGAGACAAGAGAGATTGCTGTAGGAACAAGCGGATCTCGATGTTGTGGGGAGCGTGAGAAAGGAGAGGGAGGAAGGGTGGCGCAAGTGGGGAGCGGGAGGTGCGGGCAGGTGGGGAGGGCAGCGCAAGAGCGTGAGGCGAGCAGTGCAAACAGGAAGCTGAGAGGAGAGAGAGGAAGGGCGACACAAGTGGGAGGCGTGAGAGGAGAGGGAGGTACCATGTGGGCTATCTATCCTCTGCTCTCCGATCGGATGAGGCAGGTAATCCAATGCATCAAGATTCACCAGGAAAAAATGTCATTGCACAGTTCAAAGAGATCATGCTAGTAACCACACACTATATTATATAGGCAATAAAAGGCTGTAAATGGCCCATTCCCTTCGCACAGCGGTTTCTTGAATTACACATCCTTGATACCTCCAATTTGTCAAACTGCCACCCGTTTCATTCCAATCTCCTTTAACAGCCACAAGACAAATTGCAAGGAACAAAGTTCGCCCGAGCACGATGGTTCGCATATAGCAGGGCATTGCACATAAAACTGGGAAACAACCACGGGCACCAGATGCTGAAGCTACTTCTGAACTCTGAAGTTCCCGTGGAAGATACAGGTCGCTGCAGTTGATTCTGGAGATTGGCCAGCGAGCACTTCTCTAGAAGAATGACCCTTCTGGAGGCTGCACCAGCTTGCGGTTCTGCGGGGATGCCATCTCTTTTTTGAGCTGGGTTAGGATATGTTCCATTGTGTACTCACGCTGCCAGTTTGCTAGCACGCCGAACTTCTTTGGATCAACCTACGTGACCACAGCCAAATGGATATATCAATCAGAGACTTACCGTGTGTGTGTGTGTGTGTGTGTGTGTGTGTGTGTGTGAGAGAGAGAGAGAGAGAGTACCACTCCAGTCTCGTGATTAACACATGTCGTGTTGATTCTTGAATGAAATCTAACAGATGGTGGCTTCTCAGGGTAGTCCTTGTCACAGAACAACTTCAGCTGATAGATGCGACCCTCATGAACAGTCTGCCAGATTGAGGAAGATACAAGAGATTTAGAATTCTAGATAACTCAACATACGAGTCAATAGCTTAAAGAAGCAATACAAGTGGAGCCAAGAGCAGCTTGTCTCAACATTTCTCGAAGTGCCTTTTCCAGTATGTTGAATTGAACTTATAAGCGGTTTTCCTGGTCTAGTGTAAAATGAAAGGGAGTTGAAAGGCTAAATGTATTTCTTCACAGAAGCCAAGGTATATATCTTACTCCTCTTCGTGCATATATTGCTGCCATTATCACTAGCCTTTTCCACCAATAAAGATTGATGAGCAATAAGATAATATAGACATTCAAAGAAAAATGATATAGGTGGATTTTTTTTTCACTGGTTTCCAGAGGGGCAATGGTGGAATATATTTGTGAGTGGGGTTAAGGGTAAAGAGACCATAATCTCACATTATGTGGGCCAATAATGGTGCCAGTCCACGATCGCATGTAGATGTCATCTGCATCATCCATTCCATAGCTCACTGTTCCATCTCCAATGCCCTTCTCCCCACGCTCAAGCTCTTCTAGCAGCCTGAAGTTCCGAGGAACTGCAGGCATTTTACATATTAGTCAGCTCTATAAGCAATAATGCAATCTATATGTATTCTTTAATAGCTATATACTGGAGCAACAAGCAACATTAACAATATGACAATAAATACAATCCACCTGTGCAGAATTTGGTGAACTTGTAGATACGACTGCTTATTTCTTGAAGTGGCCAAAAAATGTGCTATAGGCTCACATGTCATTCTCCCATGGAGGGGGCAAGTGCACAGCACATCAGTTGCTGTCAGCTGTTTTCTTGTGAAGCAAAATAAAAATGCATACAGCTGTTGCTAGGGGCTTGGGATGATGCAAAAAGAGATGGAGAAACTAAAATTACCTTTTTTTTCCTGTGCAAGAAATTGAAAACCCTGTGATAGGAATCACCAAATTTTTAGACACCCAGAATGAAGATGTCAGCTCAATTTCATGCAAGGCATTGCTTATCCTTTGCACAGACACCAGTGCTTAGCAGCTCCATATATAATTACTTAAACTATAATTTTTCTTCAAAGTTATGGTACATCTGAAATTTGAACAGTACCGAGAAACATTGCAACTTCACACACTTTTTTTCATCTAGTAGCGTGTATGAATGGATATGGTTGGTAAGATTTGAAAATATTGACACCAACCGGGCTCTACTTTGCTTTTACTTTACCTCACTTGCCAGGTCAGTGTTGTCGATATTGAGGTGAGGACACACTCTTTATTCTTGTTTTAAATTTCAATTAGTAGAATATTATGAAAAATTAAATGAACTTCAGTGAGAATTAATCACATGTTCACAACGATTGCTAAAGCAAAACAATTACAGAACAGCTGTTTTAAGCTACACAATCCCAGCTGGTTATTAGAACACTAAGACATGTTATGCTCAAAATGCAGGCAAGCTGGAAAGCTACTCAATTGATCAATTCCATTAGAAGAAAAAAAAGAAATCAAGAAGAGACCGGATTGCTAGTGGAAGCAAATTAGAACCACTCAACCATATAATATTCCATACCCAGATTTAATGACACAACCTACATGTGTGCACACATACAAAATCAATAAAAAGAACCACTGCAGTCTCACAGCAGGTAGTGCGGCCAAAGCTTTTTATATTAATACAATATCCTCTATGCGTAGCAAATTCATTTATCATTTTTATGTGTGCACTGTTGCCTAACACATGAGTAGTTACTGTGCATTTGCATTACTGTTGTAAAGAACTGATATTTCCTCACCAAAACCGTGTCCTGTGCACTTGAGTATGAGCAGTTGCGGTTGTGATATACTTGATGATCATCTCTGCACAGAAAACATAAGCAGCATGGCTACAATACCCTTGGCGCACATGCACACATACACAAGCAGAATATGCTAAATCCTCTTCTTGTATAATGGTACCAGATAGACTGTTCCCAGTTTGTCCAAAATCAAATCAAAGCACCACCATACACTGAGTAAGTAACAAACCACCAATTAGTGCAACACTCCTACCCACATATCATTTATACACCTTTCTGAAAGATCTACCCATACAAAAAAGTCAAAATTCATTCTTACAAACAAATAACATGTCGCATATAATGCTCCATGAATTCTCTCCACTTTTCCCTTTACTCTGATCTATTATATATCCTTAAGGACAACTATCAACATTGATGAGAACAGATACGAGTGCATGTAGTGAAGGCACATTCACCTAGAGCCCAGACATGTGTTTGAGCACTTTTACATGGGCCATGGCCTCACAAAGATATGAATCGAAACACTCTCAGAAACGAGGCAACATATCGAGCCACATGGGCTGTTACTACAGGCAACTAGTGAAGTTATGGTCAAGAGAGTATTGCGGTCTTTCTAAAAATTTACAAATTCAGGTCCAGTGCTAGGCACTGTTCCCCCTACTGTTACCTGTGTAGCACCGATACATCAGAAAGGTGCCACACCGATGTTCGACACCGATACGTTGCCGATACGTATCGATGGTGTATCAAGTAATTAGCATGCCAAAAAAAATATGTTTAATTCCTGATACTCCATCGACACGTATTCGACACGTATCGAGCTCTTCATGCGACACGGCCCAGCCCATATAGCGCTGAAGATAACCCTAACAACTACTCTCACGTCCAGCCATCCACCTTTTCACATCGCCTCACCGCCTCGTGTTCACATCCAGCATCCAGCGCCGAGCCGCTGACATCCAGCAGGCGGCGAGCCGGCGACCACCACCAGCAACCGACTACCTCCACCAGCGAGCGTCCCCACGCGTTCGCGTCCAGCGCTGACATCCAGCGCGCGGCGAGCCGGCGAGGCGGAGACCACCACTAGCGAGCGGGCAGCGACCTCCTCAAGCCTTTTTGGTCAGATCAGGTAATCCAACACAGCCTCTTTAGCTTTGTCCAATACAAAGGTTTGTGATCTGTCTTGAGGTTATGAGGTTTGTAGTTGTACTATGTTGGCTGGCTGCACTATCTATCTTTTCATTTTCCATGTTTGAACTTTGAACTTGGCTGCACCATCTATCAAGTTATCATTTAACAATTATTTGTTGGTTATTTTCTGTAGTTTAATTGCTTCGATTGTTCAAGAATCATGTTGCTGAAATCCTGATCGTGCTATTTCTTCTCCCAGGTCAATGCCACAATGGAATTCTGGTGTAATAATAACACATGATGAATTGATTAAATGAAGAATGAACAGGAGAGGGTCATCTTTGAGGTACATTTTTCTAGTTTACACATTACATAATTTTAGTTTGACTGTGTCGCCGTGTTGGGAATTTTGGGAAAATGGTGTTTGCCGTATCGGTGTCGTGTCGTGTCGACGTATCGGTGGCCTTGCATCATAGATTGTTTCACGCTATAGTCCACTTGAGCTATGACCAAGATGTATCACCACAGGACAAATTATCAGCGAAGATAACATTGATCCAATGCAACTTGTGTCCTTCCTAACATTCCTAACACCTAAAGGTCCTAAGCAGCACATAAGCAATTATATCTTTCTCAAGAAACCACCCCTATTTCACTAAAACCAAGGAGAACCAACCGAACCCAACTCCACATCACAGTTTCTAGCAATCATATCGACAGCCAAGCATATCAGGTGATCATTCGATTCATATGTGACAACCGCATGTGAACAAGCTAATATACATACATCTATATGGTATCTAATCACGCGTCTCACAATTATTACTTCCTAATTAACGCGTTGGCATCGCATGATCGCTTCGAACCAAATTTCTCGCATCTCTTCCCCCAAAGAGCCCCAAAGAGCTAGAAGATACATGTTCCGACTCGAACCTCATCGGATCAAGAACAACCAGGTCGGACCACGTCAAAAGGCAAGCCCAGACTGGACCAGATCGCGTGGTTTTCTTGGCCTAAAAATTTCAAGGGATAGAAGAGAGAGAAAAAAAAAAAGGAGCGCGAGAAGGGGGGTCGATTGCTCACCGACGACGCTCGATCCGGCGCCTGAGCTGCCCAGCGTCATCGTCGATCGATGGATCAGCCGGCGGGTGGGTTCGATCGATCGAGAGAGAGAGAGAGAGAGAGAGAGGACAGGAGGGTTTGGGGATTCGCCTTCGTGAAGGGAAAGTTTTGCGGCTCAACGCGAAGCTTCTTCTTTCCCTGGAATGGCTTGATGCTGTAACTAATGGCCGTTCGATCGGAAATCGACCGCTCGCATGGTGACACGCGAGATATCGAGGTGTTCCCTGGATATATTGCTCACGTCACACCTTCTCTCAAGTTATATTTCTCATGCAAATTCCTCTTTGCTCGGAACCATAAAAAAAGATTTTTTTTAATAATTAACACTTGTTTTAAGTTTATTTTAAAATTAACCTCCGCGAACTTTATTTCCAATTCTAACTCTTTTGATCACGCCACCACCCGTGATGTGACAAAAACACATGTCATGTCGGCCGTATCTAGTCAACTCTTGTCACACTACTACCAAGTAGGCGTAACGGTGGCGCGACAAAAAGTGTTATTTTAACGGACTTATCCTATGGTGTAATAATATTGTTTTATCACGTCATGAGTGATGGCATGACCAGAGAGATCAGAATTAGAAATAAAGTACGCGAAGGAATAACTTCAAAATAATTTTTTTTTAAAAAAGTTAATTAATAAAAAAATCATAAAAAACAGGGGAAATCAACTATTAGCCGAACTCTTTGTTAGCATTTGATGAAGTGCTAGATGGAAGGGAACCCACGCCAAATGGCTCGTCGAGTGGGTCGGAAATAAATTAACGATGTTGCAATATGATCAATTACTTCTTTACTAGTATATATATTAGATTAAAGATAGTGAACAATATTGTTGTAATCTATTAAATAGCGTGGGTGTTAGTAAAGTATGTAAAATATGATCTTGTTGCCAAACCAAAGGAACTACCTTTACTTAACTTATGATACAACACTCAGCAACAATTGATAGTCAGAACTACGGAAACTTTTTCGAAGCAAAATAGCTGAAAAATAACCTCTAATAGAAGTGGACTCAGAACTTCATAAATGCTTTTATGAGGGAGATGCCTTAATAAAAGTGATGTGATTAATTAGGACACTAATCATGGCACGCTAGAAAGAAACAAAACAAACATCAAACAGAACAAATACCTTGTAGATGGCAAAAAAAAAAACCAATGCGAAAACTGCCCATCATGGCAGCAGCAAGAACTGTTGATAGTTGCTGAGCAAGAACCCTGTATAAATCCTGACTCAAACAACGCAGCTTACTTTAATTAGTGGCCACAATTTTAGTTGGATTGCACCTTCAGGTTTTTGTCTATTTTCATTGGAACACGAAGTTGGAGTTGGAGCTCTTGGTGGCTGGGCTGTTGATCGATTGAATGATGAGCTACCGAGAAATGCTGACTACTGGGGGGTAGCTATCTTGTGACCTTTGTGCTGTCAACTTTCTTTTACAACTGGCACCACTTCCTTGGGCTGCTTGCCTCTTTGGTGCCATTTGAGGAAACAGCTCATCTTAGAACTAGAGGAGATATATGAGAGCATAACAGAAGTAATTCAAACCAATCCAGGAAAATCGATCAAATACAATACAAAGCCTAGAATGACTGCATTATATTAAGGGGGTTTAGGTATTACATGACTCCTGAAACACAACATATGGGCTATACTAAGTTACGACACAAGATACACACACATCGTCTACAAAAAGAAGGAAACAAAAAGTGATTGCAATCAAAAGACTGCTAAAGCAAGCATTGCTAGCTAAACTAAGCTGACCACTCCCACACGACGACGAAGACCTTGGGATCGGTCTCTCCCTCCTGGAGAGGCAGGTAGTAATAGAAGGCTGACTCTTGAAGAAGATCTTCGTGCATCTAGCTCAGGCGGGTGCAGGCGAAGCATGCTGCGTCTTGGACTGCTTAGACATTCGCTATCACTTCCTTAGAGACCATGTCGAGAAGAGTGATATTGTGCTGCACTTCGTGGAGTCCGAGGCTCAACTGGCTGATATCCTCACCAAGCCTTTAGACCCAACAAGGTTTGCCACCTTGAGGAGCGAGTTAGGAGTAATTTACCCTTTTGGGTTGGTTTGAGGGGGAGTTCGATCTTTTCTGATCTTTCCTTGTTCTTTTATGAACTTATTGATCTTTTTGAATTTCTTAGGTTTTTAGGCTTTTCTTGCATCTCATTGTATCATATTGCATTTATATGAAAAATCCAAAAAGATGTATTGTAATATAAGATTTTCTACTTATCTTTTAAAAGTGATGAAGCTTTGGCTATTACCCTTGGGAGCTTTAGTATTTCAATTCTTGCCCAATGCCATGTCTAGTTCTTTGACTTGCTAGAATTATCATGATTTCACTTATATAGATAAGTCTTTGCTGTATGAGCTAGAACTCTAAAACAATTCGAACTAAAAACTGTAATTTGTGGATGTTTTAGCTAGTTACGCAATTAGTGCTCCTTTTGTGACATTAGCATTGTCAGAATTGCTTTGTTAGATCTTGAATCTAAAATTGACCATTACTTGAGCCTCTTGTGTTCTTGAGAATCTAAAACTATTCTTGTGAAACATGAAAAATTAAATATCAAGATTTTCTTATGCTTAAACTATGCCAAACTACTCTTACGAGACTGCATGTCAAAGACATAAACTTGGAGATAGTTTGATGATCCAAACGATCTCATGGGGACTGCTTGTCAGAATTGACATGAACCTCAAGATTTGTCGCCCTGATAGAAGCTTAGGAAGAGTTTGTGGATGGCTCCTAGTCTAGGATCTTCTTCACTGAGATATACCTTTAATCAACTTTTGATCGAAGCTTAGGATGAGTTTGTGGATAGCTCCTAGTCTAGGATCTTGTCACTAAGTTAGACCATTAGTCAACTTCAATATTCAGTGCAAATAAAAAATTGAAGGACCGAAATGGCAACAGAGGGGGGTGAATGGTGCCTTAAAAATTAAGAACTCCCATTTACTGTATTTAAACAAACCTACAAAGCCCTCTGGAAATCTCAAGAAGAGAAGTGAAGCAAAATCAGAGAACGAAAACAAGCTTGGTACATTACATTAGAAATCGGAAGTTCCGCCGGTCAGTCGGAAGTTAGAAATCGAAGTTAAGTAGCTTAAGCGGAAGTTCAGATTATCTGACAAGAAACAGAGCGAGACTGGAACTATTTAAAAATTCGAAATACTTTTGATTTGCTGCTCTTCTCAGGTCAAGTCTCACAGGACATCATCCTAAACAACATCTTGACCTCATGAGAAGAAATCGCAGACAAAGATCGTCTAATTAAAGAGAAATCGAATTTCTTGAAGAAGGGGCAAGAAAGACCAAAAACCACACTAGGCAAGATTTTTTGATTCTTAGCTCATGAAACTTTGAGGATATATTAGCAATATCAATAAGACTCTAGATATCAAGTTTCATGCCATTTCATAAGACGAATCAAAAGTTTCACCAAAACCCTAGATATTCAACATGAACAGAGAGAATAGAAGAGGCATAAACAAAAACCAAAACCTTTGGATTTCATTGATAGGAATCACAAGATTACAGAGGAAAACATAGAGGAATGATTACACAAGTTTTCAGTTCATCCTCTCCAACTCAACAAACTCTCAAAAAACAAAACAACCTCTCCAAAGGCTCTTTAGCTAAAGCTAACCCTAATATTCTCTCTCCAAAAGTCTAACCCTAACACCAGAGGTTCACCTCTATTTATAGCCCTTGGCTAACGGGTCTCCAACCCATTAAGCCCGCTACACCCGAACGGAACCGCCTTCACTTGTGCCGCTTTGCGAAATGACCATTTCGCCCTTGCGCCTTACGAAGCCTCCGTACACCTTCTGCATTCTTGACTCGCAACCACCTCAAGATTCACGCCGTCTTGACACATCCCGGCCGTTCGACCTCAGCGCCGCTGCGCCTAGTCCGATCACCTCGTGTCTCGCCACGACTTCGTCTCGATGTCTGCGATCAACACAGACAAAAACACATCACATAGCATTGCCCAATATCATAGCATCAATATTTGTACAAGACTCAAACTCATACAAACTCAAAATCACAAACTATCCTTCTACGCGCGATTCGTGCACAATCGGAAGTTCGCACTTACCATTGCGGAAGTTCCGATTCGAAACGTCCGCGCTTGTCGGGATTATCGGAAGTTCGCGCTTACCATTGCGGAAGTTCCGATTATCGGGCGTCGCGACTCAATTTTCAATTCGATTTTCGTCACAGAGGAATACTCACGCCAGTATTATCGGACAAACCGCGTCCCCAGGTGCGGAAGTTCCGATTACTTCAACCGAACACAAACGTCAGGATAATCGGAAGTTCCGTTTTACCACAGCAGAAGTTCCGATTATCGGAAGTTCCGTTTTCCAGAACCGGAAGTTTCGCACTTACAGAAACCAGACCAGCAGAAGCGCAAACGCAATGATTTCAATCACAAACTTCTCACCACAGCGTCAAATACTCATCACTCAAACGAGGACCCTACTCACATGGTCTCTCAAAAATTATTGAAAAATGGGCGTTTGAGAATTTTGAGCAAAATTATTCAATACAGGAACTGATTGTCTCTTAATGTGGTCATTGTTAGCTTTTTGATCTCACTTTGACATTTTGACATGGCCAGTTCCACTTTAAGATTCCTATTGATGAACTTGCTAAATTTGAAGCTTTGCTTAAATTGATCAAATTTATTGCTTTATTTTGAGCCTTCGTGCTTAGCTTTGATATATATATATCTTATCATGATCTTGCTAGCGCTGTTAGGCTTGATATATTGTTTGTGCAATATGAGAAATGCTAGCTTGTTTTTTGGGTAATCTCCAAAGTTTTTAGTAATCAAAAATTGAAAAATACAAAAATGAAGCCACTCCATTGCACTTCACGCATACTCCTTCTTTTGCTTCTTTCTTCATTCTGCATTTATTATCTCTGGACGAGAGGAAGACATGATTCCTTGATGACTTCATTGTCAAAGGGGGGGGGTATTTCAATGTTGGGGGAGAAGATATCTCAATGTTGTATAAAGGGGAGAAGATATAAAAATGTTACAAAGGGGGAGAAAATTGAAGAATTTAAAATTTTCTAAAATATGAGGATCATAGTGAGGGGGAGCTTTTGAATTTCATTTTTATCATCTTATTGCTTTTCTGAATTTGAATTGCATTTCCTAATCCTCACGATGATCAAAGGTCAATTGAACAATTGTTCTTTCATATGGATATTAAGTGAGATTTTTGACTATTTTCTGGAATTTAAAGTTTTTATGCTTTCTTTTGCCTTATCTCACTCGTCTATGCTATTCTGATGCCAGCTTGATCATTTCCATTGCTTTCTCTTGCTTATGGACCAAGTTGTGCCTTTATGTGAAAACGAAAGTATTTTACTTTTCAAACCTCCTAATTACATTTTCTGGATTATTGCCAATGTGTTCATCAAGGGGGAGATTGTGGATATCATGGGGATATGCTCCACATCTTAGGATAATATGACAATTGGCAATGACGTTAACGGTTTGTAGTTTCACGTGTTTTCGGCAAAGTTGTTGTCTTTGTCGGAGACGATGGCGGTCCGCCAAACCAAGCCGTGATCGAGACCGACCATAAAGCGATCGGACCGGCTATAGCGGTAGTCTAACCGGCCAACTTCAGAAAGTGGTGTTTTGAGCTGGGCCAAAAATAGAGGGTGTAGGCAAGAAAGGGGATTCTATTGCATTTGGTCCCATAATTTTTGGAGTCTCTAGTCAAAAGTTCTATTGGTTTGAAAATTCCAGTAGGTTTCGGAATTTCAGAGGTTGAATCCCAACTGGCGGTTAGACCGGCCAACAGGTGGCGGTTTGACCAGCCAGGGTGGGCGGTCAGACCGGCCTGGCGGCGGTCTGACCGGTTTTCACTTGGATCATTGGCCTTCGTGGCGGCGATGTTTGGTTGTTAGGTCAAAGTCATGAGTTTCAGTGCATATGTGTTGCATGATGCATGTTTTGACTAACATGGGTTAAGTTTTGAATAATTTATTCCCGGATTCGGTTTACTTGTCTATTGTTGTGCAGGTTGCTTGGTGGTCAACGACGATCAACGGCGAGGATGATCGGGACTAGGCTTGGAGAGCTGAGGTCCAGAACGATCGACGATGCCGGGTGAGGTCAATGAACTCAAGAGTGGTGCAAGATGGACAAGGGTGATCTATTAGCCAACCTGTGATGCAAGATGGCTTAAGGTGAAGCTGTTTAGGTCAAGAGGCGACAAAGACGGCGTATTAAAATGCGTGTGTGTGACCCGTTTGTTTTGGACCTTAACGGGAATCCAATTGAGTCAAACTTCTAGAAGGACTAAGCCTCCACTATAAATAGAGGAGGGAGGTGGCTGCACCTCCTCTTCGTCTCTTTTATTATTAGAAACCCTAATTTCCTTAGGGAGAGCTTTTGTGGAGGCTAGGGTTCTAGAGAGTTTTGATGTGATTTTCGTGCTCTTGGATTGAGAATTGTCCTCCATTGATGGAGTGGCTGTAAGCCCAAATCATATCAAATCAATATAAGGAAAGTTTGATCAATGTCTTGTCTCTTTGCGTTCTTTCTCTCTTTTTGATGATTTGAGTTTTTCTTTGATCGGCGAGTTTTTGCTTGAATTCTTTACGTGATTTAGCTTGCTGTGACATGTGGGAACATATCTAGGATCATCTTGATCATCAATCACCCACGAGCAAGATTTTGGATCTAGTTTTCGTTTTGACTCGGTTTTGAACCTTCCTCGTCTTAAACGGAAAATGATCGTAATTCTTCCAAGAATTTTCATAATCTACGATTGGAATAGGTCCTGTCATCATAGAGAAGGTGTATTCCAAGTTTTATCAAGTTTGGAGTTGTAGATCAAAAGTTTCATCTATTTGCAACCGTCATCGAAATTTGTTTGATCATTCTTGGTAGTGATCGGACGACGCTTGAGGCTCATGATCGAGACCGCCATAGCTACTGGAGTAAAATCTTATTGAATCAATTAATTGTGAAAAAGTGAGTGTGCTCATATTCACCCCTCTTTAGTCGCCTTTTCGGTCCAACAGTTCGTAAATGTATATTTGTTCAAAGTTGTAAATGTTCCAAGAATGCAAAATGTTCATAAATGTATAATTTTTCAGAGGTGTAAATGTTCTATATATTGTCTATGGCCTAGTATTGCTTGCTCTTTTTTTTGTTACCAGTTTACTGTATTAGTGTTAACTTTTGAGTGCATCCTGTCTATATTCATACGCAACCATATCTGATATCTTGATTATGGAGGTTACCATTATGATTCGTTCTGTAAGACCACTTGTATTTCATACATTCAATGAAAAATATTAGCATGTAACCACACATGGATAGGATCCAAAATGAATGTGACAAGAAATTTCAGAAAAATTTGTACAAGTAGAAAGTAGAAAGACGTAATAAACAAATAGACTAGCATGTTAAAACAAGAGGTAACAAGATCTTTTTTGCCTTCAATTCATCTTTCGAGTTTTTGGAGCCAACCTATTACAAAATGCTTTCCTCAATGACCTCCATGGAAGTGAATCTTCAAATAGGCCCTAAATCCTTATGCGCCCATATACCGATAGGGCTATAGAAGCACACAGCGAAGTAGAGTTGCAATCAGAGAGGATACAGACAGATATCGCTCATCCTCTACCATATTTTGTATTTTTTTTCTTCTCGGAGTCGAATACGAATAGTATCGGATACTCATTTCTCCATCCTATATTCGCTCTGCGAGCATTTGACCAGTCAACTGGACACAAATTATCCGCTTCTTCTGCACCCCTACACAAGACATTGGATGATAGGAGCGTAATCAGAGCAAATGCGGAGAGACTAATCGCTGAGATGTCGAAGGAAAAAAAACACTCACTATCTTCTGCTTACTCAGATACAATAACCCACCTATCTGTGAAGTCACAATAAGTTTTCCTCATACCACCTGACATATAGACGGATATCGCTCATCATGTATCATAGAGCCTGTTTGGTATGACTCTGCTCCAAGTTTTTGCAACTCCAACTCCAGTTTCACTCTTATGAGAAGTTGGAGCAGTATGAGTTTATGTTTGTTTAGAAATTGGCTCCAGCTCCAGCTCCAGAAATGAGAAGAATCATTATAAAAAAACTGCACTACCCTTATTTTGTGACCTGTAACCTTTTTATATTGCTTAACTTATAACAGTTTAATAAGTTGATTTTTGTCATATTGTGTGCTTTTATTTTTTGGCCATGTTATGCCATGTAGTGCCATCTTTTTCGCCCACATTAAAAAAATTTACTTGAAAAAAATTAAATACAACATACATAAACACACAAAGCTCGTAACAAATGTTATAATTCAATGAGTATCTTCTCTAAAAAAATTCAATGAGTATCATAACAAAAGTTCTTAAGAGAGGCAATGAGGCAGGAGATGTCGTTCACAATTCTCCCCATCTTTATTAATCAAAACTACTGTTCTAAGTCTGAAAACCACTACATCAAATGACAACAATAAAAAGAATAAAACATCCAAGGGCAGCTTGCCCAATTCAGCTTCTACAATTCTCTAAAGCTTGCCCGCCTCTTGTACGTTGACATTGATCTATCTCCTTCTGCATAAACTTGTATAGACAAAACATAAAGGATTATTTAGAACATGTTATTTTGATTATGTTTATGCCTATGCTTGCAACACCACTTAAGATTTTTTAACTTCATCAAGTTTCCAGGTTTGATCGACAGGACTACACTTTAATAGGACAAATATAGGCATCTAGCTAATACAATATGAAAAATGATAACATGCTGACTCATACAAAAGATCAAGAAGAGTTTAAGTGGTTTGTCTTAAACACTATTTTCTTCTGTTCACTTCTAAAACTAAGGTGATTAAACCATTCTTTTTCAGTGAACTCATATTGCAAAACTATATGATTATAAAACAGAACTAAGATAAAATGTACTTACAGTGCAAACACAGCACTGGTAAAATGGAACTGCAGAGTGCCCGGGCATATTTTGTGGTTTCTGCGAAGGACATAGGTTTAACAGGTGTAATAAAAGGTAGATTTAAAAAGGTAATAAGTGACATAACGAGTGAAACTAGACTAGTTGCCAAAGAATCAAGCATCTTATTGGGCAGCCGTTTGACAACATCTCTTGCGCCGCTACATGCTCTCCTGGCAGCCACCTCAGCCAGCTGGCTCAGACTCTGGCTCATCGAGTACTGTTCTTCGAACCTCCTTCTAGTACTGTTCATCGAACCTCCTCCGACCAGGTAGTCGTGTAGCCGAACCTCCTCCGACCAAGTAGGCGAAACCTTCCGACCCGATAGTCGTGTAGTCGAACCTCCTTAGACAGTCGAAACGATGAACAGTACTCGAAGAACAACACTCGATGAATAGGTGGGCTGACTGAAGAGGCCACGTGGGGGCGGCACGGCCGTTGCCGCACAACAACAGCAGTGGTATATATGTAAATATGGTTCGTACGTGATCGTTTCTGTAAATACGGATTCAAAAAGTGCTATATTAGCCAAAAACTCCGACGAAGAGCCGCCAAACATGACCCTTTTTTCTCCACGAGTCGAGAGTCCAGACTCATATACAGTTGCTATTTTCCGAACAACCACAGGACCTTTCCATGCAAAACCACATCCGTTAGTCTTCTTCCTCTCTGGGAGGCCGACTCCAACTTCCCCAGTACTCCCGTTTCTCCCTACTCTTCTACCCCAGTATTGCATCTTTGTGGAGAAATATGCCTACAAGATGTATACTAGAATGCCCTAACGAATAAAATCGCTTCTCTCTCTATATTTTTTTTTTCCAAATCGTAACATATTTTTTTCTCTATTGCAGATAATAGTGTGATACAGTTTTAGTCTCACGGCCCGTACTGTAGGTGCATTGCAGCGAATTTATTAATACAGCAATCAGACCGTTCAAACATAGAATTGTGAAAGGCTCCTAAACATGTACGGCTAACATGCTGGTAATTGAATTACAAATGATGATCCAGGGCAGGACTAGCGGTACTGGACCGGGGCTTCTCCCAAAAGAACATAATTCTAAACTAAGGCGCCCATTACGACGGTCGGTGTGGCGGTATTCCTACAATTCCTCTCGATGACAGGAAAATGCAGTCAAGCAGCCTTGGGCTTGAGCCTCTTCAATTGCGAGTATAGGAAAACGCCAGCAAGAGCGACCCCGGTTCCTGCAGGAGTTGTGCAAATGTTTGGAATATGTGAAGACAGTCGACTAAATGAAGGGTTGCAGTTACCACGAGATCGTCTCGCTAAGCCTTCCATATACAACTAGTTGCATTGCGTGGTGGATCAAGTAAAGATGCTTACCAAGAGAGTTGATGGGAGAAACAGGGGTCCTGAAGAACAGCACGGATGTCACAATAACCACCACACGCTTGACACAGTTGCCCACTGAATGAGTAACTGGGGATACCCTTGCGAGGATCATGTATGAAACCTTCCACAAATTAAAGGTAATATCAGTAAGCAAATTCCAAATAATCACAAAAGTGCTTGAACTTGTGAGCGTGTGCACATACAGAGCATGTCTGCACATGACCTGAGCTTTGTACATGCATACTGATACATCAACAAATGAATCAACTACACACTTTCTGAAATCAGCACCAAAGGTCTAATGAAAGGAACAAACACATCCAAAGATTCCCACAAGATACGTCATCAGAAAATTGAATAGATGGCTGACCTGTTGGTACGCGTGGAAACAGAATGCAGCAAGCAGAGATCTTGTGTATGTCTGTTTTAAGTTCAGACCCTACATTTTCAAAGAGCATAGTCAGAATTGTCACCAAGTCAGTCTATAAGGTGCGATGGATAAATAGGCAGCATGATACTCACAGCAGACTGCAGAACTGTAGGAGTGACCTTGACACCTTCTGTTAGTAAGGTTATTGGGGCCAAGAGGAAGAATGACATCACTGTAATGATTGAGAAGAGATTAATGTTGTCCAGAGATTCCTGGTCAGAAGTGGGGAAAAGAAAGAGGGTTAGAATGGAATTATGGAAGTGCCATGGACATACACACAAGGGTCAAAACAAAAAAGGTCTGTGCACATTCATAAATGAAACTAACTTATAAATTAGTAGTTGATTATCCAGGCAAATTGCAAATTGATAATTCAGTTACCTCTTTCTTCACCATAAGCTTCTTGCTCAGCACATTCCTTGACTGAAAGGTCACATTTGAAGCCATTGCACTCCAAAATCCAGCCCTGTTATCATACAAATCACACATGAATAATACAGATAATGCACAATCACTGATGAGTAAGAAATGAGATATCAAAACAAACAAACACGCTCGTGACTGATGAGTAAGAAATGAGATATCAAAACAAACAAACACGCTCGTGACTGATGAGTAAGAAATGAGATATCAAAACAAACAAACACGCTCACGAGCGTGTGTGCACACACACACACCATATACACATTTTCTTAGTCACTTGACATCTTATCATATTTTAGCAGCCATTTCATGCTTCGATTGTACAAGGATAAATTCATTAAAAGCAGAGAAAGATTAGAACCGGAACATTGGTTGACAGATGATTTAAGCAATGAATAGCAAAAGATTAGTTCAAGACACATAGGTTAGAATTGTAATTTTCACAACAAGCATCCTAACACTTTCGTGTATTTAAATAAAGTGCTTATATTGATTACCAGTTAAAAGAAGCTTCGGTAAGAGATGCCAATCCCACACCACCAACAATTGGAACGAGAGACAATACAACCCAAGGAGTAGGCAACTGTAAAGTCATTCATGTGTAGGGCAAACATAAGAAGTAATGATGATTTTCTCAGATTATAGTATTATAAACAGTTGCAAGTTAATGTAGCAAAGAAAACAAAAATTACCTCGCCAAGAAAAATTGCTGAAAGGAGAACCGAAAAGAAAGGTTCCATAGCCTTGATGGTATGTGTAAATGACACCGCAACCTTTCCAAGGCTCATGTTTGTGAAAAGATTGCCCATAGTATGGACAATAGCCAGAGGGAGGATAGAAGCAAGCTGGGAAATAATAAACAATTGCAACAGATGTTCTTATAGAACAATAGAGTATGTCTACTGAAAGTATGCTACAAGATACTAAATATTTACCTGTGCCCCAGAAATCTTTGGTCTTTTAACTATACCCGTAATCCACATGACCAAAGCAATTACAGTTCCAGCAGCAAACTGAACATTTGTGATGTTTATGGGATACGGGAAAACCTTGAGAACCTGTCATACAAAGGAACAGTGAGGAAAGTTGTATTATCTACAGGTAACTGATGCGATCATCTAGAAATGCTCAGAAATGTAACAAAAAATATGATGACATATACATCATCTAATCAAAACTAGAGTGATTTACAAAACACTACCAAACTCTCTTTTAAGTTAATCATTAAACAAAACATTTGTCAGTAGAACATTGACTTTGCACACCCACCAGAAACATAAGGGCAATTTGGATGATCTTTTATACTATATAAAAGATTGAGTTGTGGCCATGGTGGCTCCACCTTGGAGGATCTTTTGTGGATGGAAGATCTTGTGTGGAGCATGACATCATCTACGCATATATGTATGCATGCGACTTGTGGTTTGATTCTCTATGGCTTGCTGACCAGATGCCAACTTTGTATGCAATTTCTAGATTTAATATAATTATGTGTATGATAAATAGGCCGGCTGGTATTATCTTAGCTATTTGGCAACTATTTGTGCATGATGGATTTCGTATGGTTGCTTTAGGATGTTGATTTACTGAAAATTTTGAGTCTCTTGCAAAACCTGGACAACCAGCTCATGTATAAAGGGAAACTCGCATTATTTTTCCTTTTAGAGCTTAGAACTTATGGTATTGCTTATTTGTGATCCACTGCAATGCACGACGCTCGGTTAGTATTACGAAACACTGGAAAACTTAGCAGTAAGGTTGTCTATACTACCACATGATTGTGCATGTTGTGCAATCACCTTGTAGCGTAGAGGGAACAAAGCCAGGATAAACTATCAGTCACATATAGACAATGATACTCGTACGGGACAAAGAAATGAACAGTTATGTACTTGTCTGCTTCGGAATAAATATGTAAAACATATCACACTGGTGCACTGCATATGACAGACCCTGAGTTAAGTCAACAAAGAAGGAATGCTTTGTTGAAGCTCGACAGCAGCACAAGCTTCCTCTTTACACAGGCGTGAAGGTAGCACCTGAATTGATAGGAATCTGTTATACTCTGGTACCCTTTTTATGTGCAGCAGCCCAGATCAGATCAGAGTTTGCGAGATACGGCACGAGCACACACGATATCAAGAACGAAGTAGATGAATCTCGTAGAGATAACCGAATAACGGCGAAGAAACAATCACGATGAGATATAAAGATTTGGCGAAGCCGACTGCAAATTTCTTAAGTACGACCTCACAAGAGTACAAGGAATTGTCGCTCTCTCACAACTCTCTCGAATTTTTTAGAACCCTTGAATCCTTACCCTATACAAGAATCTAGTGTTAAAAAATAACCTAACCTCTAAGAATCTAGTGCCAAAAGGAAATAGGAATAATTAGTGTTAAAGAATAACCTAGCCTCTAAGAATCTAGTGCCAAAAGGAAATAGGAATCCAAATACTTGTAGAACGCATCTCCAAGTCCTAATAAGTAACAATATCAAACACATAAACTCAACAATTTCCATCTTGACTCATAACCGTTAAAGTCACCGTGCTCCTCGAAGAACTCGCTCCAAGTCAGCTCCGCTTTTTTTGTTTATATATATTTTTTTTTCTATTTTCTCATCTTTAGGAGTACTCCTACCACAGGGACTGATGCACATATCATCGCAATATGCGTGTCGGTATCCAGGCTAGCCCGCCCGAATCCTCCACCTGAGAGATCCTTCATTGTGTAGTTTGATTAATCACACCTCTTCTTACAGCCCTCCATATCATAGGTTTATACCACCTCCGAGCTCCACTTACTCGTTGGCAAGGATAAAATCTCGAACCGCCGGTTCTGGGTGATCGGCGTGCTGATAGCAGGTTACAGGATTCTGGAAAAAACCGGATGAAATTTGTTTGAATTTGCTTAAAACCACCAAAATTTGAAAACTAGAATTTGAATTTGCTAAACCGGGAAAAACCGGCGGGTTTTAGATTCTGGACTCGGCCGTGGGCTTGGATTACCGGTAACCGGCTGGGATTTTCATCCATGCTCGTTGGTGCCACGTAATTGTTCCGACCACGTCTTACTTTTTCCAACAGCTCGCACCTTTGCCTTTGCCCATGCTATATTTTGCAACCATCTTGGCAGTTCCGCATAACTACAAATAAGATCCGAGTACCTACCCACCGATTTACACGATTTCCTTCTCCTGATAAGGATTTTTAACAGACCTCCCATTGGCCAATCTTCCCTTATGATTACCCATTAATTGGTATCCTCCATTGCCCCAGATACTTATCATGATCATCTGCCCTTTGCAAGTAACTAGCATGGCTCCACCTCGAAGTGATACCAAACAACATTCAAGTTCAAGTGACCTCACATATATTAGATTTTTTTTAAAGCTGGGAACATACCGAACTTCCGTCAATGTGTGATGTGCTCCATTATACATTTCCATTATAATTGTTCTCACCTTAGTAATTGCATACTCCTTGAAATCCGTTAAGGGAACAGTTCCATGTGTCGAGCATAGAGATCCTTCGTCAAACATCTCCCTCGCCGAGCATATATAGAAGCAACAACCTGAATCTAATATCCATCCATAAGAAGTACTTGATTGATTGGCGACTAGTACGTTTGAATCATCTTTCGCTGCCGCCATGCTCCTCTCATTTTCTTCAAACTTGGACATTCCTATATCATATGATCTTTCTCGTCACATAGATAGCATACATGTGTGCCCTTGCTCTTGCCCTTTTTCCTGTGACTTCTGCTTTTGCGTACAACACCTACGATAGCCAATGCTTCATCACTCGAGGATAAAGAATTCAATGGCTTCTTGACCCGCCTACAATAGATGTCACTACCTCATTAAAATTGAGTGTTTTTCCCGACGAAAATATTTATCACCAATTACTGACATGATGGTGATAGTGATGATGCTAATATGACGATCTTGTCGTTCTCCTCAATTTTTTCATCCACACTAGTCAACTATGTGATAAGCTTGTTGAAGACATTGAGATGGTCAACAAACCGTGTACCTTCCTCTATGCGCAACCTAAACAGTTGCTGCTTTAGCACTCATCGGCTTTGTCAGCGACTTTGCCATATACAATTCTTCTAAGTTACTATATAATTTCTTCGGCGAATTCTCCTTAATCACCGCATACTTTACCTCATTGGAGAGATATAGATGAATTGTACTGACAGCTTTCCGCTCCATCACCTTCCAGTCTTCATCGAACGTCTTTTTCAGTTTGTCCCCTTCAAGAACATCGATTACACTTGCTGGAGGACATCCTTCACCCCACATTGCCACACACGGAAATTTCCTCTACCATCAAATTTCTCTACTTGATTCCACAGCGTAGACATCGATCTTGATTTTGTGCCACTTGATGATTTGCCGACCTTCTCGTAAATCTAATTATTCTATCATTGGCTCTGATACCACTTGTTATACTTTGATACCCCTTCTTATGCGCAGCAACCCCAGATCAGATTAGAGTTTGTGAGATACGGCAAGAGTACACACGATATCAAGAACGAAGTAGATAAATCTTGTAGAGAACCAAATAACGGCGACGAAACAATCATGACGAGAGATAAAGATTTGACGAGGCCGATCGCAAATTCCTTAAGCACGACCTCAAAAGAGTAAAAGGTCTCACAACCATCTCGAACCTTTTAGGACTCTCAGATGCTTACCCTATAGAAGAATTTAATGCTAAAAAATAACCTAACTTATAATCCTCTCGTGCACCTCTTGCTTGAGATGAGTTGGTTTATGGCTTATGTTCTCCATAACTACCCCTCATGGCTTTATAATGCCCCAAGTTCTCCTCAAAGGAAGTGGGAATCCTAATCCTAATAGGATTAGGATAAATTAGGATTAGGATAGGAATCCTTGTAATTAGCCACCCATACTCAACATAATCATTACTGAATAAGGTTGGAAACACCTGTGTAGCTACTCCCTACACTTGATTGAAGTGGTGCTAAAAAGACGCTTGATCACAATAGTGTAATGTGAGGTAGCACATCTAAAAGCAAGAAAAAAACGAAAATAAGAGACATTTTTTCTTGATTCGAATATACTGTGACTGGTGAGTTTGTATCACTTCAAGATCTCGATGGGTTTGAGAAACTTCTTGCAGCCACGAACAAATGGGTCAGGTTACATTTATGGACGAATGTTATTTACCAATTGTTCTGCGTATTATGCGGAACATTTCCGGCACTATCATTCAATATAATGCCTAGCGCAAGAATATGGAGAAAATGCAGAAACTAGCACTCATCCGAATTGCCAAAAGGAAGAAAAGCAGAGAAAAGGTCACGTATGTCCATAACTTGCAATCATCAACGATCCCATTCACACCAACACCAAACTCAATCGACGATTCTCCACACCGATTGATCAGATCGAATCATGGCGCTCGCTCGCTAATCTTTCGCACAACACGCAACACAGAGAGGGTCGAGACGGCGATGGGATGCAGCAGGTGAAGTCACCAGTCACCTCACCTGCTTGTTGTAGATGTTGAAGTAGATGTTGAAGAGGTACCACAGGCCGAAGAGCGCGCCGAGCTGCAGCGTCTTGGCGAGCCCTCCTCCGCTTCCCCTCCGGCCTCCTCCTTCGCAGCCGCCGCCGCGGCAGCCACGTGGCGGCTGCCCCTCCCACTCCGGTCCTCCTGCTCCGGCGAGGCCGGCACGAGCCCGATGCGGCCCCGCGAGGCCGCGAGGTCCGCGCAGGGCACCACGGCGGAGATGCGGAGACCGCGGGCGGGCGGGAGGAGCGGGCGGCCGCAGCCACGGGGGCTAGGTTTAAGGAGCGGCCGCGCGGCGCATGGCCGGAGGAGCCCGATAGCCACCGCGCTCTGCATTGCCGCGGAGGCGTACTCCTCGAGGTTTCTAGAAGCGCGGCGGGGGTACTTCTAGAAGCCTCGAGAGCCTTAGCCTCGGGGGCGGAGGCCTCGAGGAGGCGGCGGTGGCGGAGAGCACGAGGACTATTGGCGAGGTGGTGGTGGAGGTGTTGAGTGAGCGCGTAGGTTGGAGAAGTTTTTAAGCAGCGACGCCGCCGCAATGAGCTGGCTTCGGCTCGGGTGTATCCATGTTATGACAGGTGGGCCGGAGTGTTTTTGATGGACCCACCTGACAGTGGGTCGTTACAAGTGACGTGGATTTGGCCCTTACCGCCAGTAGCTGGGTGCACCCGGGGCATGGTGGACCGCAGGGAACGGCCAGAGTCGATAAGTCATGTGGGGTCCACGCGCGAGTGAGTGGCATTCGGCGCGTGGAGCGGTTGTCGAGTGGAGCGTGCCCAGCGACGGTCTCGAGGGAGGCCGCGCGGTGTGGGCCCACGAGAGAAACCTGGCGAGGTGAGCCTGCGTGGGTGGGTGGGAATTGCATACTGTCTTCGTCTATTGTTTCTTCTTAGCTATTGACATGTTTTATCCCGTAATGACTACATTATTCAACACGAATCGCCCTACACAGTTGAATTAGTATGTCGTCGGAATTCCCTCCTTTTCGATCTATAATCTAGCTATTAGATTAATTGCAAGTTTCTAGATCTGTTACATGCGAACATGAGGTTAAGGCTGTGAATAGCGATGATTGTCGTCCTTCTACGCTTGTTGCCCACTCACCACCGCCGTTGTATTCTTGCATCGTGTGTGTAGACATGGCTTGGTTCACGACGAGGGGGCGAGGTCCCAAAGGTCGTCTACGATGCTAGGGACTTCGCCAGGTTTGAGTCACAGCATGTCAGGGAGGTAGCCGTCATGCGAGCTTGTTGTTGGGTATGTGCACCGCGAGATGTATGCCCACGTGGTCTTCTTTGCGCGGCGCTCCCCGCCATCCTATGTAGCCACCGCCAGTCGAGATGGGGGAAACCCTAGTGGCCCTCGATCCGGCTGCTAGGCCCGACCGATGGGTAAAGTCAACCCACGATTTGGGAAAAAAAAGGAAATCCAAAAATCTTGCAAAAGGGCTCTCAGAAAGTACGGAAATCATGAGGAAAGTTTGCAGAAAACCCCCTGGAGTTTTGGGAAATTACAGCGGATTTTAGATTTTCATATATCCTTGCAGAATAACCATTCGGGAATTCGATTTTTGCGACGGATTCGTATGTTCCATGGTTATTTTTTTTAATATAATCTAGCTCATCAGCTTATGGTTATTTGCTTTAATATTATTAATTTTTTCTGTAATAACCTTAAATAATCCTAGAAATTGTGAATCTTTCATATTAGCACACCCTGGAAGCTTCATACTAATGGGGTTTTTTTTTTGTCTTTTTTCTAGTTTTATTTGCTAAAATTGATTTTCTGTCATATTGGTAATTCTGAAAATTATCCATATACCTCAATAATTAGAAAAAAAAATCATGATAATTGCTATAAATATTCTAGAAAATTCATAAAAAATATATGTTGAATAGATGCAAACCAATCTTGACTGATTTCACAATATTCATGTTTTAGATTCTATTTTTACCTGTAGTAAAATTGAACATTGCATGAACATAATGTAGGATATATTAGACATCGCCAAGAAACAATTTGCTGAGCTTGCCCTAAATGGCAAAAACTACCTCACATGGTCGATGGATGCAAAGATCAACCTGAAGTCTCGATCTCTTGGAGCCACCATCACTGAGCTAGAAGCTGACGCCCCTACCATCCCTGAGGCCGCTAAGTATGCGGCCCTACACTTCCTAGGGCACTATCTTTGTGCAGACCTTAAGTCTGAATACTTAGTGGAGGAGGATCCACTAGCAATGTGGAATTCCCTGATGGAATACTACAACCAACAAAGATATGTCCTACCTCCCAAAAGCACAACGAGAATGGACTTACATATGCTTTTAGGATTTTAAGACTCTGGCAGCATATAACTCTGCCATGCACAAACTTATCTCTAAATTGAGGTTATGTAACTAGACTATTACAGAAGCTGATATGATAGAAAAGACTTTGTGCACTTTTCACCTCAACATGAGGGTACTATAGCAATAGTACCAAAATGCGAAGTACTTGAAGTACTCTGAGCTGATGTACACTCTACTGAAAGTATAGAAACATGCAAAACTCTTGATGGAAAACCATCAGATACGTCCCCCTAGGACAATGGTTGTGCTTGAAGCACACACCAATGCTCAACAAGCTAGCAAGAGCCAGGACCGCGGAAAAGGTCCAAAACAAATGGGGGTAAATGGAAGAAGTTTAAAATGCATAGAGGCAAGGGTAAGCCCCATGGTAGAGGTAAAGGCAAAGGGAAGTCCCAGAAGAAAGACTCAGGTAGCAAGACTACTCATCCTCCACAGACTTGTTTTAGATGTGGTTGCAATGGTCATTTGGTCACGCACGTGCCGCACCCCGCAACACTGTTGGTACTTGGATTTACACATCCGAAAACCCTCTGTGTATTTTAAACTAGTGCCAGATCAGTAGCTAGCTCACACATTGAAACATCGATGAAATACCACACATTTATTGATTTAACTAAAAAGATCTCAAAATAACAAATAATAACAATAACGCGACCTTATGGTTAACGTTTACTTAACTTGCTATGCAGGGCTAAAGAAACAAATAAACTATTGTAGTGAAACGAGAAACTTCGAAAGACCAATCAACATGTGTGACATCCCAATTTTTTGATCTTTAAAAATCTTTTAAATAGTTAGTAGTTGGAAAATTCAACCTTTGGATTTTATTTGAATTTTAATAAAGCTTAACATGGACTTTTAGTATCTAAACAATTTAATATGATTAATGACAACCTCAACAATTGTTAAAACTATTTTATTTGGGTTCTATGTGCTTGGATATGTTTTCTAGATTTTTTTAATAATTTTTTCGACTTCATTTGCTATTTTCCTTTTCTGTAATTTTTAAAAGGAAAATCTTTTAAAATCTCGAGAATAGTCTTTGGTCAAGTCTGGTCTTTTCGGCCAGCTCGTGCACCGCCTTTGCCGCTCCCTTGTCCCCTTTTCTAGTGGGCCCCGCTTTGCTAGGTGGTCGTAGCCCTTCCGTCATCTTTCTCACAGTAGTCGCCGCTTCAACCGCTTCCGCCATTGTCGGAGTTCGATGTTGCGTACGACCACGAGATATCCCTAGCTAAACTCTATCTAGAAAACACGTAGCATCTTATCTCTATCTCTCCCGCACCCATTTCAGTTAAAATCGTATATTGTATCCCTTGCTATCTCCGGGATTGTATTGTGTTCGTTTTAGACTCGATTTGGGGATTTTCAAATCCGCTACACCCAAGGCCTATAAATAGGATCCCTGGGTTCGCCTTCTTGCCCTGATCCCGACGCCTAAGACACCGCACCACTCGAGCTTTAGCGCCGTCGCATTGGAAGTTTTAGGGTTTCTGCCGCTGTCGGGGCCCAAAAATGTAATTATGGATCCTTTGTTTATTCGCACTAGTCGAGATCACGCTAGTGTACACAATATCAACATAGATAAATATCGATCCACACAAGACGATTAATAGAATAAATGGCTAATTTAATTAGCAAATAATGGTTTTGACCTTACTATCGAGTTTACATTTATTAAACTTCACAGGGCTGACAATAAATAAAATAGCAGCAGCGAACAAAGTTTAACTCCAGCGGAATTCCATCAATTCACCACAGTAACCGATCGGATCAAGATCCTAACGATCATCACCTTCATAGAACTCCTCGTCAAATACAGACGAAGACTCCTCCACTTCTGTTGATTGTTTGAGGCAAGCATGAGTACACAACCGTACTCACAAGTCATACCACATAATACAATTTATAGATGATGGCTTATTCCAAAGGAATGGCTTCTGTGATTGTTTTGCATAAGGCAACATTTGCAATTGAATATGAATAATAGATTGAGAACAATATTTAAAACAATGAAACAATAAAAATTTAACATTTGTTGTCACAATAGACACACAGTCTAAACAAGTTATTTACACAGCTATATGACTTAGATCACACAGCTCCCTTCCCAAAGGTTTTATGAAAATCTACCCCTTGTGTAAAATCTTCGAGCATGTCCATGACCGGGGACGCGGCAATTCGAATAGATTGATTAAACACTCTGTAGAGATTGTGCACTTTACCTACAAGATATAATCAATGTAGCCAACACCAACCATAACACAATCTTTCAGAAACTTCATCTCAAACACTGACACTCTCGATGTGTTTTACTGTCGTCCAATCGATACACACAACGCTTAGCACGATACACACCGTTGGACAGGGAAGCGGCGAACCGTCCCGCTATGTGAGACACATATCCAGCCCATCACACAGCTTAACCTACAACCCGAGTTGTTGTAACATCCCAATTTTCAGAACTTTAAAAATCTTTTAAATATTGGTAGTAAGGAAATTCACCATTTGGATTTATTTGAATATTAATTTAAAAAGCTTAATATGGACTTTAAGGACAAACTGATTTAATGTGCATAATCCCAACACCAACAATTGCCAAAATTATTTTATTTAGATTCTATATGCTTGGATATATTTTATAGAATTTTCTGAAATTTTTCCAGAGTCATTTGCTATTTTCTATTGGCTAATTGTATTTTCTGGATTTATTAAAAAGAAAATCTATTTAAATTCCTCGGAACAGTATTGGGTCGAAGCCCAACACTATTCCGTCGCCTCGACCACTTCTCCGCTTTCGCCGTCCCCCGTGGTCGAATCGTATTGGATGCTTGGATCTCGCTTCATGCCATCGCTCGCCTTCTCTCTCTGACGCGTGGGCCCGCCGAGGTCGTCGTCTCCGACACGGTCTTCTTCCTCGCGTGGCTCTGCGACCGTGTCCGCCATTAGCGCTTCTAGAAGCTCCGCGCCGCGTCCGTTTCTGCTAACTAAAATCCCCGGATTTCCTCACCAGACTTCCGCTTATCTCTTCCGCACCGACTCCATTCAAATTCAAACTTCGAATCCGTTTCTATCCCCGTTTCCTCGCGCGCTCGTTTCGGGCAGTTTGATCTCCACCGCCGGCACGTCCCCTCGAGGCTACCCCACACCTATAAGTAGGACCCCGGGGATCGCCAGTACCTCCGTTTCCCAGATCCGCCACCCACCTCACCCCAAGAGCCCTAGCGCCGCCGCAATTTAAGATTTGGGTTTCGGTCACCGAAACCCTAAAGCTTCGATAGCGCCGCCGCCAGTGACGCCCTGCCTCCGTGGAGCCCGTCGCCGAGTCCACCGTCACCAGGTCTACCTCCAGCTACCACCCACGTCGCTGGATCTCACCGAGTAGCCGCCGACAATACCCGAACGTCTCCGCCGCTTCGAGCTCGCCGCCGGCCACCTCCGTCGTCCTCTGGTGCCTAGCTCAGTACCATAAGGTTCGCAATAGAGAGAGCTTCCCGCTGGTACCACCCACCCTCGCCGGCGATCAAAGTAGCGCCGTTGCCGGCCGGTCCAGAGCCGCCGCCGCCGCCGTTGTCGTCGCGGGACGTGGGCGCTAAACGACCGACCACCTCACCTATTCGCGCGTGCGTGTCGGCCGCGTGGCGCCGCGTCGGCGCCACGCGCCGCGCAGCGCGCCACTCAACCCAACGGATCCACAGAGGCTCGGTGAGCTTAGTCCACGTGGTAGTGCCAGCGACGATGGGGCCCACTGTCGATTTTATTTTAAATTTAATTCTTTTTCGAAATTCTCGGCTGACGCAAGCATTGCGCAATAATCCGATTTTCCTTTATAAAAATAATTCAGGAAATTCAAGAAAATCCAAATTAGGGTTTAATTGATTTTCCAATCTTCCAAAGCCCATATCTTTTGCATCCGAACTCCGATTGAGCCCATTCAAATTTGTAAATTCATATAAAATCAAGATATATTTATTTATGATTTTTATTTAATTTTTGGAATTTGTTTTACTTCTGTATTTATTTGTTTTTGGTCTCTTTTGTCTCGTTTGCGAGTAGACGTCGATACTTCGGGGAATTTTGCTGAAGAAGAAGCACCTCCTCAAGATCAAGACCAGTACTTTGAGCTATTTCAAGGCAAGTTATACCTTTGATCATATTGAACCTAGTTTTCAAAATACTTTGTTTCAATGTATTGCATTCTATTTCAAGTATTTATTTAAATGCTTTTGGGATAGTTATTGATCCAAATTGTTATGCCACCTTGTCTATTGTATGCCATGATCTTTTATCACCCTAGGTTGGTTAATTATTAGTTGGTATTATCGTAGCACCAACGTGGGTTGGTTAGATACGATTAGACTGCTTAGCCATGCCACGAGTCATCATTCCATGTGAAAGTTGCAATTATAAACTTGACTAAGTGATTATGGAACGTGTGATGAATCTGTGTGTCTTTGTGTCTTTATTACTCGTTGATGGCATGTGTTGCACTTAATCAACGGGTGGGAAAAGTTTTAGGCCGAGGCAAGTGGTGGATCTGTGTGAGCGGTGGGTGTGTGCTATAAACTTTGTGATTTGGGTTAAAGCGGAAGTCTTGCCTTGGTCAATTAAGGACTTAACTTTGTGCGCCATTGAACTGGGCCTTCTTGCATGCGACCACATGCCTAGTATGGGTGGGCCCGACTTAGTAAGTTATGGAGTCTTGACATTGACAACTCAGTTTGTATTTAAAGCGTGTGATGGTGGAGGTGTGTCTGCATTGTGTTTGGGTCACATCGCGGGACGGTTCATTGCATCCCCGCCCAATGGTGTGTGTCGTTCCAAGGCCGTGTGTACAAATTGGACTCGATAAAGCACACCAGGAGTGTCATTGTTTGAGATGAAGTCTCTGAAAGGTTTTGTTGTGATCAACTCTGATCCGGTTGATTTCATCGTGTGGGTAAAGTGTACAACCTCTGCAGAGTGTTAAACCAATCTATTCGAATAGCCGCGTCCTCGGTTATGGACATGCTCGGGAATTTCACACGAGGGGTAGATTTTCATAAAACAATTGGGAAGGGTCAGCTGTGTGAGATAACTTGTGCAGCTGTGTGAATAACTTGATTAGACTGTGTGTTCTTTGTGAAATCAATTGCTAAACTTATTGTTGTATATTTGTTTTGAATTATGCTTTCAATCTATTATTTGTATTCAATTGCAAATATTGCATTTCTGCAAAATAACCACAGAAGCAATTCCTTTGGAATAAGCCATCATGTATAAATGCATTACGTGGTATGACTTGCGATGCGGTGTGTACTCACTCTTGCTAAACAAATCAATGAAGTGGAGGAGTAAATCTTTGCTTTTGAAGAAGAGTTCTCTGAAGGTTGAGCGTTAGGGTCTTGATCGATCGGTTGCTGTGGTAAATTGATGGGAGCCTACCGGAGTTTATTTCGTTTCCGCTGCAATTTATTCTTTATTGTCAGCCTTTCATGGCTTAATAAATGTAAAACTCGACCATAAGGTCCCAACAGTTATTTGTTATTCAAAGTACGCGTTTATTCTTATATTCGTTGTATGGATGTGATATTTCATCGATGTTGACACTGTGTGCACTATCGTGATCCTGGACTAGTGCAGAATACACAGAGGGTCCAGATTTGCATATTTGGGTCCCGACAGAGGTGGTATCAGAGCCATACTGACTGTAGGTCTTGACCCTAGCTAGATTGGCCGTTCTTAGTGAGTCCAAACTATTTTCTAAAGCAAAATTAACTTACAAGATTAATTGAACTTCTTTAACTCATCTCATGTCTCTCTTGACTCAACTATTGCTGAAATTCTTTCTCTCCCCGCTGTTTTAAAATTGTTTTCATCTCTTTGTCCATCTTGACAGATGCCTCGTCTTTAGAGTTATGGAGAGCGCAAGGGAGGACTTGCCGCTGAAGTTTGGAAATTATTACAAGTGCTTGGAGGATTTGATCGTCCATTGTACCGTGGCAATGCTTGGATCGTGAACGGCCGAGATCGTGGAGTGATATGCCATTTGACCGTCTACGCCAGGAAGAACACCAAGGCAAGCAAACCACTGAACATCTCAGCTCGAAGGAGTATTTGGATTGAAGCAATCCAGGAGTCTTCGCGCCTTGCCATTCTGAGGATCTGCAACATCTACTCGCGAGAGCTTCGTGACATGGTTTCCGTTACCATCCCGCACTTCCGATGTGGATCTTGCTGCACGTTTTCCATCTACTAAGGAGAAGACAACGCCACCGTTGTGCATCTTGCCCAGTTCGCCGCTGCTCAGGAGGAATCGTTGGAGTTAGCCGCTACAGAGCTGGAGTGTGCTTACGAGACTCTTCAAAGAGCTGAAGAAAGGATCGCTATATTGGAAGAAACTCTTTATGGACGACACGATCACGAAGAAAACACTGAAGAAGAAGACCGAAGAAGGCGATGAACCAAATAGGACCGGAAGAGCCAGCAGAGGCGTGAGCGCTGAAGAACCAAGCGATACTGCACTGAGACACTGCTCTGTTGCACCTACCCCGGGACATCAGGATAAGTTTGCAAGGATGCCACTCACTTTGTGTCTACAAGAAAGTGAGCACCGTCAAGGCTACGGAGGCTATTTAATCGAGTAGTCTGTTCGAGTTGTTTCAGGCTTAGCCAGTATTAAGTCTTGAGTCGCCCTTTAGGCGGTAGTTTTGTGTGCTTAGGTTCGTCCTTGTTTTTGTGTGCAAGTATGAGCTGCAAAGGCCCTTAGGCATTTGTTGCAAGCCATACTATTATCTTAATCAATATAAGAGTTTCAGTTGAGTTTTCTTAAAATATGTTGTTGGGTTTTACCTACCCCGCTTAGTTCTACAACTCATCTCGTGCTTGCTACCTTATCTAACCCCTGGAGATTCACCAGATGGTTCAGACTCGTCAAGCTGCTGCAAGTGGTTCCGATACTCCAGTGTCAGAAGGACAAGAACAGACACCCGGAGAAGCAGTTCCACCACAAGCATCTTCAATTGATCTGCAGAATTTTGGAGCATTCATGGCAGCTCAGACCCAGCTGATGTACACCATGATGAATCAGATGCAAGCTATGAATAACCAGAACAACAACAATCAGCATCACAATGGAGCCCCAGTTGCTCATGGTCACAATGGATCATCCAAGTTGGCCGAGTTTATGAGAACCCGTCCACCAACTTTCTCTCGGACATGTCTCACCAAGAGAAGGCGATGATTGGCCGTGTCATTGAGAGGAAACTACCGATCACTCAATGCGTGATCATGAAAAAGTTACATCGCCTCTCACGGATGGAAGGCATTCTTTGCGAATGGTGGGAAAACTTTGTGCGCCGCATGGAACGCCGCAAGACATTACTTGGGAAGAGTTCACAACCTTTTACGTCGAGATCATGTGCGGAAGGAATCATGGATTTGAAGAAGGATGAGTTTCGTGCTCTCAAGCAAGGAGGAATGTCGATGGCGACTACCTCAACAAGTTCTCTCAACTTGCTCGATATGCTGCAGAAGATGTCGCCACCAACAAAGCTCGTCAGAGTCGTTTTCTGAAAGGATTGAACACTGGACTTCAAGTCAACTTGATCGCTCACACCTTTCCTGACTTTCAAGAGTTGATCAATAAAGCTTTTGTTCTTGAGGATAAGCGAAAAGAATTAGAAGACCATCGTAAGCGCAGAATGGCTCAGCAAGGAAGTCACCAACCCCAGCTGAGGGC
Organism: Hsuehochloa calcarea; assembly: GCA_036346395.1. Lineage (NCBI taxonomy): Eukaryota > Viridiplantae > Streptophyta > Magnoliopsida > Poales > Poaceae > Hsuehochloa > Hsuehochloa calcarea. Next base: position 44,305,212 of record CM070609.1, on the reverse strand, counting down.
AAGAATGATTCCACCGCAGTTTAGCCGTTTTCCACCACAGAATTCTGCCAGACCACCTGCACCAACTGCAACACCTCGTCCAGTTGCTCAGAACTTCCGCAATCCCGCACTATCAACCTAATCCATCAAGAACCCACGAGTTCACCAAATTTGCTTTACAGTCGTCGGCCAGGCATTTCGCCAACCGATGTCCGCAGAATGGAACTATCACCCCAGTACGTTTCAACCTTGGAAACACACCAGCCAAGACGCCAGTACCAGGCAACCATCAAGGAACTTCTCAAGCTACCGGTCAATCCGGAGGATCACCGCAATCGGTGGTCAGAGGCCGTGTCAACCACGTTACTCTGGAAGGAGCCCAAGAAGCACCCGACGTTGTACTGGGTAAGTTTCTAGTAAATTCAGTACCTGCATCAGTTCTGTTTGATTCTGGAGCTTCGCATTCGTTTGTTTCTGGAATTTTTGCAACTAAGAACAAATTGGAAGTTATGCATCTTAAGCATACTCTGTTAGTCCAGTCCGGAGCGAGCTAAGTTCTAAAGTTGGATGTTTAGGAGCTAGGTTACTCATAGCTGGAGTTGAGTTTCTAGCCAACCTAATAGTTCTAGACACTCAGACCATAGATGTCATCCTCGGTATGGATTGGTTATCCAAACATAAAGCAGTGCTAGATTGTGGCCGAAGAGTCGTGACAATAGAGGATACCACTGGGAAGAAAGTAGAATTTCTAGTCACCTCAGTACGTGATGGACATTTGGTAGTCAACAGTCAGAAGATAGTTTCTTTAGAAGATGTACCTGTAGTCAGAGATTACCCGGACGTATTTCCAGAAGAGTTACCAGGAATGCCACCGGACCGTGACATTGAGTTTGTCATCGATCTAGTGCCAGGGACAGCACCAATTTCCAAGAGACCTTATAGGATGCCAGCCGATGAACTTGTGGAAATGAAGAAGCAGATAGAAGAACTACTGGAGAAAGGTTTTGTAAGACCTAGTGCGTCGCCATGGGGAGCGCCAGTTTTATTTGTCAAGAAGAAAGATGGAAGTATGAGAATGTGTATCGATTATCGTTCTCTCAACGAAGTCACCATCAAGAACAAGTACCCATTGCCCAGAATAGATGATTTGTTCGACCAAATGAAAGGAGCCGGAGTATTTTCCAAGATCGATCTGCGATCAGGTTACCATCAGTTAAAGATTTGTCCTAAGGATGTACCAAAGACCGCTTTCTCAACCCGGTATGGACATTATGAGTTTTTAGTCATGTCGTTTGGTCTAACTAATGCCCCTGCCTATTTCATGAACATGATGAACAAAGTATTCATGGAATATTTGGATAAGTTTGTGGTAGTATTCATTGACGATATTTTGGTATACTCGAAGTCAGAAGAAGAGCATGCAGAACATTTGAGATTAATCCTAGAGAAGCTCAGAGAACATCAGTTGTATGCCAAGTTCAGCAAGTGTGACTTTTGGAAGAAGAAAGTTGATTTTCTCGGTCATGTGATGACAAATTAAGGAGTAGCATTGACCGGAAGGTTAAAGTCAGAATGAATTGGGAGCAGCCCAAGACGGTTTCTCAAATTCGTAGTTTCTTGGGAATGGCGGGATATTATCGCCGTTTCATTGAGGGATTCTCAACGATTGCTAAGCCTCTTACGCAATTGTTGAAGAAAGAGAAGAAGTTCATTTGGACCCCAGATTGTGAAGAAAGTTTTCAAGAATTAAAGAAGCGATTGACTACAGCCCCAGTGCTAGTTTTGCCGGATATCAGTAAGAATTTTGATATCTATTGTGATGCTTCGCGTCAAGGATTAGGATGTGTTCTTATGCAAGAAGGAAGAGCTGTCGCTTATGCGTCAAGGCAATTAAGGCCTCATGAAGAGAATTATCCCACTCATGATTTGGAATTAGCTGCCGTAGTGCATGCTTTGAAGATTTGGCGTCATTATCTCATCGGTAATCGCTGTGAAGTCTACACAGATCATAAGAGTCTAAAGTACATATTCACTCAGTCTGATTTGAACATGAGGCAGAGAAGATGGTTGGAATTAATAAAGGATTATAATCTTGGAATCCATTACCATCCTGGTAAGGCCAATGTAGTTGCGGACGCACTGAGTCGCAAGAGCTACTGCAATGCTCTGGAAGCAAAAGAGATTTGTTCCGAACTTCAGGAGGAATTCCAGAAGCTACAGCTAGAAGTTGTCTGTGAAGGATTTGTGGCCAGTCTAGAATTACAGTCTACTCTGGAGAAACAGATTCGTGAAGCGCAACCCAAGGATTCTGAGTTTGCCGACCTCAAGAAGAAGATGGCAGAAGGAAAATTTAAAGACTTTACCGTAGATGATCATGATATACTGTGGATCAATGGACGTATCTGTGTACCAGATATTGATGGATTAAGACAGCTGATTCTGAAGGAAGCCCATGACTCAAAGTATTCGATTCACCCTGGAAGTACTAAGATGTATCAGGATGTTAAGAATAAGTTTTGGTGGCCAAACTTAAAGCGAGACGTCGCAGAGTTCGTTGCCTTATGCGACGTGTGTCAGAAAGTAAAGGCCGAACATCGAGACCAAAGCAGGATTGCTACAACCACCAAGATACCGTAATGGAAGTGGGAAGAGATCGGTATGGATTTTATTACCGGTTTACCCAAGACTCAATCAGGTTATGATGCGATTTGGGTAATAGTGGATCGTTTGACTAAGGTTGCCCATTTCTTGCCAGTCAAAACCACTTATTCAGGAGACCGCTTGGCGGAATTGTATATGTCAAAAATCGTCAGTCTGCACGGTGTGCCTAAGAAGATAGTGTCAGATGGAGGATCTCAATTCACCTCTCGTTTCTGCCAGAGTCTACATGAAGCCCTGGGAACTCATCTAAATTTCAGTACTGCTTATCATCCACAAACAGATGGACAGACTGAAAGAGTCAACCAGATATTAGAGGATATGTTGAGAGCCTGTGCCTTAGCTAATGCTACCAGTTGGGATAAGAGTTTGCCGTATGCAGAATTCTCGTACAACAACAGTTATCAAGCCGCCATTGCGAGATGTCACCATTTGAAGCTTTGTATGGTCGTGCCTGCAGGACTCCATTAAATTGGTCAGAGACAGCTGAACGTGTAGTGTTCGGGCCAGATATTATTCAGGAAACCGAAGAACAAGTTGCTATGATCAGAGAAAGACTAAAGATAGCCCATTCCAGGCAAAAGAGTTATGCCGATAATCGTCGTCGTGACCTTAGCTTTGAAACAGAGGATTTTGTGTATCTTCGAGTTACTCCACTCAGAGGTGTTAAGAGATTCCATACAAAAGGGAAGCTTGCTCCAAGGTATGTGGGTCCATTCAAAATTTTGGAACGCCGAGGAGAAGTTGCTTACCAATTGGAGTTACCACAGTCGTTAGCAGGAGTGCATGATGTCTTTCATGTCTCTCAGCTGAAGAAGTGTCTTCGTGTGCGAATGCACTCCCTTGGAGTCAATTGAATCAAGGAAGATCTCACATACAAAGAACGACTGTCAGATTTTGGATGTTGCGAGCGCCACACCGAAGCAAGACCGTTCGTTTACGCAAAGTCCAAAGGAGCAACCACTCGGAAGGAGAAGCAACGTGGGAACGCAAGAAGAGTGGCCGAGTTCCCGAGCCTTTTCTCTAGCTAGCCGGAATCTCGGGGACGAGATTCGTTTAAGGGGGGAGGTTTGTAACATCCCAATTTTCAGAACTTTAAAAATCTTTTAAATATTGGTAGTAAGGAAATTCACCATTTGGATTTATTTGAATATTAATTTAAAAAGCTTAATATGGACTTTAAGGACAAACTGATTTAATGTGCATAATCCCAACACCAACAATTGCCAAAATTATTTTATTTAGATTCTATATGCTTGGATATATTTTATAGAATGTTCTGAAATTTTTCCAGAGTCATTTGCTATTTTCTATTGGCTAATTGTATTTTCTAGATTTATTAAAAAGAAAATCTATTTAAATTCCTCGGAACAGTATTGGGCCGAAGCCCAACACTATTCCGCCTCGGCCCGACTTCCTAGCCTACCAAGCCGCTCGTCTCGCCGTCGGATCGTGTTGGACGCTGGATCTCACTTCGCCGCGCGCTCGCCTTCTCTCTCTGACGCGTGGGCCCGCCGAGGTCGTCGTCTCCGACACGGTCTTCTTCCTCGCGTGGCTCTGCGACCGTGTCCGCCATTAGCGCTTCTAGAAGCTCCACGCCGCGTCCGTTTCTGCTAACTAAAATCCCCGGATTTCCTCACCAGACTTCCGCTTATCTCTTCCGCACCGACTCCGTTCAAATTCAAACTTCGAATCCGTTTCTATCCCCGTTTCCTCGCGCGCTCGTTTCGGGCAGTTTGATCTCCACCGCCGGTACGTCGCCTCGAGTCCGCCCCACACCTATAAGTAGGACCCCGGGGATCGCCAGTACCTCCGTTTCCCAGATCCGCCACCCACCTCACCCCAAGAGCCCTAGCGCCGCCGCAATTTAAGATTTGGGTTTCGGTCACCGAAACCCTAAAGCTTCGATAGCGCCGCCGCCAGTGATGCCCTGCCTCCGTGGAGCCCGTCGCCGAGTCCGCCGTCACCAGGTCTACCTCCAGCTACCACCCACGTCGCCTGGATCTCACTGGAGTAGCCGCCCGACAATACCCGAACGTCTCCGCCGCTTCGAGCTCGCCGCCGGCCACCTCCGTCGTCCTCTGGTGCCTAGCTCAGTACCATAAGGTTCGCAATAGAGAGAGCTTCCCGCTGGTACCACCCACCCTCGCCGGCGATCACCGTAGCGCCGTTGCCGGCCGGTCCAGAGCCGCCGCCGCCGCCGTTGTCGTCCGCGGACGTGGACGCCAGAGCAGCCAGCCACCTCACCTATTCGCACGTACGTGTCAGCCGCGTGGGCGCCGCGTTAGCGCCACGCGCATAGGCGCGCCAGCTCAACCCAACCAGATCCACAGAGGCTCGGTGAGCTTAGTCCACCGTGAGCCGTGCCACTGACAGTGGGGCCCACCTGTCAGATTTTATTTTAAATTTAATTCTTTTTCTAGAAATTCTCGGCTGACGCAAGCATTGCGCAATAATCCGATTTTCCTTTATTTCAAGAAAATCCAAATTAGGGTTTAATTGATTTTCCAATCTTCCAAAGCCCATATCTTTTGCATCCGAACTCCGATTGAGCCCATTCAAATTTGTAAATTCATATAAAATCAAGATTTATTTATTTATGATTTGTATTTAATTTTTGGAGTTTGTTTTACTTCTGTATTTATTTGTTTTTGGTCTCTTTTGTCTCGTTTGCGAGTAGACGTCGATACTTCGGGGAATTTTGCTGAAGAAGAAGCACCTCCTCAAGATCAAGACCAGTACTTTGAGCTATTTCAAGGCAAGTTATACCTTTGATCATATTGAACCCGCCAAAATACTTTGTTTCAATGTATTGCATTCTATTTCAAGTATTTATTTAAATGCTTTTGGGATAGTTATTGATCCAAATTGTTATGCCACCTTGTCTATTGTATGCCATGATCTTTTGTCACCCTAGGTTGGTTAATTATTAGTTGGTATTATCGTAGCACCAACGTGGGTTGGTTAGATACGATTAGACTGCTTAGCCATACCACGAGTCATCATTCCATGTGAAAGTTGCAATTATAAACTTGACTAAGTGATTATAGAACGTGTGATGAATCTGTGTGTGTCTTGTGTCTTGTGTTACTCGTTGATGGCATGTGTTGCACTTAATCAACGGGTGGGAAAAGTTTTAGACGAGGCAAGTGGTGGATCTGTGTGAACGGTGGGGCTGTGTGCTATAAACTTTGTGATTTGGGTTAAAACTAGAAGTCTTGCCTTGGTCAATTAAGGACTTAACTTTGTGCGCCATTGAATCTGGCCTTCTTGCACGACCACATGCCTAGTATGGGTGGGCTGACTTAGTAAGTTATGTAGTCTTGACATTGACAACTCAGTCAGTATTTAAAGCGTGTGATGGTGGAGGTGTGTACCATTGTGTTTGGGTCACATCGCGGGACGGTTCGCTGCATCCCTGTCCAATGGTGTGTGTTGTTCCAAGGGCTGTGTGTACAAATTGGACGGCAGTAAAGCACACCAGGAGTGTCATTGTTTGAGATGAAGTTTCTGAAAGGTTTTGTTATGGTCAGTGATCGCTACACTGATTGTATCGTGTGGGTAAAGTGTACAACCTCTGCAGAGTGTTAAATCAATCTATTCGAATAGCCGCGTCCTCGGTTATGGACATGCTCGGGAATTTCACACGAGGGGTAGATTTTCATAAAACAATTGGGAAGGGTCAGCTGTGTGAGATAACTTGTGCAGCTGTGTGAATAACTTGATTAGACTGTGTGTCCTTTGTGAAATCAATTGCTAAACTTATTGTTGTATATTTGTTTTGAATTATGCTTTCAATCTATTATTTGTATTCAATTGCAAATATTGCATTTCTGCAAAATAACCACAGAAGCCATTCCTTTGGAATAAGCCATCATGTATAAATGCATTCTGTGGTATGACTTGCGAGTACGGTGTGTACTCACTCTTGCTAAACAAATCAACAGAAGTGGAGGAGTCGTCGCCTGCTTTTGAAGAAGAGTTCTACGAAGGTTGAGCGTTAGGGTCTTGATCCCAAATTGCACGTGGTAAATTGATGGGAGCCTCTGGAGTTTATTTCGTTTCATTGCGCAGCTTATTCTTTATTGTCAGCCTTGCATGGCTTAATAAATGTAAAACTCGACCATAAGGTCCCAACAGTTATTTGTTATTCAAAGTATGCGTTTATTCTTATATTCGTTGTATGGATGTGATATTTCATCGATGTTGACACTGTGTGCACTAGCGTGATCCTGGACTAGTGCAGAATACACAGAGGGTCCAGATTTGCATATTTGGGTCCCGACAGTTGTCAATGTCAAGACTCCATAACTTACTAAGTTGGTCCTGTCCCATACCAGGTATGTGGTCGTACAGTAAGGCTTAGTTCCATGATGTACAAAGTTAAGGACTTATTTGACCAAGGCAAGACTTCCAATTTCTAACTAAATATCACGTAGACAAATATTCTCATTCACACAGTTTCCACCATATCACACAGTTTCCACCACTTACCTCAGTCTAAATATTTTCCCACACTGTTAGTTAAGTGCAACACATGCCATCAACAAGTAATAGCACACAACACACACAGTTTCATCACACAGTTCCATAATCACTTAGTCAACTTTATATTTGAAACTCACATGAGATGATGACTCGTAGGATGGCTAAGCAATCTACTCGCATCTAACCAACTCACGTTGGTGCTACGATAATACCCACTAGTAATAAACCAACCTAGGGTGACAAAAGATTATGGCATAACAATAGACAAGGTGGATGTAACTAATTGGATTAATAACTAAACCCAAAAGTATATAAATAAATACTTGAAATAGAATGCAATAATTTGAAATAAAGTATTTTGAAAACTGGATTCGCTATGATCAAAGGTATAACTTGCCTTGGAATAGGTCTAGGTGCTGATTTTGATCTTGAGACACTCCTTTTTCTTCAAAGTTCCCCGAAGTATTAACGTCTACTCGTAAATGAAGAAAAATAAAAAAAACAAATAAATAACAGAGGCAAAAGAAACTCTAAAAATATCAAAATAATATTTCTCAAATTTAGATAAATTTAGAAATTTTAATGGGCTCAATCGAAGTTCGGATGCAAAAGATATGGACTTTGGAAGATTAAATCTAAAGAAAAACCCTAATTTTGTATTTAAAAGAATTTTTGAATTATTTTTCCATTGAAAAATTGGCTTGTTGTGTAACGCTGACGTCAGTGAAGGAATTTCCAGAAAAAGATAAATAAAAAGAAAATTCTGACATGTGGGACCAACATGTCAGTCTCGCGGCTCACAGTGGACCACGTTCACCGAGCCAATTGAATTGGGGTTTGGTGGACCGTGCCACCCCCGCGCTAATGAAGTAGACACACACGGAACATGTCGGCATAGAGGGTGACGCTGGCGCTGACGCGGCTCGTCACGTTAGAACGACGACGGGTGCGCTCGGGAACCAAGGGCATCCGGCGAACGGCTGTGTCTCGCCGGCGGCAAAGGACACCAGCGGGTAGCTGAGGCTATTGTGAATCTGGCGACGCCCTTATCGACACTCAGAACTCACAACCGCAACCGACAAAGCTTGAAGCGGCAGAGGACCTTCGTTTTTGTCGACGGGCTCCAAATAAGCTCCAAAGACCGAAGGGTGCACGAGGTAGCTCTGGTTACATCGGACCCGACAGTGTGCTCAACATCGACGAGGCGTTACTGGAAGCAGTGCAATTCGAAGAAACAAAGCTTCGGACGAAAACACTAAAAACTTGATTACGGCGGCGCTAGGGCAATTGGGGGTGTGACGTCTTGAGGGTTTGAGGGGCGGGGACAAGGGCGAACCCGGGGACACCTTTTATAGGGCCGGGGAGTGCCGTATTTGGAAGATCCCAAATTGAGTCCGAGAAGAACACGAACGAAGAATCTGAGATTCTTGGAGATAAAGGCCGATTCGGGGTTTGATTCTAACCAAAACAGGTGTGGGAGAGATAGAGCTAAAGATTGGTGGGGTCAGCACAAAGAAATCGGGCATCAATCACTTTTGTCAAACGGAGTTCGACGGTTTCCAATGGCGGACGAGCGCGAGGATGACGACGCTGCGAGGACGAAGAAGACGGCGGGACCCACCTGGTAGCGAGGTGGGCTGCATGAGCTGAGTGAACACACAGAACTAGGCTGCCTCACGCGGAAAGGAGCTGGGCCGCACAGTGCTGGGCCGGGAGATTCGACCCAGTACTATTCTTGAAATTTTAATTGATTTTTTTAGAAAATACCAAAAAATCCAAATAGCAATTAGAAAATAGCAAATAAACTCTAAAAAATTTCTAGAAAATATATCCAAGCATAAAGAATCCAAATAAAATAGTTTTGACAATTATTGATGTTAGGATTAGTCATATTAAGTTGTTTTTATGCTAACAATCCATATTAAGCTTTAATTAAAATTTTCAAATAACATCCCAATGTTGAATTTTCCAACTACTAACTAATAAAATATTATTAAAAGCTCAGAAAATTGGGTTGTTACAAACCTCCCCCCTTAAAGGAATCTCGACCCTGGGATTCAAGCTTGCTAGAGAAGAGGTTAGGGAACTTGGCTTTCAGGTCTTCTTCAAGCTCCCACATTGCTTGTCTTTTTGAGTGGTTGCTCCAGTGAACTTTGCAAAAACGAGTGGTCTTGCTTCTGGTATAACGCTTTGTTACATACAAAATCTTGATTGGCTGCTCTTTGTAAGTGAGATCTTATTTCAACTTAATTGCCTCCAACAGAGCTTGTTCTTCTGGCACACGAAGACACTTCTTTAACTGAGAGACGTGAAAGACATCATGTACTCCTGCTAATGACTGCAGCAACTCCAGTTGATAGGCAAATTCTCCACGGCGTTCCAAAATCTTGAACAGACCAACATACCTAGGGTCAAGCTTCCCTTTGGCATGAAACCTTTTTACACCTCTTAGTGGAGTAGCTCGAAGATAAACAAAATCTTCTGGTTCAAAGCTGAGATCACGACGACTATTATCAGCATAGCTTTTCTGCCTCGACTGAGCTATCATCAATCTTTCTCTGATCATGGCCACTTGTTCTTCTGCTTCTTGAATAATATATGGTCCAAATACCAAACGTTCAGCTATTTTTGACTAATTCAAAGGGGTTCTGGAAGCGCGACCATACAAAGCTTATAATGGTGATATTTGCAGACTGGCTTGATTACTATTGTTGTACGAGAATTCTACATACGGCAAACATTTGTCCCAACTGGTAGCATTAGCTAAAGCACAGGCTCTCAACATATCCTCTAATATTTGATTGACTCTTTCAGTCTGCCCATTTTTCTGAGGATGATAAGCAGTACTGAAATTCAGATGAGTTCCCAATGCTTCATGCTGACTCTGCCAGAAACGGTAGGTGAATTGAGATCCTCAATTTAACACTAACTTTTTTGGCACACCGTGCAAATTAACGATTCTTGGCATATATAACTCTGCAAGGCGATGTCCTGAGTAACTGGTTTTGACTGGAAAGAAATGGGCAACTTTGGTCAAACGATCAACTATTACCCAAATCGAATCGTAACCCGATTGAGTCCTAGGTAAACCGGTAATGAAATCTATTCCGATCTCTTCTCACTTCCACTCTGGAATTGTTGGACCGTAAAGGCGACTAGAGGGGGTGAATAGGAGCACGCCACTTTTTCACAAATTATGAACTCAATACAATTTCACTCCAAAGAGCTATTAGAAAGCTATGAAGATCAATATACCAAGACAAATGGAAGACTAGTATTGAATCCAATAAAACCCCTAAGCAATACGACAATAATCAACAAGAATCAAAGCAATACAAATCTTGGCGGTCGATCGATCACAGAGTGACCGGTCGGACCGATTGTCGGGCGGTCGATCATTGTTATCTTGGCGGTCGGACCGCTCCAAAATCGGCGGACCGTGGTGACAGGCGATCGGACCGGCGATCTACGTAACCGATCCAAACAAGAAAATCACCGATGACGGTTGCAATTAGGTCTAACTTTTGATTCTCAACTCCAAACTTCACGAAACTTTGCACACACCTTCTCTATGCTATTGAGGACCTATTTCAATCGAATATTATGATAATTCTTGGAACGATCTTGAGCAATTGCCAATTGATTAACAGAAGGTCTAAAACCGCAAGAACGAAAACTTGATCCTAAAGCTTGTTCGTGAGAGATTGATGATCAAGATGATGCTAGATAGATTCACACATATCACAGCAAGCTAATTCACGTGAAAGAATCAATCACAAACTCGTGGATCAAAGAAAGCCCTAAAAACACGAAATTGAAAGCAAGAACGAAAAGAGACTTATCTCAAGCAAACCTTGCATAGATTGATTTCGTGATTGTTGCCGGATTACATCCACACCATCATGGATCGATGGACAATCAAGGATCACGAAATTCACCACAAACCATCAAGAGCCCTAGCCTCCACCTCAACTCCCTAAAGACAATTAGGGTTTTGAAACATAAAAGGCGAGAGAGAGAGGTGCACCACCATCTCCTCCTATTTATAGTGGAGGCCTAAAACTCTTAGGGTTTGACTTAATTGGGCTCCGTTAAGGCCCACTAACAAACGGGTCACACACGCACGCAGCAGCGCCGTCTTTAACCTTTGACCTAAACCGCTTCACCATGCGCCATGGATTCGCCAATAGGTCACCCTTGTCCATCTTGTGTCACGCTTGAGTCGTTGACTCACCCGCATCGCCGATCGCTCGACCTCAACTCTTCAAGTCTAGTCCCGATTCTCCTCGCCGCTGACCGTCGTTGACCACCAAGCCACCGCACAACCACGCATAAGAAAACACGAATTCGGGAACAAGTTCTTCACAACTTGACCCATGTTAGTCAAAACATGCATCATGCAAATCATATGCCATGAAACCAATGACTTTGACCTAACAAAACAACATCGCCACGGTTGGCCGACGCTCAAGTAGTTACGGTCCGACCGCCCAGTGAGCCGGTCGATCGCCCATGGCTCGGCCGGACCGCTCCTCGTGAGCGGTCGGACCGCCTTAGACTTAGCCAAATTCAAGCTCCCAAAACCAAACCTTCCGAAACTTTAAACCAATAGAACTTTTCACCGAGACTCCAAAATCATGAGACCAAGTGCATTGGGATCCCCTTACTTGTCTACAACACCTATTTTTGGCCCACTGATTTGAACACTTTTGGTCATCGCCGTCCGATCCGCCCAGATGGCCGGTCCGACCGATATGGGACCGGCCGGACCATGCGGTAAGGACCGGTCGGACCGCCTACGAGCAAGAAGCTCAGAACTTTGTCGAAAACGCGTGAAACGACAAACCGTAAACGCCATTGCCAATTGTCACATCATCCTAAGATCCGAGCATATCCCCATGAAATCCACAATCTCCCCTTGATGAACACATTGGCAATTATCCGAAAATGTAAGTAAGAGGTTTGAAAACGAGTTTACTCGCAGCTTTCGACAAAGGCACAACTTGGTCCATAAGCAAGAAAAAGCAATGAACATGACCAAGCCGGCATCGTAATAGTATAGGCATGTGAGACAAGGCAAAAGAAAGCATAAAACTTTGATTTTAAAAGGGTCAAAATTCTCACATGAGGTCCATATGAAAGAACAATTGTTCAATTGACCTATGATCATTGTGAGTATAAAAGAATGCAATTCAAGTTCAGAATATTCAATAAGACAATAAGAATGCAACTCAAGAACTCCCCCTCACTATGATCATCAAATTTCAAATTTTCGCCTCTCCTTTGTATAAACTTCTCCCCCAATCTTCTCATTAATACATCTTCTCCAAATAAGAGTAGCAAAGAAATATTACACATCTTCTCCCAAAGAAATATCTTTTCATTTAACACATCTTCTCCCCCTTTGACAATGGATTCATCAAGGAATCACGCCTTCCTCTCATCCAGAGATAATAAATATAGAATAAAGGAAGAAGTAGAAACAAAAGAAGCATGAAAAGGAATATGCATGAAGTGCAATGGAGTGGCTTTATTTTTTGTATTTTTCAATTTTTGATTACAAGAAGCTTTGGAGATTACCCAAAAGAACAAGCTAGTATCTCTAATATTGCACAAACAAAGATATCAAGCCCGACAATACATTAGCAAGATCATGGTAAGACATATATATCAAAGCTAAGCACAAAGGCTCAAAAGTAAAGCAAGAGATTTGATCAATTTAAGCAACGCTCAAATTCAAAGAAGTTCATCAACAGAGATCCTAAAGTGAAATTGGCCATGTCAAATGTCAAAGTGAGATCAAAAATCTAACAAAGACCACATTAAGAGTCAATCAAGTCCCGTATTGAATCATTTTGCTCAATATTTTGTAAACGCCCATTTGTCAACATTTTTCTCATTTGCATTGAATATTGAAGTTGACTAATGATCTAACTTAGTGACAAGATCCTGACTAGGAGCCATCCACAAACTCATCCTAAGCTTCACCAAAAGTTGATTAAAGGTATATCTTAGTAAAGAAGATCCCGGACTAGGAGCCATCCACAAACTCTTTCTAAGCTTCTACCGGGCGACAAATCTTGAGGTTCATGTCATTTCGACAAGCAATCCCCATGAGATCGTCGTTCATCAAACTATCTCCAAGTTCATGTCATTTGACAAGCGCCTCGTAAGAATAGTTTGGCACAATTTAAGCATAAGACAATCTTGATTTTCATTTTTCACAAGAGCATTTTTAGAATCTCAAGAACACAAAAGCTCAAGTAATGGTCAATTTTAGATCAAAGAGCTAACAAAGCAATTCGACAGGCCAATGTCACAAGAGGAGCACTAATTACGCAACTCGCTAAAACATCCACAAATTGCAATTTCTTAGTTTGAGTTGTTTAAAAGGTTCTAGCTCATATAGCAAAGACTTAGCTACACATGTAAAAGCATGATAATTCTAGCAAGTCAAAGAACTAGACATGACATTGAGCAAGAATTGAAATACAAAAGCTCTAAAGGGTAATAGGCAAAGCTTCATCAATTTTAAAAGATAAGCGAAAAATCTTATATTACAATGCATTTTTTTGGATTTTTCATACCATTTGTTGTAACCACTTGATGGAGTTTCCATATGAATGCAATATGACACAATGAGATGCAATTAAAAACCTAAAAACCTAAAAGTTCAAAAGATCACTAAGTTCGTAAAAGAACAATAAAAGATCAAAAGAACAAGGAAAGATAAGAAAAAATCAAACTCCCCTCAAACCAACCCATAAGGATAAATTACCCTAACTCGCTTCTTAAGGAGGAAAATCTGGTTTGATCTAAAGGCTTGGTAAGAATATCCGCCAATTGAGCTTGGACTCTACTGAAGTGCATCACAATATCACCTTTTTCAACATGATCTTTAAGGAAGTGAAAGCGAATGTCTATGTGCTTAGTCCTAGAATGTTGCAATCGGTTTTTAGCAATATTAATAGCGTATGTTATCACGTAAAAGAGGAACACTAGCAAAGTTTAACCCATAATCTTTCAAAGTGGACGCTATCCACAAAATCAGCTCTGAAGAACTAGCAAAGACTACATACTCCGCCAAAGAAGGATTGTGCAATGTAAGACCGCTTCCTAGAAGACCAAGATACAAGAGAAGTGCCTAGGAAGTGACAGTGCTCGAGGTACTCTTCCTATCTAACCGACACCTGCAAAATCGAATCAAAACCTCTAATGGACAAAGTCAAGAGCAGAATACCAAATGCCATATAAGAGGGTAGAGTGTAAATACCGAATATGCGCTTAACGGCTTGGCGATGGGAAGTTCTGAGACGCTCAAATCTTGCACAAAGGCATACCGTGAAGTGAATGTCCGGCCTCGAGGCCACAAATATGTAGGGAGCCGATCATGTCATGCAGTACTGCGTTGATCCACGACTTCTCCTTCCTCATCCGGATCCAAAATAATCGGTTGCCATGGGAGTGGAAATTGGCTTGCGATCACCCATGTTGAAGCGCTTGAGTAGATCTTTAGTGTACTTCGTCGATGGATGAAAGTTCCTTCCTTGCATTGCTTGATTTGAAGTCCCAAAAGTAATTAAGCTCTCCCATCATACTCATCTCAAATTCCTAGACATAGTGTCGTAAAAACTGAAACAAGAGCATTAGAGGAACCACCAAAGATAATATCATCCACATAAATTTGAGCAAGCAGAAGTCATTGTCACGCCTAAGAATAAATAGAGTTTTATCCACTTTACCCATCTCAAAATTATTTTTAAGCAAGAAGGTCTTAAGTCTATCATACTGTGCTCTAGGGGCTTGTTTAAGACCATATAATGCTTTAGATAGCTTGAAAACACGATTTGGATATTTAGGATCCTCAAAACCAGGGGTTGCTTAACATACACTTCCTCATCTATGAAACCATTTAAAAGGCACTTTTAACATCCATCCGATATAATTTAAAACCTTTTGATGCAAAGAAATGCAAGCGTAATGCGAATGGCTTCTAGTCTAGCAACAGGAGCAAATGTCTCATCAAAATCTAACCCTCAACTTGGTCAAACCCCGAGCTACTAATCTGCCTTATTTCTAACCACGTAACCATCCTCACCTTGTTTATTCTTAAACACCCAACGGGTTCCTATAACATTATGACCACTAGGAGGTTCTACTAGGTTCCAAACTTTGTTTCTTTCAAAATTCTCTAACTCCTCATGCATGGCATTTACCCACTAGAATCGATAAAGCATGTGATATATCGCGGGTTCAAAAGAAGCAACAAAAGCCGAATGAGAGTAGAGATTTGGATCATTATACCGAGCGAGTGACTCGCCATGTAGATTACCTATTATCTGCTCCGAGGATGCCGCCTCTGAATGCGGTGGAGCGCCGGGTGAGATGTCGCTTTCTTCGACCTCCGCAGTATCACGATGATGATGATGCAAAGCAGAGCCTCAATCAAGGTGAAGTAGACGTAGGTGTTCTTGTATCAATATGGGCGCCTAAGCAGCAGCAGATGAGGGAATGACATTAGCTTCGCCCTCATCTTCCTCCACAAAAATGCTCTCTGTCACCAGAATCATCTCAGAGCAATTGATCTAGCTCTGTGGCTAGTCTCATCAAAAGTGACATTACAAGTCTCCCAATAATGTTAGTCTCAAGATTAAAAACCCAAAACCCTCGAATGAGCAGATAACCTGTAAATACCCCATCAAAAGTTCTTGATTCAAATTTATCTAAGTTGCTCTGCCTTAAGAATAAAACATTTTGATCCAAAACTCAAAATGCGAAATGAGGGTTTTCTACCAAAACGAAGCTCATAAGGAGTCTTGCCTAAAGAAGGTCTCAAAAAGACACGATTTGCAATATGGCAAGCAAGAGCAATAGCTTCGCCCAAAATCTCCTGGTGTGCTATACTCATCTAGCATCGCCCTAGCCATTTCGACCAAGGTCCTATTCTTCCTTTCCACCACGCCATTTTGTTGAGGGACGTGTGGAGAGGAGAACTGATGCTCAATACCACGCCAAAGACAAAAGAAGCAAAGAAGCATTTTTGAACTCCGTGCCATTATCATCGCGAATCGCTCTCAAAGCACCAGAAGCTCAAGCCAAACGAAGAACAAGGTCATGAAAATAACCAAAAGCTTCATCTTTTGAAGTAAGAAAGAACACCCAAGTATATCTAGAAAGATCATCGACTATGACAAGAATATACCATTTTCCACCGATCGATCGGACTCTAGCAGACCAACAAGATCCATATGAAGCAACCGTCCCGGTCCGCTACCATAACCATAGTCACGTAAGGGTGTGAGGCGGCAACTTGTTTGCCATGCCTACAGGCGCACATACAAAGATCCTTGATACTTTGAGTTTGGGCAAACCTCTCATGAGATCAAGGTTGCTAACTCGTGTCGATGATCAAAACCAATGTGCCCCAAACGCCGATGCCAAAGCCGTAAATCAAGAAGATGTAAGCAAACATTTAAGAGATCCAAAGAAGAGATTCTCAAAATCACTCCAAAAATTCTACCAACTCTAGAGATTCCAAACACAAGCTCACCAAGAGAATCAAGCACACGACAAGCATTTTTCTTAAAAATGCCTCATAGCCATCATCAAGAAGTCGAGATACGAAAGGAGATTATACCTAAGCTTGTCCACAAGAGCGACATCCTTTAGAATGAATTTGTTGTTAACCCTAATTGATCCTGCTCCTTCAATTCGCCCTTGTGTATCATCTCCAAAGGTGATGAAGTCATCACCGTTGCTCGCGTGAAAGAGGTGAACCATTTTGAGTTTCCGGTCATGTGGCGTGAACATCCGAGTCAACGAACCACGTGTTCTTCCCTTTCCGCGATAATCCTCGAAAATCAAGGAGCAAAGAACGATGTGTCTCAATATCGGGATTAGATAAACAAGATTTAGGAATCCAAAGATCGAGACACACGCCCGCAAGGAGTATACAAACCGTAAGTACTATCCTTGATTTCATTTAACATTCGATTATGAGCAATGTTTAAATTAACATGAGACTTAGATCGCCCATGGGCGGTCTGACCGGCTTAGGTCGGCGGTCGACCGGTGACCAAACCGGCCGACCGGTGACCACCAATGATCGGATCGCCATCGATACACATTAGAATTAGGATGTCTAGAAACATAATGATTTGCATGAGATAAAAATCCTAATCCGTGTTTATTCTTTTCGGTGTTACCATGTCTCATAGAAGCTCTAGGTTGCATGAATGAAATTCTATCAAAATTTTTCCTATCATTTTTCAACCTACGCCAACAAAGATTCAATCAAATGTCCACCTTTTTGCAATAAGTGCAATGGTACTTGGTACCACTAGAAGAAGCACCATTTGAATTAATACAAGGTTGGGCAAAGCCCGCAGATTTAAAAGATGTTTTTGCAAAGTTGAGTTTTGAATTCAATTAAACCTTTTCCAAGACTTGAATGACTTTTGGGTTTGAATTGTCTTGAAAAGAATTGAATCCTAAACCTTGCTTCTTATAAGGAGTTTTAGATTTGTCAAGAATCATGTTTAATTGTTTCTTACCTTTAGAAAATTTCTCTAATGTATCATGAAGGTAAGCATTTTCTTTTCTCAAGTTAACACAAGCATCACAAGTTTTATCCATAGATTTTTCCTTATACAAAGCAATTTCAAGCTTAAGAGTGGAACATGAAGCACAAGTAGTATTTTCAATATTGTCCTTAAGCTTAGCATATTTGACTCTAGCACTTCTAAGATATCTTTGATTTCACGCTCTTTTCTAAGCATGAAGTGCAAGGGCTAGAATCAAATACATCAAAAGCAATCAATTTACTAGATTCTAAACATTTTTCACAAGGAGCACTTTTAATTTCATTTAGTTCAGATTTAGCATTCTCAAGTTGTTGTACACAAATATTATGAGCAGATTGTAACTTGGTAATTTCGAATGCATAGCATGACAAGATAAACATTCATCGAGTTCAAGAGTCTTAGCAGCTTTAAGCTCTACTTTCGTTTGCTAATCTTTGACTCTAATTTCTTATTTTTGTCATAACAAATTCAAGCGCTTCATCTTGACTAAGCAATTGCTCAACTATAGAATCATATTTAGCGTAAAGCTCATCATAAGTAAAAGATACCTCATTATCATCAATGTCGTCCGTGTCACCATGAAGCACATGCCGCTGAAGTCTTTGGCCTTCCCTTTCTTTTTACCTTGAGGATCTCCTCCTCCTTGTCCTCCTCACTCCCGGTATCCACATCGCTCAAGGATTGATCCTCAAAAGCGCAAGGACCCTGGCGAGCCTTCACAAGCTTATTTGCCTCATACCTTGATTTGTTGAAAGGAGGCTTCTTCCAAGTCGCTTTCCTTCCTTATGATTGCTCTTACCTTTCACTTGGGGCAATTTGTCGGATATGATTGAGCTCACCACATTCATAGCATGTTACCGACCACCTCTCTTTTGTTTCTCACATTATTGTAGGCCCGTGTGAATTTCTTAGCTAGAAGAGCTAACTCTGCTTGAGAATACTTTCAAGCTCCTCTTCATGAATAGCAGATAAACAAGCAAATGAAAATCCGTAAGAAGATTCACAAGAGTCATCAAAAACCTTTTGAGAGGATCTCGCTACCAAAGCTAAATTATCTTTCTTAGGATGATCAACTCTTTTAATTTCATGAGTCTTGAGTTTACTATAAAGCAATTCTAAAGTAAGACTTGAAAGATCAACATTTTCTTCTATAGCAAGAGCTTTCATCTCCCACTCCTTGGTGTTGATTGCGACCAAGAGATGGGTGGCATTTTCAGATTGAGAATATTCAATATCAACAAATTTTCATTTGATTAATTACTTTATTAAAGCGATCGAAATGTCATCGATGCTCTCTCGTGACGATCTCGAATTTATTGTACTCACGCTTGTAAACAGCTTACGCACCTTTTGATTTGGGACGAACCTCATGATATGTTTCGAGAGTGTTCCAAATTTCATGCGCAGCTTGAAAGATTGCAAATTCTATCATATTCTTGTCTACCAAGTGCACCATATAAAAGATTCTTAGCCTTATTGTTGTTAGCCAAAAGAATTGCGTAAGCGAGTGTAGCAATTTCGGAATAACCAATGGGCTCTAACAACATCCCAAATAGCTTGTCCTCGCTCTCAAGAAAGACGCGCATACGATTCTTCCAATAGGCATAGTCGTGCCCATCGAAGATATGCGGTTTAGTAGAAAACTTATCCATCGCCAAAGTTCAAAGGACCTGTTAAGATCAAGATTGAACTAACCGGCTCGATACCACTTGTTGGACCGTAAAGGCGACTAGAGGGGGTGAATAGGAGCACGCCACTTTTTCACAAATTATGAACTCAATACAATTTCACTCCAAGAGCTATTAGAAAGCTATGAAGATCAATATACCAAGACAAGAAGACTAGTATTGAATCCAATAAAACCCCTAAGCAATACGACAATAATCAACGCTAAGAATCAAAGCAATAAATCATCAAGGTCCGATCATTGAGTGAACCTGTCGGACCGATTGTCGCGTCGGACCACAGTTATCTTGGGCGGTCGGACCGCTCCAAAATCGATCGGACGGTGGTGACGGCGGTCGGACCGGCAGATCTACGTAACCGATCCAAACAAAGAAAATCACCCAGATGACGGTTGCAATTAGGTCTAACTTTTGATTCTCAACTCCAAACTTCATGAAACTTTGCACACACCTTCTCTATGCTATTGAGGACCTATTCCAATCGAATATTATGATAATTCTTGAACGATCTTGAGCAATTGCCAATTGATTAACGTAAGGTCTAAAACCGCAAGAACGAAAACTTGATCCTAAAGCTTGTTCGTGAGAGATTGATGATCAAGATGATGCTAGATAGATTCACACATATCACAGCAAGCTAATTCACGTGAAAGAATCAATCACAAACTCGTGGATCAAAGAAAGCCCTAAAAACACGAAATTGAAAGCAAGAACGAAAAGAGACTTATCTCAAGCAAACCTTGCATAGATTGATTTCGTGATTGTTGCCGATTACATCCACACCATCATGGATCGATGGACAATCAAGGATCACGAAATTCACCACAAACCATCAAGAGCCCTAGCCTCCACCTCAACTCCCTAAAGACAATTAGGTTTTGAAACATAAAAGGCGAGAGAGAGAGGTGCACCACCATCTCCTCCTATTTATAGTGGAGGCCTAAAACTCTTAGGGTTTGACTTAATTGGGCTCCGTTAAGGCCCACTAACAAACGGGTCACACACGCACGCTTCGCTGGCGCCGCTTTAACCTTTGACCTAAACCGCTTCACCATGCGCCATGGATTCGCCAATAGGTCACCCTTGTCCATCTTGTGTCACGCTTGAGTTGTTGACTCACCCGCATCGCCGATCGCTCGACCTCAACTCTTCAAGTCTAGTCCCGATTCTCCTCGCCGCTGACCGTCGTTGACCACCAAGCCACCGCACAACCACGCATAAGAAAACACGACCGGGAACAAGTTCTTCACAACTTGACCCATGTTAGTCAAAACATGCATCATGCAAATCATATGCCATGAAACCAATGACTTTGACCTAACAAAACAACATCGCCACGGTTGGCCGACGCTCAAGTAGTTACCGGCCCGACCGCTCAGTGAGCGGTCGATCGCCCCATGGCGGCCGGACCGCTCCTCGTGAGCTGGTCGGACCGCCTCTTAGACTTAGCCAAATTCAAGCTCCCAAAACCAAACCTTCGGAAACTTTAAACCAATAGAACTTTTCACCGAGGCTCCAAAATCATGAGACCAAGTGCATTGGGATCCCTTACTTGTCTACAACACCTATTTTTGGCCCACTCGATTTGAACACTTTGGTCATCGCCGGTCCGATCGCCTCTGATGGCTTCTGGCCCGACCGATATGGGACCGGCCGGATCGCTGCAAGGACCGGCCGGACCGCCTCGAGCAAAGAAGCTCAGAACTTTGTCGAAAACGCGTGAAACGACAAACCGTAAACGCCATTGCCAATTGTCACATCATCCTAAGATCTGGAGCATATCCCCATGAAATCCACAGGAATCTTCGCTGCTTGTAGCAAACCCGCCGGTCTCTCGATGTTCTCTTTTATTTTGTGACACACGTCGCACAAGGCAACGAACTCTCTACGACCTCTCGCTTCAAGTTTGGCCACCAAAACTTATTCTTAACATCCTGATACATCTTAGTACTACCAGGGTGAATCGAATACTTTGAGTCATGGGCTTCTTTCAAAATTAGTGGTCTCAACCCATCAATGTCTAGTACGCCGATACGCCATTGATCCATAGTATATCTTAATCATCTCTCGTGAAGTCCTTCAATTTTCTTTCTACCATCTTTTCTTGATGTCAAAATTTCTAGGTCATTTGGTTGGGCTTCCTCGAATCATTCCTCCAAAGTAGGCTTTACCTCTAGATTAGCCATAAATATTTTAGATACGTACATCCTCTAGCTTTAGCTTCTGAAATTCCTCTTGAAGTTTTGAACAAATTTCTTTCACTTCCAAAGCATTGCAGTAACTCTTACGGTTCAAAGCATTAATGTCTTTACCAGGATGGTAGTGGATTCTAAGGTTATAATTGTTGGACCGTAGCGCACTAGAGGGGGTGAATAGGAGCACACTCACTTTTTCACAAATTATGAACTCAATACAATTTAACTCCAGAGCTATTAGAAAGCTATGAAGATCAATATACCAAAGACAAATGAAGACTAGTATTGAATCCAATTAAACCCCTAAGCAATATAACAAAATCAAATAAGATTACCAAGACTCACAAAGACGGCGGTCCGATCACATATACTCAACCTGCCGGACCGATTGTCGGGCGGTCTCGACCGGCGTTAGCCAAGGCGGTCGGACCGCTTCCAAAATCTGTCGACCGGTGATGACGGGCGGTCGACCGCCGACTCCGTAACCGATCCGCAACAAAGAAAATCACCCGATGACGGTTGCAATTAAGTGAAACTTTGATTATCAACTCCAATCTTTATGAAACTTTGCACACACCTTCTATATGCTATCGAGGACCTATTCCAATCGAATATTATGATAATTTTGGAACGATCTTGAGCAATTGTCAATTGATTAATGTAAGGTCTAAAACCGCAAGAACAAAACTTGATCCTAAAGCTTATTCGTGAGAGATTGATGATCAAGATGATGCTAGATAGATTCACACATATCACAGCAAGCTAATTCACGTGAAAGAATCAATCACAAACTCTCGGATCAAAGAAAGCCCTAAAATCACCAAATTGAAAGCAAGAACGAAAAGAGACTTATCTCAAGCAAACCTTGCATAGATTGATTTCGTGATTGAAGCTGGATTACATCCACACCATCATGGATCAGTAGACAATCAAGGATCACGAAATTCACCACAAACCATCAAGAGCCCTAGCCTCCACCTCAACTCCCCTAAAGACAATTAGGGTTGTGAATCATAAAAAGGCGAGAGAGGAAGAGGTGCAGCCACCATCTCCTCCTATTTATAGTGGAGGCCTAACACTCTTAGGGTTTGACTTAATTGGGCTCCCGTTAAGGCCCACTAACAAACGGGTCACACACGCACGCTTCGCGAAGCGCCGTCTTTAACTTTTGACCTAAACCGCTTCACCATGTGCCATGGATTCGCCAATAGGTCACCCTTGTCCATCTTGTGTCACGCTTGAGTCGTTGACTCACCCGCATCGCCGATCGCTCGACCTCAACTCTTCAAGTCTAGTCCCGATTCTCCTCGCCGCTGACCGTCGTTGACCACCAAGCTACCCGCACAACCACGCATAAGAAAACACGATTCGGGAACAAGTTCTTCACAACTTGACCCATGTTAGTCAAAACATGCATCATGCAAATCATATGCCATGAAACCAATGACTTTGACCTAACAAAACAACATCGCCACGGTTGGCCGACGCTCAAGTAGAAACCGTCCGACCGCCCAGTGAGTCGGCCGGACCGCCCCATGGCCGGGCCGACCGCTTCCTCGGAGCTTGGCTCGGACCGCCTCTTGGGACTTAGCCAAATTCAAGCCTCAAATTCAAACCTTCGGAAAATATAAACGAATAGAACTTCATCGAGACTCCAAAATTATGGGACCAAGTGCATTGGGATCCCCACTTGCCTACAACACCTATTTTTGGCCCAACTTATTTTGACCACTTTGGTCATCGCCGTCCGATCGCCTTCATGGCCGGTCCGACCGATTTGGGACCGGCGGACCACCGCTGCAAGGACCGGTCGACCGCTCTCGCCCGTAATACCCGTAGCTTTGTCGAAAACGCGTGAAACGACAAACCGTAAACGCCATTGCCAATTGTCACATCATCCTAAGACCGGAGCATATCCCCATGAAATCCACAATCTCCCTTGATGAACACATTGGCAATTATCCGTAAAATGTAAGTGAGAGGTTTGAAAACGAGTTTACTCGCAGCTTTTGTAACAAAGGCACAACTTGGTCCATAAGCAAGAGAAAGCAATGTAAATGACCAAGCTGGCATCAGAATAGTATATGCATGTGAGACAAGGCAAAAGTAAGCATAAAAACTTTGATTTCCAGAAAAGGGTCAAAATTATCACATAAGGTCCATATGAAAGAACAATTGTTCAACTGACCTATGATCATTGTGAGGATAAAAGAATGCAATTCAAGTTCAGAATATTCAATAAGACAATAAGAATGCAACTAAAGAACTCCCCCTCACTATGATCCTCAATTTTTTAAATTTTCAGTTTCTCCCCTTTGAACAAACTTCTCCGCCAACAAAGAAACATATATCATTAACACATCTTCTCTTCTCATTTAACACATCTTCTCCCCCTTTGACAATGGATTCATCAAGGAATCACGCCTTCCTCTCATCCAGAGATAACAAATAGAAAATAAAGGAAGAAGCGTAAACAAGAGAAGCATAAAGAGGAATATGCATGAAGTGCAATGGAGTGGCTTCAATTTTTGTATTTTTCAATTTTGATTACAAGAAGCTTTGGAGATTACCCAAAAGAACAAGCTAGTATCTCTAATATTGCACAAACAACATATCAAGCCCGACAAATGCTAGCAAGATCATGGTAAGACATATATATCAAAGCTAAGTACAAAGGCTCAAAAGTAAAGCAAGAGATTTGATCAATTTAAGCAACGCTCAAATTCAAAGAAGTTCATCAACAGGATCCTAAAGTGAAATTGGCCATGTCAAATGTCAAAGTGAGATCAAAAATCTAACAAAGACCACATTAAGAGTCAATCAAGTCCCGTATTGAAACATTTTGCTCAATATTTTGTAAACGCCATTTGTCAACATTTTTTTATTTGCATTGAATATTGAAGTTGACTAATGATCTAACTTAGTGACAAGATCCTCGACTAGGAGCCATCCACAAACTCATCCTAAGCTTCACCAAAAGTTGATTAAAGGTATATCTTAGTAAAGAAGATCCCGGACTAGGAGCCATCCACAAACTCTTTCTAAGCTTCTACCGGGCGACAAATCTTGAGGTTCATGTCATTTCGACAAGCAATCCCCATGAGATCGTTCGTTCATCAAACTATCTCCAAGTTCATGTCATTTGACAAGCAAATCTCGTAAGAATAGTTTGGCACAATTTAAGCATAAGACAATCTTGATTTTCATTTTTCACATGAGCGCTTTTAGAATCTCAAGAACACAAAAGCTCAAGTAATGGTCAATTTTAGATCAAAGAGCTAATAAAGCAATTCTGACAGGGCCAATGTCACAAGAGGAGCACTAATTGCGCAACTCGCTAAAACATCCACAAATTGCAATTTCTTAGTTTGAGTTGTTTAAACGGTTCTAGCTCATATAGCAAAGACTTAGCTACACATGTAAAAGCATGATAATTCTAGCAAGTCAAAGAACTAGACATGACATTGAGCAAGAATTGAAATACAACAGCTCCAAAGGGTAATAGGCAAAGCTTCATCAATTTTAAAAGATAAACAGAAAATCTTATATTACAATGCATTTTTTTTTTGGATTTTTCATACCACTTGTTGTATTTTTCATATGAATGCAATATGACACAATGAGATGCAATTAAAAAGCCTAAAAATCTAAAAAGTTCGAAAAGATCACTAAGTTCAGAGAAAGAACAATAAAAGATCAAAAGAACAAGGAAAGATAAGAAAAAGATCAAACTCCCCCTCAAACCAACCCGTAAGGATAAATTACCCATAACTCACTTCTTAGGGAGGAAAATCTGGTTTGATCTAAAGGCTTGGTAAGAATATCTGCCAATTGAGCTTCGGACTCTACAAAGTGCATCACAATATCACCTTTTTCAACATGATCTTTAAGGAAGTGAAAGCGAATGTCTATGTGCTTAGTCCTAGAATGTTGCAATCGGTTTTTAGCAATATTAATAGCGTATGTTATCACGTAAAAGAGGAACACTAGCAAAGTTTAACCCATAATCTTTCAAAGTGGACGCCATCCACAAAATCAAGCACAAAGAACTAGCAAAGAAGAACATACTCCGCCTCAAAGAAGGGATTGTGCAATGTAAGACCGCTTAGAAGACCAAGATACAAGAGACGTGCCTAGAAAGTGACAGTGCCCGAGGTACTCTTCCTATCTAACCGATGACCTCGCAAAATCGAATCAAAACCTCTAATGGACAAAGTCAAGAGCAGAATACCAAATGCCATATAAGAGGGTAGAGTGTAAATACCGAATATGCGCTTAATGGCTTGGCGATGGGAAGTTCTCGAGACGCTCAAATCTTGCACAAAGGCATACCGTGAAGTGAATGTCCGGTCTCGAGGCCACAACACGTATGGAGCCGATCATGTCAAGCAGATCGCGTTGATCCACGACTTCTCCTTCCTCATCCGGATCCAAAATAAATGGTTGCCATGGGAGGGAAATTGGCTTGCAAACCCATGTTGAAGCGCTTGAGTAGATCTTTAGTGTACTTCGTCTGATGGATGAAAGTTCCTTCCTTGCATTGCTTGATTTGAAGTCCCAAAAGTAATTAAGCTCTCCCATCATGCTCATCTCGAATTCCCTATTATCTGCTCCGAGGATGCCGTCTCTGAATGCGGCGTGGAGCGCCCGGTGAGATACTGCTTTCTTCGACCTCCGCAGTATCGCTGATGATGAAGATGCAAGCAGAGCCTCAATCAAGGTGAAGTAGACGTAAGGTGTTCTTGTATCGTAATGGGCGCTTCAAGAGCAAAGCAGATGAAGGAATGATATTAGCTTCGTCCTCATCTTCCTCCACAAAAATGCTCTCACACCAGAAATCATCTCAGAGTAATAGATCTAGCCTGTGGCTAGTCTCATCAAAAGTGACATTACAAGTCTCCTGAATAATGTTAGTCTCAAGATAAAAACCCGAAACCCCTCGAATGAGCAGGATAACCTGTAAATAACCCATCAAAAGTTCTTGATTCAAATTTATCTAAGTTGCTCTGTCTTAAGAATAAAACATTTTGATCCAAAACTCAAAATGCGAAACAGAGGGTTTTCTACCAAAACGAAGCTCATAAGGAGTCTTGCCTAAAGAAGGTCTCAAAAGACACGATTGGCAATATGGCAAGCAGTAGCAATAGCTTCGGCCCAAAATCTCCTCGGTGTGCTATACTCATCTAGCATCGTCCTAGCCATTTCGACCAAGGTCCTATTCTTCCTTTCCACCACGCCATTTTGTTGAGGGACGTGTGGAGAGGAGAACTGATGCTCAATACCACGCCAAAGACAAAAAGAAGCAAAGAAGCATTTTTGAACTCCGTACATTATCATCGCGAATTGCTCTCAAAGCACCAGAAGCTCAAGCCAAACGAAGAACAAGGTCATGAAAATAACCAAAAGCTTCATCTTTTGAAGTAAGAAAGAACACCCAAGTATATCTAGAAAGATCATCGACTATGACAAGAATATACCATTTTCCACCGACTGACCGGACTCTAGCAGACCAACAAAGATCCATATGAAGCAACCGTCTCCGTCCGCTACCATAACCATAGTCACGTATGGGTGAGGCGGCAACTTGTTTGCCATGCCTACTGTGGTGCACATACAAAGATCCTTGATGCTTTGAGTTTGGGCAAACCTCTCATGAGATCAAGGTTGCTAACACGTGTCGATGATCAAAACCAATGTGCCCCAAACGTCGATGCCAAAGCCGTAAATCAAGAAGATGTAAGCAAACATTTAAGAGATCCAAAGAAGAGATTATGAAAATCACCCAAAAATTCTACCAACTCTAGAGATTCCAAACACAAGCTCACCAAGAGAATCAAGCACACGACAAGCATTTTTCTTAAAAAAAGTCTCATAACCATCATCAAGAAGTCGAGAAACAGAAAGGAGATTATACCTAAGCTTGTCCACAAGAGCGACATCCTTTAGAATGAATTTGTTGTTTACCCTAATTGATCCTGCTCCTTCAATTCGCCTTTGTGTATCATCTCCAAAGGTGATGAAGTCATCACCGTTGCCCGCGTGAAAGAGGTGAACCATTTTGAGTTTCCGGTCATGTGGCGTGAACATCCGAGTCAACGAACCACGTGTTCTTCCCTTTCCGCGTAATCCCGAAAATCAAGGAACAAGAACGATGTGTCTCAATATCGGGATTAGATAAACATGATTTAGGAATCCAAGATCGAGACACACGTCTGCAAGGAGTATACAAACCGTAAGTACTATCCTTGATTTCATCTAACATTCGATTATGAGCAATGTTTAAATTAAAATGAGACTTGAATCGTCCATGGGCTGTCTCGACCGGTGGTTGGTCAAGGCGATCAATCATGACCAAAACGGTCGACCGGTGACTACTCAATGGCCGACCGTAAATCGATAAACATTAGAATTAGGATATTTAGAACCATAATGATTTGCATGAGAGAAAATCCTAATCCGTGTTTATTCTTTCAATGTTACCATGTCTCATAGAAGCTCTAGGTTGCATGAATGAAATTCTATCAAAATTTTTCCTATCATTTTTCAACCTACGCCAATGAATTC
This sequence comes from Hsuehochloa calcarea, assembly GCA_036346395.1. NCBI lineage: Eukaryota > Viridiplantae > Streptophyta > Magnoliopsida > Poales > Poaceae > Hsuehochloa > Hsuehochloa calcarea. The sequence continues at coordinate 44,277,060 of CM070609.1, read as the reverse complement.
AATCAAATGTCCACCTTTTTGCAATAAGTGCAATGGTACTTGGTACCACTAGAAGAAGCACCATTTGAATTAATACAAGGTTGGGCAAAGCCTGCAGATTTAAAAGATGTTTTTGCAGTTGGGTTTTGAATTCAATTAAACCTTTTCCAAGACTTGAATGACTTTTGGGTTTGAATTGTCTTGAAAAGAATTGAATCCTAAACCTTGCTTCTTATAAGGAGTTTTAGACTTGTCAAGAATCATGTTTAATTGTTTCTTACCTTTAGAAAATTTCTCTAATGTATCATGAAGGTAAGCATTTTCTTTTCTCAAGTTAACACAAGCATCACAAGTTTTATCCATAGATTTCTCCTTATACAAAGCAATTTCAAGCTTAAGAGCGAACAAGAAGCACAAGTAGTATTTTCAATATTGTCCTTAAGCTTAGCATATTTGACTCTAGCAACTTCTAAGATATCTTTGATTTCACGCTCTTTTCTAAACATGAAGTGCAAGGGCTAGAATCAAACACATCAAAAGCAATCAATTTACTAGATTCTAAACATTTTTCACAAGGAGCACTTTTAATTTCATTTAGTTCAGATCTAGCATTCTCAAGTTGTTGTACAGAAATATTATGAGCAGATTGTAACTTAGTAATTTCTGAGTGCATAGCATGACAAGATAAACATTCATCAGGTTCAAGAGTCTTAGCATTTTTAAGCTCTACTTTCAGCTTTGTTAATCTTTGACTCTAATTTCTTATTTTTGTCATAACAAATTCTAGCGCTTCATCTTGACTAAGCAATTGCTCAACTATAGAATCATATTTAGCGTAAAGCTCATCATAAGAAAAAGATACCTCATCATCATCAATGTCGCTTGTGTCGACATGAAGCACATGCCAGTGAAGTCTTTGGCCTTCCCTTTCTTTTTGCCTTGAGGGATCTCCTCCTCCTTGTCCTCCTCACTCCCGGTATCCACATCGCTCAAGGATTGATCCTCAAAAGCTGCAAGGACCCTGAGGAGCACTTTCACAAGCTTATTAGCCTCATACCTTGATTTGTTGAAAGGAGGCTTCTTCCAAGTCGGCTTTCCTTCCTTATGATTGCTCTTACCTTTCAAATTGGGGCAATTTGCCCAGATATGATTGAGCTCACCACATTCATAGCATGTCACCGACCACCTCTCTTTTGTTTCTCACATTATTGTAGGCCTGTGAATTTTTTAGCTAGAAGAGCTAACTCGCTTTTGAATACTTTCAAGCTCCTCTTCATGAATAGCGATAAACAAGCAAATGAAAATCCGTAAGAAGATTCAAAAGAGTCATCAAAAGCCTTTTGAGAGGATCTGCTACCAAAGCTAAATTATCTTTCTTGGGATGATCAACTCTTTTAATTTCATGAGTCTTGAGTTTACTATAAAGCAATTCTAAAGTAAGACTTGAAAGATCAACATTTTCCTCTATAGCAAGAGCTTTCATCTCCCACTCCTTGGTGTTGATTGCAAACAAGAGATGGGTGGCATTTTCGATTGAGAATATTCAATATCAACAAATTTTCATTTGATTAATTACTTTATTAAAGCGATCGAAAATGTCATCGATGCTCTCTCCAGACGATCTCGAATTTATTGTATTCACGCTTGTAAATGCTTGGCGCACCTTTTTGATTTGGGACGAACCTCATGATATGTTTCGAGAGTGTTCCAAATTTCATGCGCAGCTTGAAAGATTACAAATTCTATCATATTCTTGTCTACCAAGTGCACCATATAAAAGATTCTTAGCCTTATTGTTGTTAGCCAAAAGAATTGCGTATGTGTAGCAATTTCAGAATAATCAATGGGCTCTAACAACATCCCAAATAGCTTGTCCTCGCTCTCAAGAAAGACGCGCATACGATTCTTCCAATAGGCATAGTCGTGCCCATCAAGATATGCGTTTTAGTAGAAAACTTATCCATCGCCAAAGTTCAAAGGACCTGCTAAGATCAAGATTGAACTAACCGGCTCGATACCACTTGTTGGACCGTAAAGGCGACTAGAGGGGGTGAATAGGAGCACGCCACTTTTTCACAAATTATGAACTCAATACAATTTAACTCCAAGAGCTATTAGAAAGCTATGAAGATCAATATACCAAGACAAATGGAAGACTAGTATTGAATCCAATTAAACCCCTAAGCAATATAACAAAATCAACTAAGATTACTAAGACTCACAACGCAGGCGGTCTGACCGTTATACTCAACCGGTCGGACCGATTGCCGGGCGGTCTGACCGGCGTAAGTCAAGGGTCGGACCGCCCAAAATCGGTCCGACCGGTGATGACGGGCGGTCGACCGGCCGACTCCGTAACCGATCCGCAACAAGAAATCACCCCGATGACGGTTGCAATTAAGTGAAACTTTTGATTCTCAACTCCAATCTTTATGAAACTTTGCACACACCTTCTATATGCTATTGAGGACCTATTCCAATCGAATATTATGATAATTCTTGGAACGATCTTGAGCAATTGTCAATTGATTAACAGAAGGTCTAAAACCGAGCAAGAACGAAAACTTGATCCTAAAGCTTGTTCGTGAGAGATTGATGATCAAGATGATGCTAGATAGATTCACACATATCACAGCAAGCTAATTCACATGAAAGAATCAATCACAAACTCTGGATCAAAGAAAGCCCTAAAATCACCAAATTGAAAGCAAGAACGAAAAGAGACTTATCTCAAGCAAACCTTGCATAGATTGATTTCGTGATTGAAGCTGGATTACATCCACACCATCATGGATCAGTAGACAATCAAGGATCACGAAATTCACCACAAACCATCAAGAGCCCTAGCCTCCACCTCAACTCCCTAAAGACAATTAGGGTTTTGAAACATAAAAGGCGAGAGAGAAGAGGTGCAGCCACCATCTCCTCCTATTTATAGTGGAGGCCTAAAACTCTTAGGGTTTGACTTAATTGGGCTCCGCAAGGCCCACTAACAAACGGGTCACACACGCACGCTTCGCAAGCGCCGTTTTAACTTTTGACCTAAACCGCTTCACCATGTGCCATGGATTCGCCAATAGGTCACCCTTGTCCATCTTGTGTCACGCTTGAGTCGTTGACTCACCCGCATCGCCGATCGCTCGACCTCAACTCTTCAAGTCTAGTCCCGATTCTCCTCGCCGCTGACCGTCGTTGACCACCAAGCTACCCGCACAACCACGCATAAGAAAACACGATTCGGGAACAAGTTCTTCACAACTTGACCCATGTTAGTCAAAACATGCATCATGCAAATCATATGCCATGAAACCAATGACTTTGACCTAACAAAACAACATCGCCACGGTTGGCCGACGCTCAAGTAGAACCGGTCCGACCGCTTCAGTGAGTTTGCCGGATCGCTTCCATGGCTTGGCCGGACCGCTCCTCGTGAGCCGGTCGGACCGCCTGGGACTTAGCCAAATTCAAGCCCCAAATTCAAACCTTCGGAAACTATAAACCAATAGAACTTCTTCTCGAGACTCCAAAATTATGAGACCAAGTGCATTGGGATCCCTCACTTGCCTACAACACCTATTTTTGGCCCAAATTATTTTGACCACTTTGTCATCGCCGTCCGATCGCCCCACATGGCCGGCCCGACCGATTTGGGACCTGGCCGGACCGCCGTGCAAGGACCGGTCGGACCGCCCCTGTCTAGAATACCTGTAGCTTTGTCGAAAACGCGTGAAACGACAAACCGTAAACGCCATTGCCAATTGTCACATCATCCTAAGACCTGGAGCATATCCCCATGAAATCCACAATCTCCCCCTTGATGAACACATTGGCAATTATCCAGAAAATGTAAGTGAGAGGTTTGAAAACGAGTTTACTCGCAGTTTTCGCACAAAGGCACAACTTGGTCCATAAGCAAGAGAAAGCAATGTAAATGACCAAGCTAGCATCAGAATAGTATATGCATATGAGACAAGGCAAAAGTAAGCATAAAAACTTTGATTTCCAGAAAAGGGTCAAAATTCTCACATAAGGTCCATATGAAAGAACAATTGTTCAACTGACCTATGATCATTGTGAGGATAAAAGAATGCAATTCAAGTTCAGAATATTCAATAAGACAATAAGAATGCAACTCAAGAACTCCCCCTCACTATGATCCTCAATTTTTTAAATTTTCAGTTTCTCCCCTTTGAACAAACTTCTCCCCCAACAAAGAAATATATATCATTAACACATCTTCTCTTCTCATTTAACACATCTTCTCCCCCTTTGACAATGGATTCATCAAGGAATCACGCCTTCCTCTCATCCAGAGATAACAAATAGAAAATAAAGGAAGAAGCAGAAACAAGAGAAGCATAAAGAGGAATATGCATGAAGTGCAATGGAGTGGCTTCAATTTTTGTATTTTTCAATTTTTGATTACAAGAAGCTTTGGAGATTACCCAAAAGAACAAGCTAGTATCTCTAATATTGCACAAACAAAGATATCAAGCCCGATAAACACTAGCAAGATCATGGTAAGACATATATATCAAAGCTAAGTACAAAGGCTCAAAAGTAAAGCAAGAGATTTGATCAATTTAAGCAACGCTCAAATTCAAAGAAGTTCATCAACAGGATCCTAAAGTGAAATTGGCCATGTCAAACTGTCAAAGTGAGATCAAAATCTAACAAAGACCACAAGAAGAGTCAATCAAGTCCCGTATTGAAACATTTTGCTCAATATTTTGTAAACGCCCATTTGTCAACATTTTTTTATTTGCATTGAATATTGAAGTTGACTAATGATCTAACTTAGTGACAAGATCCCGGACTAGGAGCCATCCACAAACTCATCCTAAGCTTCACCAAAAGTTGATTAAAGGTATATCTTAGTAAAGAAGATCCCGGACTAGGAGCCATCCACAAACTCTTTCTAAGCTTCTACCGGGCGACAAATCTTGAGGTTCATGTCATTTCGACAAGCGATCCCCATGAGATCGTTCGTTCATCAAACTATCTCCAAGTTCATGTCATTTGACAAGCAGCCTCGTAAGAATAGTTTGGCACAGTTTAAGCATAAGACAATCTTGATTTTCATTTTTCACATGAGCAGTTTTTTAGAATCTCAAGAACACAAAAGCTCAAGTAATGGTCAATTTTAGATCAAAGAGCTAATAAAGCAATTCTGACAGGGCCAATGTCACAAGAGGAGCACTAATTGCGCAACTCGCTAAAACATCCACTTCGATGAAACGGCGATAGTATCCTGCCATTCCCAAGAAACTGTGAATCTGAGTTACGAGATCTTGGGCTGCTCCCAATGTAACACTGCTTTCACTTTACCGGGGTCGACTGCTACTCCTTCAAATTGCCATCACGTGACCAAGGAAATCAACTTCTTCCAAAAATCACACTTGCTAAACTTGGCATATAACTGATGCTCGTAGAGTTTTTCCAAGATTATTCTCAAATGCGTAGCATGTTCTTCTTCTGTCTTGGAATAAACCAAAATATCATCATGAACGCAACTACAAACTTGTCCAAATATTCCATGAATACTTTATTCATCATGTTAATGAAATAGGCAGGGGCGTTAGTCAGACCAAAGGACATGACTAGAAACTAATAATGTCTGTATCGCGTTGAGAAGGTGGTCTTCGATATATCATTCGGACAAATCTTCAACTAATGGTAACCTAATCGCAGTTCAATCTTTGAGAACACTCCGGCTCCTTTTTTCGTCGAACCCGGAACGGTATCCCGAATTCTCCGTGTTCATACACTAGTCCAGATTTCCGCAGTACATACATCACAAAATGTTATCACAAACATATCCAAATGTGTTTATTAATAAGCATAGAGTTTATTACAATTTGGGCCCGAGGCCAAATAAAACATTAAGCGGAAGCAAAATATAATGGTAAGCTACACGATACGCCACAGCAATTGTCCGGAAGTCATTTGCTAAACGCCCCGCTCCTCACCTTCCGGATAGAAGTCTTCTCCTGAATAATAATATTCAGCAAGAGTGAGCACTACAACTGTGCTAGCAAATTACACCCAATACAGAATTTATAATGCATGCATAAGTTATTCAAAGGAAGGTTGTAGGGTTTATTTGCGTAATTCAGCATTCTTGGGTTTTAAATAGTTATTCTAAGTTTCAAGGCACATTTTTATTCCATAGCTAAAATCAGATTTTAAAATTTGATCATTTTATAGTGGATAACCTCCATATGAAATATGGTGAAGGATACCCTCCTATCACAAGGCTACCCACCCAATTTTAACACAAGGATTAACCATCCTCAAATCATGTCCAAAGTTATTTTAAAACCAAAAACAAATCTAACTTAGAGTGGCTTTGCTCAGCATATCCATAACCGTGGACACGGCTATTCGAATAGATTTACACTCTGCAGAGGTTGTACAACTTTACCCACAAGACATGAATTCTCTAGTTTGTTTGGCATCCGTCGATCCCACTGCCACTACCTTAGGTAGCGCCTAGAGCACGTGTCAAGGCTTTTACAATACGCCATCCCACCGTAGTCTTGCCTCGCTAAGGTTTCGCTTCCATTGGGCTAACCACCCGCCGGATTCAAGCCCCCTCTTGCGCCATGTGGTAATACTGTCTAACCGACACCCACACACCAAAATGGCACTACTACGATGGAATGTTACAAATTATTTAGCCAGGTCCTGCCCATACAGGACATGTGGTAGTACGATGTGGCTTAGCAAGATGCGGCTCGAAGACCGGTCCTTAACTGACTTGGGCGACTTCCAAAATAACAACTAGGCCTCAATCCTACCCAGATTGAGCCCGTGCATAAACCTGCACCCACCAAGCATCCATTTCGCCCAGGTACAAACCAGCTTTTCCTTTTTGTTTTTAAAAATCATTTGCAAAATCTTCCATGACAAACCAATGTCATAGGGTCTTAAACAATAGTTGATTATTTGCCCAAATTCCCGAAACTAAATATTTTGGGTCTAAGCATGTCTAAGCATATTTTTTTCCAAAATGTTCTAGTTCATACTATTGCATAAACTAGATTTTCATCTAAGGTGTCAAGGTATATGACTGATTCAATAACAAGATTGGCTATACAATGGAATTGGGAATAGCTATAACTTTAAAACAAGAATTTAAATTACTTGAATATAAATACGCATGCAATAATAATTTAAAACATAATTTAAATAATTTGAAATAATGGGATGAAATATGATCAAAGGTATAACTTGCCTTGCTTGGTTAATTGATGTTCTCAAACGACGTCGAAATCCGGATGTCCGAAGTCGTCGAAATCTATACGCGTAAACGATCCAAATTCAAATAACATTCAACTAAAATCCAAATAAAATGCAAAAATTAATAAATAAATACTGGAAGTAAGATATCGACTTTATATTAATATAGGGATTTGAATCGACAGAATCGGAGTTCGTATGAAGGAGAACGAATTTCTGGAAGGGAGAGTGAATAGTAGTTTGCATGGCACTATTCATTCCCATGCATACGTGAATGGTAAAAAGAATAGAACAAATGGCTGTGCCGGCGATAGGAAGGGAGAGGTGATCGGCGAACAACAAAAATGGAATCTTGGGAATGAGACGGACCCAATGGTGGTGGTCGCACATCAAGCGGAGGTCCAATATGACGGTGGCGCATAAACTGCAGGTAAGGTAAATAGTAGCATCGGAGAGCCGATGATGTTTTGGAGAAAAGGAAGGTAGCACAACATAGAGCATTGTGAGGCGAAGGTAATGGTATTGGCGACATCGGGCAGATCAAAGATGGTGCCTTAAACGA